>OV277864.1:6659270-7914309 GCA_922989275.2 Gari tellinella | reverse complement strand
GCAGTCTACTCACCGGGGTAGTAAAAACAGATTTCAGTATAGAATATCAGTGGTATGTTTACTTTATGGTTCAGGAAAATATTTATTTTCAGAGGTGGCTGAGTTCCATTCATGCAGCAATGAGAAAAATTTGTTTCCTTGATGGTTCTGAAAATATTTATACTCTATCAGTAGAACTGCAGTAAATCTGTGCATCTGCTGGCCATCCCACAGAGAATAAGAAAGTCTGAAACTGTTAAATATTGTGATAAGATGGTGGGAAAGTTTAAAATTCTTTCTGCATGAATAAAGATATACCTAGTTCCCAATAGCCTGTTTCTAGTGTTAAAGACAGGTGACCACTCAAAGCAGGTTGAAAGTAAAGCAGAATACACCTTCATGTATGCGAAGGAGAGTTCTCATTTTTTGTACATTAATGCAAACTGAAGAAATAAAGTGTATTTGATTTGATTTGCTTTACTTTCAGCCTGTTGTTAAGGTTAATACTTCCAGCTACCATCTGCTTAGCTTTCTGCTTTACTTTCATCTTGCTTTAAGTTGCCACTTATACTATACCCTGAATGAATGTTCATTTGAGGCACTGAATTGAAGAAGGTTCAGTAGAGGTGCTGATCTTAAAGGTGCCTCTATGGAGGAAAGGGTACGTCAATATATTACTTTAAGTAAGACGTGCATAAAGCAGAAAGCTCCTTCAAGACCTGTCTAGCTAGCTGTTTTAAGTCCAATTCATGCTTTAAGCTGTTACCTGTATCAAACACAATCATTGAATGTGTATGGTATAGTTTGTATTAGTTGATCATTACTGTATACTGAGAAAAGGAAGAAAAAACGCCCAAGATCTGACATACTTGCGTTGATTATGATGATCCCGAACATTATGTTTATTGTTGATGTTTTCTGGATGAAGGGATTCTATGTCAGCAGAGATGCACACAGAACACACATGATTGTAAAAACATTCATTGGTTTTTTCCTATCTATATTAATATAATGTTATCTTTGTACAAGTGATCAACCCACATATATCTTATAGGATGCAACGCTTTCAGGTTGGAAACCTAGTCTGACTGTATGTTTGGTTTGTGATATAGTTGATGCTGGAGCAATACCAGAGTTAATGGGGTATATTATGGAATGACAACAGACTGCCAGGTACCAGCCAGCTATCATGTCTTATAGTATTAGAGCAGTTGGCACCCTGCTTGCTGAAAAAAACAAAACAATGTCCAAACAATGTGAATCTTATTGGGCAACAGTAAATGTTTTCTCTTATCAGAGTTTGCATGCTTTGAAATTGATCTGAACGAAAAAGATCCTTCTATCACCTTGAAATGAAAATAATTTCAAGAAACATTTTAAGCTTGTGTTCTCATCCATTATATACTTAATTACTTCGGCTTTCCATATTGTTGATTGTGTATATTGATTGAATAAAACCAGTTTAAAGTTCTGGAAATGAATGCTTAACCCGTTCCCCCATAGAAGCGCCTTTTAGCGGATATGATTTATTCCTCCGCAGAGGAAATAGTTCCAATTTAATCAGTCATGATTAAATAGTATAGGGAACATTTTTCAATATTCTAGCACATGGAAGCTTAAAGCAGGCTGAAATTAAAGCAGAATGCGCCTTAGGGCGCATTCTGCTTTAATTTCAACCTGCTTTAAGTGGTCACCTTTCTTGAGTACTAGAAATTGGCTATGGGGTAAAGGGTTAATAGCCACAGGCATTTTTCTAGATAGAAGCGTAAAGCTTAAGGCACAATCTGCTTTACTTTGACCTGCTTTGAGAAGTCACCTGTCTTCAAAACTAGAAACAAACTATGGAGTAAAAGGTTACAGTTTAATTAAATTAGAATGTTTCCTTAATTTTTGTAACCCAATATAAATGCCTCAAATGGTGCTTATATGCGTTACAATGCAATAAAATGCAAACCGAATGAAGTTAAATACTTTCGATGGCCGATAACTTTTAAAAAATTGTCACAATTAACTGATCATCATACAAAATCCCCATAAGCCAGACTTTCTTCTTTGGCTTAAGCATGCTACAATTTCTTCTGTTTGTCTGTGGTTAGCTGCAGTTAACCAGACTGCCCTTGAATTATGTTCCAATTTTCCACAGCATGAGAATATTAATTTCTGTGGGTGGTTGGTAGAGCTCATGATGGAAGGGTAGAGGCATATCCATGTGTGGTCATAGTCACTTCTATCAACAGGCCCTACCAGACTTCTGTTCCTTAACCCCACATAGAAGCGCCTTGTAGGGCATATATGATTTATGAATATATATAGTAGAGGGAATATTTTCTATTTTCTAGCACATGGAAGCTTAAAGCAGGCTGAAAGTAAAGTAGAATGCGCCTTAAGGCGCATTCTGCTTTACTTTCAACCTTCTTTAAGTGGACACCTATATATATCCAATACTAGAGACAGGCTATGTGGGAAAGGGTTAACATGTTAACTAATAACCCTGTTAACTATTAACCCTTTCCCAAAATGAAAACAACAACAAAAAAACCAAAATAAAATAAGCAAGATGAAATTAAAGCAGAAAGCGCCTCTAAGAGCTTTCTGCTTTACTTTTATCCTGCTTAAGAAATACCTGTCTCTAATACTGTAATTGGGTAAAAGTTTCATCGGACCTCTTTATGGAGGGATAGATAAAGGGTTCATGATAGCGTCTGTGAAGGAAAGGGTTTAAACATATTGCCACCCTGCAAACTATGTTACGCCCCTATAGCAATTTGAAGCAGACTGGAGTAATGGGTAAATTGTATAATTGTCTCTGTTTTTCTGCTACTGGTGGGTGGACTAAGATGCATGTGCCATGTGGGATCGATGGGGTTTCTTGTTCCTCAAGAATTTTTGCAAGTTAGCACGTTTGATACCACATTTCCCAGTCGACCAATGCTTTAACCCATTACCCCATAAATACGCCTTTTGACACCTTTAGTTTATTCCTCCACTGAAGAAAGTAGTTCCAATTTATACAGTTGTGAATATTTAGCATGAAAAATAATTTCTATATTCTAGCAGCTTGTAGCTTAAAGCAGGCTGAAAGTAAAGCAAAATGTGCCTTAAGGCACATTCTGCTTTACTTTCAACCTGCTTTACATGGTAACCTATTTTCAAATCTACAAACTGGCTATGGGGTAATGGGTTAACTCCTAGTGTGTTAAATTTGGGTAAACAGTTTGCATGTAGGTCAGATAATAAAAAAGGAAGTGGTTTGTTTCAGTTTTATGTCCCATTATCAATGATCAAGGGTGAGATTGGCATGGAATCTTAGTGTATTAAGTGTTGCAACAGCTACATTAGAGGAATATGGGATTTTAAAAAAAAAGGAACACTTCTTTTACATCACTTTCTTATATATCTAAGCTTTCTGCTTCACTTTTATCTACCGAATAGCTAGTATTGAAGATAGGTGACTTCTTAAAGCAGGTTTAAAGTAAAGCAGAATGTGCCTTAAGGCACATTCTACTTTACTTTATGCCTGCTTTATGCTACTTTCTGCTAGGATATATGAAATATTTCTTATTTTGCATATTCATGATTATGAATTGGAACTATTTTTCTTCAGTGGAAACTATCTATGGATTAAGCTATTACCTGCATTAAACACCTGAACAAGCTTTCTTTGATTGGTCATAAAAGCATGTTTTACCATACCCAGTACTCACTTTGCTATGGTTTGTCTATGAACTTTCTGATAGACCCCAGGTGCTTATTTGTTTTCTTTTTGTGTGGATAAGATCATAGTTTCTCCACCATAGATCACAAGAATCGGTCTAGACCCATTATTATCAACAATTTTGATCCAGATCAGGCTACAGAAATTGTAGGCCAGATCTGAGACATTTAACATTGATCATTAGACTATACTGCAAATCTGTACATACAAAGTGAAAAGAAACAAGATTTCAATGTCAACGGGGATATTGAGCAGACATCATGTTTTGCATTGCTGTGATGGTTTATGCTTGGGGGAGGTCATGATGGTCTTTAAGCTAAAAGCTGTTGTCTTTTCATCATATGAAGCAACTCAATCATTAACCCCTACACAATGCTGGCTGTCCAAGTTGATTCTGCCATTACCTGATCAATGATTAACTTTCACTACTTATTGTTTTCTTCCCATAACATTACTTTATGGTAAAACAAACAGTGTAGACACAGATCAGAGGGCTCCTGATGGAGCCCTCTGATCTGTGTCTACATTGTTTGTTATAGGTGAATACACTGGGTCTGAGTAGGGTAAGGATGCAGATTGGCATGCCATCAAACAGATTTAGGGTCTTATAGACAGCCTACTTTGATCTCAGTCAGGTTTTCCTACCACAGACTGAGTACAAACATTGCTACATCCCTTAAAATACTAGAGACAGAATATTGGAGATATTTGCAACCAGTGTAGACCCTGGTGAGATCAGGCCTCTCAAACTGTATAGGCCAGGTCAGTATCAACACTGTTTATTACCATGATAACACCTCTACATGCGTAAGAAACAAATTGTTGAGATTCAACAGGAGGCATTTCTGACTCTGTTTCTTGTTCTTCAAGGGGTTATGGTGAAAAATTTACATTTATCACAAATACATCTGTAGTTTCCTAGGTTATGAGTGTCAGAGATAACATGAAAAAATGATGATTTACAACATGTATTGTTTTAATAAGAGTTGGACAAATAATGTAAGGGGTTATTTAGGGCTCCAGATAAGAGTGAGTAAACAGAGCATATCTAATTTACTTGTCCTTTATGTCTCCATTGACCCATATGTTATTACTCCATCTACCTCTATGTTGTGACTTCTCATTAGATCTTCTCTGAGATAGTTCTTATACGTAGTGACGAGACGTAAAGATGTAAGAACATGTATCTGAAATAAGGGTACCTGGAGCCCAGTGGGAGTAAGTGTTACAAAATTAATGATGTAAATGGCATAAGAGGTGACCACGGTTTGTGGTTGAGATAATCTGTTTTTATGACACAAGGTGCTTAACCCTTTACTCCATAACCTATTTCTAGTTTTCGACATCAGGTTACTGCTTAAAGCAGGTTGAAAATAAAGCAGCAGAATGTGCCTCAAGGTCTATTCTGCTTTACTTTATGCCTGCTTTAAGCTATTACATGCTAGGATATAGAAAATATTTCTTATGATACATATTCATAAATGGGAAATATTTTCTTTAATTGAGGAATAAATTATAGGCATACATGTACTTATGGGGAATGGGTAAAGTGTACGCTTACAAACATCTGCAAGAAAATTTGTTCATAAATACTGAACAAGTCACAGACATACGTGGTCCAGTGGTAGCACACTCTCCTGACCAAGTTCCACCGGATGAGACTTTAGTAACAAGGTCTGATGTATTTGTGCTTTACACTGGACATCCAAAAGAACCAGAGTACTCTGTAAATATTAAGAGTAGGGCATATATTTGCCCCTAGGTTTTTATGCCCCTGGCATCGACAGATGCGGAGGCATATAGTAATCGTCCTGTCTGTCCGTCACAAGGTTAAGTAGATTTTACCGTTTCGTCTAGCACCAACACTGCTTGGATACTTATACAGTTGTTAAATTGCCTTGGACCATTCCCTATCCACCAATACCACCAAACTTTGATTTTGACCTTGACCTAATTTGGACTTAGAATATTTTTAAAAAGGCTATTTCTTGGTTAACTAGATTTTACAGTTTCGTCTAGCATCAACACAACTGATTACAATGCTTTGATACTTATACAGTTGTTGCCTTGAACCAGTCCCTATCAACCAATATCACCAAACTTTGATTTTGACCTTGACCTTGACCTAATTTGGACTTAGAAAAGATTCAGAATATATTGTCAAGGATGCCACCGGGGGCATAATTTACGCGTTTTTTTAACGTGCAGTCTTGTCTGTATCTGCTCCACTTTCTCTGGGACATCCAATTAGCCCATATATGGCAGCAAGGGACATTAAAGAGGCTCGCAACCGGATCAAGCATTAAAAATAGTAATTTGTAAATATATGTCAAATGCTTATATAAATGGGTAAAATTTAGTTTAGGATAATAAAAAAAAAAAAGAAGAGGCTCTGGTGGGATTCGAACCCGTGACCATCCATGCGGAGACAAAAATGAAAAATGCTTGAGGCATCGCCTTTACGCCCACGCCCTCGGCTACGGACGCTCTCTATATATATGGTAGCGAATTAACATACTTCAATGATAGCTATTAATAGAACATTATTCGGCTCGGGTTTATGTCTGACCCCGTGTAGAGAAGCAACAACCACAACTATACCGTTAGCTAACGCTATGGAAAAACGATGGAAAATATCTAAAAAACTAAGATTCGGTGACGATTCTTGAGACGTTTTTTGGACTGATCATATTTTTTTAATGTCAAAAGCCAAATAATGCCACAAATTTGCTTTTATTTGAGTATTTTATTTTATTTTGACAAGAACACCATCCGGTTGTTATACAGTTGTTGCCTTCCACCAATATCACCCAACCTTGATTTTGACCTTGACCTTGACCTAGACCTAATTTGGACTTAGAATATTTTAAATGGGCTATTTCTTGGTTAACTAGATTTTACCGTTTCGTCTAGCATCAGCATAACTGACTACAATACTTTGATACTTATACAGTTGTTGCCTTGGATCACTACCAATCAACCCATATTACCCAACCTTGACCTTGACCTAATTTGGACTTAGAAAAAAATTCAGAATATAATTATTGTCAAGGATGCCACCGGGGGCATAAGTGTTTATTGAACGCGCATTCTTGTTTCGTCTGCAACAATTGTCGTCTGCTACTGTTATAAATTTTTCAAAATTTCTTTTAAATTCAGGGTCAGAATGGCAAACAGTTTGGATCCTGATGAGACCCCGCATTATGCGGCGTCTCATTTGGATCCAAACTGTTTGTAAAGGTAATTAATCACTGTGGGATATATCAGCTGCTAGCATGCAAAGAGTTAACAACTGTCAACTGTATACTGCTGATCAAGACAGTGACAGTTCCAGTCATTTACTGAACATTATCTGCCATGAGTCATAGTCACTTTCCTAAGCTGATTATTGACTTTTCTTAGAACTGTCATATGTATACATGTATTATGAAGAATATAACCTTATATAGCAGTGTATTAATAAATGTCCTTATATAGTAGTGTATGATAAGAGGGTACTAAAAAAGTGCTTGGATTCATTTGCGCATAGAATTACATCCAAAGTGCAAACATTGTAGACCCAGATCAGAGGGCTGCTTTCAGAAGCCCTCTGATCAGGGTCTGCACTGTTTGTCATACTTTTAAAGAATTTGGTAATAAAAACAAGAGTGTGAATTGGTTATTAAGTATCAGAAAATGAGTATGCTGAAATTTTAACTGTTAGGATTTTAAGGATACCATAATACAAGTATAACTTACATGGAAAGAATGAAAACAGAACTCACAAAAAAGCTTAGATAGTTTTATTTAAATGGGTTCCCAATCTATATAACATTCCCCTCTAAGTGCAAAATACATATGATCTGCACAGTTCTTCATTGGCTTTAATTCTTCAATTTAACTATTTCTTAATATTCCCAAGTATGACTAACTGTTTGGATCCTGATCAGATGCTGAGTTACTCAGATTTGTATCTGATTTGGATCAAAGCTGTTTGCATAAATCTTTAAAACTATTTTCCCCAGGACCATGAATTTAGAATTGCTTGCTCAGTACAAAGATCTCTCTATATAGTGATATAGACTTCAATACAAGACTGAACAAGGTTTAGCTTTTAAACTTCAGGTAAACAGGTTATGTGGCATTTACATACAGTGCAGACCACTTTGATCCGAGGCTGTTAATTGGTGTCTGCTCATAAAACAAGGGCAGTTCTTCTGTACAAACAGTGAATAACTTGTTTTGAAGTAAATTGAACAGATTTTAATACCTTAGCTAGCTTGATCCACATTGAAATAGAGATTAGGCCTAGCCTTAAAGCAAGGGCATTGCTGAAATATACTATAACTGCACCATGCATCACATATATTATATAGATTTTATAAATAGTAATATATGTTAGGAGCTGCCCCACCTTGAAGTATAATTACATATATTTGGTTTGGCATTAGGCTTATGGCCTTCTTTAAGCTTCTATCTGCTTGGATATAAAAAATATTTCTTCTGATACATGTTTATGACTGTATAAATTGGAACTTTTTTCTTCATTCGAGGAATAAATGAAATGCACTCAAAGACACTTCTATGGGGGAAAGGGTTAACCAAGCTAATACAGTAGCTGCCCCGAACCGCTGCCCCACCTTTAAATATTATTGCAGATATTGGCTCTGGCAAGAGACTTATAAAAAATATAGTACAGTAAAACCTCTCTATAACGACCACTAAAAATAAGGCTAATTGGTAGTATAAAAGACAGGTGACAGCTTAAAGAAAGGTGACAGTAAAACAGAAAGCTCCTACAGGAGCTTTCTGTTTTATTGTCACCTTGCTTTAAGCAGTCACCTGTTCTTAACCCCTAATAATTAATTAACACAACTAAGTGGTCGTAATAGAGAGGTTTTACTGTATAATGCATCATGTAACGTTATATAGTATATAGTTTTGATATGCCTTCCAGTAGCCGCCACACCTTGAAGTATTATTGCAGATATTGGGTCTGGCAAGAGTATTTCAGGAATGTATCTCCAGCACATGTTAGTTAAGTTATGCCATTGATGATAACTTTGTCAATGGGTAGATAAGCTGCTTATCTTAGCTCATATGCACCATGCATCACATACAGTAAGACTTGTATGAACCCTATAACCTTAGGCAGAATTTGCAATTAGACTCATTTGCTTCTGATAAATGACTTAAAATTATAACATTGACTTTCTAGTGCAGGTCCATCGGATATTACAAATTATGATAAACAGTACAGACACAAATTATAGGACTCCTTAATTAAATCACCTAAAAAGACTGAGAACAGTAATGCAGAAAGCTCCTTTAGGAACTTTCAGGAAGTCCTGTTGGAGCTTTCTGCATTACTGTTTTGAAATTATTTGAAATTCCATTTTCTCACATAACTACCCCTGTTTTCTATAGCGAACAACGATGACGAATATCCTTATCTCCAACATGTGTAAGATCACTTTGATGACGTCACTATAACGTCACTATTTATAACGACATTTTGACGTCACCGGGGTTCCAAACAAATACATGTTGCTTTAAAAAGTAGCTTAAATCGTTGGTAATGTGAGAAAAAGAATCTGTCACTCGTCGATGTTTAAGACAAGTTGATCTCAAACATCGACTCATGACAGATCCTATATATTCTTGAAATTTCAGACAAACACAGATTTAACTTTTACAACCTAAATCTGTATAATAAAAACATTTTTAGATGTAAAATATAAGACATAGTTGTACATGTATATTTAAAAAAGAGGGAGTGTAATTGTGCAAACTTACTTGGTAATTAGAATGAAATGGAAAGTTAATATTATTGCAGTATCTACTCTGAGGCTAAAGTTTGTCTCTGTCTAGAAGGGATGGTTTCCAGTCTGGCTCAGAGTTTGTAAGTGTCACTCTTCAAGTGTACATTTATTAGTTATGCAGCTAACAGAGGATTAGTGTGGTCTCTGCAGAGGTTTTTGCCATTCCAAACAAGTTTTGCATTTTCTATGCACTACTGTACAAGAGATGAAACTATATCCTTCCATTTAAAATAGTCATCCGCCTTAAACCATATAAATAGGCCTATTAACGCCTTTAATTTATTTCTCCACTGAAGAAAATAGATCTAATTTATACAGTTATAAATATACATTGTGTATAATTATCTTAAGAAATAATTCCTATTTTCTAGAAGATGGTAGGTTAAAGCAGGTTTAAAGTAAAGCAGAATGTGCCTTAAGGCACATTCTGCTTTACTTTTAACTGGCTTTAAGTGGCCACCTATCTTCAAACTAGAAACAGGCTATGGGGTAATGGGTTAAACCATTATCCTATAGACTCTTTCTTAAGTTCTCATGAAGACTTATTGTAACTACCTAAATCAGGTTGAAAGTAAAGCAGAATGTGCCTAAAGACAAATTCTGCTTTACCTATAATATTTCCAATGCTGCATATTCATGACTTTATAAATTGGAAACATTTTCTTCAATAAAGCGTAAAAAGGTGTTTTATCAGATTCTATACTGTTTGCAAAGTACACATACACTTGTTTTCAACATATAGAATGGCTTACAGACTATCATGTAGTTAGTAGGATTTCTAAAATTTAATTGTTGCTCTGTATATTTTCAAATCTAACATATACTTCGAGCACACCCCTATATAAACAAAGAAGGGGACGTATGTAACGTTCTAACATGACGTCATATGGCTTCGAAAATGTGTACGCCAAGAAATGTAGCTCCGTTGCTTCGGTGCAAATTGCGGTTAAATTTTCTGTTAGAATCAAAATACCAAATTAATACCAGTGTTTTATGGTTGAGATGCTTGTAATTAAATTTTAATTACTACGCATCTCAACTACTACCCGTGTTTTATTGCCGCAATAAAACACTGCGGGTATGAATTTATTATTTCTTAAATAAACAATCCTATTTGATAAAGAGTTTGGCTTCTGATCAAACTATAAGAATTTGGCTTACACTTATTTGATAGCATAATTATACAGTTGTTGTGAAGACAGGACTGAAATGTTTTGTATTATCGGTATCAACATTACTGTTACAGTGGAGAATCTGTTATTCTTTCCCGTTTAAACGCAAACGTACGCAAACGCAAAACACTTAAATGTAGAAAAGTACAACTTTTGGACAATTCTGATACTTCATGTTTATCTTGGTGACAAACAGTTTGGAGCCTGATCAGACGCCGGGTTACCCGGCGTCTGATCTGGCTCCAAACTGTTTGCACTGCAAATAATAGTTTTAGCGTAAACGCGTTTATTGGGAAAGAATAACACATTCTCCACTGTACCTCTTTCCTTCATAGAAACCTCAACTCTTTGCATGCTTGGTAATTTTTATTTCTCCTGATGTTTTCAAGACAGGTGTTAGCTTAAAGCAGGATGAAAGTAAACTTGCATCCTGCTTTAGAGCAACCATGTGTTTAAGTTTTCACAGTAAGTAGCTATTGAGAGTAAAGGGTTATTAATTGGTACTGGCTTTGAGGAAAAACTTAATGCCCTGTAGAAAGTGCTTCTGTCAGCAGAGCTTGATAAATCTGTAGCATATCTTAAGCAGTTTGCGTGTGAAACAAAAATTGTCTGTAGCACATTTAGGAAGTGTATTTTGTCTTCTACATGACTTTGTGTAACTGTTTGTTTGATTTAACAATAGTATTTACAGAGTTTCAAACATATATGCGCAGTTTTGATCCTGAAGAGATTCCAAGTTTCTTGGCATCTCATCAGGGTCCAAATTGTCTGTAAAAGTCATGCTGCAATTGCCAGCAGCATGATGAAGGTTACAGTCAAACATTAATTTTGTTATTTCTAAGCATCCACTCTTTCTAAAGACACATGTGTATGCTTGCTTAAAACAGCACAAAAGCAAAGCAGAAAGCTCCTATAGGAGCTTTCTGCTTTACTTTTGTCCTGTATTAAGTTGTTACCTGTATTAGAGACAGATATTTTGTTTACTTTTAATCCGTGGCTTTATCACTGTTTTGATTGTGTGTAAGTAATATTACCAAGGATATCTCAGGCAGACTTCATGCAATGTGGGTGTAACAATTCTATTGTGAAACTAACCAGGAACAATGTATAGAGGGTATATGATTTCCCGACTTTCCCTGGCAAGTTTCCTCATTCTAAGAAAAATTAATAAGATTCTCTGTGCACATTCAAGATCAAATTAACTTCTGTTATTAACCCTTTACCATATAACCTGTTTATAGTTTTGAAGACATGTGACCACTTAAAACAGGTTGAAAGTAAAGCAGAATGTGCCTTAAGGCACATTCTGCTTTACTTTCAATCTTCTTTAAGCTATCATCTGCTAGGATTTAGAAACAAATTCTTATGGTCCGTTTTCAAGACTATATAAATTGGAACTATTTTCTTCAGTGAAGGAATATATTAATTGTGCTAAAAGGTGCTTCAATGAGGGAAAAGATTAATGTAATATTGACAATTTTGGAAACAGTGTAGACGAACCATCAGGATGCTGATGAAAGAGTTGTTTGTTCAGTGGTTAGATGGTTAATGTGTAATCTGTAAACACAAACTACCACAAGTAGTGGTTGTAATGGAGAGATTTTACTGTACCTTGACAAAATACTGGGAAGTTAACTAAAAGCAATCAAGTTCCTGTATGCATATTTTTAAAGTGTTTTTTGTTTTATCTCGTTTCAGGGAAACACCAACATGACAGTGTGTGTATGAATGTATACAGTCTTAGTGATACAGAAATTGGGTAAGTATTTTGTTTCTTCATTTAACCTGAGATCTACCCCATTGCCTGTTTCTAATGTTTAAGACAGGTGACCGGATGATTTTAAGAAGGTTGAAAGTAAAGCAGATCGAATGCGCTATAAAAATTGGAACTACTTTCTTAAATTGGGTTCTGAGTTAACTCTTTCTTCCCTAAAACTTCAAATGGACAATCCCAGTTTCCATTTTAGTTTAGTTTATTTCTGACTTTTAAGGGTTGTTTTTGTCAATGTTTTGCATTATGACAAACAGTGAACACCCAGATCAGAGGGCTCCGTAAGGAGCCCTCTGATCTGGGTTTTCACTGTTTGCATAGGACAAGTACACTTTTCACATGTATACTGTTTGAAAAGGATGCCTATATGCGGGACTAGGCTTCGAAGGGTTATAACTCTTGACTTTCACTGCTGTGTTTTCATTTCTTTAAAACTTTGTTAACAACAGTTGTTGTTTCACTGTAGAACATGACTATATATTTAGCCCACTGTCAATGTACAACTTTGTGATCCCTTAACAGTTAACTGCTTAACCCATTACTCTATAGATATCATATACATTTTTATGCATTTAATTTATTTTTGCTGAAGAAAACAGTTCCACTATATTATACAGCCATGCATAGTAATTATGCATCGTAAGAAATATTTTCTATATTCTAGCAGATGGTAGTTTAAAGCAAGTATTGCAGATTGAGTCTTAAGTACCAATCAGAAACAGGCTAAGGAGTATATTGTTAAATTAATGCAGAAAGCTTCTATAGAGTTGTTTGCTTTACTTTTGTCCTTCATCAAGCTATATATAATTGTTCTATTGTCAATAGAGGTGTAACCCTATGAACCCTAGTCATGTATATACAACCTTAGCTAATAGTAAACCTATGGAGAGTACACTGGTCCTATGCACACAGTGAAGACCCAGATCAGAGGGCTCCTAATCAGGGTCTGCACTGTTTGTCATATTGCAGTACATTGACAAAACAACCCTAAATATAGTCAAATGGGCTAGACTATATTGGAGTCCATTTGAAGTATCAGTTAGGAAAGGGCTCGTTTAGTTACAAGAAATGTACTGGTATACTTATTTGATGAAGCTAGAGATAAAAAAGATGGGTATCTAGAATGAAGTATGTATATTTGACTCTTTGCATGCTGGGTAATTTTTACGACTGCAACAATTGTGGTCTGCTGATGTTCTTAAAAAAGATTTTTCTAAATTTTCTTTTCAAAACAGGGTCAGGGTGTCAAACAGTTTGGATCCAGATGAGATGCCTCGTTACGCGTTAACCAAATAGCTTACCATGATGTCTGCTTCATTTCTGATATTAACTCTTTCTTCTCTGTTTGTGAAAGCTTTTAGTGACATTAAACAGATTGGATTCTGATCAGATGCATGGTTACTAAAAGGCATCGAAACTTTAGGCAAAGGTAAAGCAAACCAATTTGATACATCAAAAGAATAAAAAATGTTTGAAATTTAAGCTTGAATTTGCCGGTACAATTATTGCAGTCTTTGCAAGCTGTTTGGATCCTGATCAGACGCCAAGTTACTCAGCTTCTGATCAGAATCTAACTTGTTTGCTATTCAAACCTGCCTTTCTTGAATCAAATTGCATAATTTCCCTTAATCTGAAAAATAAAATGTAGCCAGCAATTTTTATGTTGGCAGTAAAGTGTTTAACTCTTTGCATGCTGAGTACATGTACAGTCGATCTTCCATATCTTGAACTCGGTTAAATTGAACATACCAGTATTTCAAAGTTAAAATGTGGCTTAGCCAGGTTTTAACTTTGAAATATGGGTTACAATAATGTTTGACTTAACGGAGCATGAAATAATGCATTTCATGTGTCGAATTAACGGATAGTTCAAGTTAAGCGAGTTCCAGATATCTAAGTTTGACTGTATTTTTGTCTAAGAAAAATACAGTCTCAAGAGTTTTAAACAGTTTGGATCCTGATGAGTTTCTGTGTGACGAGGCATTTCATCATGATCTAAACTGTTCGCACAGATAGATCTAGTAAAGGTTTGGCTACTTGCATACATAGAGTTTATTCAGAAATCATATCAACTCATGTCTTAAATTTTTTTCTTTCTTTTTCAGGAATCAACTTACAGGATTTAAGAAGGAGTAAATCAAAAGTTAGACGTGGTATAGTATATTTAACTGTCAACCACAGGATTAAAGTATGTCGCACACAGTGAGACCTCTCAGTGTATAAGTATTATAGAGGGAGGTTTTACTTGTGGTCTAGTTTGTATACATACACTAGATGGAGGTTTAACTTTCACTGATGCTGGCGAGAGGAGTTGAACTATACAGTGACAGGGATCTAATCTAAATTCTTTGCTTTTACTATGGATATTTGAAATTCTGATATATATAGTTGATTTAATTCGTGAGAGGATAATAAGTGAGTTCTTGTAATTATACTGACTGTGTGGAAAGTGTTTTTGAAGATTTCTATTCATACTGGAGATATTTGAAAAGGAGATAAAATTATATTCCAACATAAAATTGTGACAGTTTGACAGCTTCGAGTTTAATAATAATAATATTTGTCTAATTTGACTGGCAAACAGTCAAATTGAGGAATATTCACTAAAGAAGGAGTATACAGGATACATACTGGAAAATAGCATCATCTAGCAGTCACATGTAAGCTGAGGACAGCTAAACAATTGGTCCAATTTGATTGGTATACAGTCACATTGACCATAATTGAGCATTGAGGAAATATATACAGGATATTTATTTGTGGACACAGCTTGATCTAGCCATCACGTTTAAGCGGAAGATATTGGATCTACATCATGGCACGACTTACATTTGTTATGACCCTGATGGGTGTTTCGTTGTTTTGTAAGGAAGTGGTATCATTCGACCAAACAGTATACAAAAATATTCCAGGTATGTATCGATGTATTTTGACACATTATCCATTGAAACTTCCAATGGACAATTCCAGATTACAATAAAGGCTGGCCCATTTTAGCCTATTTAGAGTTGTCGTTTATAATATATTACAAAATAAAAAAAAAGTAAAGTCCCTGATAAGAGGGCTCCTGCAGGAGCCCTCTAATCAGGGACTTCACTGGTTGCATTAGACCAGTGTACTATCAAGAGGTACATTTTTGGTAAAGGACGCATATATGCGTCACTAGGGCTCAATGAGTTTATTAATACAGACTGAGTGAAACTTCTGAAAACAAAAACCCTGTCATACTGAAGAAAATATTTGCTTAACCCTTTGAACCCTAGTTATGTGAATTGTGTACCAGTGAAGAGTATCTGTATACTTGTCCTATGCAAACAGTGAGGACCCAGATCAGAGGGAGCCTTAAGTATACCTGTGAAGAGTACACTTGTCCTAAGGGAGCCCTATGATCAGGGTATGCACTGTTTGTCATATTGCAGTATATTGACAAAAATTAGACTAAATTGGATACAGGCATTGTCCAGTTGAAATTTCGGGGAGTTAAAGGTTAAGAGGGGTTTCCCGATTCAAGAGGTTAGCGGCCATGTAAAAAGATTTGAAGTTGTAGATATGTAAGATGCCTGAAAGCTTAACGCAGGAAAACAGTAATGCACTATTGCCCTGCATTTAGCAGCCAAATATCCTTAGAACTCTCTATACAGCTTCTTTGAATGGTTCATATGCAGCTAGAACATTTATTTAGAGACATAGAAATTAACACTGTGCAGTATAAACTCCTAACACTTGCATCATCTTACCCCCCCCCCCCCCCCCCCCGGTATACCATAAAACATCTAAACCCCGTTACCTCATAACCTGTTTCTAGTTTTGAAGATAGGTGACAACGTAAAGCAGGTTGAAATTAAAGCAGAATGCACCATAAGGTGCATTCTGCTTTACTTTCAGCCTGCTTTAATTAAGCTACCCTCTGCTAGGATATAAAAATATTTTGATGGTGATTATTTATGACTGTATAAAGAGGAAATATTGTTTTATTGGAGGACTAAAAATGTCTATTTCTGGGGGAATGGGTTAAAAGATATGTGCTTGGACAGTCTTTAATACAAGTGACAGCTAAATACAAAGCAAGAGCAGTGTTTAAAGCTCCAAAAGGAGCTTTCTGCACAACTTTTGTCTTGCATTAAGCAGGCATCTGATTAAGATTTTCCTTTACTTGTACATTGAATTTGAAAAAAACTTGTGAGAAATTTCAGATTTTCATGGGAATTATCTCACTTTATGAAAAGGAAGACACATTTCCTTCATGTGACAATATTGATTGTATGTGACAATGGTTTGTATAGGCAATGACTAGTGCTGAAACGGTTACCAGAAATTTGTAACCGGTTAATCGTTGCTCGTAACCGGGGTTAACCGGTTAATCGTAACTTTAATATGCCTGACACTTCATTAGTCAGTAAGGGTCGGACGTTGCACGTGTACACAGTAACGTTCAACTGTTTTACCTATAAACACTTACAAATTTGGAGACAGTTTGCATGTGTAAACGATAATACAATAATAAAGTCGTGGTGCCAAAGAATTGTTTATGAATGTTATACTTTTTTCTAACTATTTTACCATACATGCCGACGTAGGTCTTTAATAAATTGCAAAGAGGAAAGAAGATCTATTGATCTTATAAAATGAACTTACATGTATACTGCATGAATCTGTTGATCAATAGATCGTTTAAAGAAGCAGCTATTCGATGTCTTCTCTAAATAAGTTGCATTTGTAAAATAACTCCAACACACGGAATAATTATTCGCGGCCGAATATGAAGACTTTGTATCCCGCATTGTGTTATAGATAACTAATTGGTCTCATTCTTGTCTTATTTTAAATTTTGGCAAACTATGAGACGATCCGATTGAAGTGTAGATTCAGTTAACCGGGTTTTATTATTTTATCGTTTTTGATTGGGTGGTCTAAAAATATATTTGAAATTGACATGCGGATATTCGTGGAATTCCTTACACGAACGTCATATATAGCTACTAGGGTAGAAATCCAAAGCAAACCGAATATTTCGAGGTCAGAAGGTTAGTAAGCGTGTCAAGTTCAACTGTCAAAGTAGCGAAGGAAACAATATTTCGACGACAATTTTGTTTTAAATTAAAACTGTCCAATCGGCATTTATTTGCCCTATAAGGGTTCTTTAACTCAACGTAGAATAAAATGGCATGATGCAGCAAGTATTCAGTGTTGAGAACACCTGAAAAGTATATTGAATAATCATTCATTTATTTCATTGTGCACATAAAATAATTTGTTAGCGGCATCGTTTTGTGTATTGAGCTCCGTGTACATGTTTACAAAAATCAGGAAACGCCCTACCCTTATCAATCAACATGCTACTGTATTTTAAAACTTAAATATCATGTATATCTTAGAGTAAAAGATTTCAAGTGAACGGAAAACATAGCTGAAGGCTGTAGCTCCCGACAAATTGGGCTTCATTTTTGTTATACAAAATGGCTTCCGAGTAACCGGTTACCGACTTTGTAACCGGTTAATCGGCAGTTCATAACCGTTAACGGTTACCCGGGTAATCGTTTCAGCACTAGCAATGACTCTTATTGTGATTACAGTGATAATTTTAGAAATCAGATGAATGAGTCCTAGGGATGCAAATTCTGTAAAACAATGAGTCCTCGAGACAAACATTGAGTCCTTGAGGTGAAAAATTAACCCAATATCCAATAACTTATTTCTAGTTTTGAAGACAGGTGACCACTTAAAGCAGGTTGAAAGTAAAGCACATTCTACTTTACTTTCAACCTGCTTTAAGCTACTAATTGCCACTTAAAGGTTAATAAGCCAGAAAAGCTATGGGTCCAAGTGACTCGCAACTTTTTAAATAATGAGTCCCTGGCAAATTTAATGAGTATAGGACTCGGGATACACTGGTAAAATTATCACTGGATTATGGTCAACAGACTGTAGATTTTGTATGAAACCAATTGGTTAAAACAATACTTTAGTCAAACCACAAAAACATGATACATTCAACATTTTGTAGTATTTATGACTGGTAGTATAGCTTATAATGCACGACAAAAGTAATGCAGAAGGCTCCTATGAGATACTTCTGCATTACTCTTGCCCTGTATTAAGCAGTCATCCTTCTTTAATGAAGGCTATGCTTCTTCATTTAGTGGTGGCTTAACACATTGCTTGTATATACAGTAAAACCTCTCTATAACGGCCACTAAAACGAGGGCTAATTGATTGTATAAATGACAGGTGACAGCTTATTATAATTGATTGTATAAATGACAGGTGACAGCTTATATTATAAAGCAAGGTGACAGTAAAACAGAAGGAGCTTTCTGTTTTACTGTTACCATGCTTTAAGCAGTCACCTGTCGAAAACACTTAATAGATTATCACACTTTAGTGGTTGTTATAGAGAGGTTTTACTGTACAAGCACAGTACATAGACATCATCATGTGAAGATACAAAGATAACATGTACTGGTACATGAACAGTAAAGCCCAGCCCTGATGACCAATCCAATGAAGACATGATCTCCCATGTTTATGGTATAAGCCTGCTTGAAGCAGCCAAATAGTAAAGCATTAAGGCTCCCTTAGAGGATTTCTGCTTTAGTTTTCTCCTGCTTTAAGCTACAACTCATATTAACCAGCCTCAACTACATGTAGTCATGGAGAAAGGACTTTCTCCATGATGTAGTATATTTATGAGTGGCTGTATGTTTACTATATTTATACATATTTTGTTGGTCACATACAGGAAGTGTCTTTTCCATGTATTTTCTACAACCTGTTGTTAATCTTTATCTCATAGCCACCCTGAGTGGGGATATCTAAGATTCAGGAAGTTGGCTACATAAAGCAGGATGAGAGTAGAGCAGAACACTCCTGTAGGGTCTACACTGTTTGTTATTTTGACATATATTGTAAAATTCAACCCTAAAAGTAAAAAATGAACAAGACTAAATAGAAAACTAGTATTGTCCATTTGAGGTTTGAGGCAAGAAAGGGTTTAAAAAGGTGAACATGTTTTTTATGCCCCCAGAATCTACGATTCGGGGGCATATAGTTTTTGTCATGTCTGTTGGTCTGTCCGTCCGTCCGTCTGTCCGTCCGTCTGTCTGTGCCAAAAACCTTAACCTTGGCTATAACTCTTGCATTTTTGTACCTGGACCTTTTATACTTGGCATGTGTCTTCCCTGTATCAAGACCTTTCCATCCATACAAACCTTTTTGACCTTGTGACCTTGACCTTGACATTTGACCTACTTTTGTAAAAATCTTTAAATGGCTATAACATTTGCACCAGTAGGCCCAGGGCTTTCATATTTTGTATGTATATTTCTTTTGTCAAGACCTTTCCAACCATACCAACATCTTTGACCATGTGACCTTGACCTTGACCTTTGACCTATTTAAACAAACTTTAACCAAAAACCTTAACCTTGGCTATAACTTTTGCATTTTTACACCTGGGCCTTTTATACTTTGCATGTGTATTCCCCATGGCAAGACCTTTCCAACCATATAAAACTTTTTGACCTTGTGACCTTGACCTTGAAATTTGACCTACTTTTGTAAAAATCTTTAAATGGCTATAACATTTGAACCATTAGGCCCAGGGCTTTCATATTTTGTATGTATATTTCTTGTGTCATGACCTTTTCAACCATACCAACATCTTTGACCATGCGACCTTGACCTTTGACCTATTTAATCAAACTTTAACCAAAAACCTTAACCTTGGCTATAACTTTTGCATTTTTAAACCTGGGCCTTTTATACTTGGCATGTGTATTCCTCATGGCAAGATCTTTCCAACCATATAAAACTTTTTGACCTTGTGACCTTGACCTTGAAATTTGACCTACTTTTGTAAAACTCTTTAAATGGCTATAACATTTGAACCAGTAGCCCCAGGGCTTTCATATTTTGTATGTATATTTCTTGTGTCAAGACCTTCCCAACCATACCAACATCTTTGACCATGCGACCTTGACCTTGACCTTTGACCTATTTAATCAAACTTTAACCAAAAACCTTAACCTTGGCTATAACTTTTGCATTTTTGCACCTGGGCATTTTATACTTGGCATGTGTATTCCTCATGGCAAGACCTTTCCAACCATACAAAACTTTTTGACCTTGACCTTGACATTTGACCTTCTTTTTTAAAAAATCTTTAAATTGCTATAACATTTGCACCAGTTAGCATAGGGCTTTAACATTTTGTATGTATATGTTTTGTGTCAAGACCTTTCCTACCATACAAATATATTTGACCATGTGACCTTGACCTTGACCGTTGACCTATTTAATCAAACTTTAACCAAAAACATTAACATTGGCTATAACTTTTGCATTTTTGAACCTGGGCCTTTTATACTTGGCATGTGTATTCTTCATGGCAAGACCTTTCCAACCATACACAACTTTTTGACCTTGTGACCTTGACATTTGACCTACTTTTGTAAAAATCTTTAAATGGCTATAACATTTGCACCAGTTGGCCCAGGGCTTTAATATTTTGTATGTATATTTCTTGTGTCAAGACCTTTCCAACCATACCAACATCTTTGACCATGTGACCTTGACCTCGATATTTGACCTATTTAATCAAACTTTAACCAAAAACCTTAACCTTGGATAGAACTTTTGCATTTTTGCACCTTGGCCTTTTATACTTGACATGTGTTTTCCCTTTCTAACCATACAAAACTTTTTGACCTTGACATTTGACCTACTTTTGTTGAAATCTTTAAATGGCTATAACATTTGCACCAGTAGGCCTACGGCTTTCATATTTTGTTTATATATTTCTTGTGTCAATACCTTTCCAACCATACCTACGTTTTTGCCCTTGTGACCTTGACCTTTGACCTTTATTTGTATAAATCTTTATACGCCTATAACATTTGAACCAATAGGCCTAGAGCTTCCATACTTTATAGGTTTCTTGTGTTAAGACTTCTCCAACCATGCCAATGTTTCATTTACCCTAGGACCATGACTTTCGACCTACTTTTGCAAATAAGCATTACATTACAGAACATGATGCTGGCTGGGGGCATTTGTGTTTCACAAACACATTGCTTTTCATCTGATCATCACCAAACTTTCTGAAAATGTTTGTTGACATAAAATGGAGACCAATTTGGATAACCAGCGGCACCAATTTATGCTAGGCCCTTTGGAGTAATGGCCCTTGAAGTCCTCAAAATGGCGCTCCACTACAGTTTCAGCTCTCTAACTTTTACGTTTGATAGTCTGGATTCCCCTCCCTGTATCATCGGGGGCATTCGTGTAACTGGGACACGCTCTTGTTTACAAAGTAAAGGTGTTCTAAGAGACACTTACCTGTAGGATAAGGTAAAGTCATCCTAATGCACTTTAGTTGCAGAAAACATTGATGTATCATGTTTTACCCTTTGGACCCTAGTCCCGCATATAGGCGTCCTTTTCAAACAGTTTACAAGTTAAAAGTGCACTTGTCCTATGAAAACAGTGAAGACCCAGATCAGAGGGCTCCTGAAGGAGCCCTCTGATCTGGGTCTTCACTGTTTGTCAAAATGCAAAACATTGACAAAAAACAACCCTTAAAAGTCAGAAATGGACTAGACTTAAAATTTAAGCTGGGATTGTCCATTTGAAGTTTCAGGGAGGAAATTCTTAGAGTTAACTTGCATATCCTGTAAAGATAACTATTTTCAACAACTATTTATCAGTTCCGCTTGTCAAAATATTGTTGGTTTGATAACAAGATGATCAAATGCACTGGTTACCCACAAGGTTCTGTGATCATTTACACATGATTTATTTGTTGTGCATGTTAAACAATGGACACATACATGTAATCTGGACTTGTAGTGTAGGCTGTTGACCTGCATAGTGGCCTCTAGGTTAGCTTACATGTAGTTGAACAAATAGATATTGTTATTGAGAATTGTACAAGTCTAACCCTTTACTCCATAACCTGTTTCTATTCTGAAGACAAGTGATAACTTAAAGCAGGATGAATATTAAAGCAGAATGGTGGTTTTAAAGCTACCATCTGCTAGGATATAGAATATATTATATATCTTATTTTGCATATTCATGACTGTTTAAATTGGAACTATTTTCTTCAATACTAGAAATGGGCTATGTGATTATGGGTTAACTCTTTGAACCCTATAGTTACGCTTATATGCATCATTTGCAAACCAGCATAACTGGGGAGTACACTTGTCCTATGCAAACAGTGTATACCCTGATAAGAGTGCTCCTTAAGGAACCCTCTGATCAGGGTCTACATTGTTTGTCTTTTTACATATAATATTATTGTAAAAATCAACACTAAAAGGTCAAAAATGGACTAGACTAAATTGAAAATTAGAATTGGCGATTTTGGGTTTCTGGGAGGAAAGGGTTTAAGCACCAAAAATAGACCTTATATGGACAGGTCATGCACATAGTAAGAAACATTTCCAATAGTTTCTCCATTTAGTCTGCACAACACTCTTTGTTGGCACTACTTGATATAACAATCACCATGGACCTGGTATAAAAATACTCATTACATTTGCAAACAGACAGTAGACCCAGATCTGTTTGCTAATTTAGACCAGTATTGATAAAGCTACCCAGAATTCAAATTAGACTGGTTCCTGTTTTGGTAACTAAAAAGATCCACAAGGGATCTTGATAACCCACAAGAGTTACTTTAAAGTGTCGAAAGAAATAAACTGATTCTTTACGCCTCTAGTTTATTCATCCATTAAGGTAAATAGTTCCAATTTACACAATTACGAATATGTACCATAAAAAACATTATCTATATTCTAGCAGAATTTTGCTTAAAGCAGGCTGAAAGTAAAGCAGAATGTGTCCTTAGGCACATTCTGCTTTACTTTCAACCTGCTTTAAGTTGTAACTTGTTTTCAAAACTAGAAATAGGCTATGGGGTAATGGGTTAAACAGGACCTTACATGTACTGCACCTGTACGTCATTTAATGTGAAACAGAGTCATCCGCACAGGTTTTGTGCTTGAAAGTGAAAGTTTAAAAATGTAGGTATGTAATTAAAGATGTTTCGTTCACGTCACATATCACAAACATATCCTATTGTCAACTTGTACTTAAAAGAGAGCTGTATCCTAGTATACCTTGTACATGCCTGAAATTAGTTCACTTTGTGTTTCAAAACAGTGTAGACCATGATTTGTGTTCTTCATAAAGAGCCTGACTAATTGTTTGATTGAAGTTTTTCATCTCTGAAGTATGCCCTCTCAGAATTATTGAGTTTCACTGGTTAAAAATATTTCCATTATTGAATAATTTGGTTCCAATATAAGGGTCATGGTTTTCCTGTTTTATTATACAAGTGATATAAATTTTAAACTTTGAATTGCAGGGACTGAGTATTTAATTATATACGATATACTTTGCAAATAGTGAAGACCCTGATCAGTGGACTCCTGAAGGAGCCCACTGATCAGGGTCTGCACTGTTTATCCTTAGGCAAACTCTTACTTGTCCATTTACACTTGTACCACTTAGGGTGGAGAACTTCTATTTGACAGAAAACTTGCCATTTTAAATGGATAAAAAATATTACAACATACAATTTCCTGATTTTCTAATTCTTTGATATATATATATATATTTAAAAAATACGTACAGATTACATTTCATGAATACTTACTGTTTTTGCTGAATAACTAAAGACTACCAGCAAATTATTTTTAATAGACTTTGAACTTTTTAATGATAATTATTTGATAATCAAAGTTTAAAAAACTACACTGATGCCTTTGGTGATTTACACTACTTTTGCTTCATCTTCGAACTTTCTATAAAAATAAAAATTGCGGTTCAGAGTTTCTAACAGTTTGGTTCCAATTAAGTTTCCATGATTTTGCTGTTAGCTTGCAAATAGCTAAAGCAGCATCTGATTGTATCAAATATATAGACCAACCTTAAACTACAGGGGATAGGTAGGAAGTACAACTCCGTGGTTATTACCTATGGTTGGTCTCATATTCACCACAAACAGAGGGGAGTGTAATAAATACCCCATGATACATAATGTCACATTAATTTTTTATTGATATACATTGTAAATAGAAGTTTTAATGCAATAAAATATCTTGTTGTGAAGTATTAATGCTGTTATTTGCTTTGCATAGTATGTATATTGTATTATACCATGGAAACAAGTAAATTCCTAACAGAATAACTCATTACCCCATAGACTATTTCTATTTTGGAGAAAGATAATTACTCAAAATAGGTTAATCCATTACCCCATAAATACACCTTTTTATGCCTTTAATTTATTCCTCCACTAAAGAAAATAGTTCCAATATACAGTGTATACAGTCATGGTTATATATCATAAGAAATATTTTTTATATTCTAGTAGATTGTAGCTTAATTAATTAAAGCAGGCTGAAAGTAAAGCAGAATGTGCCTTAAGGCACATTCTGCTTTATTTTCAACCTGCTTTAAGTGGTCACCTATCTTCAAAACTAGAAACATACTATGGGGTAATGGGTTAACTTAATGCAATAAGATCTCTTGTTGGAAAATATTAACGCTGTAATTTGCATTGCATAGTATTGTATTATACCATGGAATCACGTCAAACTCATGACCCCATAGACTATGTCTATTTTGAAGAAAGATAATTACTCAAAACAGGTTAAAAGTTAAATGCAGAATGCACCCTGAGGCGTATTCTGCTCTGCTTTCAGCCTCTTTTAACCCTTTACCCCATAACCTGTTTCTAGTTTTGAAGATAGGTGACCACTTAAAGCAGGTTGAAAGAAAAGCATAATGCGCCTTAAGGCGCATTCTGCTTTACTTTCAGCCTGCTTTAAGCTACCTTGTGCTCCAATATAGATTTTTTAGCTCACCTGAGCCAAAGGCTCAAGGTGAGCTATTGGGATGGCCCTGTGTCCGTCGTCGTCCGTCGTCGTTAACAATTGCTTCAAATGACATCTCCTCCTATACCGCTTGACAGAATTCAACCAAACTTTACAGAAATGTTCCTTGGGTCAAGCTCTTTCAAATTTGTTCAAAGAATTAAAAACAATGCAGAACTCTGGTTGCCATGGCAACCAAAGTGAAAAAATAAGGAAATCTTAAAAAATCTTCTTGTCAAAAACTGCAAGGGCCAGAGCTTAGATATTTGGCAAATAGCATCATCTACAGGTCCTCTATCAAGTTTGTTCAAATTATGTCCCTAGGGTCAAAATTGGCCCCGCCCCTGGGGTCACAGTTTTACATAGAGTTATATAGTGAAATTTTCAAACGTCTTCTTCTCTGAAACTAATGTGGCCAGAGCTTTGATATTTGGCATGGTGACACTTCTAGATGTCCTTTACCAAATTTGTTCAAATGGTTGTGGTCGGTTGCATAACTAGGTCACAGGAGCTAAAAATAGATTTTTTCAATGAAAACTTAAAAAATCTTCTTGTCCTAAACTACAAGAGCCAGAGCTTAGATATTTGGCACATAGACTCGCCTACAGGTCCTCTATTAAGTTTGTTCAAATTATGCCCCTGGGGTCAAAATTGGCCCCGCCCCGGGGGTCACGGTTTTACATAGAGTTATATAGTGAAATTTTCATACGTCTTCTTCTCTGAAACTAATATGGCCAGAGCTTTGATATTTGGCATAGTGACACTTCTAGATGTCCTATACCAAAATTGTACAAATGGTTCTGGTCCGTTGCATAACTAGGTCACAGGAGCTAAAAATAGATTTTTTACAATGAAAACTTAAAAAATCTTCTTGTCTATAACTACAAGGGCCAGAGCTTTGATATATGGCACATATCATCGCCTACAGGTCCTCTATTAAGTTTGTTTAAATTATGCCCCTAGGGTCAAAATTGGCCCCGCCCCGGGGTCACTGTTTTACATAGAGTTATATAGAGAAAATTTCAAACGTCTTCTTCTCTGACTCTAATATGGCCAGAGCTTTTATATTCTGTATGGTGACACTTTTAAATATACTTAACATATTTTGTTCAAATTGTTCGGGTCTGTTGCATTTCTAGGTCAGTCCTGGACATAAATCAATATCTCCATTTTCCAATTATTCTCAGGTGAGCGAATATGCCCCATGGGGCTCTTGTTTCTTTTAATACATATTCATGTATGTATAAATTGGAACTACTTCAGTAGATGAATAATATAAAGGCGTAAAAAGATGTATTTATGGGGTAATGGGTTAAACAGCCATTCTTATGGTGCATAATGAACACTGTAATAAATGGAACTATTTTCTTCAGTGGATGAATAAATTGAAGGAATAAAAATGCTTGTCTATGGAGTAAAGGGTTAAGATAATTATAACCTATAGAGCCGTATTGACTACATGACTCGGTGTAAGAGTATACAATTATTGCTACAATACAACCATTACTAATGCTGACTTTCGGAAATGGACTTGTCTACTTTCAAAATAATAACAAATCTACATTGACTCTCATGAGGTTGTTTCTAAAATATTTAAAATTATGGCACACAGGGCAGGTCTTGTGATAGGAGGGTTCCTTCTTAAGCTCTCTGATCTTGGTCAACATTACTTGCTAATGATATATGAACTTGTTTCCCAGCATAGTGAGGGTAATGCATCCCAGCATTAATGGTGCATGTCCACATATAATTTGAAACTAATTACCATGTTAATACTCAATGAATATCATTCACTCAAATTGTCATCTGCTGATAAAAGTGTGTTAACCCATTACCCCATAAATACGCCTTTTATCATCCACTGAAAATAGTTCCACTCTATACTTTCAGGAATATGTATCATAAGAAAAAATTTCTATATCCTTGTAGATGGTAGCTTAAAGCAGGCTGAAAGTAAAGCAGAATGTGCCTTAAGGCACATTCTGCTTTACTTTCAACCTGCTTTAAGAAGTCACCTGTCTTCAAAACTAGAACAGGCTATGGGGTAATGGGTTAATTCAGGAAAAAAATTACTAAATTTTCTTTAATAACTTGCTTTAAGCTATGTACAGTCAGTCTGGAAGACTGACAATTTAACTTACTTAACTCATTACCCCATAGACTGCTTCTAGTTATGAAGATGGGTGTCCACTTAAAGGAGGTTTAAAGGTTTACTTTCAGTCTGCTTTAAGCTACTATCTACTAGAATATAGAAAATATTTCTCTTGGTACATATTTATGAATGTATAAATTGGGAGTTATTTTCTTCAGTGGAGGATTGAATTAATGGCGTAAAAAGGTGTATTTATGCCTATGGGGTAACGGGTAAAATGGTGCTCAGTAGAAGCAGTAATGTTTGAGTATATAGGTTCTTCAGTAATGTTGTTCTAGAGATTATACTGGGTGTTTAGTTGTATTCTACACATACAATAGAATAGGGTGGCATTTATCCTTCCTTAACCAGAATTCTGCTTTGCTTTCAACCTGCTTAAGCAGGGCTCCAGATAAGGTGAGTATTTCAAAAAACTTAAATCTTTATTTCTGTATTAAACTCTATGGTGTCACTACTCATTAGAATTGTCTCTTTGAGACGATTCTAATGAGTAGCGACACCATAAGATTTGGTGCTGAAATGAGTGAGAAAATATTGGATTTGTTCCGTTATCTCACTCTTATCTGTAGCCGTGTTTAGGTTACCACCTAAAAGATACTAGAAATGCCTTTTACTACTTTCCTTTGCGTAGACACAATTAGAGGCTTAAAAAGGTGTATATAATTATGGAGTAATGGGTTAATAGAGATACATCACAACAGTTGCAGACATAAACATGCTGAAGTAGGCGACTCTAAGTTGCCCAATTGATATAAAAAACAGGCGGCACCCTGTAGCTGTTTAAGTAATTAATACTTTTACCAAATTTCCCATAAATCAGACAGGTAACCCTGGTGAGGCTAGCAATAGAAATCTTAGGCTAAGAGTAAATGATTTTATTCATGCATATAAAGTGGATCTATTTTCTTCAGTGAAGGAAAAAATGAAAGGCATAAAAAGCATATCTATGGAGTGATGGGTTAATACACAATAATTTTGCTCCTTGCATCATAAGATCAGATCAGAATTGCTTTTACAGTATCTGTTTATCGGTAGATTTAAAACGATTACATTATATGATATATCAGTGCATACTTGCGCTTTCGGGTAATTGCACTCAGCAAGTTAACTCTTTGCATGCTAGGTAATTTTTTCGTATTCAACAATTATTGTCTGCTCCTGTTCTAAAATTAGAATTTTTCAAAAAAAAATTTAAATTTAGTGTCAGAATGGCAAACAGTTTGGATCCTGATGAGACGCCGCGTTATGCGGCGTCTCATCTGGATCCAAACTGTATGCAAAGGTTATGCCTGTGACAGCTATATCCGCCGCTAGCGTGCAAAGAGTTAAACAGTGTTTGAATTCAACAAGTGTTATAAAATTAATGTATCAGTAGGGTTTGATCATAATCAGCTGAAGACATTTTATAGCTCTGTTGGCGGCTAGAAGGATGCAGTGGTTCACCTTCATTAACTCTTTTCATGCTAGCGGCGGATATATCTGCCACAGTGATTGCCTTTGCAAACAGTTTGGATCCAGATGAGATGTCACGCGGCGTCTCATCAGGATCGAAATTGTTTGCCACTCTGACCCTATTATGAAAATAAATTTTGAAAATTTTAATTTTAGAACAGTAGCAGACGACAATATTTGCATACGACCAAAATTACCCAGCATGCAAAGAGTTGAACAACAAACATGATTAACCCTTTACACCACAGTAGCCTTAGGATGCCTTTAACTCTTTGCATGCTTGGTAATATTTTTGAATGCAACAATAATTGTCGTCTGCTGATGTTCCTTACATAGAAACTTTCTATTTTTCTTTCCAAAACAGGGTCAGAGTGTCAAACAGTTTGGATCCTGATGAGAGGCCGCGTTACGCGGCGTCTCATCTGGATCCAAACTATTTGCAAAGGTAATCACTGTGGCAGATATATCCACTTCTAGCATGCAAGGAGTTAACCATTCCCCTGTGAAACCATCAGTGAATACTGATGCTGGTAAATACATGTGGCAGCTCAAAGCTTGATTGAAAAAAGAAAAAAGCTCCAAAAGGAGCTTTCTGCTTTACTTTCATCTTGCTTTAAGCAGTTGCATGGCTTTAAACATTATTAGTAAGTAGGATGTAGGTGATATAAGCGAATTTGCCTGGAAATAGGGGAAATGGTTAGTGAGAACCATAAAACATAAGTGCAGACAGCCTCACCTAGCAAGAAGAGTTATCTGTGCTAATTAACCGTTGCTGTGCAGGATCTGACAGCCTGATATTAACAGATAGCAAATTCTCACTATTCTAACAATCAGATTTGCTCCCCACCCACATTAGTAACCCCTTAGTCCTTTTCCATGAATGCAAATCACCTACAGTGGTAAATACACTATTCCTACCCACTTTACGCGTTTCTTAAGCGTTTATTATCCGTTTCGTTAAACGCGTTTCCTAGCCGTTTCTTTACGCGTTTCTTTATGCGTTTAAAAGAGCCCGGATGAAAGGGTCATCACTCAGCCGCCGGACCCCTTAGTCGAGACTGCATTGGTATAATCGTTTATTAACCCGTTTAAACGCGTTAAAATCGTAAGGCGTTAACCGTTCACTATGCGTAAGATTTACGCATAGATTAACGCGAAAATGGGTAGGAATAACGTATTTACCACTGTAGCTATACCCAGCCTAGTGGACCTATGTTGTTATAACACTTACATGTTACTATTTCTTTGTTTAATGAATATGACTGCCTAATTAAAGCAAGGTAAAAGTGAACTGCTTTACTTTCATGTTGCTATTACCAAGACTCATTGGTGGCAAGGTATTGTTGACATATTATGTTATCTTTAACTCTTTGTGCCCTAGTCCCGCATATAGGCGTCCTTTTCAAACAGTGTACATGTGAATAGTACACTTGTCCTGTGCAAACAGTGAAGACCCAGATCAGAGGGCTCCGAAATTTCATAATGCCAAACATTGACAAAAACAACCCTTAAAAGTCAGAAATGGACTAGACTTAAATGGAAACTGGAATTGTCCATTTAAAGTTTCAGGGAGGAAAGAGTTAACCCATTACCCCATAAATACACTTTTATGCCTTTCAGTTATTGCTCCACTGCAGAAAATACAGCAGTCTCTCTCTACAAGGACACCCACGTGGAGACAAAAAATGTGTGCCTTGTTCTGAGGGAGTCGTTATAGGGAGGGAAATTGGCTTTCATTTGCAAACAGCTTAAATCCAGATCAGACGCCACGTACCGCGACGTCTGATCTGGATTCAAGCTGTTTGTCACTACTAATTAAGTTTTTCCGCCAAAATGTCCATTTTGTAACTTTGAGAAAAACAGCAGACGTCAATTTTAAGCAGACGACATTGCAGCAGTACAAGCGTTAGACATAAATGTCCTATTCAGGGAACTGCGACAATTATGAGTCATATTGTAAGGAGGGAGTAGTTTTTGGGAGGGCATTTGTAGAGAGGGAGCACTGTAGTTCTAATTCATACAGTCATCAATATGCAGTGTAAGAAGTATTTTCTATATTAACTTAAAGCTAGTTGAAAATAAAATCACCTTCGGCTTTACTTTCAACCTGCTTTAAGTTGTCCCCTATTTTCAAAACTAGAAACAGTTTAAGGGGTAATGGGTCAAGTAGGATGTAAGTAAACATTTACTTTCATCTTGCTCGAAGCTGCCAGCAGCTAGCTGCCTGATTATCCTGTAGATATATTGACAATATAAGTAGGTATAATACTAGAGTAAAGTAAACATTTACTTCACTTTTCATTTTCTAGTAGCGGGTGGGGGTTCTGGATGAATGCATCACTTGGTATTCATTATGATAACAATATTTGTTGAGCAGCTTTTATTATCCAATATAACAGCAGTATAAATATGATAAATAGATAGGGTGTGTATTTTCCTGTGGGACAGGAATGAAAACAAATCCACAATAAAGTTGAGCTGTATTTAAGTGCTGCTGCTTGTTTCATCTGATGCTGGGTTGATCTAAGGTCTGGTTTTCATTAACCATTCTCCTGTTGATCCTGTAAGAAAACAGTGAAGACCCAGATCAATACCATCTACCATAGTATATAGACACTCCTTCTTATGGTAGATGAGTATGACTGTATGAATAATTGTAACTATTTTCTTCAGTGGAGGAATACATTAAATGCGCTTGATGTTGCTTTTAGGTATGGGGGAAAGGGTTTATATAATTAACCTGTTACCCCATAGGGTATTTCTAGTTTTGAAGACAGGTGACCACTTGAAGCAGATTGAAAGTACAGCAGAATGCACCTTAAGGCACATTCTGCTTTAATTTCAACCTGCTATAAGCTTAGTAATAACCACCTGCTAGGATATAGAAAATATGTTTTATAGTACATATTCTTTGCTCTATAAAATGGAACTATTTTCTTCAGTCAAGGAATAAATAAGTGTAAAAAGGCATATTTATGGGGTAATGGGTTAATTGAGTTCCATGGGTAAGTGAGTTAATTGGCAGTCATGGGAACTGTAAAGAGTTGTACCCTTTAGTTAATTGAATCATGTTATCAGAATCAACCTCATAAACTAGCGTAATAGTTTTGCCTTGTTTAAATCATTAATGGAAACTTGAATGTCTGCTATTGTATTACTGTAACTGGTAATTAATTCCATGTGAAAACATGCTGTGTATGTTCTGGGTCTTTAAAGACCCAGAACATGTTGTCTGCATTTTGTTCAAACTAAGATTTAACTCTTTCCTCGGCATACATGCCACATTACTCCTTTACCTCTTCCGTAACATTTAATAAGAATTATATTCATTGATGGTGTTAAATGCAGATGCTAGCTTGAAACAAGATGAAAATAAGGCAGAAAGCTCCAAAACGTTTTGTTGTACACACTTGTCTTAGGTATTAAATCTTTGAACGCTAAGTTTAATTGTCATATAATATATAGGCAACAATCATCATCTGCTACTGCTCTGAAACAATATTTCAAAACAGAGTAACAAACAATTTGGATCTTGATAATTATTATCATCAGGGACCCGATGTCTTAATCTTAAGCCAAACTATATGTACAGTACAGTGTATCATGGTATTAGCAAAAAGATAAATATGGTTTTGCCGTAAGCATGCAATTAACCCTTTCCCACATAGCATATCTCTAGTATTGAATGTAGGTGTCCACTTAAAGCAGGTTTAAAGTAAAGCAGAATGCGCTTTAAGCGCATTCTACTTTACTTTCAGCCTGCTTTAAGCTATCATCTGCTAGAATATAGAAAATATTTTGTATGATACATAAATTGGAACTATTTTCTTCAGGGCAAGAGTAAACTGAATGCGCTAAAAGGCGCTTCTATGGGGTAAAGGGTTAAAGAGTTAACCTATCTTCTGCATCTTTAATTATCATCTGCTTTGAAAATACCATCTGCAAATTTTGTTAAATTGACATAAAGAAACCTAAACAGGAGTCTCTAGCATTTTGGATCTAGATCAGATGCTGTGTTATGTGGTTCCTGATCTGGATCCAGACTGTTTGTAAACACTAGTCAAGTCTGGATTGGCAGCAGAAGAGTTATGTCTCATGTTTTGAAGATTTTTATTAACATATAAAAGGAATAGTTGAAGAGTTAGGATATATATGGAATATCTTTAACAAGCCCTAATTCTGTTTTAAGCACTCACTTAATAATAGCCACTTCACTGCCAAGATATCAGCTGCTTAAAAACTCAGATGATGTCTGCTTATATTTCTCAAATTAAGATTTTAGGAAATTTGATTGAAGAATCATCTTTATGAAACAGTCTGGAACCTGATCAGATGCAGAGTACCCTAACATGGTATCTGATCAGGTTCCAAACTGTCTGTAATTAACAGTACAATGCATGGATAAGGCAGTCACAGAAGAGGTGTAGCCCAGTGTCAAGTGTGAAGACCAAAATGTCATCTTAAGTCTTGATCCACCCATGCTTGTTAAAGCACTAAGTGGAAGATCTCAAGAACTTGCAAAAGAAGTGTTATAACCCTTAGCCCGCCAAATAAATTGTCGTCTGCAATATTTCTCGTCTGCTTCAAGTTTCAAAGTGCTTCAAAGTTGCTCAAAATTGCTGAAAATGTTGTCCGAGTGTCAAACAGCTTGGATCCGGATGAGACGCCGAGTTACTCGGCGTCTCATCCGGATCCAAGCTGTTTGCATATGGAGCTATAGTCGTGCGTGGCAGGCTAAGGGTTAATTGATGATGTCTCTTGCTTGATTTCAGTATTGAATGCTGTTGATTGATTAAAGCAGGCTGAATTTAAAGCTGAATGCTCCTTCAAGTGTTTTAAAACTATACTTTTTTCTTTTGAATAATCCCTAAATGATGGATTATATGGTGTAACTCATTAAATTACCCTATGAATACACATTTTTACACCTTTGAATTATTCCTCCACTGTGGAAAATAGTTCTATTTTATAAAGTCATGACTATGCAATGTCAGATATTTTTCCTATATTCTAGTAGATGGTAGCCCAAAGTAGGCAGAAAGTAAAGCAGAATGCTCCTAAAGTATGGATAAAACCAAACTCATCCATCCTTTAGGAGCATTCTGCTTTTCTTTCTGCCAATTAGTGCCAAAGTATGGATAAAACCAAACTCATCCATCCTTTAGGAGCATTCTGCTTTACTTTCTGCCTGCTTTAAGCTATCATCTGCTAAAATATTGAAAATATTTCTTATATAACATTCATAACTATATAAAAAGAAACCTTTTTCTTCAGTGGAGGAATAAATTAAATGCATAAAAACGCATTTCTATGGAGTAATGGATTAAGCAGCCACCTGTCTGTTGGCCTCAGTATTTCTTGTTTGCCTCTCAAAAAAGAAGTTCAATAATAATTGCCCCCATAGATTTCTGAACAGCTGAAGAAAGTTCAAACCCAGGCTATGTTTAAGTGGTTAAACATTTAATTTATAGAGTGGATGAAATTCTAGACATTAACCTGTTGAAGACCAGTAAATGTTTAGGCAAATCTGAAACTTAATGATGATGATGATGAGCAACATCAGCCAATAAACTTCTGGCAAGTTTTTATGCCCCTGCCACATCAGTTTTGCGGGATCCGGACAATTCCCCACCAGGACAATTCCCCACTAGGACAATTGCCCACCGGACAATTCCCCACAGGACAATTACCCACTAGGACAATTACCCACTTTTTGGCAGGGCGGACAATTCCCCACTGTTAAAATTAAATTGTTAATAAATACTTTTTTTGAAATATTAAAGAGGAAAAAAACACTGAGGATATTAATTCAGACTAATATTAATAGTTTGTAACCTTTAAATTAACAATTGAAGCATAAAAATGGTTGTTAGGCCATGGTTGAAGTTAGGTGGATTTGTGACAGAATTTGTAATTTTTATCCTAGGACAATTCCCCACTGTTAAATTAAATTGATATTAGATCAATATTTTGAAATATTAAAGAGGAAAAAGACACTGAGAATATAAATTCAAACTAATATCAATAGTTTGTTACCCTTAAAATAACCACGGATACCTGAAAATGGTTGTTAGGGCATGGTTGAAAGTGGGTATACATTATGACTGAAACTGTCAGTTTTTTCCCATATTTTAAATTGAAATATTTAGTATAGCACTTTTAAGACATTTTTCTAAAGGAAAAAACACATTAGTGAGAATATTAATTCATAGTTATAGAAATATATTTGAATTTTTAATTCAACTGTAAGTAAATAAAAGTGGCATTTTCAACTATTTTGGGCTATTTATTGATAAATTTCTTTTTTTAAATGACCGGGTTTTTTGTGTGTTTTTTTTTTTATATCATTCTGTCAGCTTTAACCCATATTTTAAATTGAAATAGTAAGTATAGACTTTTTGGAACAAATTTAAAAAGGAATAAACACATTATGGAGAATATTAATTCATAGTTTAGCAATATATTTTAATATTTAATTCAACCATAATCAAATAAAGGGGTATTTTGGGCTATTTATGAAGAGATCTAAATACTTGTGCTCAGGATCAGCCATCACAGATGCTGAGGTAGGTTCATATTTTTCATTGTTTATTTTAACCCATTACCCCATAATCTGTTTCTAGTTTTGAAGATAGTTGACCCTTTCAAGCAGATTGAAAGTAAAGAGACATCAACTATCTTTGTATTGCCTGCAAACAGTTTAGATTCAGATCAGATATTTGATGTTTGATCTGGATCCAGTGTTTGAAATTGTTATGCATAAGGCATTTAGCATTTTAAGAACAGTTAAAAAAGATATGTCATAAATCACGAGCAGGCATCAATTATCTATGTATTTCCTGTTTAGAATCAGATCAGATATTTAATGTTTGATCTGGATCTATAGTGTTTGAAACTGTTATACATAAATAGAGGATATTGTATGAGTGCTCATTATTTATCATTTTTAATAAACGAGTTGACTAAAATGATATGACGCGAGCCTTGGCGAGCGTCATATTCATTTTAGTCAACGAGTTTATTAAAAACGATAAATAATGAGCACGAATGTGATATTCTATTTATCACATAACAAGTTCAAGCACCTATTAAATTGATTTGAAGCAGTAGTTTGTAGACCTTCCGCTATATAGATTTTCCGCCAAACGCTACGTTGTTTACGTTAACGTCATAGTTAATGACGTCATTTGGTGCCACGCTACATGCAGCGCTTATGGACGAACAAGTTAGGCCGGAGCCCAAAAAACGATATTCCACTAGTGGATTACGATATTTATACAATCGCTTTATGCAACTCCCAGACCGCAAATTATGTGATAAAGGTATTTAGTGAAAAGTAAAAAAAAAATATATATATAGAGCAGACATCAACTATCTTTGTATTTCAAACTGTTTAGATTCAGAACAGATATTTGATGTTTGATCTGGACCTAGTATTGGAATTGTTATGCATAAGGCATTTTAAGACCGGTTAAAAAAGATATGTCATTATAATTAAAGATTGTTTAAATCACGAGCAGACATCAACGTATCTTTGTACTTTCTGTTTAGATTCAGATCAGATATTTGATGTTTGAATTGGATCTATAGTGTTTGAAATTGTTAGACATAAGGCGTTTAGCAAGACTAGAAACAGGCTATGGGGTTATGGGTTAATAGTAAAGAAACATCATTAACATAATCAACCTTTATCAAGATCAAGCACCTTCTGTTTATCATTGACTGATCTTGGTCAAAACTGTTTTGCAAATGCAATTAAAATCCTGATGTGTTTTGAGTATACACTGTAAGTTTTATATTGGGCATGTTTAAATTGCAATTAGTGCTTAAATTCATTAATTAAATACAGAATTATAATTAATAGTGGGGTATTGTCCTAGTGGGTAATTGTCCTGGTGGGGTATTGTCCTAGTGGGAAATTGTCCGGTGGGGAATTGTCCTAGTGTATTATGTATTGTACAGTCAAACCTGTACATATGACATTTTAGTTTATTTTCTTGTCAGTTTGAATTTCTAAACTTCATGGTTTATTTAATTGGATGAAACAAGAAAAATTTCCTCTGAATAAATACAAAAAAAGACATTTTAAAAAAGGATATCATAGTGATAAATGATTTTAGATATTAAGAAAATAAGACAAAAAAATTGCTGAACTTAACCCTGGTAATTTATGCCTTGAAAGGGCTGCCATTTCTCTGGATTTTTCCTAAATCTTCGGATTTTTTTTCTAGTACATGGTAGTTTAAAGCAGGCTGAAAGTAGAATGCACCTTAAGGCGCATTCTGCTTTACTTCCAGCCTTCTTTAAGCAGCCATGTGTCAACAAAACTAGAAACAGGTGATGGGGGTAAAGGTACGGTAAAATCACACTTGAAAAATTCAAATTTGGAAATCTTAGGATTTTTAGCTCACCTGAGCCAAAGGCTCAAGGTGAGCTATTGGGATGGCCCTGTGTCCGGCGTCGTGCGTCGTCCGTCGTGCGTTTGTGCGTCGTCGTTAACAATTGCTTCAAATGACATCTCCTCCTATACCCCTTGACAGAATTCAACCAAACTTTACAGAAATGTTCCTTGGGTCAAGCTCTTTCAAATTTGTTCAAAGAATTAAAAACAATGCAGAACTCTGGTTGCCATGGCAACCAAATTGAAAAAATAAGGAAATCTTAAAAAATCTTCTTGTCAAAAACTGCAAGGGCCAGAGCTTAGATATTTGGCACATAGCATCATCTACAGGTCCTCTATCAAGTTTGTTCAAATTATGCCCCAGGGGTCAAAATTGGCCCCGCCCCGGGGGTCACAGTTTTACATAGAGTTATATAGTGAAATTTTCAAACGTCTTCTTCTCTGAAACCAATGTGGCCAGAGCTTTGATATTTGGCATGGAGACACTTCTAGATGTCCTTTACCAAAATTGTTCAAATGGTTGTGGTCGGTTGCATAACTAGGTCACAGGAGCTAAAAATGAAAACTTAAAAAATCTTCTTGTCTGAAACTACAAGGGCCAAAGCTTAGATATTTGGCACATAGAATCGCCTACAGGTTCTCTATCAAGTTTGCTCAAATTATGCCCCCGGGGTCAAAATTGGCCCGGCCCCGGGGGGTCACGGTTTTACATAGAGTTATATAGTGAAATTTTCATACGTCTTCTTCTCTGAAACTAATATGGCCAGAGCTTTGATATTTGGCATAGTGACACTTCTAGATGTCCTATACCGAAATTGTACAAATGGTTCTGGTCCGTTGCATAACTAGGTCACAGGAGCTAAAAATAGATTTTTTCAGTGAAAACTTACAAAATCTTCTTGTCTAAAACTACAAGGGCCAGACCTTAGATATATGGCTAATATCATCGCCTAAGGGTCCTCTATTAAGTTTGTTCAAATTATGCCCCTAGGGACAAAATTGGCCCCGCCCCGGGGGTCACTGTTTTACATAGAGTTATATAGTGAAATTTTCAAACATCTTCTTCTCTGAAACTAATATGGCCAGAGCTTTTATATTCTGTATGGTGACACTTTTAAATATACTTTACATATTTTGTTCAAATTGTTCCGGTCTGTTGCATATCTAGGTCAGTCCTGGACATAAATCAATATCTCCATTTTCCCAATTATTCTCAGGTGAGCGAATATGCCCTATGGGGCTCTTGTTTATGTCAACTTATGGCAGCCCTGATATCATAGTGATAAATGGTTTTAGATATTAAGAAAATTGGACAAAAAATTGCTGAACGCTGGTAATTTATGCCTTGATATTGCATTGAACTCTTCCTATAGTGAGCTTGCTGCAAGATTTTATTACAGATAAACAACTCGGTGATCTAACACTGTGTTTGACGATCATAACTATAACCATAACTTTAAGTACAGTGGAGAAAACATTATTCTTTCCCATTTAAACAAAACGAAACGCAAACGTAAAACACTAAAACGTAGAAAATTGCAACTGTTGGACAATTCTGATAATTCATGTTTATCTTGGTGGCAAACAGTTTGGAGCCTGATCAGACGCCGGGTTACCCAGCATCTGATCAGGCTCCAAATTGTTTGCATTGGAAATAACAGTTTTAGCGTAAACCCGTTTATTGGGAAAGAATAGCGTTTTCTCCACTGTATATTGATGTGAGCTGTCACAATACTAGTCATCACTTTAAGTTTCATCTTAACCCTTTCCACCATATACGCACCTTTTTGTGCATTTGATTTATTTGTCCACTGGAGAAAAAAGTTCCAATTTATAAACCATAAGAAATATTTGCTGAATCCTAGCTGATGGTAGCTTAAAGCAGGCTAAAAGTAAAGCAGAATGCGCCATAAGGCGCATTCTGCTTTACTTTCAACCTGCTTTAAGTGATCACCTGTTTTTAAAACTAAAAGGTAAAGGGTTAAGACTGTAAAGTTCCTGTGTTTTTATCTTGACAAGGAAGATTTCTGTTACAGTAGTACCATGTTAGTTTGTCCACTTACAAAACATGACTCATTGGCTTGTAAAGACAGATGGTAGTGTGAAGCAAACACAAACTTTCTGCTTTATTTTCAACCTTATCTAATCCATTACTCCATAAAAACTCACTTTTGCACATTTAATTTATTCCTCCATTGAAAAAAGGAAAAAGTTACACTTTATACAGCTGTGAATATGCATAAGAAATAGATTCTCTATCCTAGCAGATAGTAGCTTAACCCTTAGCCTGCCACTCACGACTATAGTTCCATATGCAAACAGCTTGGATCCGGATGAGACGCCGAGTAACTCGGCGTCTCATCCAGATCCAAGCTGTTTGACACTCGGACAACATTTTCAGCAATTTTGAGCAACTTTGAAGCACTTTGAAATTTGAAGCAGACGAGAAATATAGCAGATGACAATTTATTTGGCGGGCTAAGGGTTAATGCAAGCTGAAAGTAAAGCAGAATGTGCCTAACCTGCTTCAAGTGGTCACTTGTCTTCATAACTAGATACACTGGCAGGTGAGTAATGGGTGGAGCTGCAATTTGTCTTTTATTCCAAGAATGAGACAACTTGATTTAGTATTTTGAAGATGATACGACTCTATTCCATGAATTAATATCCCAAAATCCCACTGTTTTACATGCCAACCCTGTTTTGAAATGTGATTTTAGACATTTAATTTTAAAAGGGTAGCAGTTCTTGTTACAGTATTGTTACACATAGAAACAAGAAATATCTTTAAAAAAGATATTCGACGGAATGGGTGGTGAAGGTATTCAAGGTAATGATGTATATGGAATTGATTTTATCCAAGTTGCAATAAATAGGATGGTAAATCAGGATATTAAGCTTAATATTTATCTAATAAGATACGCGCAGTAATCTACGACCACATACATATAATCAAAGACTGAAGGTCTTGAGAGTCGCCAAAAATGAGTGTTTGCAATCATTAAACTACTGGATCTGAGGTTAATCATTAGTTTGTTAAGGCAGTTGGTCTCTCAAAGACTGAAGGTGAAAGTACAGCAGAGAGCATTTACACATGTTTATGCTTTTGATCGGGCTACATTTTGCTGCAAGTTGTCAGCTGTTTGGTCAGCTGTTTTTACTCCATCAATAAGTTCTTTTTCAGAGGTGGTTGTAGAGAGATTTACTTGAAAAATCTTGACAGAAGGTACAGTTTGCACATGGATCTACTACTTGGTTCACAAGGGGGGGGGTTTCAAATTTCCACTTCCATCTTTATAAGCCAATTGAATTGCACTTACTTCTTCCTAGGATGTGACTGAAAGTGATGAGAATTTCTATCTAGATCACGGAATTATACTTTCATGTCTAGATCTACGTGTATCATTTTTATTTTGTAATTTGTAGATACCATAAATTACTAAAATTCGTATGTGTGTGCTCTTTTGTTAGTTGTTTATACTTTAAACATGGTTTGATTGTTTAAATATTCTCAATCACCTTTGATTTGAGATTTTTGGAAAGCACCCCCGAAATATGCCGAATATGAATTGTTTGAAACGACCCCTCAAATGAGAAATTCATGTTGCCACCGGTAGCAAGTGTCCGCTTTAAGAATTCGTGTATGGAATTTGTCTTGTAGAGTTAGTTCTATGTTCTGATTTATTATAAAAATATCTACAAAGTGAACGATGTACGTTTTAGGTATATACGTGTTGTTGGGTTTTCGCATTTAACCCAGAGATTGCGATCGCGTTAAAAAATCACGGTTTGTTTACATTTGAGGTCACAGAGTTGCGCATGCGCTGGAGGAAAACGGTGTTAACACAAAAATACCCATCATGCTCGAAATCTTTTCGATATCTAGGTTAAATTCAAACGCCAGTTTTCTCGTAATCTCACTGAATTGTTACTGTTATTCTTTCTTTTTCATATACTTGGTATTAGATTAAAATTATGATCAATTCTATTATGAACAATTTCGTTCAGATTTGCAGAATGCATCAAATCATTGCCGAACTTGAGACAATATGTCATATCTTAAAATAGAAACACTATGTCATTCAAATCACTACCTAACGGTCGGGACACGTAAAATTTCTCGGTTATAACTCACTAGCAGTAGCGGAAAAATCGTGTTTACTACTGGTACCGCTACATAGCAAATCAGCCTATAACAGTCTGTGTCTCTTATTTTACAAATTTGTAAAAGTCAGTAGTCAAGTCTAACCGCTACCCAATCAGACTATTCGATTTTAAGCACGTGTCCATAAGCTTTCATTTCTGGTCATTCACGATTGGTTGGGCCATATAAGGTTTGAGGCTCAAGGAGAAATCAGACAGCTCCGCCGAAAAAATTTTGGCTTTCGGAGAATTAAATTAGGAGCTCTGAAGCCACCTTTCTTGAAGGTTGGGTGCAGTATTGTCTCCAGTTGTTCTTCTGTAATCTTGCTAACTAACAAATAAATAGATGTGACTTATCACAGTGCCTCTTGCCTCCAACACTGTTGTGGGTGGGGCAGCACTTATTCTAGTTTCATCAAAGGTGATTGGGTTGAAGTCTATTAGACAGCTGCAGTTCTAGTCTTCATGTTCTGGAAATCTCTTCAACAATTCATCACCTGTTATCCTGAACTATGTGGGGAAACCAGTATATTCATCCTTCACAAATAGTGTAGATCCTGGTCAACAGGCTATGGGGTAATGGGTTAATTCACTCCTATAATGGAGCGGAGGAAAGTATACAGAGGTTGTTTTAACTGTACTTGATGACAAAATTGTTGTATGGTGGTTTATGAAATAGTACCCGAGTCTGAATTAGAATTGTTACCAAATACATGCACTCATATAAGATTTTGCCTTTCAGGAAAAAGGTTTTTTTAAGATGCATGACTATTATCTCAAGTTATATTTTTAAATGTTTGCAATTATAAATGTCTTCCTGTTTAAAAGGAAGAATTAAGCCAAGAAAATTCACTATTGTTTACTGACGATAAAGTGTTTAACTCTTTGCATGCTAGTGGTGGATATATCCACCCAAGTGATTGCCTTTGCAAACAGTTTGAATCCAGATGAGACGCCGCATAAGGCGGCGTCTCATCAGGATCCAAACTGTTTTACACTGACTATATTTTGAAAAGAAATTTAGAAAATTCTTTTTTTAGAACAATATCAGACGACAGATGCTGCAAACGAAAAAAATTACCCAGCATTCAGAGAGTTAATATTTGTTTCATCTATTATATGTCCACATTCTTCAACCTTATTTATATACAGAACAGAACAACATATATAGTAAACCTTCAGTGGTTTTGTAATACGCTAATTGCAGGAGAAAATTTCAATATTGAGTATAACATTAAGTCCTAAAATCAAATTTCAACTCTCTACCAATACAGATTAAATTTTTGATAAAGAAGTTGTGATCGTCTGAGCCCATGCCGTGCATCTTTAAAGACTTATTTACTCCAGCTGGGCTATTAAAATATTTAACATAAAATCAAGAGAATTTCAAGGGGTCCAAAATTTGCTCTTAAGTTTATACTGTGGAGTTAAGAATCTTTCAGTCTGTATTTTATTATAGCTCATTTTGTAATTGATTTAAGAGAAAGTGTTTGTAGTTTGAGGCTGCAATTAATTTCTGTAACCTTTTATATGTGCAGGAAACCAGTGTATTCAAACTTTGCAGACAATGTAGACCCTGATCCTCAGATCAAGGACTCCTTTAGGAACCCTCTGCTGTCTGCACTGTTTGTTGAACTGTTACACAACTATATTTCAGAAATAAATTTCTCAAACCAGTCCCTGATTTATTCAGAACAGAAAGGAATACTCTTGGATGTTATCAGGCTTTAAAGTGTAAATGCCAATTAAAGTTGTAGATTAGAACTCTAATACTTCAATGCCTTGAAACTTGAAACTTTATAATTTAGTTAAAACTCCTATTTTTACAAATTATGCATTCCATGGCGGTGTACATCGAGATAGAATCAAAGCAGTTTATAAAAATAAAAAAAATAGTTATAAAATAAAAAAAATAAATAAATGAAATGCCTGGGTAACTTCAACGATTACTTAATATATGTTTAAGTTTGTTTGCAGCCATTATAAAGAAGACTTTTAGGCAATCTGATCAACTAATGGCAGCTTAATGCAGGACAAAAGTGATGCAGAAATCTCTTTCTGCATTACTTTAATCTGCATGCAAAAGCCAACTGTCTGTTCTAAGATGCTAATATTTTTCAAAATCAGTTCCGAAAAGGTTTTTTTCCAATATTTTTCTCTCTCTTAAAAACAGACTGCAATTCTAGAACAAACCAAAACAATGATTGCACAAAATTGCCATTTCACATAAGGAAGCTAATAAAGGGTTCAATTTCCTCATCACTCCCATACTTTTGTTGTAAAATTAGAAAAGTTTGGAATTCTGCAAGGTTTATTAGTAGAACAAAATTTAATGTTAGAAGGAGTTATGCCCTGACACTTGTTTTCTCTTGATTAGACTTCATCCTTAAAGCAGACTGACAGTAGTCTTCTAGGATATAGAAAATACCGGTAATTCTTATGGTGCATTTTCATGACTGTATAAATACGTGGAGCTATTTTCTTTAATGGCCAAATAAATCAAAGGTTTAAAAGGTGTATTTATGGAGTCTGTTTGGTGAAATGGTCATCAGAGACTGTAAAGTCTAAAATGTTTGTAAATGATGCCAGGCAATAATGGTTAAAGTGAGGTTTCAAGTGACCAAAGCTCCCATGGTAGACATGTAGTTACCAGCCTGTCATTTGTTTATGTTTAGATAATGATAATTAACAATTGTAAACTCTGGGGTTAAACATCACATCCTAGTGATGATGATATGTTCCAAATATGGAGAAGATAATTGCCAGAGGCTATAGTGAAGGTATGAAAAGTTCAAAGGTTCGTGTAATTAATTTAACGCCAAGATACAGTGATACTTGCCACCTATATTACCTAGTATGTACACCTGATTAATAGGTATTATGTCATACATTGCAAATGTGTTGTGCTCCACTGCATGTGAATACATTTAAACCAGTTTTAGCAAACACTTAACCCTTTAACACCCATAGCATGTATTCTGTTTTTCAGATAAATCATGCTGTTTAAAGCAGTCTCAAAGTAAAGCAGAAAGCTCCTTCTGGGGCTTTCTGTTTTGCTTTGAGGCTGCTTTAAGCAACCAAATGTTTTTTACAATGAAAACAAACTATGGGTAATTAAAGGGTTCGGAATTAGGCTTGTCTCTGAAGTGTTTTGCAATTTATAACATACCGCTACATGACCTTATAACTTTAATCTATGTTCTTTCAATGAAACAAAACATGTCTGGGTTTCTACTACAGTGAAGATTGCCTATAACGTTCCGTGTTTGTACGTTTCCTTTGTTAGAACGTTTGATTTTTCTGGTCCCTGCCAATTACCTTCTTTCTCTATGTTGAAAAGGGTTTGTTATAACGTTTCCTTCTTTTAACGTTTTGATTGCTTTTAACGTTGAAGTTTGATGGTCCCAGGGTGCAAATCGCTGTCATTATAACGTTTCGCCGGTGCGATCGTCTTGACTTCGGGCTTGTTCGCACTGATGGCAAACTTGATAATTATAACAATAAAGCATACAATAATTGCGTGTACCGTTGTGCATCTACAGGTGTGCTTTTAACGCCGAATTGTCGTCTGCATGAAATCTATTTCACATCTTCAAGCGAAAAAAAGGAAAAGAAAAATCGGCAGGGATAGTGTAGCCTCTTAAAGATACCAAACACGTAAATACACTAGTGTGTACGAGTTGATTAACACGTGGGCTGTCATATGCTCATTTCACTTATTCTGTTATTAATATTAAGGAATTATTATTCCATGTTAATATTACTGACCTCTAATGTTTAAATCATTTAAACTCAGTTTTCTAATTTCCTGCTTCAGCGGTTGAGAATATATCAAATTCTTATTTATTCTGTTAAACATCAAATCAAACAAGTCGAAATAATCAGCCCGGGTTATGTAAATGACACGACAATCGGATTACTTCATCTTTTTTGTCTACACGTAGGAAAGTGACATGATAAGGGGCCAGTTACTTACGCATATCTATAATTCGACACAGACAAAAATATACGTTTACACGAGAACAGAAAGAAAATATGGGTATAGTTATAGCACGTACAAGCGTACATTATTCTTCCAGGACTTATTCGTTACGGAATGCAAGCTTAGCACCTGTGTTTGTTTTTTAGCTCACCTGAGCCATAGGCTAAAGGTGAGCTATTGGGATGGCCCTGTGTCCGGCGGCGTCCGTCGTGCGTCGTCCGTCGTCGTTAACAATTGCTTCAAATGACATCTCCTCATATACCGCTTGACAGATTTCAACCAAACTTTACAGAAATGTTCCTTGGGTCAAGCTCTTTCAAATTTGTTCAAAGAATTAAAAACAATGCAGAACTCTGGTTGCCATGGCAACCAAAGTGAAAAAATAAGGAAATCTTTAAAAATCTTCTTGTCAGAAACTGCAAGAGCCAGAGCTTAGATATTTGGCACACAGCATCATCTATATGTCCTCTATCAAGTTTGTTCAAATTATGTCCCTAGGTTCAAAATTGGCCCCGCCCCGGGGGTCACAGTTTTACATAGAGTTATATAGTGAAATTTTCAAATGTCTTTTTCTCTGAAACTAATATGGCTAGAGCATTGATACTCAGCATGGTGACACTTCTAGATGTCCTTTACATATTTTGTTCAAATGATTCCGGTCGGTTGCATAAGTAGGTCACAGGAGCTAAAAATAGATTTTTTCAATGAAAACTTTAAAAATCTTCTTGTCTGAAACTACAAGGGCCAGAGCTTAGATATTTGGCACATAGCATCATCTACAGGTCCTCTATCAAGTTTGTTCAAATTATGTCCCTAGGGTCAAAATTGGCCCCGCCCCAGGGGTCACAGTTTTACATAGAGTTATATAGTGAAATTTTCAAACGTTTTCTTCTCTGAAACTAATACGGCCAGAGCTTTGATATTCATCATGGTGACACTTCTAGATGTCCTTCACGTATTTTGTTCAAATGGTTTCAGTCTGTTGCATAAGTAGGTCACAGGAGCTAAAAAAAAAAAAAAATCAATGGAAACTTAAAAAAATCTTTTTGTCTAAAACCCTTGTACCCTGATCTTAGATATTTGGCACATAGCATCATCTACAGGTCCTCTTTCAAGATTGTTCAAATTATGCCAATCGAGTAAAAAATGACTCTGTCCTGGACATAAATCTTTTTCTCCATTTTGTCAGTTATTTTCAGGTGAGCGAAATATGCCCCATGGGGCTCTTGTATAATTAGATTTAAGATAACTAATACAAACGAGTAATTCTTAAGTTAAGTACATGTAATTTTAAAAGGAAATGTTTACAACGTTTCTCGGTTATAATGTTAAAAAAATGACGGTCCCCGGCGAAACGTTATAAGCAATCTTCACTGTACAGTGTAATTGGTTGTAAATTGTGCACAGACCTCATAGTGTAAATTGTTTAACATCTTGTTGTGTGTTCTTTCAAACAATGTTCATGTTTGTATACTCAGTCAAAAAAGAAAGTAACCACTTTGTATTCTAAACTATCAGTGTCCCTTACATAAACTGTATTTAATTTTTGTTTTATAGAAAGTGGCAAACGACATGAAATCATAATGTGGCTAAATAACTGGCACATTGTATTAAATTTGACAAATAAAAGATCTATAACTCTTTTTCCTGAAAACAGCAGTTTTCCTTAGAAATATTTTCCATAGAAGAGAAACAATGGAGCTTATATTCAGGAGCTAGAACTTTGTCTTAAAAAAATTAAATTACACTAGACTTTCATTAATCACAATATTCAGATTGTGTATAGAGCGGGTGCACCAATTACCGAACACCTACGCAAGATTTTTTACTGTTCGGTAATACGTCCATTATTTCAGCACATTTGTAAAACCATCTAACAGGTAACGTCTCTCGGTCCGTTTGCTATGCTTGCGGTATTAAAACATGTAGTAATAGAACAGATATAGTGAGTTGAATGAGCGGTGTCAGTGAACCTTATTCCGAACAATGGTTTTAATTCCGAACATAATGGTTCCTTATTCCGAACAAAGATTCGGTTTTTAAAAAAAAGTGGCTAATCTTCTTATTCTAACAATGATTTTATTATCAGATGTCTGCGAATACATGGGTATGAAATGGTAGTAACACAAACTAGGGAAAACACACGTAAATGCACATTGTAAGGTGCATGTGAATGAAAGGAAAATTAATGAAAACATTTTGATGAATATACAATCTGGCTTATCGGCTTGTAAACACATGTTTAACGTGTTCATTCAACTGAATATGATACTTATGACCACAACAGTACTTGCATTTGACTGGCAATTCATCTATTCCACTGTTTAGTTCCCCTATACACGTAAGTCAAGTGGAATCGTCGGAAACAGTTTGTACACCGTATGTACTCTTGGGACTTTTCTTCTCACTTAAAGCATTGTGAGAATGTGAGGGTGCTACTTGCTTATCATCATCGCTGTCTGACTTCTCTAATTCGTCAAGTATTTGCTCATCTCTGGTTCCAGATAAGGGGAGTATTTAAAAAAAAAAAAATCTTCATTCTGCAATAATTTTATGGTGTCACTACTCATCAGAATTGCCTTTTCGAGAGACGATAATAATGAGTAGGATTTGGGGTTGAAATTATTGAGGAAATGTTGAATTTCTTCAGTTTACTCCTTCATATCTTGAGCTATGTCCTACATGTAGTATCAATGAATTATTCATTTTGACGTCACAAAGAGTGGTGTTACTTGACCATATTGACGATCAATGTCATTGACATCGTCACCATGACTCCAATGTTTATATATAATCCTACTAATGATATTATCAAACCGCTTGAGGTAAAATAAAGCAGATCAATCATGTCATTATAAAGCATAAACCTTTTGTTCAGCAATAACGAAATATTGAGCCTAGTTACATATAAAAACGAATTCATATGTTAGCGTATGCTAGATCTACTTCTAAGTTCATATTTATAATAGCATATCAATCTGAGTTGAAAATTTATCTAGATCTACCATATTGCTGAATAATTTCTTAACTGACACAAGTGGCTGTGCATGCTTTTCACTTAGAACCCCAATTTGAATTCACTTAGTTAACCCCAATTTGAATTCTCTTTGGCTATAGATTATTTCTCTGTTCATGGTAGATCTAGATATATTCATAAAGATAGTGAGATATAGTGGCGATCTAGATCTAAATCTTATCAAAGCAAGTGTGTTAAAATAAATAGATAAATGTTCGGAATTAGATCCATAATCAAAGTTTATGTGCTTAATTCCGAACATGCTTCACCTCCTACATGTGACGTCACTGGTTTGAATAAAAACATTTCAATAACATATTTCATGTCTATAAAGCCTAGAAATGCGAAAATATCCAGTACAAAACGTATATAAATCATCGAAATTCCTTATGTACGAAAATCGATAAAATAAAAATTGCGTAATTTCCCTTAACTTCATACAGTTGATTTGAGAAAAAGAGGAAAACATCAAATCCACTGACAGGTGGTATTCAAGATGACGTTGAAAATTAATATAATTGTTATGACGTCATGAAATTATGTCACAATGCCTGTCAACGCGCTCTACTTATAAACAATAGACATTTGAATTTTTTGTTCGGTATAAGGTACTGTTCGGAATTAGGTGCACCCGCTCTACTTCCATTTGAAAAGGAAAAGACAGACACTTTCAGATAATATACAGCATCTTTAAAGTTTAAGCCTACTAGATGAAGTCTGGGTTAAGATAAGCCATCAGCCAGACAAACAGTCCAAATCTATCTCCATTTAACTCAATTTTATGGTAGTTTAAAGACACATTTCTAGCCTGATTTCATTGCTACAAATTCATTGATGTTTCCGGCCTAATCACAACAAAACTAAACCATTTAGAGACTAATGAATTCAATTTGCTGGCTGTATTTCCATGTGTCGGCTTTATTTCCATGTGTCCCACACCATAGCAGGGTGGACCTTTTGTTGGTATTGTGTTCCAGTTTTATTAGCTGTGATTATATCCCACCTCCCTCTAGGTCTGGGCGAGGTCTGAGGTCTGGGCGCCCCTCTTTAACCCTTTGAACCCTAGTCATGCATATATATATGTCGATTGTGATTAGTGTACCTGTATAGAGAGTGCTTTTTGTATGTAATCAATGAAGACCTAGATTAGAGGCTTCCTATAACCCCAAGGTCTGATCTTGGTCTGCATATTACAATACCTTGGCCCAAAACATGTAACCCTTAAGTGAATAATGGACTATAAACTAAATTGGAAACATAATGAATTGTCCATTTGAAGTTCAAGGCAGAAAGGGTTATAAGTGGGAGGTGGAGAATCCAGTTCCTATATATGGGCAAAATTCAGCAGGGTCCAAGGTTATAAAGCTTTTGAGTTGAGTCTGACATCATTCTCAAGCATTTGATTGGTCAGATTTGAGCCTAGGCTCAAATCTGACCAATCAAATGCTGGAGCCAGGACTGAAAATCATATAATGTTAATACCATCAATAAAACCTCATTTTTGTGCATTTATCAGGACTTATGATTAAAAGGCATCTTAAAAATAATGGTGACAAGGGTTAAACCTTTACTCCATAAATAAGCCTTTTAAAACAAATATCTTCACTGAAGAAATTAGTTCCAATTTATACAGTATTGAATGTGCACCATAAGATATATTTCCTATGTCATTGCAGATGGTAACCTTAAAGCAGAATGCACCTTTCAGGCCCATTCTGCTTTACTTTCAACCTGCTTTAAGTGGTCACCTATCTTATATACTAGGAACAAGTTATGGGGTAATGGGTTAAGATGCAAGTGCAGCCATAGCCATCGGCACGTTCAAGTCACTATAGGTATACAGTAGAGAATACGATATTCTTTCCCGTTTGACGCAAACGAAACGCAAACACATGGCAATAAAATGATGAAAATTACAACTTTTTGACTAATCTGAATGGTCATTCTAATCTGAGTGGCAAACAGTTTGGAGCCTGATCAGACGCCGGGTTACCCGGCGTCTGATCTGGCTCCAAACTGTTTGCAGTAATGTTTTAGCGTAAACATGTTTATTGGGAAAGAATAACAACGCATTTTCCACTGTAGAGATGGCTGCTGGGTTTGACTGATGATCTTGGGTACAGTACTATGCTATTACAGGCCTGTAATGTGCTGTCACACTCCGGGGTATGCTTTGTCCATGACACTTTCTATATTACCCCTGTCATCTTCACTGTGCTCTCTATTTATTTAGGGCCCAGCTAGGCTAGGCTGACCTCTCATATATGTGCGAACTTCACGCCAGCTAATATCTTCCACATCAAGGCCTTAATGTTCAGTCACCCCTTTCCTCTCATAGCCATTAAAGCAAAAATAAAAAAGTCAATGACTGCTTAAAACAGAATGAAAGTAAAGCAGAAAAGCTCCTATAGGAGCTTTCTGCTTTACTTTCATCCTGCTTTAAGCTTCAATTTGCCTTAAATGTCTATCTGTTAGTAAAAGTGTCCTAGGTTACGCTTATAAGTTATGTTAAACTAGGAAAGGTATGAGAATGGACTAACATAGTGGATATGGTTAATTTATCTTTCTGACACCCTTGTTGTTATAAGAGGATGGTATTCAAGTGCAAACATTCAACACATTATTGCTCCAATTCTCATCTCGACACAACAGGCCGCCATCACTTGAGCTATATGGTCATCACTTGAGCTGTACACTGCGGTCAGCAAGATGACCTTGACCCTTTCAATACTGAGTGAAGGTGTATGCTGAAACGGGCTTCTTGGGAAATTCTGTTATTGGCTTGGTCTGCTTTTATATTTCATTAAAACAGGATCAAAGTGACAAACATTTGGGGTCCTGATCAGAATCACTACACATGAAGTATGACTGGTGTCCAAAGTGTTTGAAAAATGTCTTTACTATAGTCTGTCAGTGTTTAAAGGGTTTAGGCTAAAGTGTTAGTATATATAGCAAAAGTATTTATTAACCCCATAAAAATACACCTTTTTACGCATTGGATTTATTCCTCCACTGAAGAAAATACATTGTAGTCTCCAATTTATTCAATCATGAATATGTACCATAAGAAATGTTTTCTATATTCTAGCAGATGACAGTTTAAAGAAGGCTGAAAGTAAAGCAGGCTCAGCCTTAAGGCATATTCTGCTTAACTTTTGACCTACTTTAAGTGCTCACCTTTCTTCAATACTAGAACCATTGTCTAGGCTGTTGAAAGTGTTAGTGTGCATAACAAAATTAATGTACCGGTATTTAAATTGTGCAATAGTCAGAATGTGCAGTAATACATGATTAACCTTTTCCCCATGGTATATTTCTAGTTTTGAAGACAGGTGACCACTTAAAGCAGGTTGAAAGTAGAGCAGAATTTGCCCCAAGGCTGAGCCCGCTTTAAGCTCCCATCTGCTAGATATATATATAATACAGATTTAATGGTGCATATATATTTGTTACTGCATAAATGGGAACTATTTTCTTCAGTGAAAAAATAAGAAAAAGGCGTAAATATGCATATTTATGGAGTAATGGGTTTAAATAGCCATTTTGAAATGTTTTCAACCCGACCAGAAGCTCACACAGACTAGGGTCTCCATAAAAAATTTATTCAGATATTACATGTATGACAGAACGCATATCTTAAATTAATTTATCTAATTTCATAGTGGCTAATTGCCTTTAAGTGTTTCACTTTACAAAACTAGAGAAATACATTAGGGCTGATATATTAATACAATATTCCCTCCCTACAACACCCAACAACAACTCCCTCCTTACAACCTTCTGTATGCTTTGGAATTTTTATCTCTAAATTTATTGGCTGCACATCTGCTTTATTTAAGAACAGTTACCAGAGTGTCAAACAAGTTAGATCCAGATGAGATGCAAAGTCATTTGGTGTCTCGATCATCTAGATCCAAATTATTTCCAAAGCACCACAAATTTACCCCGTAACATATTTTTTAGTGGCCATCATTAACAACTTGCTATATGACTTTCACTTATTTTATCTGACTTCACTTATCAAATAACCATCGTGCTTTATCTATTTTGATATTGGCCCAAATTACTGAAGAAATTATTTTCACTGATTGCCAATTTAAAATACATATAGCCTTTACATTGCTAGGCTTGGAAAGCATTGGCCAGAGGATTTTAATTAGTATTTCATCTGTACAACACTTGCTATACCTCAAGTAAAACCATATCTTTTAGCATTACAGGCAAATCATTTGACTTATAGCCGGTTCAAGTTTTGAAGACAGATGACAACTTAAAGGAATGTATAGCAGAACCTGCCTTATAAGGTGCTTTCTTCCTTCATTTTCACCCAGCTTACTTTAGGCTACCATCTGCTAGGACATATAATATATTTCTCATGGTGCATATTCATGAGTGTATAAAATGGAACAGTTTTCTTTAATGGAGGAATGTATTAAGGCATAAAAAGTGTTTATCGATGGAGCAATGGGTTAAACCATACTTCAGAAACAATTTTAGTTCAGATCAGGCTCCAGAAAACAAAGAGCCATATCAGGTTTGGTCCTGTTAATTAAGATAAAGACTTATAAGTGGAAGCTGGTCTGCAGCTTTAACCCTTTACCTGATAGCCTATTTATAGTATTGAAGATAGGTGACTACTTAAAGCAGGTTAAAAGTTGAGCAGAATGCGCCTTAAGGCGCATTCTGCTTAACTTTCAGCCTGCTTTAAGCTATCATATGCTAGAATATAGAAAATATTCTCTATAATATATATTCATGACTGTATAAATTGGAACTATTTTCTTCAGCTGAGGAATAAATCATATTCGCTAAAAGGCGCTTCTATGGGGGAAAGGGTTAATCTATTACAATGCCTATCAAGCTCTGTAAGGAATAAATAAATATAATAAAATGTAAATCTACTGGGGAAAGGGTTAACCCATTTATACCTGGACTTTGCAATGAACTTACCCTATGTGTTTGCTGAAAGATTTTCATTATAGATAAACAAGGGTGTGTAGTGTTTGTCCATACAGCAGAATATTTCAATTGAAATAGCAAATAATGCAGACCTCAAAGAGACTCCGCAATTTACAGCATCTCATCAAGCAGGGTCTACACTGTTTGTTGATGTTGTGGATGATAGGTGTTAATGAGTGAAATACAATTTATTATACAGCTAGCTCTCTGGTAATTGATACATTAATACACAGTGTTTTGTGACTGACATTTCACATTTGTTGTATTGTATTTGTCAGACATGGCAATGAGTTTTAAATCACTTTTCTATTATAATACGAACATTGAAAGTATGTACCGATATTATTTTCTTTTTTTTCAAACATGGTACAATGATAATGTGTTCATTTTGTACCAATTAATTGTAATGGCCTTTGGAGTTTTAACTTGTCTCTTGCTTAAAACATGTGTCATGCTTAACTCATTCATCCCTGAAACATCTAATGGACGATTCCAGTTCCCAATTAAGTCTTAGTCTATTTACGATTAGCTAGTGTTGTTTTCTGCAATATATTTCAAAATGACAAACAGTGTAGACCTTAATCAGATCTTTGTCTACACTGTTTGCCTAGGACAAATGTACTCTTTACATGTACATTTGGATTGAGTCTTTTGATAAGGCACATAGAAAACTACATTTTAATCTGGACCTAAACTTTCAGCAATTCAAGTTTGTGTCAAATTTTAACTGCAAAGGTTGATCCTGGGTTTTATAACCTAAAACTCTTGACAGATTAGATATATACTATTTTCAAAGTGTTGATTACTTATGTTAGTCATGCTAGGTTCACACCAACGGCGAATGCCGCGCTTTAAATCGGCGAGCAAAGCGTCGTCATTTTCGTTAACTTTTCCAAAAGCATCACGATCTCTTACGGTCTGATAAGCTCTGATACGCTCTGATACGAATTGGTTGCCGCTTTGGGGCGAATCATTTCCCGACTTGTTACGGTTCCTCACGCTTTGATCCCGCTTTGACCAGGCTTTGTTGCGCTTGAAATCACGCTTTTATAAGCTTTATTACGCTTAATCACGCTTTGATGCGATTGTGGCGCTTTAAATAAGGCTCTGATACGGTTATCGCGCTTTGTTGTGTATTGGTACGCTCTGTTCAGCTCTGTTACGCAATGGAAAATGTCAAGATCGCCGATTTAATGCCGCTTTTTATCCAGAGCCCATATAACGATGCAGTAGAACCACAAAATCTTTGCACCTTTGACTCCAGTATACGATGGCAAAACAACAAGATCCAGAAGTTCCAGATGTACCAAAGCATTATCTATCTAAAGAAGACATGATGTTTGTCTCCAAATTGTATAACTACATCCTAGCCCTTGAAAGCGTGAAAGAGCGTGAGAGAGCGTGAGGAAGCTTGCCAAGCGTAACAAAGCCTAACAAAACGTGTCAAGCCTTGATCGAAGCGTCTCAATTCGTGGGAAATCATGAGAGTCCTTCATGAAAACGTAACAAATCGCAACAAAGCGTGTCAGATCTTGATGAAAGCGTCTGACCTCGTGTCAGATCTTCATGCCAGATCGTAACAAATCTTGAGATATCTTAACAAAGCGTGTCAAGTGGTGACAGACCGTGAAGAATGGAGTCCCCGCTTTGAACCAAGCTCTGTTAAGCTTTCCTACGCTTTGAGTCAAGCTTTGCTGAGCTTTGTTACGCTTTGTTAAGCTTTGATAAGCTTTGATACGCTCTAGGCGCTTTAATCAATTCGTAACAGAGCGCCCAAAATTTTTAAACAGTTTAAAAAAATTGGGCGCTCTTGCCGAATGTCCCGCTTTACTCAAAGCTTTCCCACGATCTATTACAACCCTGACGCTTTAATCAAGCTTTGTTACGCTTTGGTGCCGCTTTGCACGCCGCTTTAAAGCGCCATCAAAGCGCCGTTGGTGTGAACCTAGCATCATATAGAGGATAGTAATTGGATTTCCCAAATGTTTTACTTGAAAAATCAAAGACTGAAATTGATTTGATATAGAGTGATTGATAACTGTGAGCTCACCCTTAACTCTTTGCACACTAGCGGCGGATATACATGTACCTGCCACAGTCATAACCTTTGCAAACAGTTTGGATCCAGATGAGATCCAAACTGTTTGCCATTCTGACCCTGAATTTAAAAGAAATTTTTAATTTTTTTAATTTTAGATTAAAAGCAGACACAATCGTTGCAGACGAAAAATTACCCAGCATGCAAAGAGTTAAAAATCTCATAGAAACTTATTTTTCATACAAACACAACATTTTTCTGCCATGTCACTTTATAAACTAATAGGAAATACTCCACAAGTCCTTGTCCATGGCTGTTTAAAGCAAATTGAAGGTAAAGCAGAAAGCTCCTGAAGGAGCTTTCTGCTTTACTTTCATTCTGTTTTAAGCAGTCCTCTTTCTAGAGCATTGAACACAAGCTGTTGGAGTGGGGGAAAGGGTTAATAAACTTGTATCAGCAAACACGTGGTATTGAAAGTCATGTTTTATGTGATTTTTATTACTGATTGGATATCACTTGGTAACAGGTTGTCTGGATGGACAAACAAATATTCCGACATCTTTGAAGCTAAGTAATTTCTGTGTGTGATTGTAACATAGTTTGAATCCTGATGAAATTCTGAGTTCCTCGATTTGCCATCAGAATCCAAACTATTTGCAAAAGTAATCAAAGTTTTGATTGTATTAGCATGCAAGGAGTAAAGGCTGTTTGGTATGATAGTTTGATGAATTCTTAGCTTGATCACCTGAACATATTTATGCTAAAGTTAGAAAATTGTGATTTCTGTTGTACCCCTGGTAGTTATATATATATATAATTATCAGTGATCGCCAACAATAATTTCAAATATTGGATGATAGATTTTTCTAATTAGCAGTCTTCGTGATGTTAATATAATGCTCATACTGTTTGTTCACCATGGTTACAAACTCTGTCCCAAGTTTCCTTCATGAGCAAAAATTTGACCTGTGATTCAGAGCTCATAGCAGAGCTCCAGATAAGAGGAGTATTTCAAAAACTAAAATCTTTATTTCTGCTTTAAAGGGATACTTGCGTATTTGAAAAATTCAACAGAATCTCATGAAAAGTTCTACAAGTTGAATTAAGGTCAATATAAGCAAATTGCTAAAATAAAAATCGGGGGTTGCAATGCTTTTTTCAGCTCTAGCTGGCTTTGAAAAGTGTGACGTTTGCCGCATTTGCTCATTGTCAGAGCAGAAAACGTCATAAGGGACAAATGCACTTATATAACTACACAATAACATATTTCTAGTACAGATTTTAAGTTTCTAGCATTCACTCATCACAAGCAAATGTGAAATAAACTTTTTAAAGCTCTTTCTTGTGTTTTTAATGAGCTTTTGGGCTAAAATGAATGCTGAAAACCGGAAAAATAAGACATTTTTTCTTGCCAATGTCTCACAAAAACATCAATTATGTAAAAAAAATCCAATGAAAATTCTTTAAACTTTCTAGGCATCTAGGTTAAAGTATTTCTTATCAAATGGTGTAAAGAAACCTAGGTGTCGCGTTGTTCATTTATGAAATATGGTCAAATTTCTAACCCTACCCCCTTCCAGCTGGCTTGCGGAAGGTCGGTGGTTCTACCCAGTTGCCAATTTGTGCCTGAAACAGTGCATAAAGGACTTCTGGGGTCTTCCTCCACCTGTAATTAACTGGACGTCGCGATATGACTGAAATACTGTTTAAAGCGACGTAAAATCAAAAACAAACAAAACTAACCCTACCCCCTTAGATTTTATGCAGAAAATATACCTCCCCCAATAGCCAAATTGGGTCTCTGTTGACCTAAAAATGAGAAATATTCATCCAATAGTTGCTTAAATTGGTAAATATATGAGTGTATGTGAATACAACAGCATTAAATAAAGTTTTAGTTACTTAAAGCATTTATAGTGCTGCTGATAAAAACATAAACATAATTTCTACAAGAACTGCTACTCGGGACAGTTTTTTCAAATCTTGAAACAGTGCCTGTACGGAAAGGACTATATTTTACATAATTTACCAATGAGAACTTTTCAAAATTCATTTTTATGGTAATAAATGTATTGCAAATCAGAAAATATATAGTAATCAAGGTATTTAAGAATTTTGTTTTTCAACATTTTTAATATAGGCGAGTATGTCTTGAAACCCTTTGGTGTCATTACTCATAAGAATCGTCTCTTCGAGACGATTCTAATGAGTAGTAACACCATAGGATTTGGTGCTAAAATAAGCTAGACAATGTTGGATTTGTTTGGTTTATTCCCTCTATCTGGAGCCCTGTGTCACAGCTTCTGGTATTGAACAAAACATTGTTTCACATGAACTTCCCTCATTACTTGTTTTCATATTTGATTTAGACATAATGCTGCCAAAAGCAGGCTGAAAGAAGAACAGATATATAGCCGTGTTAAACAGAATTTTGCTATTCTCTCGACTTCCAAAACCCATTACTCCATTAATTTGGCTATTTATTCCTCCACTGAAGAAATATTTTGACTTTACAGTCATAGATATGCACCATAAGAAATACTTTCTTTATCCTAAGAGATGGTAGCTTAAAGCAGGCTGAAAGTTACTTGGTGTGTGCTGCTTTACTTTCAAGCTGCTTTAAGTGGTAAGCTGTCTTCAAAATTCAAAACAAGTCCTGCTGTAAAGGTTTAAGAAGCTATCTGTCTGAAATGAATGGAAAAGGGTTCAGGAAATGAGTTTGAAAAGAAAAAAAGATGTTATCTTCAAAAATAATTTACACTTGTTGATACCTCTCAGTATGAACTATAATTTCAATATGATCTAATTAGGTACAGTCAAAATTATATTAATCAGTTGTTCTTTGAAGACACGAGCATGTCTCGGAAAAAAGGTTACTTCTTAATGCAGGACAAAAATAAAGCAAAAAGCTCTTTTAGGAGCCTTCTTACTTTTGTTCTGTATTAAACTAGCACCTATAGTAAATACTTGTATTATGCCATCGTTTGAGTCACATCTTATTCTCCACCTCCGCCTTTGCCTTGATTTTAGTATTGATGACCAACGGAATATTGTCTTTTTACTAGCAGGTAGTAGCTTAAAGCAGGCGGAAAGTAAAGCAGAATGCACCTCAAGGAGCATTCTGCTTTACTTTCAGCATGCTTTAAGCAACAATCTTCTAGGTTATAGGAAGTATTTCATATGATAAACACATTCAGACTATAAAGTGGGGCTATTTTCTTTATTGGATGAATAAATAAAGGGAGTAAAAAGGAGTCCCTACTGGGTAAAGGGTTATCACAAGTATGATTGTAGTTTGAATGTATTGAGATATAATCAGACCTCACACAGGCCGTGATTCCCACCTATACTGTTAACTTGTCCATCTCGCTTGGTACTTAGTCAATAATTTAATATCATATTCTTAATATCTGAAGTAACAGTGGCTCTGTTATAGTGTCACTTGAAACTCAAGGGCAACACTTAACAACCAGACAGGTGGCTGCTTAACCTTTTACTCCATAGATACACAAGTGGTCACATATCTTCAATACTAGAAACAATGGCATGGGGTAATGGGTTAACCCTCTCCTCCACCGGAGAACCTCGGGACACTTCTACTGACTCCGCAATACAAACCAATAGAAATGTATAGAATATTTTTTGTTTTCGTTTGCAAACAATATAGACCAAGACCAGAGGGCTCCATCGGGAGTCTTCTGATCTTATGGTCTGCACTGCTTGTCATACATGTATATAATTTATTGTAGTTAGGGAAGTTGAAAATTTCAATCAGGAAGAGTCCTTTAGAAAAGTTAAAATCAAACTATAGACTTTCGATGAAAGTGTAATATGAACTTTACCAACTTGGTGGTGTACTGTTCTATTCTTGTTAACATTAAACATAATAGGATGCTTGAACAACAGTCCAATTAAAGATAATCAGGCTAGAGAATTGGTGAGCTGACACTTGAGAGTGTCTGTAGTGACGGCTAATTTCAGTCACAATCTGGGTCAGACTAATGGGCTGTACCGTTGATGTTGACATGCTCATTGCTCCTGTCTGGTAGTGTGAGAAAATGAACGCCTTTTTAACATCTTCACCAGTTTTTTATCCCTTTACCCCATAAATATACACCTTTTTACACCTTTTATTTATTCCTCCACTGAAGAAAATATATTTATACAGTAATGGATAGGTATCATTAGAAACTTTTTCTTTATTCTTGCAGATGGTAGCTTAAAGCAGGTTGAAAGTAAAGCAGAATGCACTTTAATGCGCATTCTGCTTCACTTTCAACCTGCTTTAAACGAAGTGGGCATGTATCTTCAATACATGTACTAGAAACAGGCTATGGGGTAATGGGTTATAGAAACGTCCCATCATGTTTCTGTCTTGTCCTAATAAAGAGTCAGAGGATACTTGTCCTTCTTGATATATGGGTCCTAATGGAAGGCTGAAAGTACAGTAAAACCTTTCTATTACGAACACGTAATTGTGCTAATTATTAGGTGTTTACGACAGGTGACTGATTAAAGCAAGGTGACATTAAAACAGAAAGCTCCGTCAGGAGCTTTCTGTTTTACTGTCACCTTGCTTTAAGCTGTCATCTGTCTTTAATATAATCAATAAGCATTCGTTTTAGTGGTCATAATAGAGGGGTTTTACTGTACAGCAGAAATTGATTGTTGTAAATATTTGTTAGGACCTTCTGCTTTGCTTCCATCTTGCTGTAAAGCAGCATTCTGCTTATAAACCCAAAAGTACTATGTATTCTCTTTCAGTCAACTGTAGATGACAAGCTCTAATTATGGAGGAAAAGCATTAATGAAAACAATGTTACTTTATACGTGCAGGTTTAGAAAGCTACGCTGGTGGATGCTGTGGCAGTCAGACTACAAAATGTCCAGAACTTAACAAGAAAAACTACTACAGATACCTAGAGCCAAGTATTTCAGACCCAAACATGCTTTATATAGGAGCAATGTAAGTAACTAATAATAACTAGGTAAAACTACTACAGATACTTAGAGCCTAGTATAGGCCGATTTTATTCAACTGGCAGGGCAGAGCTAACTTTTTGCACTTGAAGAATCACATTTTATGCGTGCACCAATATCCACGTGCAATTGGTATATACAGTCCTCCCTCTCTACAACAACACGCAATGGAAGACCAAGATTGCATGTGTTGTTTGTAGGGAATTGTTGTAGGAAGAGAAATTAAGACTTGGTTAACATTTGCAAACAGCTAGAATCCAGATCAGACGCCCCGTAATGCGGCATCTGATCTGGATTCAAGCTGTTTGTCATTCTTCATTATCTTTATTCTGTCAAAATGTCCATTTATATGTAATGTTGAGAAAAAACCGGCAGACGACAACGGTAAATTCGGATAATAAAAAGAGAGTGCTGCCAGCCTCAAAGTTGAAATGCAAAGGTCCATATCGAATCTCCACCCTGCCAGGTCAATAAAATCAATCTATATTTCAGACCCAAACATGCTTTATAATAGGAGCAATGTAAGTAACAACAGTAACCTTTACACAGTTGCAGGATAACATTTCATGGTGGCCTTGAATGTCTGTACAAAAAGGCGGTCAGACTTCATTTAGCTACATCATTATAATATTATAGTAAATCCAGAGCAAGAGAACAACCTATGGTACTTTGTTCTACAATCTCTGGCTAAATTTTACATTAACACTTTCCCCCTGTAACTTGTTATTTCAACTTTTAAAACAGATAGTAGCTTCACCCTTTGAACCCTTGTCCCGCATATAGACATCCTTTTCAAACAGTGTACATGTGAATTGTAAACTTGTACTGTGCAAACAGTGAAGACCCAGATCAGAGGGCTCCGAAAGGAGCCCTCTGATCCGGGTCATCTCTGTTTGTCATAATGCCAAACATTGTCAAAAACAACCCTTTAAAGTCAGAAATTGACTGGACTTATATGGAAACTGGAATTGTCCATTTAAAGTTTCAGGGAGGAAAGAGTTAAAGCAGGCTGAAAGTATAGCAGAATGCTCCTTGAGGAGCATTCTGCTTTACTGTCAGCCTGCTTTAAGCTTCTATGTGCTAGTATATAGAACATATTTATTATATATATTATATAGTCCATATTCATAATTTTATACATTGGAATTGCAAATGTATTTTCTTTCGGTGGAAAAAAAAATAATGGTGTAAAAATTGAAAACCTGATTCTCGTCAAAACATTGGTATTTATTGTTCGACACCATGTTGATTACGTCAAATTCTTTTCACACCACTTCTTTGGGCAGAACTGGTAGAACAGTTCTGGAATTGAATTCAGGACTACTTGATTTCCATTCCATCTATTCAATCAGTCCAGACTATCAATCGAGCATGCCGTATATGACCCAATGTACCATTATATTCTCCATATATTAGTACAGAACTGATATGTTTCTTTTTCTTCAGGAACTACTTACTTCTCATGAATACAACAGATATGTCATGTAAGGTGAGTATCCTTTAACACTTTTACTGCCCTATTATCATCTGCCTTACCTTTTATCTCATAAAAGCACCTTTTTACACTTCATTGTATTCATACACTTAAAGAAAGTAGTCCCTGCGTAGGAAGTCCTTGTCATGTCATATAAAAGGCTTTTCCAGTATTTTTCAGATAGGAACTTGAAACAGGCTGAAAGTAAGCAGAATGCTCCTTCAGGAGCATCTCGCTATACTTTCTACATCCTTTATGTGGTCCCCTGTCTTCAAGACTATATTACTGATAGTTAGCATTCAAAGAATTGAGGAGACAACTTGTCCAGTATAAGAAGTGTTTAAATATTTCCTTATTTCTGATGAAAACAAGGCCATGTCTATTTATGCCTTCCCATTCCTTAACCCATTGCCCTAAAAATAAGCCTTTTTTGCCTTTAATTATTGTCCCTTTGAAGAAAATAGTTCCTGTTTATACATCCATGAATATGCTCCATAAGAAATATTTTCAATTTACTAGAAGATTGTAGTTTAAAGCAGGCTGAAAGTAAAGCAGAATGTGCCTTAAGGCACATTCTGCTTTACTTTCAACCTGCTTTAAGTGGTGAGCTATCTCAATACTACAAACAGACTATGTGGTAAAAGTTTAATAACCAAGGCTGTTTCAATGATAATTGCATAAGCAATAACCCCGAGTGCTCTCGCTAAATATATACATGTAGATATAAAATTCCAATGGATATAAGGTTTTAGCACAGTTTATTGAGAAAGAATAATGTCTTCTCCCGTTTAGTAGCTATTATTTGGTTTTCTTATTGCAGCAATTCCACTATATACCACCAGATAACATCACTCAGGACAGATGTACTCGGCAAGGCAAAAAGGATGTAAGTGACATTATGTTTTAACCCATTACTCTATACATACACATTTCAACACCTTAAATTCACTGTAGAAAGTAGTTCTCATTTATACAGTCATGAATATACAATGTATAATAAGAAATATTTTCCATATTCTAGCAGATCATGGTAGCTTAAAGTAGGCTAAAGTAAAGCATAATGTGCCTTAATGCACATTCTTCTTTACTTTCTACCTGCTTTAAGAAGTCAACCTGTCTTCAAAACTTGAAACAGGCTATGGAGTAAAGGGTCAACCTATTTACTAACTCAAAATTTAAATAATGGAAAGTTTTACATTACAACAGATCCGATGGACCACTAGCAACAAGTATGCATGCTTCATGTACAGACAGTGTATCTTTAAAGTGTTTTCTCATCCTATGCAAACAGTGTATTACAAATCAGACTGCTCTGATCAGGGTCTGCACTATTTGTCATTTTGCATTTTATTGCAAAGAACAACTCTGAGTAATCTTAATTGAAGACTGGAATTGTCCATTTGAAGTTGCAGGACATTCCAGGAGAGATTATTGTCAAAGGGAGATAATTACGTTTAATTGCTAACCAGTGATACAGTGATTATAGTTCTTGGCTCACAATCCTCCTAATGCACAAGTGGCAAACAATTTAGATCCTGATCAAACCCCGCATTACGTGGCCTCTGATAAGGATCAAAATTGTTTGCAAATGCCCTTTATGGTGTCATTGAGAGTGAAAGGGTTGAAGAGTAGACTTGTCCTACAGTAACTCACTCATCACGATCTACACTGTTTGTTGCTTTGCAGTGCATTGCAAAAAACAACCGTAAACAGTCAAAAATGGACTAGACTACCAGTAAGTATGATACTGAAAATATTCAATTTGAAGTTGCAGGGGCCGGTGAGTATCCGTTATGACATTTAAAACCATTTAGAGTGTATATTCAGTCTTATGATAATGAGCAATTTGATTCTATGGTAACAGGTCCCAGACTGTCAGAATCACATCCGGGAGGCGTTTGAGGTTACTACTAACAGTGTCACCCAGCTTGAAGTTTGTGGAACACGCGCCTACAAGCCTATGATGTATTACTTCAATGTGAGTACTCACGAACATCCTTAACTCTTTGCATGCTGGGTATTTTTTGTGTCTGCAACAATTGTTGTCTGCTACTGTTCTAAAAATAGTATTTCAATATTTTGGATTCTGATGAGACGCAGCATATTGCAGCATCTCATCAGGATCCAAATTGTTTGACACTCTGACCCTGTTTTAACCCTTTACCTGATAGCCTATTTCTAGTATTGAAAATAGGTGACTACTTAAAGCAGGTTGAAAGTAAAGCAGAATGCGCCCTAAGGCGCATTCTGCTTTACTTTCAGCCTGCTTTAAGCTTCCATGTGTTAGAATATTGAAAATTTTACCTATACTATATAGTCATGACTGATTAAATTGGAACTATTTTCTTCAGCGGAGGAATAAACTAAATACGCTAAAAGTCGCTTCTATGGGGTAAAGGGTTAAAAAGAAATTTTGAAAAACTGTAGCAGTAAACAATTGTTGCTGAGTGTCAAACGGTTTGGATCAGGATCCAGCAGGGCTGCCATTTCTCCAGATTTTCCGAAATCGTCAGATATTATTTTTAGAAGATGGTAACTTAACCCATTAAGCCATACTGACTCATTTTGACTCATTGCGCAATAGCCTCATACTAACTCATTTTGACACACTTTATTCAACTAGCTTCTATTGAGATAAGCATTGAGAACTGTTTATCGCTTATGAGTTAATGGGTTAAAGCAGGCTGAAAGTAAAGCAGAATGCGCCTGTAGGCGCATTCTGCTTTACTTCCAGTCTGCTTTAAGTAGCCAAGTGTCTTCAGAACTAGAACCAGGCTATGGGGTACAGGTACAATTCGTAAAATCTAATTTAGAAAAATTAAAATTTGGAAATCTGTTGATTTTTCATGATCAACTAATTGCAGCTCTGATCCAGACAGTTTGCACAGATAATGATTTTGTCACCAAAGTGCAAAGAGTTAATATTGTAACAACCTATATAATGGCTATTACACTCAAACTTTGATATCTTGAACTCACTTATCTCGACTATCTGATAATTCAACACATTAACTGCATTATTTCATGCTCAGTTAAGTTAAACATACCCATATTTCAAAGTTAAAACGTGGCTAAGCCACGTTTTAATTTTGAAATACGGGTATGTTCGATTTTATCGAAGTTCGAGATATCGAAGTTTGACTGTACTTAAAAAGATGGTAGCTTTTATCTTACTATGCTTAATGCAGAATCTTGTGAGTTGGTGTTTGGTATTGTCTCTTAACCTATTACCCCATAGCCTGCTTTTAGTTTTGAAGTCAGGTGATCACTTAAAGCAGGTTGAAAGTAAAGCAGAATTCGCCTTTAGGGGTATTATACTTTATTTTCAGTCTGCTTTGAGCTATCAAAGGTGTTGTAGCATGCTGTAATTAGTGTGATTAACACAGTAATCCCTAACGACAAGTATACACATCATTTACAAACAGTGTACCGGTGAAGAGTACACTTGTCTTATGTTAACAGTGTACACTTAGATCAGACAATTACTGCAAGATTCCTCTGATCTCATTCGAGTCTGCACAGTTCGGCATTTTGTAATGTATTGAAAAAATCAACCCTAAATAGTTAAAAAAAGTATTATACATTATTTGATATTGGAATTGTCCATTTAACCCTCTACTCCATAACCTGCTTTTAGTTTTGAAGAGACAACCACGTAAAGCATGTTGAAAGTAAAGCAGAATATGCCTTAAGGCACATTCTGCATTACTTGCAGCTTGCTTTAAGCTATCATCTGTTAGAACATAGAAAATATTTCTTATGATAAATATTCATGACTTAATAAAGTGGAACTATTTTATACAGTTTAGGAATGAATTAAATGCATAAAAATGTGTACCTTTATATATGGAGTAAAGGGTTAAGGTTTTAGGGGTGAATGATATATTGTGTAATTTGTATGTTTTTATTTTTGTTTGTGTAACACAGGTTACGGGAGTAACATATGTCAGGGTACCTAGCACACGCACTGCTCCACTGCTTGACTGCTGTAGAGTGAAATAGTCAAATCTATGTGTCAAGCTGCCATTCAAGAGCAAATCTTTATGAAAACCTTAACACTTAATCAGGGTAGCTGGTGTTCGCACCATTTCCTTTGGTGTTACTACTCATTAAAATCGTCTTGAAGAGACAATTCTAATGAGTAGTCACACCATTAGGGTTTAATTTTTTTTTCAACACCCTCCAACCTGAACCTAAATGGCCTTTCAATGCTGATTTCCAAACTTAGTCTTCCTGTGCCTAATATATCATCAGCTTACATGGGCTCAAAAGGGAACCCCCCCCCCCCCCCCTTCATTATTTACAAAAGTTACATACAAATGGGGTATTCCAAGATCAGAGGGCTCAATCACCTCTGATCTTGGGTCTACTCTGTTGCAATTGATATGTGCCATGTCATGACAAAACCAGCCTTATTGCATTGCAACATTGTACAGACTAAGCACCGTTGTCATCTCAGGATCTGTATCTGAGTTTGGTCTACGGTACTAAATACTGTATATAACACTGCTACATAAAGTGCTTAAGATGCTTGCGGGTGTCAAACAGTGTAGATGAAGACCAGCTGCCACGTCTTTGATGCAGCGGCTGGTCTTGATCTACATTGTTTGCAATACAATAAGGCAGGTTTTGTCATGGCACGGCTCATATACATGTATATGTGATTGCTTCCTTTAGTTTTATGCAGGGCATATGTTCAGCATATAGCAGTCACCTTTCTATAAGACAATTGTTACGAATGGTGGCTTCACATAGGTTGATAAGATTGCTGCTTCAGTGACTTATGCATGTAAACTCTTGTCAGGGATGTTTCCATTGTTCTTGTAGGAAAAATTAACTTCCAGAAAATAGGAGTTTATACAGTAGAACCTCTCTTTTACCACTAAAAAGACGGCTAATTGTCTATATAAAAAATAAGTGACAGCTTCACCCATTACCCCATAGCGTGTTTCTAGTTTTGAAGATAGGTGACCACTTATAGTAGGTTGAAAAAAAAGCAGAATGCACCTTAAGAAACATTCTGCTTTACTTTCAGCTCGCTTTAAGCTATTCTCTGCTAAAATATAGAAAATATTTCTGATGATACATATTCATGACTGAATAAAATCGACATATTTTCTTCAGTGGAGGAATAAATTAGAGGTGTAAAAAGGCGTATTTATAGGGTAATGGGTTAAAGCAATGTGAAAGTGAAACAGAATGCTCCTACAGGAGCTGTCTGTTTCACTTTCTCATTTCTTTAAGCAGTCACCTGTCTTAAACAACTAATATTTGACACAATTAAGTGGTCGTAATAGAGAGGTTCTACTGTATGTAAAGATAAAAATGAGTGCACAATCAATTGTCTTCTTTACCAGCTATGGGAAACCTCTCTTGGTTTGTTTTTGTTGAAGAAAACTATGGTTGTCCCTCTCCTCAATTTCATGGGTGACATTTAGTTATCTGGGAATACAGGATTCCAGATAAACATGGGTAAACTGAAAGTTTCCAACATTTTCGCTGTTATATTTCCACCAAATCCTGTGTTGTAACCATTCATTAGAATCATCTGGAAACAAAGATTCTGATGAGTAGTGACAACATGGGGTTTATTGAATAAAAAAGGAAATTAGTATTTGAAATATCCACCTTATTTTGGAGCTGGAATACTACAATTTAGATGCAACATAACTTGATCAGAAATTACCCAAGAATTCAGTTTGTGTCTTTACTGAAGCAGCATACAGTGGAGAAAACATTAATATTTCCCAATAAACACGTTTACGCTAAAACTAGTATTTCAAATGCAAACAGTTTGGAGCCAGATCAGACGCCGGGTAACCCGGCGTCTGATGTTGCTCCAAACTGTTTGCCACTCAGATTAAAACAGAAAGTCAGAATTGTTGAAAAGTTGCCATTTTCTCCATTTTACTGTGATGCATTTGCGTTTCGTTTGCGTTTAAACGGGAAAGAATAACGTATTCTCCACTGTGTATATTTCACAAAACAATGGTCAGTGTGGTTTAAATCATTTTAATGGAATGTAATCATTGAATGCTGTCAGATATCTAAATTGTAAAGACTGAAGATATTCTAAGAAATAATTTTTTTTTTTTCCTCGGAATGATTTATAAAATAGTCTAGCATGATACTATTTTCAGGTTGACAAAGTATATATAAATATCACATGTCTGACAGTATAATAAAACAAATATCACATGTCTGACAGGATGACAGTAAAATTGTCAGCTAAATACTGTAGAACCCCTCTATTACCACCACTATATTGTGTTAATTATTAGGTGGTTATGACAGGGGACTGCTTAAATCAAGGTGACAGTAACACAGAAGTCCTGGAGGAGCTTTCTGTTTCACTGTCATCTTGCTTTAAGCTGTTACCTGTCTTTTATACAATTAATTAGCCTTTGATTTAGTGGTCGTAATAGAGAGGTTTAACTGAACTGTCAACTTAGGCGAAACCAAGATTGACAGTATTTTTCGTAAAGTTAACAATTTTTACTGTCACCCTGTCAGACATGTGATATTTATTTTATTATACCAAAATCCTGGACTTTAACCAGGATATCTAGATCGTGAATGAAAAATTAATTGTTTATAAAAACAATTGAAATTTGAAGGAATTATACAAACTCCAAGCTGCATCTCCCCATGATATAAATAATTGTGCATACATTATAATATACCATCATGCAAAGGTTTCCCTTTTCAGATCTGATTGTTTATTTGCATCATTTAGTCATCTTTTAAACTTTAAACTGCGTCAGATTGTAGATTAAAGTTTTAAAGTATCCAAAGTGACGCTTTGGCGGGTTAACATGGATTTGACGTAATTTTTGGTTTAACATCATTTACGACATTCTGTAACCTATGGTAGCAGGCGACAATAACTTAACTCATCAGTAAATGTTTTCCTGCTGGGTCTGACAGTATTTTTATGTCACGGTGGCCTATGGGAAATTAAAATTGTAAATGACATTGAGGTAAGATAATAACATCTGTGTACATAAGTCAAAAGGATATACATATAGTTTAACCCATTACTCCATAATCTGTGTCTAGTTTTAAAGATAGTTGACCACTTAAAGCAGGTTGAAATACACGCTGTAGAGCAGAATGTGCCTGCTGCCACATTCTGCTTTTCTTTCAGCCTGATTTAAGCTATAATCTGCTAGAATATAGAAAGTATTTCTTATGATACATATTCATAACTGTATAATAGTGGACCTATTGTTTTCAGTGAAGGAATAAATTAAAGGCCTAAAAGGCATATTTATGGGGTAATGGGTTTAACATGAATGGTGATGAAGACGTCATATTCTGAATGCCAGTGCTTCTACCACTATCTGCATCATTCCAGCTACAGCGAGGAAATATGTTATTGTTCTGCATTAAAAAGAAATCAAACATTACTGAAATTAAACACAAACATACAATTAAATGTAATAAATTACTTTTAATCAGAGTTGCAAAAGTTTTGAAAACAGTTTTGAGGGTGATCAGAAGTCATTTTAGTTACTTGTTCTCTGGTCTGGCTCAAAACTGGTTATAATGGATGTAATAATTTTATCACAAACTGTGGAATGTATCACATGTTTTCCCCTTTGCCTTGTACTCTTGTAACTTTTGCTTTGGAAGCAGCATGACAGGTTTTTAAAGCACCGCTGATTTTTTCATCTGAACCGAATTGCAACAGTTGATATGACTATTTACACTACTCTATGAATACCAAAAAAACTCAGAAAATATTTTAGCACTAATTTAAAATGACATTTGATGCCTTGCCAATATGCAACACATGCAAAGATAGCCACAGAATGACTTACCTGTCAGGGCTCCAGATAAGAGTGGGTAAACTGAACAAATCCAACACTTTCTCACTCATTTAACCACCAAATCCTATGGTGTTACTACTCATTAGAATCGTCTCTTCGAGACGATTCTAATGAGTAGTGACACCATAGAGTTTAATTGAGAAATAAAGATGTCAATTTTTGAAATACCCCCCTTATCTATAGCCCTGTACCTGGTATGTACTACGGCAGTTAGCCACAGAATGGCCTATATACTACTGCATGCATTAGTCATTTAATTATATCCCTCAACAATTGTTTTCAGTGATTAATACAGGTGATTGCAGAGTTTTGAAAGTAAGCAGATGTGTTTATCTAATCTTTGATGTGATTCTGATAGAGTAGTTACAACATAGAGTTTGGTGAAGACTGTAGGAAGTTAGTAAATTTTGAAATACTTAAAAGCAGAATGAAAAAGTAAAGCAGATAGTCCCTTCAGTTACTTTCTGTTTTACTTTCTTCCTGTTTCCTATTTGAGCCTGTCTTAAAAACCAAACATAAGTCATATTTAAGTTGTTATAGTCTCATGTTTTCTTTATATTCTACAAGTTATTTATTGAAGTAGCGCAAATCATATAAACTTTTCACACCATAAGTACTATTGACATCTGCAACAATTGTCTGCTACTGTTCTAACAAAAAAATGTTTTTTGGAAAATTTATTTTAAAAAATAACAATTTATTTGCTGCATCTCATCATGAATCCAAACTTTTTGCAAAGGTAATGATGGTTTCCCAACAAGCCTGCAAAGTATTTTGTTGAACAAATTTAATAATTTGATGTCTGTACTGTCACTAGCGCGTTCAATTACCATTGTTTGCTGTTAAGTTTAGCAGTTTGTGCCCCGTGTGCAGCCTGCATAGTACAGTAGAGAAAAGGCTTTCTTTCCAAATAACCCTGGTTACGCTTAAACTCTTCCTTTCATTGCAAACAGTTTGGAGCCAGATAAGACTCCAGGTAACCCAGCTTCTGATCAGGCTTCAAGCTTTTTGCGACTCAGATTAAAACTTGTAGTCTGAATTGGCAAAATGTTGTCATTTTCTATATTTCATGGCAATGCGTTTGAACGAAAGAATAACGTTTTCTCCACTGTATTTCAGACCGGTAGCCAACTCGCAATCGACAGCCATCGATTTCATTACTGAACTCATCACTGAATTCCATGTTTATGTTTTGCAGGCTAATGACCTGACATTGAATCGGACGGGAGATCCTAAAGTTCAAGCAACGTGTCCCTATGACCCTCTGGACAACAACACCCTACTATACAGCAGTAAGAACAACACTAGGGCTCCAGTTAACCCTTTCCTCCTGAAACCTATGGACAATTCTAGTTTTCAATTTAGTTTTTAGCTTTTAATGGTTGATTTTTACAATATATGCCAAAATGACAAACAGTATAGACCCTGATCAGAGGGCTCCTTAAGGAGCCCTCTGATCAGGGTCTACACTCTTTGCATAGGACAAGTGTACTCCTCACAGGAACACTGTTGGCGATGAGGCATATATTTGTGACTAGGGTTCAAAGAGTTAAGAGGGAGTAAACTGAACAAATACAACATTTTCTCCTTCATACCAGCACAAAATCCTATGGTGTAACTACTCATTAGAATTGTCTCTTTGAAACAGTTTAAATGAATAGTCACGGGAAAGAGTTTTGTTTAGTCATAAAGGATGAGAACATGTTGAATTTTCTCAGTTGTTTACTACCAGATCCTACCAGACACCTTTTGAAACAGATCAATCCCACAGGAGCTGTCTGATCAAGGTCTACACAATTATCTTATAGGATCTTTCTGAGATTAGTCCACACTCCTCCTTAAGAAAGATTTTACTAACTTTATTAGCTAATATGATAGTTCAGGTAATAGATTTTCATAGTAAGCTTTGTGTTTTATATACATGCACATGAATTTTCAGCGGGTGTAGGGATAACTATGATTATAAATGCTTAACTCTGTTTATCTTTAAACTGCTGAAATGTCTTCTCCTTAGGTTCTGATTTTGTTCAGTCTGCTCTGTATTTGACAGACAGGATCTTGGTGACAAACAGCTCAGGCCTTAAGGCACATTCTGCTTTACTTTCAGCTTGCTTTAAGCCACCATCTTCTAGGATAAATTAAATATTTATATTGGTACATGTTTATGAATGTGTGAATTTGAACTACACGTATTTTCTTCAGTGGAGGAACAAATTAAAGATGTAAAAATGTGTATTTATGGGGGAATGGGTTAAGGCAGATTTTGTCTTAAACATAGAAAACAGGCCAGTCAGATGGTTGCAAAAATCAGGTTGAAAGTAAAGCAGAAAGTTCAGGAGCTTTCTGTTTTGCTTTCAGTCTGCTTTTAGAATCCACCTGTCAGGATACAAGAACAAATTCCTATGACGCTTTTTATGGGCAAGTTAAAAACATGAAAAGCATCTCTATGATTGATAAATAAGTGAATGTGTTGAAGGCGCTTATAGGATTCACTTAACTTTGCTAAAAGCTTGACTTCTGCCTACTCACCTTAACTGATAGTCTATTCAGCGAACACGTTTTCTGAATTTCTGTGTGTGCAGTAGCTAGTATTTGCATATTTGAGATTGGTTTCTTCTTCAGAGAGTGGTAACCCAGGCGACTCACCTGCCATGTATTTTGGCTTCTTTACGGACTTCATCAAGAACTTCCCAGTGTTTCTACGTCCTAGATACACGTACAATAATGAGACCTACGTGGAGAAAGGAACAGACATGGAGGATGTCAAATGGCTGAATTGTAAGAAAGACAGAAACATTGTACAGTTATATTGTTAACTCTCTAATATACCCCACCATTACTCATTATAATCATCATTTATGTGTAGACATAGGTATAGCGGTGCTGTAAGGGGTTTTGTGTATAAAAGGGTTAAAGATTAAGAATGAACCCGAACTCGGTGGTCAGAACAGGTGTACAAAGTTGTGCTGAATTGTCACTCAAGCTAGAATCAAGACCTTTATTCTTTAACAATTAAACCCTTATATTGTAACCACTGTAAAGAAGACATTGATGGTATAAACTGTAACAGAAGCTTGTGTTAAATGGCAAATCAAAGTTATAAATATAAGTGGCTTCATGCCTTACTTTGTTCTACATTAGAGACTTTTATATCTGTTTTGCATTTCCAATTTATCCTTTAGCCCATAGCCTGCTCCTCATTTTGAAGATAGATGAGCATTTCAAGCAGGTTGGAAGTAAAGCAGAATGTGCCTTAAGGCATATTCTGCTTTACTTTCAGCCTGTTTAAGCTACCATCTGCTAAAATGTAGGAACTATTTCTTAGGGTGCATGTTTATCAATGTATACATTGGAACTATTTTCTTTAGTGGAGGAATAAATTAAAGGTGTAAAAAGGCTTGTTTATGGAGTAATGGGTTAAGTGTAGTTTGACTGTATCTTAAATGGTTGCTATAATTTTTATTTTTCTCTGTTTTCTTTTTTCAGTTCCTCAGTTTGTAGGGTCGTTTGATATAGACAACTTTGTGATGATGTTCTTTAGAGAAAAAGCCACAGAGTACTCTGATTCCACTGAGAAGATCTACTCCAGGGTTGGAAAAGTGTGCAAGGTGATTCAAGATTTCAACTTTCTTATGTTTGCATGACTAAATTTATTCTAGTAATTGGAACCAAGCTATATAATAAGGATCAGTATCAAACACCTAAATATATAAAAGCACAACAATTGTTTCTATGGGGATAAGGGTTTTCTTATTGTATCTAGTAATCTGTTAGGGTAAAAATGGTTTGAATCACAAGCCAGTGTTTAATTTCTCTACCAACAGAGTTCTAGTATTCTGTTAGGGGAATAATGGTTTGAATAACAAGCCAATGTTTAATTTCTCTACCAACAGAGTTCTAGTGTTCTGTTAGGGTAATAATGGTTAGAATCACCAGTCAATGTTTAATTTCTCTACCAACAGTGTTCTGTTAGGGTAATAATGGTTGGAATCACCAGTCAATGTTTAATTTCTCTACCAACAGTGTTCTGTTAGAGTAATAATGGTTGGAATCACCAGCCAATGTTTAGTCTCTCTACCAACAGTGTTCTGTTAGGGTAATAATGGTTAGAATCACCAGTCAATGTTTAATTTCTCTACCAACAGTGTTCTGTTAGAGTAATAATGGTTGGAATCACCAGTCAATGTTTAATTTCTCTACCAACAGTGTTCTGTTAGAGTAATAATGGTTGGAATCACCAGCCAATGTTTAGTCTCTCTACCAACAGTGTTCTGTTAGGGTACTAATGGTTTGAATCACCAGCCAATGTTTAATTTCTCTACCAACAGTGTTCTTGTGTTCTGTTAGGGTAATAATGGTTGGAATCACCAGTCAATGTTTAATTTCTCTACCAACAGTGTTCTGTTAGGGTACTAATGGTTTGAATCACCAGCCAATGTTTAATTTCTCTACCAACAGTGTTCTTGTGTTCTGTTAGGGTAATAATGGTTGGAATCACCAGTCAATGTTTAATTTCTCTACCAACAGTGTTCTGTTAGGGTACTAATGGTTTGAATCACCAGCCAATGTTTAATTTCTCTACCAACAGTGTTCTTGTGTTCTGTTAGGGTAATAATGGTTGGAATCACCAGTCAATGTTTAATTTCTCTACCAACAGTGTTCTGTTAGGGTAATAATGGTTTGAATCACCAGCCAATGTTTAATTTCTCTACCAACAGTGTTCTTGTGTTCTGTTAGGGTAATAATGGTTGGAATCACCAGTCAATGTTTAATTTCTCTACCAACAGTGTTCTGTTAGGGTACTAATGGTTTGAATCACCAGCCAATGTTTAATTTCTCTACCAACAGTGTTCTAGTGTTCTGTTAGGGTAATAATGATTGGAATCACCAGTCAATGTTTAATTTCTCTACCAACAGTGTTCTAGTGTTCTGTTAGGGTAATAATGATTGGAATCACAAGCCAATGTTTAATTTCTCTACCAACAGTGTTCTAGTGTTCTGTTAGGGTAATAATGATTGGAATCACAAGCCAATGTTTAATTTCTCTACCAACAGTGTTCTAGTGTTCTGTTAGGGTAATAATGATTGGAATCACCAGTCAATGTTTAATTTCTCTACCAACAGTGTTCTGTTAGGGTAATAATAGTTGGAATTACCAGTCAATGTTTAATTTCTCTACCAACAGAGTTCTAGTGTTCTGTTAGGGTAATAATAGTTGGAATTACCAATCAATGTTTTATTTCTCTACCAACAGTGTTCTGTTAGGGTAATAATAGTTGGAATCACCAATCAATGTTTAATTTCTCTACTAACAGTGTTCTAGTGTTCTGTTAGGGTAATAATGGTTGGAATCACCAGTCAATGTTTAATTTATCTACCAACAGTGTTCTGTTAGGGTAATAATGGTTGGAATCACCAGTCAATGTTTAATTTCTCTACCAACAGTGTTCTGTTAGGGTAATAATGGTTGGAATCACCTGTCAATGTTTAATCTCTCTACCAACAGAATGATCTGGGAGGAGGAACAGCCGATATAGCGAAGAAGAAATGGCTGTCCTTCCAGAAATCACGACTGATTTGCTCTCTACCAGGATCACAGCCATATTTCTTTGATGATATTTGTAAGTAAAGGTGATCAGGTGGATCCACCCCTTTACATAATTACCTTAGAACAATACTGTAACTCTGTACATGTCCTCAACTTAAGGTTGGTGTTAAATACAGGGTGCAGCCTAAACCAATATATAAATAAGATAATCAAAGTGGATGTCTCTGTAACTCAATGCTCCCCAAACTGGTAGGTATGTAAGAATAATACTGTATCTCTGTACTTGAGGATGTGATCAAATTGAAGGCAATTGATGTTTAAAACACGCAATTTCTTATATGTGTGCATTTTCTATGTATTAAAACTAAGTGAAATCGCGTGGAAGAAGCCTGACATATGCCCCCACTTCGTAAAGAATCCTACCTAAATGTGTCGAGTTCTTATCCTGTTGGTTTACATTTTAAGCGAGTTTGTTTACAAATAATTTCTAACGGGCTGGTTCCGAGAATTTTCGTAGGATTGCGTAAAGGTCACGTTATTGATACGAAGCGCGGCGACAATTCATATGCACTGTATGCAAAGCCGAACGAAGCCGGAACATTACCGTTCTAATTCGTCTTTGATGAAATGTCAACAAAACAGATTTAAAAGTTGTTTTGTTTCCACCAATTTCACCAGTTTGTAAGCAATGTTGCCTCCATAATCATCAGAGATTACTTCTTTTTAAAGGTTTAGATTACAAATGTGCCTACATTTTCACGTTTTAAAATTGCGCGATTTTGGCAATTTGACATTAATGTTGGGACTTTAAGATTAATTGATGGTGTTAAATAAAAGATGCAGTTTAAAGCAAGGTTTAAAGCATCTACCTGACTTAAATACAGGCGGTTTGCAAGGTTTGGAATTTAATTGTTTTTGGAAGCTGGTTACTTCTTAAAGCAGGTTGAAAGTAAAGCAGAATGAAGAAGCATTCTGCTGCACTTTCAGCCTGTTTTAAGCTCCCAACTGTGAAAATACTGAAAGTGTCTTCAGGGACTACTACATGTGCTATTTTTAAAAGTGTATGAAATTGTCAGAGCTCCAATAAGGGGGGTATTTCAAACTCTAAAATCTTTATTTCTGCATTAAACCCTATGGTGTCACTACTCATTAGAATCATCTTGGAGAGACGATTCTAATGAGTAGTGACACCATAGGATTTGGTTCTGAAATGAGTGAGAAAATTTTAGAATTGTTCAGTTTACTCCTTCTTATCTGAAGCCCTATGAATAATTAGAAACATAAAAAGATATACAGTAAAACCTCTCTATTACAACCACTAAAATACATAAATTATTCCATGTTTAAGGCAAGTGGCTGCTTTAGGAGCTTTCTCTTTTACTTTCACATTGCTTTAAATTGTCACTTTATTGAATCAATTAGCCTTGGTTTTAGTGGTTGTAATGGAGAATACTGCATTTATGTGGTTAAGGGTTAAAATTCATGAGCCAAACCCATGCAGGATACACAGATGTGATGATCTTTCTCTTTACAGATGATGTTGCTTATGATGGGGACAACTTTTATGCAATCTTCTACAAGCAAGGGTATATATACACTTCATCTCTCTGTTATAGTTTCTGTAAGCCTGTTGGAAAATAGACATAATATGTTGTGGTCTTGTCCATCCATCTGTCTGTAGGGTTTCCTTATGCTAGGTTCACACCAACGGCGAATGCCGCGCTTTAAATCGGCGAGCAAAGCGTCGTCATTTTCGTTAACTTTTCCAAAAGCATCACGATCTCTTACGGTCTGATAAGCTCTGATACGCTCTGATACGAATTGGTTGCCGCTTTGGGGCGAATCATTTCCCGACTTGTTACGGTTCCTCACACATTGATCCAGCTTTGACCAGGCTTTGTTGCGCTTGAAATCACGCTTTTATAAGCTTTATTACGCTTTATCACGCTTTGATGCGATTGTGGCGCTTTAAATAAGGCTCTGATACGGTTATCGCGCTTTGTTGTGTATTGGTACGCTCTGTTCAGCTCTGTTACGCAATGGAAATTGTCAAGATCGCCGATTTAATGCCGCTTTTTATCCAGAGCCCCATATAACGATGCAGTAGAACCACAAAATCTTTGTACATTTGACTCAAGTATACGATGGCAAAACAACAAGAACCAGAAGTTCCAGATGTACCAAAGCATTATCTATCTGAAGAAGACATGATGTTTGTCTCCCAATTGTATAACTACATCCTAGCCCTTGAAAGCGTGAAAGAGCGTGAGGAAGCTTGCCAAGCGTAACAAAGCCTAACAAAACGTGTCAAGCCTTGATCGAAGCGTCTCAATTCGTGGGAAATCATGAGAGTCCTTCATGAAAACGTAACAAATCGTAACAAAGCGTGTCATATCTTGATGAAAGCGTCTGACCTCGTGTCAAATCTTCATGCCAGATCGTAACAAATCTTGAGATATCTTAACGAAGCGTGTCAAGTGGTGACAGACCGTGAAGAATGGAGTCCCCGCTTTGAACCAAGCTCTGTTAAGCTTTCCTACGCTTTGAGTCAAGCTTTGCTGAGCTTTGTTACGCTTTGATAAGCTTTGATACGCTCTAGGCGCTTTAATCAAATCGTGACAGAGCGCCCAAAATTTTTAAACAGTTTAAAAAAATTGGGCGCTCTTGCCGAATGTCCCGCTTTACTCCAAGCTTTCCCACGATCTATTACAACACTGACGCTTTAATCAAGCTTTGTTACGCTTTGGTGCCGCTTTAAAGCGCCATCAAAGCGCCGTTGGTGTGAACCTAGCATTACAAGATCACTCAAACAGTTTTTGCCAGACTTTCATAAAATACTTGGTAAGATTGATTTATTGTTGAGAATGTTTGGAAGACTGTTTGCAAATTTACAATCTTCGACTATGTATTACTTTTGTCCTTCCTGCATTTAGTAACCATCTGTCTATGAATAGTTACATTTACCCTCCATTTAGCAGTCACTTGTCATGAAAACTAGAATGGTATCAATTTCAAATGGTAGCTTAAACCCATTACCCCATAGCCTGTTTCTAGTTTTGAAAATAAGTGACCACTTAAAGCAGGTTGAAAGTAAAGCAGAATGTGCCTGAAGGCACATTCTGCTTTTCTCTCAGCCTGCTTTAAGCTATAATCTGCTAGAATATAGAAAAATTATCTTATAATATTTAATCATGACTGCATAAGTTGAAACTTTTTCCTTCAGTGGAGGAATAAATTAAAGGTGTAAAAAAGGGATTTAATGGAGTAATGGGTTAACAGAGGTTTGACTGTATGTAATGGGTTAACAGATGTATAATTGACTGTCTTTCAGAGCTGACTTGAGTGCCTCGGCCATCTGTGTGTTCAGTAAAGCTGATATACTCTCATCATTTGGCGGCTCCTTTATGAACGATGACGGCTCGAGAGTAGAACCAAACCCTGACCCAAGACTAGATGATGTAAGTTTGTTATATATAGAGCAAGGTAAAGGTAGTATTGTAATGCATGTGTATATGGACAAGACCTTTCCATACAACCAAAAGTTTGATCACAGTGACCTTGACTTAGAATTTAGGGCCCATTTTTAGGTATCAATATCTGCATTTAGGTTTTGTGAAATGCTTACAACTCCTACTATGCCCCTTGAGACATTGCTTTCATATTCTGGATGCATCTATATATGGACAATACCTTTCCATGCATGCAAAAATTTTGACCCCTGTGACCTTGACCTCAGACTCAGCTTTTAAGTTTTTAAAAGTGACTAATGCATTCTGTACATTTGTACATACAAATGCTATATGAACAGTATTGTGCCACAGTGCCGTGTAAAACCAAAATCAATCAATAGAACTTTCCTGCTTTGACAACTCTTGTTTACTGTATTCTTACCCTTTGCTCAATAACCTGTTTCTAGTATTGAATATAGGTTACCACTTAACCCTTTTCCCCATAGAAGCACCTTTTAGCACATTCATTTTAATCCTCCGCTGAAGAAAATAGTTTTAATTTATACAGTCATAAATATGTTTCATAAGGAATATTTTCTTTATTCTAGCAGGTGTTAGCTTAGAGCAGGCTGAAAGTAAAGCAGAATGTGCCTTAGGGCACATTCTGCTTTACTTTCAACCTGCTTTAAGTAGTCCCCTATTTTCAAAACTAGAAAGGGTTAAAGCAGGTTGAAAGTAAAACAGAATGCGCCTGAAAGGCATAATACTGCCCAAATTTATGTTTAAAATGCAAAATTTCTTATACAGTGGTAAATACGCTATTCCTACCCACTTTACGCGTTTCTTAAGCCTTTCTTACGCGTTTATTATCCGTTTCGTTAAACGCGTTTCCTAACCGTTTCTTTAGGCGTTTCTTTAAGCGTTTAAAAGAGCCCGGATGCCGGTCAATTTAGCTAATATCGTTACTGTGGAGTAAATATAATCTTACAAAATTTCATTGAATTATTTTCTTTTAAGAATGCTTGGATCCTGATCAGATGTCAAATTACTGAGTGTCTGCTTTGCATAAATATTTGGATCCAGATCAGTTGCAGAGTTACTATCAATATGCTGAATTCCAAATAGCACGTCTGACATGCATGTTAGTTACATGTACACATATCACAGGGCAGGCCGCTAAGAGTGTTGCGTCACAAACCGGTTAAGGTGTAATAAAAATGCGGCTTATCAAAGTAAGTCTCCTAATTGGGGTTGATTGAAATATCTATTCATATACATGTACATTGTGTATGCTGTCATCAGTTTGTAACAAATTGGATTTAAAATTCTACTTGGTTTCTGCAAATTTCACCGGTTTGAAAGCAATATTGCCGCAAAATTCACCATGTATAACTTCTTTTAATATGTAAAGATTATGACACTGCCATAAATTTCATGTAAGAAAAATGCTCGATTTTGGTAATCTGAGAGCATTATTCTGGCTTTAAGGTGCATTCTGCTTTGCTTTCAGCCTGCTTTAATTACCATCTGCTAGACTATAGAAAATATTTCACATTATACATATTCATGATTCTATTAATTGGAACTATTTTCTTCAGTTGAGGAATAAATTAAATTTGCACAAAGGCGCTTCTATTGAGTAAAGAGTAAAATACATTTTCTTGTAGATGGCTGATTTACACAAGTTGTACTGTAATGTTTCTTGTACCAGATAAGGGTAGTTTTTCAAAAACTAACATCTTTATTTCTGAATTAAACCCTATGGTGTCACTACTCATTAGAATCGTCTCGAAGAGACGATTCTAATGAGTAGTGACGATTCTAATGAGTAGTGACACCATAGGATTTGGTGATGAAATGAGTGAAAAAATGTTTGATTTGTGGAAATAACTCCCTCTTATCTGGAGCCCTGAGTGTAAGGTTTCATCTTCCATGTTTTAAATGCCATGTCTTCATTGTTTTCAGTGCCAAGAGCATGACAATAATCCGAGTCAGTTTGTAGGGAAGACATCCTATCACCAGCTTATGTACACCCCAGTCACACCAATACAGGGCAAACCAATATTCTACAAACATGGAGTCCAGCTTCTTCGCCTCGCACTTGGCCCAAAGTTTGGCAACTTCCGTAATATGTATGTAGGAAATAGTAAGTATACTTCATGGAATGAAAAGTATATAATTCTTTACCCTTTTAACCCATTACCCCATAACCTGTTCCAGTATTGAAGATAGGGGACCACTTAAAGCAGGTTGAAAGTAAAGCCAAATGCGCCTTAAGGCGCATTTGGCTTTTCTTTCAGCCTGCTTTAAGCGTACATCTTCTAGAATATACAAATTGTTTCTTATTACACATAATCATGACTATATAAATTTGAACTATTTTCTTCAGTGGAAATAGGCGTATTTATGGGGTAATGGGTTAACCCCTTCACTATCTTACCATGAGTACACTGGTTATTTGCAAACAGTTTGGATCCTGATCAGAGAGCATTTAACAGTGTTGGACCAAGATCAAAACCGTTTGACACTCACTTAAAGTCAAAATATGAAACAATTAAATTTTAGAAATGAAAGCAGACAAAAATTGTTTAAAGCAGATAACAACATGGCAGTGAATGGGTTCCAGCTGGACAACAGTATATATATACACTTTACAAACTGTATACTCTGATAAAAGAGCTCCTGTTGGAGCTTTCTATTCTACATGTTAACATATGTACACATCTTTAACAAACAGTGTAACCATGAAGAGTACAGTTCTCCTATTAAAACAGTGCAGTCCCAGATCTGAGAGTTCCTACAAGTGTCCTTTTATCATGGTCCGCACCGTTTGTCATTTTGCAATACAATGTTTATGGTAAAAACATTTCGAAGTAGTCTAAAATGAACTAGAATTAATAAGAAAAAGGAATTGTCCATTTGAAGTTTCCTGGGTCGATTGAGTTTACTGTCATTATTAAAGAGCTAGGTAGCTATGTAACCCAGGACTACTTGAACCCAATAGCCTGTTTCTAGTTGAAGATGGGTGAACATTTTAACCAGGTTGAAAGTAAAGCAGAATGCACCTTTACCCATTACCCCATAAATACGCCTTTTTACCCCTCTAATTTATTCTTCCACTAAAGAAAATATTTCCTATTTATACAGTCATGAACATGAATTATTAGAAATATTTTCTATATTATAGCACATGGTAGCTTAAAGCAGGCTGAAAGTAAAGCAGAATGTGCCTTAGGGCACATTCTGCTTTGCTTTCAACCTTCTTTAAGTGGTCACATATCTTATATAATAGATACAGGCTATGGGGTAATGGGTTAAGGTATCATGTGCTAGGATATAGACAGTTTCTTATGGTGCATATTCACAACTGTATCAAGGGGAACTATTTTCTTCAGTGAATTAATAAATTAAAGGTGTAAAAGGGAACATTTATGGGGTATTAGGTTATAGAGTTGTACGTTTGATTTGTGTTTCAGACGTTGGTGAGGTCTACGACATATATGTAAACTGCAGTGACTGGACCACTGTATGGAACTCAGTCAGACAGCCATTTGGACCTGCTAATACTGAACATGCAATTTGGAAACTCATGTTGAAGGTAAACCAGCAATAACTCTTTGCATGCTGGGTAAATTTTTCGTCTGCAACAATTGTCGTCTGCTACTGTTCTAGGAATTGAATGTTTAAAATTTATGGGGTAATGGGTTAAAGCAGATTGAAAGTAAAGAAGAATGTTTTAACTACCATCTGTTTTAAATTTTAAACTTTCTTTATTTTACATTGATTATTACAAGCTCTAACAACTTAGGCAAACCACTTTTGATGGCTCAAAAGGTAGTGCATTTGGTCATTTCTAACATCTTCTAGAATATAGGCAATTTTTCATATTGTAAATATTCATAACTATTATAAAGGGAAACTATTTTCTGTAGTGGAGGAAACGTTAACCCTTTCCCACATAGCATATCTCTAGTATTGAATATAGGTGTCCACTTAAAACAGGTTGAAAGTAAAGCAGAATGCGCTTTAAGCGCATTCTGCTTTACTTTCAGCCTGCTTTAAGCTATCATCTGCTAGAATATAGAAAATATTTTGTATTATACATATTTGTGAATGTATAAATTGGAACTATTTTCTTCAGGGTAAGAATAAACTGAATGCGCTAAAAGGTGCTTCTATGGGGGAAAGGGTTAAAGGTGTAAAAGGTGTGTATACTGGGTAATGGGTAGACCCCAGAATCTACTGAAATATTTTTTAGCCATAGTCCTGAAAGTTATTCACTCTTCTTTATAATTACAGAAATAGGATCATAGTGACAATCAGTTTGGATCCTGATCGGGCACCACATTTAGTGGGGCCTGATCTGATTGGAACTGTTTGGAAAGATCTTTATCAGGACAGAGTTTGACTTACCGGGTATGCAGAGGAGGGAATAAGCCTTCAGGGGCCAGTTTCAAAAAACTTTGTACGACAAAAAAGGTTTTAAGTCAAAGCTTTAAAATACACAAATGTACATTGAATTTCTGATTTCTCTATCTAATCCTGTCTTGTGACATCTCTTTGGAATCGTCTTTTCAAGACGATTCCAAACAGATGTCACAAGACAGGATTAGATGGAGAAATAAATAAATAATTTAGACTTACAATCTGACTTAAACAACATTTGTCATACAAGGTTTATGAAATGGGCCTCTGTATGTTCTGAAAGGTTTACAGAACAGGTAGGAAAAGTAATCATGTGGAAGAAGTTGAATTCGCAGTTAAGACAGGTTGCAGCTTAATGCAAGACAACAGTAATGTAGAAAACTACTGTAGCAACTTTCTGAATTACTTTTGTCATGCATTGAGCAGTCACATGTCCCTTGGGCTCTTTGTGTCATTGGTGAGCAAATACAGTAAAACCCCTCTATTACGACCACTAAATTGTATTAATTATAAGGCGTTGAGAACAGGTGACTACTTAAAGCAAGGTGATAGTAAAACAGAAAGCTCCTACAGGAGCTTTCAGTTTTACTATCGACTTGCTTTAAGCTGCTCCCTGTATTTTATACAACCAATTGGCCCTATTTTTAGTGGTCGCAATAGAGGGGTTTTACTGTAGGGTAACTGTATGGACAGAGAGTCAGACACTTGTTTAGGCTTTAGGAGGCCAGTATTGGGCAGGGCTCCAGATAAGGGGGGTATTTCAAAAACTAAAATCATTATTTCTGCTTTAAACCGTATGGTGTCACTATTCATTAGAATCGTCTCAAAGAGACGATTCTAATGAGTAGTAATACAATAGGATTTGATGCTAAAATATGTGAGAAAATGTTGGATTTTTGCAGTTTACTCCCTCTTATCTGGAGCCCTGATTGGGAGGTTACAAGTTGTATATTCTTTATTCACAGGATAACTATCTGATAGCAGCGACAGACTCCAGTATAACAAAGGTTCCTCTAGATACTTGCTCTGAAATTCCTAAAGCCACCAGGCTTGATGAGTGTCTTTACAACACACGATGCAGCATCAACACGTGTCAGAAAACATGCGAATTGTCTACCACATGGTAAGGTTCTGTTATATAATAGACATGTGTCAGAAAACATGCAAATTGTCTACCACATGGTAAGGTTCAGTTAGATAATACATGTAAACATAGGAAAGTTACAGTTAGGAATCCAGAAATGAGTAACCTGAACAATTCCAATTTATTTATGCCCCCACCATGTAAAGGCCAGGGCATCCTTTCCATCCTTCCGTCATCATTTAGTTGCCGTTCAATATCTCTGTCATGGATGCAAATATTAAAGTCAAATTTGGTATATAGATACATCCTGGCAATACGCAGGTCACCTTCTTATTTGGGTTCGCCCAATAAGTTTGACAGAGTTATGCCCCTTGGACTTAGAAAATTTCCGACAATTTGTGGTTTCCGCTCATTATCTCAGTAATGCATTGACATTTTGACTTGAAATTTTTTATATAGACACATCAGGGCAATACCCAGGTCATGTTCGAATTTGGATTCCGCACAATAAGTTTTAATACAGTTATGTCCCTTGGATTTAGAAAATGGTCACCATTTTGTGGTTTCCGCTCATTATCGCAGGCATGCATTGGCATTTTGAATATAGACATATCATGGCAATATGCAGGTCCAGTTAGAATTTAGGTTCGCCCAATAAGTTTTGACAGAGTTATGCCCCTTGAATTTAGAATATTTCTGACAATTTGGTGTTTCCGTTCATTATCTCAGGCATGAATTGACATTTTGAATTGAATTTTGCTATATGGACACATCATGGCAATACGCGGGTCAGGTTAAATTTTGGGTTCGGAGCAATAAGTTTTGACAGAATTATGCCCCTTGGATTTTGAAAATTTGTGGTTTCAGCTCATTATCTCAGTCATTCATTTACATTTTGAAGCGAAATTTCAGATATAGGTACATAATGAGAATACACAGGCCAAGTTTGATTTTGGTTTTGATTAATTAAATCTTGATAGAGTTATGTCCCTTGCACTTAAAAAATAATAATTCATGAGTTATGCCACCATGAGTTCAGATTTACATTGTACTAAATTGGTGCTGCAGGGGGGCATCTGTGTGGCACTGACACATTTCTAGTTTCTTTTACGTCTCCACCAAATATTATGTTTAGACTACTGATTATGTTTTCCCCCTACATGTATATAGTGGGGAGACATATTGATGTTGTGGTTTCTGTCTGTATGTCCGTCTGTCTGTCTCTCCATCCTTCAGTTAAGAATTTTGTGCAGTTAACTCCTCCTACACTACTGGAAAGGATTTGCTCCAAACTTTCACATGACAATGAACAACTTAAATGGGAAGATATTCATGTGGTTAAAATTTTAGCTGCGATCTTTTTGACAAAAGTTATAGCCCTTTGAATTATTTTAAAAAATAGTAATACTCACAGATTAATTACTTATATATATATGGAAGTGTTCCTGAGGTTTTCAATGTGGAATGCAACCATTTTGACATAAAATATGTCACTTTGAATTTGTTTTGTACATAGAAAATGTAGGGAAAACTAGTTTCACAGATTAACCCATTACCCCATAGCATGTTTCAAATATTAAATATATGTTACCACTTAAACAGGTTGAAAGTAAAGCAGAATGTGCCTTAAGGCACATTCTGCTTTACTTTCAGCCTGCTTCAAGCTACCACCATATAGACTATAGAAAATATTTCTTATTAAACATATTACTGATTGAATAAATTGGAACTATTTTCTTAAGTGGAGGAATAAAAGAAAGACGTAAAAAGTCGTATTTATGGGGTAATGGGTTAACAACTTGCATGTGAAATTGTTCATGTTGTTTGAAATTTTTGCTGGACCATCTAATTTTTTGGGATAGGGGTAAACATGGAAGACATACCTTTTTCTCAAAAACAAATTCTACTTGGAATTGTCTGAATTCTGTTTACCCCAAAAAATAAAAAAGCCAATGTTTGCTGTAAACAGTATTAGTGTGTAACCAACATTGCTCTTAGTGTTTCTTGTTACAGTAAAACCTCGCTTTTACGACCACTAAAACAAATGCTAATTTATTGTATAATAGACAGGTGACAGCTTAAAGCAAGGTGACAGTGAAACAGAAAGCTCTTAAAGGAGCTTTCTGTTTCACTGTCGCCTTGCTTTAAGCGGTCACCTATCGTAAACACCTTGATAATAAACATAATTAAATTGTCGTAATAGAGAGGTTTTACTGTATTTTTATTGTCTTTTTTCCTCTTTTTTTCAGCACTCTTTCTAGCAGCTGTAGTTGTGCTCATATAAGCAACGTAACTTCAAGAGATTCTCTGAGACAAAACATACTAGATTGGATAAGTTTCTCAAGTGAGTCATCCTACATGTACAGTAAAACCACACCTAATGTCAGATCAACTCTCTATTATGACCACTAAATTGTTTTTTTAAAAAGTTGTGTACGACAGGTGACTGCTTAATCAAAGGTGACAGTAAAACAGAACACTCGACTACGATGCCAGGGATCGTGAGTTTGATCCCCCGCTGGACTAAGTGCTTTGGATGTGACTTTATGAAAACCGAGGTCTGATGTATCAGTGCTTTACACTGGGCATCTAAAAGAACCAGAGAACTCTGTCGATGATAAGAGTAGGGCATTGCGCCAGGGTTATCTGTATCTGCTCCCCTCTCTCTAGAGTGTCCAATTAGCCCATATATGTCAGAAACTGACATTAACAAACAAACCAAACCAGTAAAACAGAAAGCTCCTTTAGCAGCTTTCTGTTTAACCGTGACCTTGCTTTAAGCTGTCACCTGTCTATGAATTAGCCATAGTTTAAGTGGTGGTAACAGTGGGGTTTACTGTACAGTAAAACCTCACTATTACGACCACTAAAACGAAGGCTAATTGAGTGTATAATAGACAGGTGACAGCTTAAAGCAAGGTGACAGTGAAACAGAAAGCTCCCATAGGAGCTTTCTGTTTCGCTGTCATCTTGCTTTAAGCGGTCACCTATCGTAAACACCCTAATAATTAATTAAATTTAGTGGTCGTAATAGAGAGGTTTTACCAGTAAAACCTCGCTATTACGACCACTAAAACGAAGGCTAATTGATTGTATAATAGAGAGTTGACAGCTAAATACAAGGTGACAATGAAACAGAAAGCTCCCATAGGAGCTTTCTGTTTCGCCGTCATCTTGCTTTAAGCGGTCACCTATCGTAAACACCCTAATAATTAACATAATTTAGTGGTCGTAATAGAGAGGTTTTACTGTACTTCTTACTACTGCTATCACAGTCCATTCTAACCTAAATCAGCAGGTGTTTCTAGTTTAACAATTACAGTTTACAACAGAAAGCACCTATGGATCATTGTTAAACACATTCAAACCTAGTGACAAGTACCTGTGAATAGTACACTTGTCCTAAGCAAACAGTGTTGCCCCTGATCAGAGGGCTCCTACATTCTGCTTTACTTTCAGTTTGCTTTAATCCACAATCTGCTAGGTTGTAGAAAAATATTTCTTATGGTACATATTCATGACTGTATAAAGTAAAACTATTTTCTTCAGAGGAGGAATAAATTAAAGACGTAAAAATGTGTAGAGGCTTACACTCATATTTTCTCACATAACTTCCCTTATAGCCGGGTTAGAAAAATGGGCTAAAATTCCTATAGCAGTAAGACATGTTTTATGTATGAGCACTTTAGAACATAATACATAACTTCATACGAGACATATAGATCTATGACATCATACAAAGTTTACATGTTGCATGTATTAAAATGGCAAAAACACACTGCTTTGTTTTATACATGTATGTGATAAAATTATATGATGCTTGTTGTCTTTTAAGATTAAATGTTCCTAAACTTACCAAGAAAATGTTATTTAGCTGACCAAAAGACTCACTTGATAACATTGTCTTCGGCTTATTTTAGTAACATTAATTTTGATCTTTACTCTTTGAACCCTAGTCACGCATATATGCATCATTTGCAAACAATGTACCTGTGAGGAGTACACTTGTCTTCTGCAAACAGTGTAGACCCTGATCTGAGGGCTCCTTAAGGAGCCCTCTGATCAGGATCTACGCTGTTTGTCATTTTGACATATATGGTAAAAATCAACCCTAAAAAGTCAAAAATGGACGAGACTAAACTAAATTGAAAACTAGAATTGTCTGTTTGAGGTTTTAGGGAGGAAAGGGTTAAAAGACAACTTGCAACAGATGGTTAGCAGTTTCTGATAGAATATTGACTTAGCTGCAAAAAGATGGTTAGCAGTTTCTGATAGAATATTGACTTAGCTGCAAACAGATGGTTAGCAGTTTCTGATAGAATATTGACTTAGCTGCAAACAGTTTTGATCTCAGATCAGGCCCCACAATGTGGGGCCTGGTCTGAGATCAAAACTGTTTGCCTAGATGTACACCTAAAAGTGTATCACGCATAAAATGGGTTAAGAACATTAATTTTGATGGTGTTTTAGTTGTTTTCTCTTTCAGTTCTGGATGTGGTTGATAGTCTATTAGTTGTTTTCTCTTTCAGTTCCGGATCGGGATGATAGTACTGAAGCATTTGTAGGCCTACACAAGAGTTTGCCCATCGTCTATCCTTTACGGCTGGGAGAAGTTACATGGAAAAAGGATGGACAGTATCTGAATTTGGAAGACTCAGAAAAAATTGCTTTTTCGACAAATGAAATAATTTTAAAATCGGTACAATACAATCAATCTGGGACATATAGTGCCGAGACTGATGATGGAACAATAGTGTCAAAACACAAAGTGCAAGTGTCTCCAACAGGTAGGTACAGCTTTTTAACCCATTACCCCCATAAATATGCCTTTTTACGCCTTTAATTAATTCCTCCACTGGAGAAAATAGTCCCAAAGTAAACAGTCTGGAATATATTACATGAAAAATATGTTCTATATTCTAGCAGATTATAGCTTAAAGCAGGTTGAAAGTAAAGCAGAATGCGCCTTAAGGCGCATTCTGCTTTACTTTCAACCTGCTTTAAGTAGTCACCTATCTTCAGTTCTAGAAATAGGCTATCAGGTAAGTATTCGTTAACATAAGATAATACTTGTCATTTCCCAACAGTGTGCCTATGAAGAGTACATTTGTCCTATGTAAACAGTGTAGACCCAGATTTAAATTTGATTAATAGAATTATACATTAAAATTTGATGGGTGAACAAGTTAACTCATTATTTATGGTTTTTACTTTCAACCTTTAGTGTTTGGTTGTACAGCAGACAATTATAAAACAACTGTTACAGTTTCAGCCTCAAAATCATTTGGTAATGTGCAAGTGGAAGCTTAATGCTGGATAAATGTACGACAGGAAGCTCCCTTTGGGTGATGGCCTGATCCCTTTGGGAGCTGTCTGCCTTTTCTTTATCCTGCATTATGTTGTCACCTTATTTTGTTGTCAGCATTCTTATTCAAATAGTGTCTGGTGTTGACAGGTTCGACTGGACTTCATTTGGCCTAGCAATACCAGTAACATTTGTCTCTCTATTGCTTCCTCTCTGTGGCAACACATCTAATTCATCAAAAATCTGGATAAAATTTATATTGTTAAATTGAATGCTCTTAACTTTTCTAGGAGTGGACGAAACTATTATAGCATGGCAGCAGTCCTTTGTAATGTGGTCTACGGAGTTTACTAAATGGAAAGCATGCACAAAGTCATATACAGTAAGTGACTTTTAATTCATTTAACCCATTACCCCACAAATACACCTTTTTACGCATTTAATTTATTCCTCCACTGTATAAAAAAATTTCTTTTTATACAGTCATGAATAGACACAATAAAAGATAGTCTCTATATTCTATCAGATGGACCCTTAAAGCAAGCTGAAAGAAAAGCAGAATGAGCCTTTCAACCGGCTTTAAGTAGTCATCGGACTATAAAACTAGAGACGTGTTATAGGGTATTGAGTTAACCCAAGTGATGAGAATACTCCTGTTAAACAGTGTTCTTTACCTGTGCAAATAGAGAAGACTCAGATTAAAGAGCTCCTGCAAGGGTAATTGATCGAAGGTTAATGTTTCATGCTTTGTAACTTGTAAACCAAACTCCTCCTAAACCTTACAGTGGATTTTGATTCAGAGAAATCATGGCCCTTTTGTTTTATTTAACCTATTAACGCATAAGCGATAAACAGTTATCAATTCTTATCTCAATACAAGCTTGTGGATTAAAGTGTGTCAAAATGAGTCAATATGAGGCTATTGTGCAATGAGTCAGTATGGCTTAATGGTTTAAGGTCAGTTACTGACTAGTTACCTGTTTATATTTATGGTAAAATATGTCACATGACCAACGCAATTCTAGTTTACATTTATATTGTGGATGCTCTTTAATTTATCTGTCAAGACCAAATCCTATGGTGTCACTACTTCGAGACGATCCTTATGAGCAGTGACACTATAGGGTTGAATGCAGAGATAAAGATTTTAGTTTTTGAAATACTGTACTCTACTAATCTGGAGCTCTTGTCTTTATTGTATCTTTCAGGACACATGTCAAGCAGTATCACCGTAACTCCTCCAGCAAATCCAATGTGCAATATTGCTTATAGTGATGAATGTTTTCTGCTCTTACATGCAAACTATAGAGGTACCCTGGTATGGTAGAAGGATTGGTATGCAAGACTACACTATGTACACCAGGGTGATATGCAAGACTATACCATGTAAACCAGCCATGCGTTCAGTAAAGAAGTCGATGGCCATCAATTACAAGTTGGCTACCGGTCTGAAATACAGTGGAGAAAACGTTATTATTTTCCGTTTCAACGCAAACACATTGCAATGAAATATTGAAAATGATAACTTTTTGACAGTTCTGACTCCCATGCAAACAGTTTGTAGTCTGGTCAGACGCCGGGTTACCCAGCGTCTGATCTGGCTCCAAACTGTTTGCAATGAAAATAATAGTTCAAGTGTAAACACGGTTATTTGGAAAGAAAATGTTTTCTCTACTGTACTCTGCACGCTGTACACGGGGCACAAACTGCTAACCTAAACAGCAAACAGTGGTAATTGAACACGCTACTGGGCAATGTAGAAGACTATATCACGTACACCAGGACCATATAGTGCATCAGAAAACTCTTACTAAGGGCAGAAGATATACTGGTTATGGGTGTTAATTGCAACATAGGGCAACACATAGTCTGGTTCTCTGGAGTCTATCTGTCTAGTTGTTGAGATGGGAGTCACTATACAGTGGGGCAGGGCTCCAGATAAGGGGGAGTAATCTGAACAAATCCATCATTTTTTCACTCATACAGCACCAAATCCTATGTTGTTACTACTCATTAGAATCGTCTCAAAGAAACGATTCTAATGAGTAGGACACTATAGGGTTTTAAGCATTTATAAAGCTTTTAATTTTTTAAATATTCTCCTTATCAGGCGCCCTGCAGTGGGGTACATGTTATACTTTCACATTTAACCCTTTACTCTTGATATGAGTCGGTTTCTACTTTTGAAGACAGGTGACCTTTCAGCAGGTTGAAAGTGAAGCAGAATGCATTGTAAATTGGAACTATTTTCTTCAACAGAGGAATACATTTAATGTGTTCAAATGTGTATCTGTGAAGTAATCGGTTATAGAATATGCACATTTATAAAGAAATAATGACATATTACCCTCTGGACCAGGGACCCGTTTTACTAAACTACTTACGCAATTTTTTTGCGTAGGTCAAAATCGTTTTACTCTTATTTTTCGATCACAAACGTTTGCAAATAGCTAGATCAGAGGACGCGCTAAAAGCGCGCCCTTTGATCTGGCTATTTGCTGTTTGTAGCAAGTGATAAAAAAAAATATAAATTAAAATTTAAAATTTTGACTTAGCAAAAATTTTGCGTAAGTAGTTTAGTTAAACGGGCCCCAGGTACTAAAGAATACAGCAAGTGTTGCTGAAGTTCATATGTACACCCTTTAGTAGGCTGGCCTATGTTAACGCATTACCCCATACAGTGGAGAATCTGTTATTCTTTCCCAATAAACGCGTTTACGCTAAAACTTTTAGTTGCAGTGCAAACAGTTTGGAGCCAGATCAGACGCCGGGTAACCCGGCGTCTGATCAGGCTCCAAACTGTTTGCCACCAAGATACACAAGAATTATCAGAATTGTCCAAAAGTTGTTCTTTTCTACGTTTTAGTGTTTTGCGTTTGCGTACGTTTGCGTTTAAACGGGAAAGAATAACAGATTCTCCACTGTAACAACCCCTTTTTACGCCTTTAATTTATTTCTCCTCTGAATTCTGCTTTACTTTCAGCCTGTATTAAGTTTTCATCTGCTAGAATGTAGAAAATATTTCCTATGATACATATTCATGACTGGATAAATTGGAACTATTTTCCTCAATTGATGAATAAACTAGAGGCGTAAAAAGGCGTATTTATTGGGTTTTGGGTTAAGGAATGAAATTGGCGTGACAAGGTGTGTCTATGAGGGAGAGAGTTATCGTATTTTATATCTCTTGAGTCACATTGAGCGTTTTATTTAACAATGACTAATGTATACTATAATTATATTGTTTGAGAATGTGTTTAGAACAGAAGTTTTTACTGCTGCTAACTGTATGGGACTGTGTCAAAGATTTGTGTTTGTTATAGAAATAACACATGAAAGATGTTATTGAAATAACACATATGTTTGTTATAGAAATAACACATGAAATAATCCTGCTTAACCAAAGATAATAATGAATTATGTTGATCCCAAATCAGAGCCCCAGATAAGGAGATTATTTCAGTTTTTAAGTCTTAATGTCTCCATTTAACCCTATGTTGTGACTACTTATTAGATTCATTGCTCTGTGACAATCATCTGTCAGTAATTGATCATCCCTCATCATCATCATCATCATCATTCATTGGTGCTATATGACCTATTTTGTGTTGCAGTGCCGTAAATCCCAACTCATCCATGTGACAATTCTAATGAGTAGTTGCAACAAAGGGTTTAGTGATGTTATAATCCTTTACCCCATAGCATTTTTTTCTAGTTTTGATTATAGGTGACAGGTTAAATCAGGTTGAAAATAAAGCAGAATACTCTTTGAACCCTAGTCATGCATATATGCGTCATTTGAAAACAGCGTACATGTGAGGAGTACACTTGTCCTATGCAAACAGTGTAGACCCTGATCAGAGGGCTCCTCTGATCATGGTCTACACTGTTTGTAATTTTGACATACATACAAATCAACCCTAAAAACTCAAAAATGGACTAGAATAAATTGAAAAATAGAACTGTCCATTTCAGGAAGCAATGGGTAAAGGCACATTCTGCTTTACTTTCAGCCTGTTTAAAGTTACATGTACTCTCTTCTAGGATATAGAAAATATTTCTTATGGTAAATATACATGTATGTGTAAAAATGCATACCTATGAGGTAAAGGGTTTTTCTTGGTCTTATCTGGTGCCCTGTATCCCAATGTAATTTCCTTGCATTCCATATAAAGATTCAGCAGGTGAATTATTATGTACAATATATCAGCCTCTTAACCCCTTACCCCATAACCAGGGCTGCCATTTCTCCGGATTTTTCTTAAATCTTCGGAAATTTTTCCCAGTACATGGTAGCTTAAAGCTGGCTGCTTAAAGCATCATGTGTCTTAAAAAATAAAAACAGACTATGGGTAAAAGGTATGATTGTGAAGATCACGCTTGAAAAATTGAAAATTTTGAAATCTTAGGATATTTTTTTTCAATTTATGGCAGCCCTGCATAACCTGTTCTAGTTTTGAATACAGGTAATTACTTAATGCAGGTTGAAAGTAAAGCAGAATGTGCTATAAAGGGTATTCTGCTTTACTTTTAGCCTGCTTGAAGATTGCGTCTGTCAGGGTATATGAAATATTTTTTATTTTGCACATTCACGACTGTATAAAATGGAATTATTTCTTTCAGCAGAGGAATAAATTAAATGCGTCAAAAGGCAGGTCTATGGAGTAAAGGGTTAGTGGGTGTATGGTTTGTATTTATTGTATGAACTCCAATGTGTGACTGACTATGGAACAGAGTGAAAAACATACATGTCTTAACGCATTACCCCAAATCATGTTTCTAGTTTTGAAGACAGGTGAAGACTTAAAGCAGGTTGAAAGTAAAGCAGAATGCACCTTAAGGTGCATTCTGCTTTACTTTCAGTCTGCTTTAAGCTACCAGCTGCTAGAATATAGAAACAATTTCTAATGTTAGATATTCACAACTGTATGAATTGGAACTTTTCTTCAGTGGAGGGATAAATAAGAGGCATAAAAATGTGTATTTATGGGGTAATGGGTTAACTCTTAGACCTGTACTAACAAGTATACCAGTTCTTTTCAAACAGTGTACATGTGAGAAGTACACTTGTCCTATGCATACAGTCTAGGTCAGAGGTCTCCTAAAGGAGCCCTGTTATTAGGAGTTGCACTTATTGTCATTTTGCGATATAAATTATAAATGACAGCAATGACTTATCTTATTGGAAATGATCAGGATTCAAACAGTTTGCAAATTACTATTGTGCTGAAGAGAGTTACTCAGTGTTGTCATATATAATCAGAAGGCAATACAGTGGTGAAAACGTTATTCTTTCCCAATAAACCCGTTTACGATAAAACTGTTATTTCTATTGCATTTACTGTTTGGAGCCAGATCAGACGCCGGATAACCCGGCGTCTGATCAGTCTCCAAACTGTTTGCCACTCAGAATAACATGAATTTTCAGAATTGTCTGAAAGTTGTACTTTTCTATGTGGACGTGTTTTGGGCTTGCATTTCATTTGCGTTTAAACGTGAAAGAATAACGTTCTTTCCACTGTAGTAGTATGCTATAATAGGCTAGATGTGTAAAACATGCTTACCAGACAAGTAAAATGATGTTACAATAGGGAATACATGTTTGTAGTTATTAGCTGTGCCATATAGCTTGTCATGTTATATGAATGCATTATTAATTCTTTGCATGCTAGTGGCGAAAATATGAGTCATCTATATAAACTGTATAATGTAGCGTCTCATCAGAATCTAAACTGTTTGACACTTTGAGCCTGTTTTAAGCTATTGCCCCCAAAATACGCCTTTTTACGCCTTTGTTTTATACCTTCCGCAACTTTATACATTCATGAATATGTTGTATAAGAAATATTTGCTATATCCTAGAAGATGGTAGCTTAAAGCAGGTTGAAAGTAAAGAAGAATGTGCCTTAAGGCACATTCTGCTTTACTTTCAACCTGCTTTAAGTGATCACCTGTATTCTAAACTAGAAACTGGCTATGGGGTAATGGGTTGAACAGAAATGTTGACAATATCAAATGTTAGAACAGTTCATGTGGTCAGGATTTTGATATGCTTCCAGCTGGCTTGCGGAAGGTCGGTGGTTCTACCCAGTTGACGTTTTGTGCCTGAAACAGTGCATCAAATGGCTTCTGGGGTCTTCCTCCACCTATAAATAAGCTGGACGTCGCGATATGACTGAAACGCTGTTAAAAGCGATGTAAAATCATAACAAATCAAATCAATTTTTCAATGAGCCATCATTACTTATGTTTTTCATACATGGTTCATAGAGCTACCGGAGCCTCCTACGTGTCTAATAGACACAGCCACATCTCTAGTCTAGTTCCTAAATCTGTTCAAGAGAGAGAAAGTGTTCACATGGGAAGATTTAAAGGAATGTGAATCAAACTGAAATTGTTTAGTTCTGTATTAAACTTATTGTACATAGGTATATTTTTATTTGTAAAAAAAGAAGAATTGTTTGTGTGTATGTATTAGTATTACATGTACTTGAATTTTTAAAATGATGATTACAATATGTGATGAATACAGCAAATGTACAAAAATGTCCATTAGAAAAACTGAGGCTTGGTTCAAGTGTTAACCCAATTATCAATGCTTATCTCAATACAAGCTAGTGGCTTAAAGGGTGTCAAAATGAGTCAGTATGAGAATATAGCCCAATGCATCAATATGAGTCAGTATGGCTTAATGGGTTAAAGACAGGTGGCAATTTAACCCTTGACTCCTTAGCCTGTATTTAGTATTGAAGATAGGTACCCACTAGAAACAGGTTGAAAGTAAAGCAGAATGTGCCTTAAGATGCATTCTGCTTTACTTTCATTCTGCTTTAAGATACCACCTGTTAGAATATAGAAACTATTTCTTATGATACAAAGTGTTCAGAAGTTGCTTGCCTTTAAAGTTGGGTAACACATTTCAGTGGTTATAATATGATAGAAGTTTCACTGTGTTATAGTTGTTACATGTACTTCTGTTACACTCTAACCCCTTCACTGCCATGATGTCATCTGTTTTATACAATTCTTCTCTGCTTTTATTTCTCAAAATTTAGATTTAGAACTCGTTAAATGAAGAAAAGTTTACTCAGTATCTGATCTGGATCCAAACTTTCGCTAATTAATTCTTATGCATACTTGCCAAGGCAGGGAAGGGGTTAATGATCTATGAGTGATTGGCTTTTTAACCCATTACCCCATAGCCTGGTTCTAGTTTTGAAGACAGGTGACCACTTAACCCATAGCCTGGTTCTAGTTTTGAAGACAGGTGACCACTTAACCCATAGCCTGGTTCTAGTTTTGAAGACGGGTGACCACTTAACTCATAGCCTGGTTCTAGTTTTGAAGACAGGTGACCACTCAAAGTAGGTTGAAAGTAAAGCAGAATGTGCCATAGGCACATTCTGCTTTTTTTTCAGCCTGCTTTAAGCTACTATCTGCTGGGATAAAGAAAATATTTCTTCTGATTCATATTCATGACTGTGTAAATTTTTTCTTCCATGGAGCAATAAATAAAAGGCATAAAAAGTGTATATATAGAGTAATGGGTTAAGTCAATAGTTAAAAGCTTCTACAGGCAGACCTGTGTCCTACCATTCAACAAGAGACAGCTTGACCTGACCAGTTATTAAGACTGACATGTGGCATGTAAAGACTTTGTGTTATAAAATGTATGTATTAACCCTTTCCTAATCAAAAGGTTCTTAACCCATTACCCCACTGCTAGTAGATTGTGAATGGTTTAACCCTTTCAATGCCCAACAAGGTGTCCAAACAGCCTGGACCCTGCTGAGATGCCTTGTTACATGGCATCTCATCATGAACCTGTTTCCTTGAGACATCAATATGTATGTGAACACTTTACTCCATAGTCTGTTTCTAGTTTTGAAGACAGGTAGTTACTTAACCCTTTCCCATATAGAAGCGACTTTTAGCACATTCATTTTATTCATCCGCTGAAGAAAATAGTTCCAAATTATACCGTAATGAATATGTGTCATATTAAATACTTTCCTTATTCTAGCAGTTAATAGCTTAAAGCAGGCTGAAAGTAAAGCAGAATGCGCCTTTGGGCGCAGTCTGCTTAACTTTCAACCTGCTTTAAGTAGTCACATATCTTCAATACTAGAAACAATGCTATCAGGTAAAGGGTTAAGGCAGATCAAAAGTTAAGCAGAATGTGCCCAGGCTCAGTTTGCTTTACTTTCAGCCTGCTATAACCCTTTACCCAATAACCAGTTTATAACATTAAATACAGGTGATCACTTAAAGCAGGTTGAAAGTAAAGCAGAATATGCCTTAGTTAAGGCACATTCTGCTTTACTTTCAGCCTACTTTAAACTACCATCTGCTAGGCTATATAAAATATTTGTTATGGTAATTGTTCCTGAATGTATAAATTGGGACTATTTTCTTCAGTGGAGGAATAAATTAAATACGCTAAAACTCACTTCTTTTGGGGAAAGGGTTTAATAGCACTTATTGGGATAGAGAAAATATATTTTATTGTTCATATTCTTCACTGAAAAATTGGAAACATTAGATATGTGGGGTAATGGGCTATAATCATGAGAAGGGTTAAGTTCGGCTTTTATTTTGTTGAGTTTTGTATTGTTTTTCCCATTTCATGTTCTGTGTTGTTTTAACAAAATTACTGTTGGAAATGTCTGTGAATGAAAAAAACCATAAATGACTGTTAGAAAATGTTGTGAATGGAGAAAAACAAATAAATTACGGAAGATGATCTAACAGAATAAACGCTTTAAACTCTCAGAGGAAATCTTGTCTCTTCTTACTCCATAAAAAAGTTATCTCCTGTTTATTATTATAACCCTGCTTGTAGTGGAGGCTAAATAAGAATCACTGGCTATCTGTCAGTCCGTTCGTTTGTCTGTCCAGAAATGTCCGAAGCATAAACTGCTACGGTATATTGTGTCAATTCATCTAGTATTACCAAATCTGGTGTGTGGTTGTATAGTTGATTGCCCAGTTTTTGGGGTGCCATTTTCAGGTCATTTTGACCTTGACTTTGATTATTCTAAAAACCTGTTCAGGAGCATATGTCCTATACCTTGTCATCTAGGATTACCAAACCTTATATAGAAAGATAGTGATATCGAAGATGTGCAGTAGGAACATAAATAAAACACACACATGTATAAAGGTATAACTCTTCAATTTTATTGACATACTAGTGCATTGTACATATATATACAGTAGAACCTCTCTATTACAACCACTTAATTGTGTGAACTATTAGGTGTTTAACCCTTTACCTGATAGCCTATTTATAGTATTGAAGATAGGTGACTACTTAAAGCAGGTTGAAAGTAAAGCAGAATGCGCCTTAAGGCGCATTCTGCTTAACTTTCAGCCTGCTTTAAGCTATCATGTGCTAGAATATAGAAAATATTCCCTATAATATATATTCATGACTGATTAAATTGGAACTATTTTCTTCAGCGGAGGAATAAATCATATTCGCTAAAAGGCGCTTCTAAGGGGGAAAGGGTTAACCCATTATCCCATAAATACACCTTTTTACGCCTCAAATTTATTTCTCCCCTGAAGAAAATAGTTCCAATTATACAGTCATAAATATGAACGATAAAAAGGGGTTTTATATTTTAGATAGTATTAGCTTAAAGCAGGCTGAAAGTAAAGCAGAATGTGCCTTAAGGCACATTCTGCTTTACTTTCAACCTGCTTTGGTCAGCTATTTTCAAAACTAAAAATAGGCTATGGGGTAATGGGTTAAGACAGGTGACTGCTTAAAGTCATGTGATAGTAAAACAGAAAACTCCTAATGGAGCTTTCTGTTTAACTGTCACATTGCTTTAATAAGCTGTCACCCATCTTATAAACAATCGTTATTTATTTAAGTGGTGGTAATAGAGAGGTTTTTACTATACATTGCATTCAAAGTACAAACCCATTACTCCATAGCCTCTTTCAAATTTGAAGAAAGGGGATCACTTAAAGCAGGTTAAAAGTAAAGCAGAATGTGCCTGATGGCGCATTCTTCTACTTGTCCTTCAGCCTACTTAAAGTTGCAATCTGCCAGGCTGTAAGAAATATTTCTTATGGCACATATTCAGGACTATAAAATGGCGCTATTTTCTATTACAGAGAATTGAATTAAAGGTGTATTTATGGAGTAATGTGTTAAACGGCCACTCTTTGAAATATCATGTTTACACAATCAACCATAAGCTAACAGTATACTGGTCTATGACATACAGTGTGTCTGTGAAGAGTACACTTGCCATGGCAAACAGTGAAGACCCAGATCATGGGTTTCTATAAAAATCAACCTTAATTATGGAGACTTAATTGGAAACTGGAATTGTTCATTTGAAGTTTAGAGTTTAATGCGTTATATGACAGAAGACTTCTTAACCCTTTCATGACCCCATCACTGCCATATTGTTGTCTGCAGTATCCTTTCAAAGATTTAAGGAAGTATAACTGACGTTATTTCAAAACAAGGGGCAAATAGTTTTTATCCCGATTATGCCGGGATAGGGTTACGCGGCGTCTGATCAGGATCCAAACTGTTTGCAAATGCGCTTTATGACGTTAGTGAGAGTGAAATTGTTAGCTCAATGGAGCCTACCATCCTTCACAAACAGTGTACTTGTGAAGAGTACATTAAAATGTTGTCCTATGCAAACAGTGTACACTCCGGTCAGACCAGGGTCTGCACTTCATCATTTTGCAATATTTGTTAAACAACCCTAAATATGTAAAAATTATCTAGACTTGATTGGAAATTGGGATTGTACATTTCAAATTTCAGGGGACAGTGAAGTTTGAATGACAAAAGTAAAACAGGAAAGCTCGTACAAGAACTTTCAGCTTCACTTTTGATCTGCATTCAACTTCAACATCTCTTCTAGTCTGCTTAATCGTTGTCTTAGAAGTGGCCTCTAACTGGACTGTATAGCACCGTAAAATTACACAAAGCAACATACCATATGCCAACACATTGTTTTACAGATTTCAATGAAACTTAGCATATAGTTAATTCGAACACCAAAACCATATTATCATCTTGTAGTGGGTGTACAGGTATCATTTACGATTACACGTGTACATTATAAGTTGGTGTTTATGACAAAATAAGTCAAGTGGACTAAAAACCCATTTGGCCTAAAATGGTGGATGTTAGACCTAGGATACAGTCATTAACCCTTTGAACCCTAGTCCCGCATATAGGCGTCCTTTTCAAACAGTGTACGTGTGAATAGTACACTTGTCCTATGCAAACAGTGAAGACCCAGATCAGAGGGCTCCGAAAGGAGCCCTCTGATCAGGGTCTTCACTGTTTGTCATAATGCCAAACAGTGGACTGGACTAAAATGGAAACTGGAATTGTCCATTTATAGTTTCAGGGAGGAAAGAGTTAAAACGATTTGTTTTAAAGGTGTTTTTCAGGGGTTGAAATTCCAAACCCAGTCAGATATAATGGAAAGTCTCACAAAACTCCACTATCTCATGGATGCATTAAGGCTCAGTCACACCTTACCGGATAGCGTAAACGGACGTCCAACGGAGAACCAAATTTCCAATCCGTTCGTCTCCGCTCGCCTCCGTTTCTTGTCCGTTTCTTATTCGGTATATTCGCTCATTGTCCGGCCATGTCCGGTGATGTCCGTTCAATCCGGTTGAAAGTTTTAAACATGTTGAAAACTTGAAAACGGATTCCACCGAACAAAAATGTACGTTAGATATACGGTAGATGTGCGTTTGTATACGTTTTGTTCGGAATGCATACGTTCATTGTCCTGTACGAGTAGTATATTGCAAACGCCAGCTGCCTTGATTGATGTTTGATGTTCGCTATGTTCAAAACCCCGTATACTCGGGATCGCACATCCCCAGGGACCGGAAAGGACTACGACGGAACCGTCAGAGAATTGGGGGGGGGGGGGGATAATATCTCGCGCACGATTAACCTCGCAGACGTTTTCTTTCTTGAATCGAATTTTATTTAATTTTTTTTGTCAAATTCCAAGCTCGTATACGGCGCGTATCGCCGCGTCTGTAGGTCTCTAGCTAGCGTCCTTTCCTAGTAAAAAAAAACACAAACTATCGCCATACTAATGCTGGACAAGGTAGACCCCGTAACTGACAATTCTATACCATTCGCTATTTTCTTTCTAAGCCGACTACACTTTATGTAGAAAAACTTATATACGTATTTTGTTGATCAGCGTTCACCCGGGCCAAAGGAACGGAGCGTGACGACCTCATTAGTATTTTTACGAAATGCCTAGACATTAAAGTCTATTGCTTCACGTTTTAGATTAAACTGTCACCGAAGCGTAATAAGAGATAAGCGAGCACAAAGAAGGGTTTAATTAAATTCGGACGGACGAACGAATAGAGATGCAGTCCGACAAAACCTCTACAGTATAGCATAAACTGTTTTAGACCGATATACGCCGTGTGTAGAAAACAAGTAAAACACGTATTTAGCCACATGGGTTTAATAGTTTTAAATTTCGCCGCTAAAAGTTTATAATGTTAAACGACAGTTAGACCCGTATTCTTACGTTACATGTATAATGCCAATCCCTCTCGTTTAGTATACTACTTAACCCATCATGTAAAGGAAGGCGACTGTTACTCGCGGAGAAGCTTTTAGTATAATCTAAAGATGGAACTCATATGTATATACCATTAAGAGTAACAATAGAATTGGTAAAGTTTGTGTGAAGGATTCACTGTTTTGTCGAGTATCCGATGTATAACTCTTGTTATGTACTGTATCTATCTGTGTGTGTTTTGAAGCGTTGAATTCACCTCTCAGTGGGGGAAATGTTACTACAAAGTGTCGCCTGCTATATTTATCGTTGAAAGAATGTACGGGTTTAAAAGCCAGGTAACTCGGCGTCGACTGTCTGTGCCAAGAGGGAGGTAAATACGACTTGGTAACACAAAAGTTACGAAAGCTCACATAGACAGACTAGTCCTCGGAACTCTGCTCTAATCCGTTTAAACTATCTACAAGAGGGTAGACTTATAATTTTGTTTTGAATGTAGGCTGAAAACTTGTACTGATCAGGTTGTCCCGTTAGGGAAATGTAGCGTCGCTTGAATTTATCTCCCTGATTTCCCCGTTTTATAGGAGCCAAAGGAGTGTGTCTACTTATAGGGACCTTGTTTAGTTAACTACGTCTGTCTGCAACCCGTAAAGGGAGGCTCGAGGAGGTACGGATGAGTGAATATGAGGCACAGAGGAGGCTGGGAGTAGTGACCAGGAGGCATGGGAGGAGTGAAGAGGAGGCTGGGAGGAGTGACCAGGAGGCATTGAGGAGTAAAGAGGAGGCTGGGAGGAGTAATCAGGAGGCATTGAGGAGTGAAGAGGAGTGATCAGGAGGCATTGAGGAGTGAAGAGGAGGCTAGGAGGAGTGATCAGGAGGCAGTGAGGAGTGAAGAGGAGGCTGGGAGGAGTGATCAGGAGGCCTTGAGGAGTGAAGAAGATGTACTGAGGATGAAGAGGGGGTTAGGAGGAGTGAAGAGGGGGTAAGGAGGAGTGAAGAGGAGTGAAAGAAAGGGTGTGAGAGAGGGGCTGGAGAGTTCACGAAAATTCACTTTATATGGTTCATTACATTTTATTCACACGATACATACTCAAATAGAATGGAAAAAAATGTCCTCACGGAATATTGTAAGTTCATCCATAGATGATGGAGGGGACATTTTTTTTTTCCATTCTATTTGAGTATGTATCGTGTGAATAAAATGTAATGAACCATATAAAGTGAATTTTCGTGAACTCTCCAGCCCCTCTCTCACACCCTTTCTTTCACTCCTCTTCACTCCTCCTTACCCCCTCTTCACTCCTCCTTACCCCCTCTTCATCCTCAGTACATCTTCTTCACTCCTCAAGGCCTCCTGATCACTCCTCCCAGCCTCCTCTTCACTCCTCACTGCCTCCTGATCACTCCTCCTAGCCTCCTCTTCACTCCTCAATGCCTCCTGATCACTCCTCTTCACTCCTCAATGCCTCCTGATTACTCCTCCCAGCCTCCTCTTTACTCCTCAATGCCTCCTGGTCACTCCTCCCAGCCTCCTCTTCACTCCTCCCATGCCTCCTGGTCACTACTCCCAGCCTCCTCTGTGCCTCATATTCACTCATCCGTACCTCCTCGAGCCTCCCTTTACGGGTTGCAGACAGACGTAGTTAACTAAACAAGGTCCCTATAAGTAGACACACTCCTTTGGCTCCTATAAAACGGGGAAATCAGGGAGATAAATTCAAGCGACGCTACATTTCCCTAACGGGACAACCTGATCAGTACAAGTTTTCAGCCTACATTCAAAACAAAATTATAAGTCTACCCTCTTGTAGATAGTTTAAACGGATTAGAGCAGAGTTCCGAGGACTAGTCTGTCTATGTGAGCTTTCGTAACTTTTGTGTTACCAAGTCGTATTTACCTCCCTCTTGGCACAGACAGTCGACGCCGAGTTACCTGGCTTTTAAACCCGTACATTCTTTCAACGATAAATATAGCAGGCGACACTTTGTAGTAACATTTCCCCCACTGAGAGGTGAATTCAACGCTTCAAAACACACACAGATAGATACAGTACATAACAAGAGTTATACATCGGATACTCGACAAAACAGTGAATCCTTCACACAAACTTTACCAATTCTATTGTTACTCTTAATGGTATATACATATGAGTTCCATCTTTAGATTATACTAAAAGCTTCTCCGCGAGTAACAGTCGCCTTCCTTTACATGATGGGTTAAGTAGTATACTAAACGAGAGGGATTGGCATTATACATGTAACGTAAGAATACGGGTCTAACTGTCGTTTAACATTATAAACTTTTAGCGGCGAAATTTAAAACTATTAAACCCATGTGGCTAAATACGTGTTTTACTTGTTTTCTACACACGGCGTATATCGGTCTAAAACAGTTTATGCTATACTGTAGAGGTTTTGTCGGACTGCATCTCTATTCGTTCGTCCGTCCGAATTTAATTAAACCCTTCTTTGTGCTCGCTTATCTCTTATTACGCTTCGGTGACAGTTTAATCTAAAACGTGAAGCAATAGACTTTAATGTCTAGGCATTTCGTAAAAATACTAATGAGGTCGTCACGCTCCGTTCCTTTGGCCCGGGTGAACGCTGATCAACAAAATACGTATATAAGTTTTTCTACATAAAGTGTAGTCGGCTTAGAAAGAAAATAGCGAATGGTATAGAATTGTCAGTTACGGGGTCTACCTTGTCCAGCATTAGTATGGCGATAGTTTGTGGGTTTTTTTACTAGGAAAGGACGCTAGCTAGAGACCTACAGACGCGGCGATACGCGCCGTATACGAGCTTGGAATTTGACAAAAAAAATTAAATAAAATTCGATTCAAGAAAGAAAACGTCTGCGAGGTTAATCGTGCGCGAGATATTACCCCCCCCCCCCCCCCCCCCAATTCTCTGACGGTTCCGTCGTAGTCCTTTCCGGTCCCTGGGGATGTGCGATCCCGAGTATACGGGGTTTTGAACATAGCGAACATCAAACATCAATCAAGGCAGCTGGCGTTTGCAATATACTACTTGTACGTGTCCTGTTCGTATTCGTTGATATCCGGTGAGCTGGATTCACGGACCGGAGTATTACCTGACACCTACCGGACCAACCGGACATGTTCCGGTAATCAACCGCAGGTTAAACGGACACCTACCGACGAGGAAACGGAGGTCCGTGTGACCAAACTGATGGCATACATCTTATCGGGAAAAGTAAAACGTGTTTTTCGTGTAGATTATTTTCATTATATGCATACATGTCATTGCTGATACGAGTTGAGCTTTCGGAAATCTCTCCATTTTCAGACTGTGATATGTCGTGTTCATCTTGGGCTTCTATGCCTTCTTGGTTTCTCGTCCTTTCAGCATCTCCAGTGTCGCTTTTGATAGAAGAAGGAGATGGGCATGTAGAGACATTTCGCTGGGCCCCGGTTTTTCTCTTCCTCGAAGTCTTGAATTTCGGTGATACTGAGAACTTTCGATTAATCCGTTACGTGACCGTAACATATACGTTTATCGAACGTTCCAAGAACGTTACGTCAGTTATCCATGCGTTGCACTTTCGTTTAATCCGGTATTTGTCCGTTTCACGTACGGGCATATCCGTTAAGTTACCGTTAGTTATCCTTTACTCGTTCGGTAAGTGTTCGGTTACCATGCGTTTTATCCGGTCCGGCACCAAATCTGAGCCCCTCGCGAACAAATTTTGCCACCGGATATCTTTCTGTGACACATTTCTTTTCCGTTTGAAGTCCGTTTGTGTTATCCGGTGAGGTGTGACAGCACCTTTAGTGAAGCTCCTTTCTGCATTTCTTTCTGCCTCCTTTAATCAGTCAAATGGAGTAGCAAATTCTTCTCTTTATAGAGACAGGGTAGACTAAATTGTGTGAGGGAAACGCAAAGACATGCAAAGACATTGTTATCTCGGAGCAGTTACATCTGCTCCGAGTTCTTATGAAGGAAGGATTAATAGTCCATAGTTGTAAAGTAAACTCATTTTGACAGCACAAGCGAGTATTCAGAAACTGCTAGTACAAGTTTCGTCGTTTCTAAGCTATTTCTTTGTGTATTGTCATCATCTGAAATAAGTACAAACGGTTTCCAAGTAATGTAGAATTTAAAAAAAAAAACTTTACTATCGCGACGGCATTTTTGTGTTCTCTGCTGTTAGTTCTTATCTAAATTTGATATAAAATGACTAGTAATATCTTAATGATTTTCAAACCGTTTTGGATCCTAGTGACGTCTAATCAGGATCCAAACTGTTTGAAAGTAACCATTGTATTTGGGACAAGGCAGTAACAAAAACTCTAGAAGTAAATAAATGGCATTAAGTTTTTTCCCAGACACATTTGGAGATGCAGGAATTTCGATCATACAAAAAGAGTAATGGTAGAGAAGAAAGAAATTCAGATAAATCTAACATTATAAATCAGCCACTTGACGTGTGACGTCAGAATGTGGTCTCTGCAAAGGGAGCTCGGGCTTTGCACTAAGATAGGTAACCCCGTCACTTGTCATTACGTCATCGATTTTAAACAATTGTCGTCTGATTTTCTTTCTCAAATTAAATATTAGGTAGACGGTCAACCCATCTTGACTTAAGAAATATCGAAATTAGAATCCAACAATTTGGATACTGATCAGAGGCCCCGTAACGGGGCGTCTGATCAGGATCCATGATTGAAAATAACTTCTGAACTCGGAGTAGAGGGTTTAATAGAGCAACAATTAATCATACCTTTAGCCAGAAGTCACAAATATCTTAGATTGTTAGAGGACACTAGTTAACTTATCATGCTAAAGAAAATAACCTTTACTAATCAAAGTTTGCTAAGCATCAAGGGTGAAATCTCCATAGGTACCAATTTCCAATGCATTGACCCTATCACTTCTTATCACATAACTTCCAACATTTGGTTCGATTTATTTCAAATTTGGAGATGTTTTGGCCAAAGGTTTACTTTTCAGATTCTGATAATAATTCCGAGATTTCACCAACATTTTCAAATCCATTGGATTGTACATTGTAATGTCTTTAGAGATGTTATAATGGGTACAATTGAACATTGAAAGGTAAAACATTGTTTTTACCAACAAATAAAATCTCTAAGAACATTACAATGTAGAATTCAATGGTTTTGAAAATGTTGATGAATTCTTAGAAATTTAACATTTTGATTATTTCCTCGGGTTTTGCCTACAGGACACGAACAAGTGTCAAAATAATCAGAATCTGTAAAGTAAACCTTTGACCAAAACATCTCCAAATTTGAATGAAATCGAACGAAAATGTTGGAAGTTATGTGATGAGAAGTGATAGGGTCAATGCATTGGTACCTATGGAGATTTACCCTTGGTGTTTAGCAAACTTTGAGTAGTATATAATAATCATTGTGCTAGTAAGAGAGCAAACTCTGAATGCTCATAGTAGAAATAAAGTCATTCAATATAATAAAAATAAGTATACATGTATATACATAATACTCATCATTCTGAAACAGCAGTGGAATGCAATTCTTCCATGTTTAAATAATCTAATCAAACAGACAGTACACATACATATAGAAAATAATAGTGTTTAGCACGTAATTATACACGTGTGTATAGTTCTGTGTTTTACGATAGTATTTTATATCAAACATAAAAAAAATGACCAGGCCATATTAAAAACTAGAATAGTCCATTTGAAGCATCAGGAATGAACGAGTTAATACTAAATATATGATGCATCAGGAGCTATTCAATACAGAAATATAATCTCCCTGGATGCATGTATCTTATAATACAAAGTATTAAGGATGCAAAGTAAAAGTCTATATTGTTTAACCCATAAACCCATACATAGAATGTCGAGACCTATTGGGTTGTAACAGTTACAAACAATGTGGGTCCATATGAGGTGCTGAGCAGCTCGTCCCCATCTGGATCCAAACTGCTTGCTACTAGCGATATTCTGTAATATATGTGGCAGAAAAAGCAGAACTAAGAATGGCTGCAAATGACAAAACACGAGCTCGTGTTACAGGTAAAAACAATTGCCAATTGTGTTCTTGGTTAACGCTACATATAGCAACTAAACACAAAATAAGTATACAGTAATTAGTATAGTACATACAGTGGTACATACGCTATTCCTACCCACTTTACTTGTTTCTTTCGTGTTTTATTATCTTCGTTAAACGCGTTTCCTAGCTGAAATCGTTAGGCGTTAACCGTTCGATAACCGTTCACTATGCGTTTCTTACGCATCGATTAACGCGTAAATGGGTAGGAATAGCATATTTACCACTGTATGTACCAACACAAAAATACAAGTATCTCAGCTATCGATTCAGTTCAACCCTAGCAATGAATATGTCTTTTACAAGTAACGTTAGTGAACTTGTAAAGTGTATACTTGTCCAATGCAAACAGTACAGATCAGAGAACCATTGACAGTCTGCACTGTTTGTAATTTTACAATACATGTATATTGCAAGAAACAATCTCTAAATTTATCTAGTGTTAAATGGACTAGACTTGATTGAAAATGGAATTGTCCATTCGAAGTTTCAGGAACATTTCATAGAGAGTGATTTAAAAAAAAAAAGAAGAAAAAAAGGAAACATCTTATTTATGGGATAGGGGGGTAAACAAAAATACCTGACAAACAAGCAGACCAGGTATAAGAAACAAGCAATTCCAACAAAACACAATTATCTCTCCACACTTAGCAAGGATTATGGTGGTAACATATCAAATCAGCTACATCTCAAAATCACAATCGTTCACATCGCCACCTTCTTCATTGTCATAACGTCGTCAATTTTAAACAGTTGCCGTCTGCTTTTATTTCTCAAATTGAAATGTCAGGTATTTTGACTAAATAATTGAAACGAGTGTCAAACAGTGTGGATCCTGATCAGACGCCATAGCTATCAAAGGTAAACTTGCGCCACCCGTTGGCGACCATTTTTAACCCAGTTGTGCCCAGAACCCCATGGACATATAGACAATCTGCATAATACGTGTCTGGTCAAAGTCACCGGCGACACTGTTTGCTGATAGGAATTTCAGTATAAAACAGAGCGAAAATAAAAAATTAGACCAACCACCCCTTAGTTAAAAACAAAATGACCTAATCTAATATACATGTATCAGCATGGAAATTTCCACTTGGTGCAACTGGGTTAATTTTCTCTATTGCTAATTACGTTTAGTTATATCATAGGTACACTTGTCCCACCCACTGGTGATTATGAGTAATGTCCTACCCTCTATATATAGTGGACATGTATTTCAAGCTAGGAAAATAATTTTCGAACAGTCTGGAAGAGTATATTTGTATAATATTGTTTTCAGTTCGGACCAATATCTTTTGACAGGAATATTTTGAAAGTTTGTTTTCCAAATTGTTGCCATGACAACCAAAAGTTCCAAGCAGAAGTTCTAGAAAAAAGGTGACGACGAATGACCTCGACGGGCGACGGACTATAGTGGTGACCACAATCGCTCACATTGGCACTTCGTGCAAGATGGGTTAAAACAGGCAACAACGAGAATACACGAACAAAACACGATCAATCAAATTCACAAGCACGTGTTAAACACATGATAGAGACAGCCATGTTTTATTGCACAAATAAGCATTCTTTACTACCTTGTGGATCTGTAGATACACTTTACTCAGACAATCTGTCGTCTTGGTGATATCTGAGAAAATACATACAATCAAGATGTCTTTAATCCTTTCATGATCAAATTATTCGGGAGATATTTTACCCCATCACCGCTTTATTGTCGTCTGCTTAAGTATTGTTGTCTGCAAGAACGTTTCAAAGTTAGATTAAGGTTGTATGACTAAATAAATATCGTTAAGAGTGTCAAACAGTTTGGGTCCTGATCAGACGCCGCTTTACGCGGCGTCTGATCAGGACCCAAACTGTTTGCAAACGCGCTTTATGGCGTCATTGCGAGTGAAAGGGTTAACATACTTTAAACCTTCATCGCCATGATTAATTTTTTTATATGCACAATAGTCACTACCAAAGCATTGTCTGCTTGCAAACTTATCATGTGCTTTTATTTCTAAAATTCTGAATATATTTTGAGGCAGTTTCACTCAAAACACATGAAACAGTTTGTATCCTGGTTAGTCTGATACAGCAGTGACCATATACAAATGTATAATGATAAAAGACTATGATACTGTTGTCATGTACTTGTAGATCTAGATAGTCTCCTATAATTCAAATTATGAACGGTCATGGTTTAATTGTTTAGGTTTTATGATATGTATTCAATCATTGTACATGAATGAGACTTAAATAAATAAACATATATATACAACTAAATTGAACTAATATAGCAATATAACGAGCGTTCGTTGATGACATCACCATGGGCTCTTTCTTGATAACTCGGACCTTAACGACCTCTTGTCTGGATCCGAGGCTGATCTGAAAAATCATTGTCATTTATGGCGTCATACAAGCATAAATCATTGTTACTGCATGCAACCTAAATGTACATTAATGTAAGCCTTCCCAAAACACTGGACATCGGTGGTACAAAGGAACCCATGTATTATTTTAACCCTACAGTGGAGAATCTGTTATTCTTTCCCGCTAAACGCGTTTACGCTAAAACTAGTTTTTCTTTTGCAAACAGTTTGAAGCCAGATCAGACGCCGGGTATCCCGGCGTCTGATCAGGCTCCAAACTGTTTGCCACCAAGATAAACAAGAATTTTCAGATTTGTCCAAAAGTTGTTCTTTTCTACGTTTTAGTGCTTTGCGTTTGCGTACGTTTGCGTTTAAACGGGAAAGAATAACAGATTCTCCACTGTAACAGCAGACGATATTATATCAGGAACTGTGTTAGACATACATAGTTACATACATAGTTACATAGTTGATTCTGGTAGAAGGTCAGTCCTGTAACACCAGCTCTGGTTCTTCATGGTGGTCTTCTTGGTTTATACTGAGACCCTTAATCACCGTTGCCCTATAGTCATATTTAATGTCTTGATCACTCCAAAATTTGTCAAGCCTACTTTCAAACGATCTTTCTGTTTGCGCTTTCACTACTGTTAGAGGTAAACTGTTCCAGATATCCACACATCTATAGCTGAATGAATGTTTTCTGATATTTGAACTACCATTATGACGTCATAACGTCATAACCCGCCGTCTAACACAGTTTCAAATTTGAAATTTAAACTAACATTCACTGATATAGAACTGTGTAAGATGGCGGGTTATGACGTCATAATGGTAGTTCAAATTTGAACTACATGTACAATTATGACGTTATAACCCGCCGTCTAACAAAATTTCAAATTTGAAATTTGAACTACCATTATGACGTCATAATCCGCCGTCTAACACAGTCCCTGACATAATATCGTCTGCTGCTATTTAATGCGTGTCTTACTTAAAAAATACATTAGTATGAGTGTCAAACAGTTTTGATACTGATCAAATGTTGCGTTACGCGGCGTTTGATTAGGATCCGAACTGTTTGCGGTTGTTAGTGTTGTCTAGCTTGGTAGTGAAAGGGTTCGTTCTATTTATATGGTTAATTTATAGATCTACTGACGTATTATTAACTCAAAAAGAGACAAAAATATATTAAAACCATGCATTTGAAGAATAATAGCTATGATTATTTGCATGGCAGATCTGATTGCGCCATACTCCGTGTGCGTAGTTTACAATTAACGTTCAGACTGATTTATAATCTACTATAAAAACAAAACTTCAATGATTTATAAAGTCAATTAACCCTATTCACTGTCTTACCCCGAGTAAGATGGTGACCACGCGGTGTCTGATCAGGGTCCAAATTGTTTACCTCTCCTTTCAATATTACCTCAAATTTAACAAAGCAGACCACAATACATTTGTAGTTTTAAACTGATGACGCCATCATGGCCATGAACGTGAAAAAAAGTTAATCCGTTCCTCCAGAAATGCGCATTTTTACGCCTTTAATTTATTCCTCTACTGAAGAAAATAGATCCACTTCATACTTTCATGAAATTGAAACATATTATTTTCTAAATTCTTGCAGATGATAGCGGATTAAAGCAGGTTGAAAATTAAACAGAATGCGCCTCAAGGTGCATTCTGCTTTACTTCCAACCTTCTTTAAGTGGTTACCCGTTTTCAAAACTATAAACACTCAAGCTATGGATTAATTTGTTAAATCTTTATTACGAAACAAAGCAAAATAAACACTGACCTTGACGAGCGCAGCCTTGGCCCCTTAGGTGAGGCAGGAATTGTGTCAAATGCCATCCTCATGCCCATTCTCTGTCTCTCCTCCTGCATTCTATGTATCTTAGTCTTCAGTGTATCCAGATCCTTTACCAAAGCGTCCTTTTCTTCCTCTGTTTTAATTGAAGCTTCGTGCGCTTTCTTTGACCTATCTTTCGCCACTCTTAATTGCCTTGTGGAACTTAACAGTTGGTTTCTTATTTCCTCTGTTTTTATCTCCCTTTCCAAATACGTTTTTCGCAAATAAAAAATCAAGTCTGGTAACTCTTTCTCCTTGTTAGTTTCCCCGATGTTTTCATAACAACTATCAATGGTTGCTTGGAGGTCGTTCACGCGGTGGACTAGAAGTGTTATTTCCCTCTCGATTCTGTCGACAGTGACATTTTCAGGCAGTATACTGTTTATTTCAACCTGGTCACTTTCATCAAGGGAGCTAACCGGGATAGCGGAAACAAGTTTTTTATGAATACTAAACAATTTAGGCGCAGGCACGTGCGCACTTGTCAAATTGGTATCTATGGTGATATGACGACACAGGAAGTCCTCTATCGCCTTTGACTGTGCGACGTTGATGCGCGTCGTTCGCGCCAGATCCTTAACGTATTCTCTAATGACTCTCCTTACTTCAGGCACGACGTCGGGTTTACCTTAAAAGAGTAAGTTTTACATTATTATACTGCAAAGTAAATTCCTTACTTTTTATTGGGTACCGAGCCATATATCCTGTGAGCTGACAAGGGTACTTAGAAATGCAACTGTTTTCATAGGCTGACAGGCCTGAGTCTTGCTTTGCAGAAAATAGGATGGCCGACTGCTCGACAGATTGACTGCATTCAATCGTACATCCTCCGTTTTAAGTCTGTTTCGGCTAAGAACCAAGCGGTGTTTGGTCTTTCAACAGTCGCATTATTTCTGGGACAGTTTGACGCCGAAGTCTACGAGTATGCCCATTTTTCTTATGAATAACAACCGTCGGAAATATGACGTCATTGACGCTCAACGTTATCTGCTTTGGCGCGTTTTTGTCATAGTTTACTATGAGCGCTGTACACGACCAAATTCCGAAATATTTCGTTTGAACAGTGAAAACTTTCTAGTATAATAAATTCGTTATACAGTTTCTTCACAGTGTACATGGGGATTTCTTCCCGGCTGGTAAAATGTAACCCTCGCATAACGGCTCGGGCAACATGGTTTACCTCAGCCGGGAAGAAATCTTTATGCAACACTTCACATGCCATAATATTCCCCGTTTAAACGAAACTAAACGCAAAGTAATTAAACGAAGAAAGAGACAATATCTTGAAAATTCTGACGATCTATTATTTTTTGAGTGGCAAACAGTTTTGAGCCTGATCAGACGCCGGGTTACCCTTCGTCTGATCTGGTCCAAACTGTTCGCAATGGAAATTAAAGTTTTAGCACAAACGCGTTTATTGGTGGAAAATAACATCTTCTCCACTATGTCAATAATAGTTTGACTGAATTGTTATGATTTTACGTCGCTTTTAACAGCATTTCAGTCATATCGCGACATCTAGCTAATTACCGGTGGAGGAAGACCTAGAAGCCCTTTATGCACGGTTTCAGACACAAATGGGCAGATGGGTAGCACCACCGACTTTCCGCAAGCCAGCTGGAAGGCTTCCCCACATGAAAAATCCGAACGACCCTACTGGGGTGAGGAGCTTAGAGGTGTAAGTCACAGTGACTATACCACTAGGCCACGGAGGCCCCACTAGTTTGACTGAAGAACTATCCATGCATATTATGAAGCAGTCTGCCATCGGGTTAGTCCACGTCCGAGCTTGCTCCAACTCACAGGTAATTGACACAGTCATCTATTTACAGGGCTACTCCAGATAAGAGGGAGTTTTCCTAACAAATCCAATATTTCTCGCCCATATAGCACCAAATGATTTTAATCCTATGGTGTTACTACTCATTAGAATAGTAAACTATTAATTAGATGTGTTAAGTACAATGTACCTGTGCTCCAAATTGTTTGCAATGTAGTTGTGGTTGCTATGGAAATTAAAATTGTCCAGAAAATTGGTAGCAATAATTGTATGTTCCTCTCCATTCAAAGTATAGTCAAACTTTTCGTTAGTGGTCACTTTTGAAAGTGCGATACATGAGATGAACTTCGATATCTCGAACTCGCTTAATTCGAACTATCCGATTTGTCGACACTTGAATTGCATTATTTCATGCTCGGTTAAGTCAAACATACCCGTATTTCAAAGTTAAAACGTGGCTTAGCCACGTTTTAACTTTGAAATACGGGTATGTTCGACCTAACTGGGTTCGAGACATCGAAGTTCAACTCGTATAGTCTTTATAGCAGACGGCAGGTTCTCCCATTACTCCAAAGATATGCATTTTTACCCATTAAACTATTCCTCCACTAAAAATAGCTCCAAATTAATGCCATGAACATATGAAGCTAAAAGCAGGAGGGAGGTAAGGCAGAATACGTCTTAAGGCGCATTCTGCGTTACTTTTAGCTTGCTTTAAGTTATCAGCTGTCTTCAAAACTAGAAATGGGCTATGTGGTATTGGAAAGGTCAGGCAGAAAGCTCCTATAGATTCACTAGTGTTCTCATTTAACGGTAATCTGCCCCCCCCCCCCCCCCCCCACACACACACCAAAATAGCGGCAAAGTTTAAGTAGGAACGCACTCAATCCTAGCAACGAGTATACTCGTTCACACATACATCGAACGTCGATACCTCGAACTCGGTTATGTCGACATACCCGTAGTTCAAAGTTAAAACGTGGCTTAGCCACGTTTTAACTTTGAACTACGGGTATGTTAGAACTAACCGATCATGAAATAATGTAATTCATGTGTCGAAATATCGGTTAGTTCGAAACTGGAATTGTCCTTTTGAGTTTTTAGAGGTGTCTACCCAGCCTATAGATAGTTAAAACCGACGTTCACATTTACCAAATCTTTTAGTTATACAGCTTGGAGATTTAGAAACATTGATACGAATGTCAAATAGTTTGGATCCTAATCAGATTTTGCTTTACGTGGCGTCCATGCACGCTGTATGGTGTAGGGGCTACATTGTAACATGGTTTCAAGGTCGCAGAGTAAAATAGTCCCGGTAGGTGGTAAACTAGAACTCGTTACAGGAGTATCAAATTTAGCCATTATTTTGAAACTCGAGAAGCCCAATGCTACACAGATTATGTTTATTAATTTCATGCTAAGCGCGACTTGGCTAACATTTGCGAACAGTTTGGATCCAGATCAGACGCCGGCGTCTGATTTGGATCCAAACTGTTTGCTACTCATATTCATATGTTCTTACGTTTAGAAAGCATAAAACATGAGTATGTGTTTTTCAGCAGACGACAATTAAGCATGGCAAGAATTTTAAAGCCGTATGTGCTTTCATTGCCCGTTCACTGTCATTATGACGTCATGTAACCTTACTGCCATAATGTTCCGTCTGTTAGTTAAGATATCGTCTGCTTTTATTTCTTAATTTTGGGAGTTTAGGTTAACATTATGTGTGTAAAACAAGTTGAATCTTGAGCAGATGCCCTGTTCTAATAATAATATTAATATAATTACATGTATTATTATTGATAATAATAATTATTATTATTATAATAAAGCCTTTATTTAACGAGAGAACTCATTTGGTAAAGACCAATCTTCCATGAGGCCCTCAATATATATATATACAAGTACATAAACCAAAGGCATTTCATACAAAACAAATAATTAACAATATAACAATACAATGTACTAACTGGATGTAGCAATTTGTAAGAAAAACGTATCTTAGCATTTGAAAAAGGCGTACCTGTTAAATGAACACTTCATTGACTTGTCCTATTACAAGTAAACAGTAAGTCCCAGATCACAGGACTCCTAACGGAGTCCCCTGATAAGTGTCTGCATCGTTTGTCATTTTACATTCTGTTTTGTTATGATTGGTTTGATCTGGATCCAAACTGTTCTTGTATCCCTGGCAGACTGACACTAATTAAAGGGATTTAAAAAGTGAGGAAGAATAACTTTACCCCTATAATGTACCTTTAGCATTAACCAGTTCTTCCTCCTTTTCTTGGAGGTTGGCTACTATCCAGGGATAGTTGGGTGTGAGACATTCCAGGAACTTCCGGTAGGCCTCGGGGCCTCGTTTTGGAATCATCTCCATCATTTTCGCCATCTGTCTCTCGGGCTCTTTTTCAGCCTACAATGAAAATGAGTAACCCTTATCCTGCTATCATGACCGTCTGCTTTGAAATTGTCGTCTGCAAAATGTGTTGAATTATGAAATACATATTTTTCAAGTAATTAACATAAAGACTAGTGTTAAACAGTTCAGACCCAGACCAGACACCGCGTTACACGGCGTCTGGTCTAGATCCAAACTGTTTGCAAATAAAACCACCAAAGTCGCGATCAGCAGGCAAAGGTTAAGATTCGTTTTAAATAATTAGAGACTCGCAACCAGATTTAGCATTAAAAAAAGTAATTTGTAGATATATGTCAAACGCTTAATATAAAAGGGTAAGAGTAAGATTAGGGTAAGAAATTCTGTTTAAAAAATGCATTTCAATCAAAAACAAATATTGAGCTCTGGTGGGAATCGAACCCGGGACCCGCAATGCGGTGGGAGAGAGGCAAAATAAGGAATGGGCCACCGGACTATTTATGTATCAGGGATCGAATTTACGTACTTCAGTGTATAGCGATGAAGAAAAAATAATTCGGCTCGGGTTTCATTCTGAGTCCGTTTTTAATTTCTATTGAATCTTTCGATGCCCACGTATAAAACGATGGAAAATAGGTGGATATTTTATTCAGGAAAAGGGGCAAATATGCCTTCCATTACCACATGTTCAAGCATAATGCATTATTATTTACAACGATCAGTGGTGTCAGAAACCATACATATCTAAAAAGTAAGATTTGAAGACTTTTCTAGAATATGTTTTTAGACTGATCATAATTGTCTAATGGCAGATGCACGATAATGCTACACATTTGGTTTTATTTGAGTATTTTATTTTATTTTTGCAAATACACCTTGTGGTTGCGAGTCGCTTTAAAAAGATGCATAAAAAAGATATTTTGGCTAAGGAAGAATCATTAGGACAGGTGACGGTTAGACTGTTTTAGGCAAAAAATAGAGCTTTCTGTATCTTTTCTTTTTTCATTAACCCACTGAACCCTAGTGATGAATCTACTTGTCTTTTATAAACAGTGCACATGTGAAGAGTATACTTGTCCTTCAATAAACAGTGTATCTGTGAAGAGTACATTTGTCATATGCAAACAGTGTTAACCCAGGGTCAGCACTGTTTGTCATTTTGTGATAAATTGTAAAAACTGCCATAGTTAGTAAACACTGGAGTAGACTTTATTGAAAACTGGGATTGTCCATGTAAAGTTTCAGAGCTGAATGAGTTAAGCTGCTTCTTGTCTTAATGGCTGTGTAATTTATCTGAGAGTATTACCCCTCCACCGTTTCAGTGTCGTCTGCTTACATTCGCTGTCTGCAATAGTGTTTAAAGTTAATTTTAAGACATTATGACTGACAAAATTTCAATACGAGTGCCAAGCAGTTTGGATTCTGATCAGACGCCGCGCTCAGTCATATCGCGACGTCCAGCTAATTACAGGCGTGGGGAGACCCCCAGAAGTCCTTTATAAACTTTTTCAGGCACAAATTGGCAACTGGGTAGACCTTCCGCAAGCCAGCTGGAAGGCTTCCCCACATGAAAATATCGAACGACCCTACTGGGATTCGAAACCACAGCGGTGTGGAGCTTAGTGATTTAAGTCACAGTGACTATACCACTAGGCCACGGAGGCCCCCTAATATCATATAGAGTGACATTACAAAAATAATATCATATAGAGTGACAGTATTTTTAAGAATAGATAGAGGATCTAACATGAGTGCTCATTAATTATCATTTTTAATAAACGAGTTGACTAAAACAATATGACGCGAGCCTTGGCGAGCGTTATATTTGTTTTAGTCAACGAGTTTATTAAGAATGATAAATAATGAGCACGAATGTTAGATCCTATTTATCACATAAACATTTTAAAACTCTTTTAAGTGAACTGAATCCGTAGTTTTTTGTCTCTCCGCCATATGTATTTTCCGCCAAAACTTGACGTTGTTTACAGTAACGCCATGGCAAATGACGTCATTTGGCGCCCAGCGCCATGCAGCGCTCGTGGATGAACAGGTAGGGCCGGAGCCCAAATATTGATATTTCACTATAGTTTATTGAATGGCTTTATAACACTCCCAGAGTCGGTTTTATGTGATAAAGAAAATGATATCATATAGAGTGACGTCACAAAAAGAATACCATTATAGAGTGACAGTATGTTTTTGGATAGATGTAAAAGACGTGCAACTTTGATTTTAGTCTATGGGAAATTAACCATTGTAACTCAAAGCGATGTGTTATAATAGACTATATCATAGAGGTCAACCTATCATAATAGACTTTATTATATGCCTTCGAATGATATCGAGTATTTCCGCGTGCATCTGCTCAGTAAAATACAAGAGTCTGTATCAGCCACTTTGTATTTTACTCTGACGTCGCTTTCGATTTAACGTGACGACATTTACGTACATGTACGAGTGCCGCGTTATTCTTTGTGGCATACAAAATTCTTGTTCTGCTTTAAATAACTAATAAATTTTGGATATAAAATTATTTAAACAACTATTTAGTTGTTTCTGGTTTGTATTCAAGGCATATAATAAACACATTACCGGTTGGCAGTGCGCAACAGAGTGTTGCATTTAGCTCTCGACGTTTTTGGCGGAAACAACCGATCAGACTCGCGCCAAGGCGCTCGTCAGATCGGCTATTTCCGCCAAAAACGTCTCGAGCTAAATACATCACTCTGTATCGCTCTGTCAACTGGTAATGTGTATGTATCATAGAGGTTCACCTACCATAATAAACTATATCATAGAGGTCCACCTACCATAATAGACTGTATCATAGAGGTTCACTTACCATAATAGACTGTATCATAGAGGTCCACCTACCATAATAGACTGTATCAAAGAGGGTCACTTACCATAATAGACTGTATCATAGAGGTCCACCTACCCTAATAGACTGTATCATAGAGGTCCACCTACCATAATATACTGTATCATAGAGGTTCACCTACCATAATAGACTGTATCATAGAGGTCCACCTACCATAATAGACTGTATCGTAGAGGTCCACCTACCATAATAGTCTGTATCATAGAGGTCCACCTACCATAATAGACTGTATCATAGAGGTCCACCTACCATAATAGACTGTATCATAGAGGTTCACCTACCATAATAGACTGTATCATAGAGGTCCACCTACCATAATAGACTGTATCATAGAGGTCCACCTACCATAATATACTGTATCATAGAGGTCCACCTACCATAATAGACTGTATCATAGAGGTCCACCTACCATAATAGACTGTATCATAGAGGTTCACCTACCATAATAGACTGTATCATCGAGGTCGTGAACATTCCTTTCTCCTTCATTTCTTCTAGCAAACCCTCTTCAATGATGATATTTTCTGTCAGATATTTCTGCCGCTTCTTCAAAAGTTCTCTGTGAAGTTCCTCCATACTTCCTAACTCTGCCTCTCTCACTATTTTATATCTCACAGATAGTAATGTCCTATAGTTCCACTTGTCTTGTTTTGAAATTAGTTTAGTTAAAACAGAAACTGCGTTGAATTTGAGTTTCTTTAAGTATACACTAGTAATTATTAAACAATAACCCACTACATGGGTGCGTGTTCAATCAGTATCTTAAAGCACATTTGTATTCACCTAACCATTTAAGATTCGAATGTTTAAACAATCAACATCCACTTATAACTAATATATATCCATCGATCATGGCTTGAATGTCGAACACTTCCACTATGCTTTATATTCATGAGCGTATTCCTTGAAATACTCTAGGACATTTCCGAACTATGAATAATGTTTGTTTTCAAATGGGCAATCCAATTCGTCCTCTTCTGTGCCCAATGACATTGAGTATTTAAATATTTCATCAATACACGGACAGTCAAACCACCTAAAAGAAAACATTTTGTTATATTTAGTTTCCGTTGATAGCTTAATGAATTACAAAAAGAGTGCAAAGTACTCCGATATGACCACTCTCATTACTATGTCCTGCATTAAATAATCACCTGTGTTTAACCCCAAGTCTTCCTCATAGAATGATCGCTTAAAACGCAAGTTTGACTTATATTTACTTGGGTTAAATGCCCAAAAACTGTTTATTGGCAAATGGTTGTGAACTCTTATGCCGTCGTTAAACCGTGCAATTCAAAAATTACGACTGCTAAAACGCTTAGAAATAAGTTTTCATACTTTTATTCATGACGCTTCATAAATAGAAGTGTCAAACAGCTCAGATCCTGATCGGACACAGAGTTACTACTCAAATATAACCTGGGTCCGATCTATTTGAAAAATACCAATCAAGCAACGTACACAGGTTAAGTGTCGAAACAAAAGATATACAACACCAAATGACAATACGAGACAAGCGTGACTTAACCTGCTGGTGCAAACTATTTAAATTTCAAAATAAAATTAAAGAAATAAAGAAATAAATTAAACCATTAAGAAAATTCATTTTAAGATCCGTATCCATTAACCTGTTTGTAACTGTTTTAACGTTTTAAGCCTGCATTCTTATCTGAGAACGGTCTATAGTCTAAAGTTTTAAGCAGATACTATTCTAACCATAGATAAAAATACCCTCTATTTTGAATCTAGCACCCTGATCCTGTCGTGAAATCGTGTGCTTTGAAATTATTGTCTGAAACGTTTGTCAAATCAACATTGGTGCACATTAAGAAATTCAATTTGAAGACGAGTGTCAAATAGTTTGAATCCAGATAGATGGCCCGTTACGCGGCGTCTGAGCTGGATCCAAACTGTTTACAAGAACTAGTAAAGACGATATAGTGGACAGACAACGGATTAAAACAGTGTCAGAGAGTATATCTATACATACGTTCGTATGTTTCATATACCAGTAGTGCGTTCAGTTACCGTACCGACGGCCATCGATAGCCTAAAAACCGTAACAACTTAAACGAAATTTAACGATCGCTTTTTAGCATATATTAAATGTATTCCACCACTGAAGAAAATAGTTCCAATTTATACAATTGTGAACATGTATCATAAGAAATAGTTCCTATATTCTATCATTTAGTAACTTAAAGCAGGTAAGAAGTAAATCAGAATGCGCCTTAAGGCGCATTCTGCTTTACTTCTAGCCTGCTTTAAGTGGGCACTTGTCTTCAAAACTAGAAATAGGCTATGGGGTAATGGGTTAAGAGTATTGGAGAACGTTAGATGTTGTACTTTAAGGGTTGTCTGTATATTATATGTTTGCATCGGTAAACGTTGTCGTTCTCCGATACAGTACTTGAACGCGCTACTGTTGCGAGCGACAATATAATGGGGGAAACGCGGCGATATGAAAATACAGCGTGAAAAATGCAAAACTCCACCAGTTTCAATCTGAGTTGCAAACAGTTTGGAGCTTGATCACACACCGGGTTACCCGGCGTCTGATCTGGCTCCAAACTGTTTGCAATGAAAATAATAGTTTAAGCGTAAGCGGGGTTATTGGAAAGAAAACGTTTTCTCTATACTGTACTCTGCTCGCTGCTCAAGGGGCACACTCTGCTAACCTAAACAGCAAATAATGGTAATTGAACACGCTACTGACATGGTAGTTATATGTAGGGGTTGACTGTAATTTATCTCGTGTCTCTGTATAGTGTGACTTTGTCAGTGTGTTTTGTTGCATAATGGATTTTACCCGACACCCTGCCAAACTATACGATAGCAATCTAGGGTTTTCCAAAGACAACAAAACGTTTAGTAAAAGAGACCAAACTAGTGATTAAAGATAGGCTTGATTAGTTCGCACTAAATAAATGGCATTGTGGTCTTCATTCAGTACTAAAGTGTGAATTGATAAAGCGATTGACAAAGTGCATACCAGGGGCCCGTTTTACTAAACTACTTACGCAAAATTTTTGCGTGAGTCAAAATTTTAAATTTAAATTTATATTTTTTATTATCACTTGCTACAAACAGCAAATAGCGAGATCAGAGGACGCGCTTTTAGCGCGTCCTCTGATCTGGCTATTTGCTGTTTGCAAACGTTTATGATAGAAAAATAAGAGTTAAACGATTTTGACGCACGCACAATTTTTGCGTAAGTTGTTTAGTAAAACGGGCCCCAGACTGGAGCAAGCAGGGAGAGATGTCATCAAGGCATTAACCCATTGAACCCCAGAGACGAGTATATTCGTCTTCACAAACAGTGGACCCATGGACAGTTCAGTTATCGTATGCAAACAGTGTAACCCAGATCAGAGAACTCTTGAATGTGACCTCTGGTCAGGGTATGTGCGGTTTGTTACTTTGCAATTAATGATAAAAAAACGTAATTGACAAACATTGACTGCAGGGCTGCCATTTCTCCGGGGTTTTCCAAAATCTTCGGATTTCTGCTCATATCTTTAAATTCAGAATTTTATGCGTTTTTACTTAGGAAACATTGGTATGTACGGAGTCCTGTTAAGGCCAACACTTTTTTTGATTTTCGATTTAGAAAAACGCCGAAAAAGATGCGAGAATGCGACGGTATATTCTCGCTTTTTTTCAGTACTTTTTTTTTTTTTTTTATCAAATCCTAACCCTAACCCTAAACTATAGGATTTGATGACAAAAAGGACCTAAAAATATGCGAGAATGCACCGTTGCATTCTCGCATCTGTTTTCGGCGTTTTACTAAAATTGAAAATTAGAAAAATGGTTGGCACTAACAGGATTCCGTATATATGGGTGTCAAAACAGTTTTATCTTTTTAGATCTAGATCAGACGTCGCGTTACGCGGCGTTGGATCTGTATCTAAACTGTTTACATAATTATGAAAGTGTTCTAGGGCCTGGCAGCTCGCGCTCGCATGAAAATGTGAAAATCTTAGGATTTTTACGAGCAACTTATGGTAGCCCTGAAACAAACAAGTGCATGAGGGTGGGTGAGTTTAAAGAGACTTATATAAACAACTGTTATTCCATTCACTGTGACGACATCACATACTTTCAAAACTGCCGTCTGCTTCTATCTGTCAAAATTACACTGTTTTGTATTTTACATGAAATATTCGATATGAGTGTTAACCCTTTCGGCGCCAAATTATTCGGGAGGTTTATACCCCTTCACCGCTTTATTGTCGTCTGCCTCAGTATTGTTGTCTACAAAAACGTCTTAAAAGTAGATTTAAGGTTGTATGACTTAAGAAATATCAATAAGAGTTTCAATTACTTTTGAACCTGATCTGACGCCGCGTTTGGCGGGGTCTGATTTGGATCCAACTGTTTGCAAAGACGACTTTATGCCACTTAGGCGCCGAAAGGGTTAAACAGTTTGGACCCTGACGACCCAGACGTCGAGTTACTCTGTGTGTTATCATGTTCCAGATTGTTGGCAAATGCTGGTGTAGAACAATGAATAAAAAAATCGATAAAACCGTGACTATATTTACAGTTTGGACATGCATAAAAAATAAACAATTAACTGCATGGCCTTCGGATAAGAATAGGCATATTGGAAGAGGTTTGTTTCCAAAACGGTATATGACAACTAAATACGTTTTAACACCAGTTGAACTATAGTGCATTTTAAGAGTTTCGATATATTATAGATAATGCTTTGAACAGTCCGAATATGGATAAATCAATGACCCCTTCACTGCCATGACCCTATCTGTTTTAAAGAATTGTCGTCTGCTTTTATTTCTCAAATCTTATATTTTTGGTAATTGACTAAAGTAATGTCTTAATGAGTGTCAAACAACATGGATGCTTATCAACAACCCTAGTTACGAGTAAACTCGACCTTTCAAACAGTGTACCTGAGAAGGGTACAGTAACTGCTGTCGTAACGCGGCGTCTGATCTGGATTCAAGCTTTTTGCGCTCGTCATTAAGTTTTTATGCCAAAATGTCTAATGATAAGTAACTTTGAGAAAAATAGCAGATGACAAATTAAAGTAGACTATATTGCAGCAGTAAAAACGTGAGACATAACTTTCCTGTTTAGGAAACAGCGGCAGGTGTCGTTGTAAGGAGGGAGTCGTTGTCGCGAGGGGCCGTTGAAGAGAGGGAACACTGTACATGTATATTGAAAAAACGACCCTTAAAAAATTAAGAGATGGAGAAGACTTAATTGAAACTTAAATAGCCCATTGGGGCTAAAGGTAGAAAAAAGATAAAGCAGTATGTGTCATTTTTATGCATACATGAGACACTTGTCTTTAGGGAGATGCTCTTCAAAAGCTGTCGTTAAATACAAAATGACTTTATCACATAAAACCGACTCTGTGAGTGTTATAAAGCCATTCAATAAACTATAGTGAAATATCAATATTTGGACTCCGGCCCTACCTGTTCGTCAACGAGCGCTGCATGGCGCTGGGCGCCAAATGACGTCATTTGCCATGGCGTTACTGTAAACAACGTGAAGTTTTGGCGGAAAATACATATGGCGGAGAGACAAAAAACTACGGATTCAGTTCACTTAAAAGGGGTTTAAAATGTTTATGTGATAAATAGGATCTAACATTCGTGTTCATTATTTATCATTCTTAATAAACTCGTTGACTAAAACAAATATAACGCTCGCCAAGGCTCGCGTAATATTGTTTTAGTCAACTCGTTTATTAAAAATGATAATTATTAATGAGCACTCATGTAAGATCCTCTATTTAACCAATCAGCCAGAAATCGTCCGATCGTCAGACATAATCGGTAAAACCTCTCTACAGAGACAGTGTATACACTGTCTCTGGTGACAGTAAAACAGAAAGCTTCTTTATAGAGAGCAGAGACAGGGTATACACTGTCTCTGCTGTCACCTTGGTTTAGCTAATCACCTGTTCTTGAACACCTAAATATTAATATAATTTAGGGATAGTAAAAGAGAGGTTGTCGTAAAGGATAAGAGGTCGTAACAGAGAGGTGGTCGTTAAAGAAAGGGGGTTGTATTAGAGAGGTTTTACTGTACCAGAACATGAGCGAATATCATCTCACGGTCCATATCTGCGACGCCCACACCTTTGACACAGGGGTTATGCAGATATAAAAGGTCAATTAAATTAAAGCAGATGGCACCTGTATAGACATACAATATGTTTCTACTCGTGGCAATGATATAACTGCCAGACCGCTTCCCTAAATCTGATTAAATGAGCGTGCAAATATATTGACCATTATTGGATGAATAACAATAATACATCTGGTACACCCAATAGGTGATTGTTCTTCCCAACTAACATCGCCAACGAAACAAATTTTTAACCCATTACCCCATAGCCTGTTTTGTAGTTTTAAAGAAGGATGATCACTTAAAGCAGGTTGAAAGTAAAGCAGAATGCGCCTTATGGCACATTCTGCTTTACTTTCAGCCTGCTTTAAGCTATTATCTGCTTGAATATAGAAACAAATTCTTATGATTCTTATTTGTAGCAGTATAAATTGGAACTATTTTCTTCAGTGGATGAATAAAATAGAGGCGTAAATTAAAAGACGTATTTATGGGGTAATAGGTTAAACCCCTTCACTGCCACGACGTTATCAGTTTAAACAATTTCCGTCTGCTTTTATTTCTCAAGCTAAGATTTCAGGTATTTAGACTTAAGAAACATGAAATTGAATTTCACACAGTTTGAATCGGTACACTTGTCGTTTACTTTACAAACAGTGTAACTGTGAAGATTACGTTTGTCATTCGCAAACAGTGTAGACCCTGATCAGAGGGCCCCTAAAGGAGTTTTCCATTTGGCAATACATGTACTAGTATACTGTTAATATAAATCCTAAATATCTAACCCATTTCTAACCCATTTGTGCCAACAATCTCATATATGGGACATAGGCAAACAGTGTAGACTCTGATCAGAGTTTACACTGTTTTCTGATAGGAAATTCAATATAAAACAAAATGAAAATGAAAATGAAAATTTTGACCAGACATCCCTTTGATAAAAAAAAATGAACTAATACAAAATATAAACATGGAAGAATCCACTGGGCGTAAATGGGTTAATAGTCAACAATGAACTGGACTATTTGGAAGTTTCAGGTATCAATGAGATAACCGACTGTTAGTCATCTGCAGTTCAGCAAAATACTCGATGTTGTCATTGTTGTTGTTGCTAAGGGTGGTTGTTTTTACTGTTAAGAGTTGAGTTCTTGTTGCTGCGTATGGTTATTGTTGCTGCTGATAAGGGTTGGTATTCTTGTTGCTGTTAAGGTTATTGTTGTTGCTGCTAAGGTTTGTTGTTGTTGCTGTTGCTATAAGGATTTAAAATGGGTGACATCTGATGTGGCTGTTTCAAACATTTTTCGATTGATCCCAGCGAAATCAAATAATGTTCCTAATGCTGGATCCCAAGTTGCATGAAGAACAAAAGACAAGACATATCCGTGGTTGAGGTATTCCTTTTAAGCCATGTGCTCTATTGGGTCACACCAGGGGATGTTAGTCAAAAGTTCAGCCATTGTCTAAGCCTGCACCGTTTAGCCATGGACTTGACCCCCGTGTCTGCCCCACGACGTGAACGTCTCGGTGGAAGCGATGGAGTCAGCACTACTCGCCCTGGCCCCACGGCTATACAGAGTTTAAATTGAGTCTGTGTCGTTCTGAAGCATTTGATTGGTCAGATTTCAGCCCTGCTGAACAATTGCTCAAATCTGACCAATCAAAAGCTTTATAACCTTTGGGTCAGGGGCATAGTCTCACAACCACCAACAACTTCTTTGATTTCAAAACTCGTTTCCGTCTCCAAATTCATGAGAACGTAACCGCCCAAAAACCGCAAGTTCAGAAGTTTAATGCGCAAAACTCAGCCTGTCATACTATGAGATCTGGGTAGTGAAACGTCTGGTAACCCAAGCATACAATCATAACGACATTGGATAAGGGATATAACCAGCAACTTCCTGGTATGGAAGGATAAAACTTACTCTTTCTATATAAAAACTTAAACCTTGGATTAACCTTGATTATGAGTGACCTTGCAATAGATTCGCCCGAGAGTGTCTGATCAAGTGTTGCACCAAGATATTTGACAGCGGTAGTAGAAGATATACAACTGTCACTGCAGGTAACATTTAAACATACCTAGATGGTCTCAGTTAATGTCCACTTGATACATTTAATATTTATCATTCATACACATGACATTTCATGGTTCAGCCACCAATATCAAGGACCACAATGGAAATAAGGGACATGATTTTCTCCCATTTTCGCCCATGTGGGATAGAGGTATTCCCCATGTGGAATCACTCTATCCTCCATACCACGTGACGTCTTTTATTGTTTGCCCAGCTTAAAAGCGCTGCACGACGCGGGTAATTTATGATGCCATTTCTGACGACGTCACTATAAACAAAGTCGTGTTTTACCGGAAAAAGTGCACAGAAACTGCAATTATTTCGTTATTTCTATCATGATTTAAATTGGAGACAAAAATCCACCATTCGTTTTGTTGATGTAGGATAGAAAGCCTCGTCCCTGCATGAATTTTCTGACCCTCGGGGGAGAAAATTCCTATCCTACATCAACACGCATGGTGGATTCTTATATTCTCTTTTTGTGTTATCCTTGGTATTAGTGTGCCTGTCATACATCTCTACATTTGTATACATGATTTGTTACGTTTTGTGTGATCTGTGTATACTTATTGTTGGTTGCCATGATATGCATATTTTTACCAGAAAAAAATCTATCTTAATCTATCTAACACATCAACCCAGTGACGCATATACGAAGTATACTTCACTTACAAGCAAATAGCAAATATTACCCTACTTATGATCAGTAGCTATACGTGTCTTACATTGCAAATAGTGTAGACCACAGGTACTTGACACATACTTTATTATCTATTAACACCCCCCCCTTTTTTTTTTTTTTACTATACTTCTATTATAGATACAATTGTATCTATAATAGAAGTATAGTAAAAAAAAAATATTTTTTTTAAGGGGGGGGGGGGGGGTGTTAATAGATAATAAAGTATGTGTGAAGTACCTGTGGTGTAGACCAACTGTATATATATTCTAATTTTTCTAAATAAAGCAATACTTTTAAACTGCATAACAACAATTTATTCTGTCCTACTGTTTCTTAACCAATAAGCACAGACGCGCAACTGCACGTTTTTACTCATATAAAAGTCTTCCCATGCGTGTTATATAAGCTCCTTGCCGCTAGTTTAGGACGAAATTACTCTTTCGTTAATGAAGATAGGAGGGAAACCCAAAATTGAAAGTCGGCAAATTCTGTCAGCTGATCAAAAGTTTATCAACTGATGATGAGATTTGATGTACATAAAAACGATAAAACTGCATGACGTGTAAAAAATGCTCTATACTTTTATACCGATACAAATAATTTTTAATTAAGAAGTGGTTGGACTTCGAGTCATTTCGCCCCGAATCATTCCAACCCCAGCTTTTCGCAACTATTTATTACGTTTCTAACCTGGGCGCTTTGCCATCGCATATATCCAATATTATGCGTTATTTATCATTTTGAAATATTCTAGAAGGAAATGTATTGATTTGCAGCAAAACAATTATTTTTTAGATTCCAGGTTGTTTTGGCCAGGGATAATAAATAGATCTATTTATTATCCCTGTTTTGGCCTAAGGGTCGTTTCGGCCTGTATCTTCTACTTCTATGTTTATTGAAATTATTCTCTTCTTCTTCTTCTGTTGATGTGCAGGGCCGCTCTAAGAAAGCTAAGCATTTTCGCACATTTATATACATGGCCTATTGGGTGACGGAGGGTACCGAAGATTAAAATCAGGATAAAAACATCTGGTATATTTACAAATGGACAGCCACGATCCCAGACTTGAAGGTCTCCAAGTTGGGTGCTGTCACAAAGCTGACTGGAAGGTCTCTCCAGATCTCAGCCCAGGGCCGAAGCATCGCGGGCAAGTGACGCCATCAAAAGGCTAAAATAACTCCATATTTACATTTAAAATCATAAAACCATAGCGTGTCTATGCTGCGCTTCTCTGTAGACGAGACTGGAACTCGTCTACAGTGGGGCTCTGGACCACTTCAGGTGGGAGGAGATTCCATTCCCTGATTGTCCTGGGCATGAAGCTGTTTCTGTACTGCTCGCAGCTCACACCAACCTCAATGAAGGATAGGCTGTGTGATCTGGTGCCTTGTCTGATTGCAGGGGAGATGTAGTCGGGGATCTTTACTGGTACGGTGTTGTTGACTGCCTTGTAGAAAGTAGTGAGTCTTGTCTTTTCTCCGGTCTTGAAGCGGAGGCCATTGCAGTTCCTTGAGTAGGGGTGTAACTCTCTGTCGGTAGGAGTAATTCCCTGTAACGAATCAGCCACCAAGTTTCTGCACTTTTTTTTAAAGAGATTTGATGTCTTGTTGGAAGTATGGGTCCTAAACTGAGGAGGAGTATTTGAGATGAGGACAGACAAATGAGTGAACGCTTTCCTCTTCACCTCACTGTTACAGTTGTATAGGTGGCGGCGTAGAAGGTTGAGAATGTTATTCAGGGTTCGCGCTAGCCTTAAATTGCACCGAGTCCCAGGGACTCGGTATCAAAAAGTGGGGTCCCATGTCAATTTTACCGAGTCCCATTTCATTTCATTTTCTTACTGATATTAAATCTTGTACTTCCAACTCCTCCTTCATTTTCAACCTGATTCACTTGATACTTGGCATAAATGTTACTCAAGAGTAGTAGATGTGCAAGACACAAATTTCAGGTCTCTGTGACCTTGACCTTGACCGTGATATTGGTCTTGATATTGGCAGGCAAAATCTTGTACTTTCAACTCCTCCTTCAGTTTCAACCTGATTCATTCGATACTTGGCATAAATGTTACTCAGGAGTAATAGATGCGCAAGACACAAATTTCAGGTCTCTGTAACCTTGACCTTTGGCCTTAAATTGGTCTTGAAATTGGCAGGCAAAATCTTGTACTTTGAACTCCTCCTTCACTTTCAACCTGATTCACTTGATACACGGCATAAATGTTACTCAGGAGTAGTAGATGTGCAAGACACAAATTTCAGATCTCTATGACCTTGACCTTTGGCCTTGAATTGGCAGGCAAAATCTTGTACTTTGAACTCCTCCTTCAATTTCAACCAGATTCACTTGATACTTGGCATAAATGTTACTCAGGAGTAGTAGATGTGCAAGACACAAATTTCAGGTCTCTGTGACTTTGACCTTGACCTTTGTCCTTGAAATTGGTCTAGAAATTGGCAGCCAAAATCTTGTACTTTGAACTCCTCCTTCAATTTCAACCAGATTCACTTGATACTTGGCATAAATGTTACTCAGGAGTAGTAGATGTGCAAGACACAAATTTCAGGTCTCTGTGACTTTGACCTTGACCTTTGTCCTTGAAATTGGTCTAGAAATTGGCAGCCAAAATCTTGTACTTTGAACTCCTCCTTCAGTTTCAACCTGATTCACTTAATACTTGGCATAAATGTTACTCAGGAGTAGTAGATGTGCAAGACACACATTTCAAATCTCTGTGAGCTTGACCTTTGGCCTTCAAATTGGTCTTAAAATTGGCAGGCAAAATCTTGTACGGCGAACTCCTCCTTCATTTTCAACCTCATTTACTTGATACTTGGCAAAATGTTACTCAGGAGTTGCAGTGTCATATACCATTTTTAAGTCATTTTGACCTTGGCTAACACCTTTGACCTTATTGTAAAACCTTATTGAAAACGTCTGCAGAGTGCTGTATAGTGGGGGTATTTATCACCTTTAATGATAGCCATTCTAGTTATGTCTGTCTAAATTGAAACTATTTTCTTCAGTGAAGAGATAAATTAGAGGCGTATTTATGGGATAATAGGTTAATGTGATGTTTATTTTCAGACTATGAACAGCAGCCTATCACGTAATGGAGCATGTGGTTGAGCAGAGGTCCAAGGAATGGTATGACCTCAGACAAGACAGAGTGGTTACAGCCTCACGGTTTGGGGATGCAATCGGTGTAGGAAAAGGCAGACCATACGACTTTTTATGCAGTCTTTTCTCAGGTATGAACAAAGCCAACATTTCTCACGAGTTCATTTTAGCACCAAATCCTATGGTGTTATTATGGTTTTTATAATGGTCTCGAAGAGACAATTCTAATGAGTGGTCACACCAAAGTGTTTAATGCAGAAATAAAGATTTTAGTTTTTGAAATACTTTCTTTATCTGGAGTCCTGTGACCTCAGACAAAACACAGTACCAGTACTTACAACCTCAAGGTTTGATGATGCCATAGCTGCAGAAAAAGACAGACCATATGACTTTTTGTGCTGCTTTTTCTAAGGTATAGTTTCAGGTATACAGGAGTTGAAAACCCTTGAATCTGACGTGGCGCCTGTCTTGAAAAACTTTCAAAATTATATAAGAGCAGCTCTTGAAAAATCATTTAAACTTATAACTTCTGTATATTGTTTAACGGTTAATGTTTTAGCCAGACTCTCAATTAACCCATTACCCCCTAGCCTGCTTCTAGTTTTTGAAAACAAGTTATTACACAAAGCAGGTTGAAAGTAAAGCAGACTGCGCCTTAGGGCGCATTCTGCTTTACTTTCAGCCTGCTTTAAACAAATATCTGCTAGAATATAGAAAATATTTCTTATTGTACACATTCATAAATTTTATAAATTGGAATTATTTTCCGAAATGGAAGAATAAACTAGAGGCGTAAAAAGGCGTATTTATGGAGTAATGAGTTAATCGGCCGACCACAGTCTAGTGGTAACGTATTTGACTGTCAAATCAGGGTCGGCGAGTGTGATCCCCTGCCAAACCATGTCCTTTGGCTGAGACTGTGAACCAAGGTCTCATGTATCAGTGATAAACAGTATACATTGTCTGTTACATTGAACATGGGAAACAACCAGAGGGCTTTATTGAAAAAGAGTAGGTTCCCAGACATTCCTACTTTGTCACTTGATCATGAAAAATCATAAGATTTCCAAATTTTCTATTTTTTAAGCGCGATTACTTAAAGCAGGTTAAAAGTAAAGCAGAATGGGCCTTAAGGCACATTCTGCTTTACTTTCAGCCTGCTTTAAGGCTTAAGCTACCATCTGCTAGGATAAAGATTCTAAGATTTCGGAAAAATCCTGTGAAATGGCAGCCCTGGCAAAGTGTAAAAAGTTCTGATTGCATAAAGACCATAATCTGTAACAAAATGACTTTAAAACCTCTTTAAAAAAGTCCCTATATTTGTATGAACCATGGAATAAAAGGCTCCAGATAAGACAAATTATCCAATTACAAGCATTAGTTTCAACCAAACTACTCATTACAATTATCTGCATTTAGGAGTTTAGTGTAAAAACACTCTTAACCCATTACCCCATAAATATGCCTTTTAACACCTATAATTATTTTTTACTCCACTCTTGCATTTTATACAGTCATGAATATGTATCATAATAAATATTGTCTACATTCTAGCAGATGGTAGCTTAAAATTGGCTAAAAGCAAAGCAGAATGTTCCTCTAGGCACATTCTGCTTTACTTTGAACCTGTTTTATTTAGCCACCTGTCTTCAAAAGTAAGAAAAGGTTATGAGGTAAAGCATTAACCCTTCACTCCATTGTCTGTTTCTAGTTTTGAAGACAGGTGGCCACTTAGAGAAGGTTGAAAGTGAAGCAGAATGCAGAGAAGGTTGAAAGTGAAGCAGAATGCGCCTTCAGGTGCATTCTGCTTTACTTTCAGCCTGCTCTAAGCTACCATCTGCTAGGATAAAGAAAAAAATTCTTACCATGCATATATTTCATGATTGTATAGGGTGGAACTAAATTAAAGGTATAAAAGGCATATTTATGGGGTAATGGGTTAAAACAGGTTGAATGGTTTTTGTCATGATTTTATATATGAATATTTTTGATACATCAATCATGAATGGGCATTAGTCATAATGTCTTTGACTATGTTCATAACAGTTTATCCATGTAGAACTTGGTACCAGGTTATTAACCCATTACCCCATAGCCTGTTTTTAGTTTTGAATAAAGGTGACCACTTAAAGCAGGTTGAAAGTAAAGCAAAATGTGCCTTAAGGCACATTCTGCTTTACTTTCAGCCTGCTTTAAGCTACCACCTACTAGAATAAAGAAAATAATTCTCACCATACAAATTCATGATTGTATAAAATGGAACTATTTTCTTCAATAGATGAATAATTTAAAGGCGTAAAAAGGCGTATTTACGGGGTAATGGGTTAATTTCCTCAGATTCTCAGCCAGAGATAGGCTCATATATCACCCAGCATGGTATTGACATGGAGCCAATCATCCACAGAGCTTACAACTTCTTGACTGGCAGTAAGACTAGGGAAAGTGGATTCTGGACCCTCTGTGACGGCAAGAATCCCCTCAAAGGTACTGCAGGAGACTCCAGAAAAGAGGGAGTCAATTGAACATTACCAATATTTTCTTATTAACTTATAATTCAGTCCTAGAGGCGTATATACTTGTTGTTTAGGAGCATTCTACTTACTTTCAATTTAGTTTCAAACCTGTTTAAAGTTACTTTCTGGAATGATTATTGATATTTAAAACTCCATCTAAGTTCAGGACTTCTTAGGTGAGGAATACTTTTCTTTGTTCAGAAATAATAAGAGGCATAAAAAATTATTATTAATCCATTACCCCATAAACACACATTTTTACACCTATAAATTATTTCTCTACTGAAGAAAATAGTTCCACTTTATACTGTCACATAAGAATCATAAGAATTATTTTCTATATTCTAGCAGATAATAGCTTAAAGCAGGCTGAATTTAAAGCAGAATGTACCTTAAGGGGCATAATCTGCTTTACTTTCAACCAGCTTTAAGTGGTCAACTATCTTGAAAGCTAGAAACAGGCTATGGGGTAGTGGGTCAAAGGTGTATTTTCAGTTATTTTATGCTTTCCGATAGTTTACTGGGAAATAATAGTAGATTACCACTTGATAATCCCACTGTTTTGAGCAGTGGGATTATCGTTTCATGATGTTTTTATTATGAATTTTCCGATAGGGCTCCCCAAGAATCACAGTAAATCAAATCATTCTGGCAGCCCAATACATCGAGAACAACTAAACTAAGGAAAACAAATTCTAGTTTAGAGGTAAAAACGAAACTCCAGTGACGTCAAATCAATAAATCAGTGACTTCATGGTAGGGCAATATGTTGCAAATTATATGAAATAGGTCTTCAATGAAAACTTGGGGCTCCAAACGAGGTACAATTTGTACTGTTGCATTCAACTTGACAAACAATTTAGATAAAAAAATTGTTTAAAAGCATGAAATAAATAGAACAAGTGTATTTTCAGTGAAAGATTGAAATTTAATTAATATTTTCACTCAAGGTTTTGCCACTCATGAAAACATATTGTCTGACTCAATGAATTAAACTGACACTGAAAAATACAGTTATCTCTACATAATGAGTTCAATCTGATTATATATAAAAGTCTGCCTGCTTTGTCTTTGCAGATTTAATAGGGGCTTCACCTGATGCTGTTGTCCTGGACCCTGGGACCGTAAGTCCAATTGGCCTGTGTGAGTTTAAAGCTCCTGTATATCGTATGTATAGAGACATTCCAAAGGCTTACATGGCACAGATTCAAGGGCAGATGGCAATTACAGGTAAACTACCAACACAGGACATGGACATCTCTAGAGATATAAACCTTTACTCCATACACAGGGCTCCAGATAAAGGAGAGTGAACTTAACCTTTTCAACATTTTCTCCTTTATGTCTTACCAAATCCTATGGTGTGACTACTCATTAGAATCGTCTCGAAGAGACGATTCTAATGAGTAGTCACACCATAGGGTTTAATGCTGACAGAAATATTTGATTTTTGTAATACATCCTTTATCTGGAGCTCCGATACATATTTATTTATGTGCCAAATTCATTACTCTTCAGAAGAAAGTAGTTCTTTTTTATGCCATAACAAATATACAAATCAGAAATAATTCCTATATCCTATATCAGATGGTAATTTAAAGCAGGCTGAAAGTAAAGCAGAATGCATGTTTTAGTGGTCACCTATCTTCAGTACTAGAAACAGAATATGGAGTAAATGGTTAAGTCACTACTATTTGAAGATTGCTGAATTCTCTAAGGTCAGGTGACAGCTTATAGTAAGGCAAGGTAAAAGAGAAAGCTTTATGTTTGCTCTGTATTGTATTTATACCACTGTAAACAAAGTTTGAGAGGTGGTATATAGGAGTCACTATGTTTGTCTGTCTGTCAGTTGCACAACAGATCTTGTGATGTAAACTTCTTCTACATTTCTTTACCAATTGATATCAAACTTTGCATATGCATATATAATGAAGTGCAGATGAGTGCAACATATTTTCAAGAGAGTCGTCCGAAGAAGGGCAGAGTTACGGCCTCTGATAGGACTTACAAAATCTTGTGATGCAAACCACTTCTACATTTCTCTACCAATTGAGGTCAAATTATGTATGTAAATTAAGAATGAAGTGAAGATAATGCTGGCAAAACTTTCTTTCATGTCTTCCAAGGAATTACAGAGTTAAAAATATATTTTAAAGCAAACAACTTCTACATTTTTCTGTACCAATTTAGACAACATTTTGTGTGAGCTCTACATGGCAGGGGTATTCATCACCTTCAGTGATAGTTCTAGTTTAGCCTTTAGACAGTACCTTTCTCCAGAAGCTACAAAGACCTTGATCAATTCTCTGGTCACTTCAAAAATGTACTACTGCAACTCACTGCTGTATGGGATTCCCCAAAACTCACTACGCAAACTACAGCGTGTGCAAAATACAGCAGCTGGCATCATTACCAGGACTCTTCAGTACAATCACATCACTCCAGTCTTGAAGTATCCTCACTGGCTTCCAGTTCAACACAGAATTGAATTCAAAATTCTGACACTCACATACAAAGCCATGTGGAAATATCGTTATTCTTCCATTCAAACGCAAACACATTGCAATGAAATATAGAAAATGACGCTTTTTTGACAATTCTCACTACCAGTTTTATTCTGAATGGCAAACATTTTGAAGCCTGATCAGAGGCACGGTTACCCGGCGTCTGATCTGGCGCCAAACTGTTTGCAATGAAAGTAATAGTTTAAGCGTAAATGGGGTTATTTTGAAATAAAACGTTTTCTCTACTGTACTCTGCATGCTGCCTACGGGGCACAAACTGCTAACCTAAACAGTTAACAGTGTTAAACTGCTAACCTAAACAGTTAACAGTGTTAACTAAACATGCTACTGGGTTTTCCATGGCACGGGTCATATTAATTTCAGGCTTACCCTGGTGTGACTTCATGGCCGTGTGTGAAGCTAAAAGGGAGATCATGCTGAAAAGAGTGTATTTTTCTACAGAATACTGGAGTCGTGTGTCTTCAAGATTACTGCAGTTCTGTTATGCATATAAAGTAAGCAGCCTGATGGTTTTTCATTATCATATATCTTAATTAACCCGTAAATATGCCTTTTTACGCCTTTAATTCATTCTTCCACCAAAGAAAATAGTTTTATACATACAGTCATGAATATGTACCATGAGAAAAGGTTTCTATATCCTTGAAGATTGTAGCTAAAAGCAGACTGAAAGTAAAGCAGTAAGCGCCTTAAAGCGCTTGCTGCTTTACTTTCAACCTGCTTTAAGTGGGCAAGTATATTCAATACTAGAAAGTAGAAACAGGCTATGGGATAATGGGTTGAGTGCTATATGATGCCTGATTAGCAAAAACATTTAAAATGTTAACGCAGCATTTAAACATGGTTTGTCATTTCTTAGTATCATCATTGAAAATGACACCCAGTGATGATCCTGAGTAGATCATAGACACAACTTGGCTGCCAGATTTGAAATGTTCAGGAATTTTTGATCTTATAAAAGTGGCTCCAGTCCTATATATGTTTATTCTTTAACTTTTTTCATGGTTAGTAATACGTAATTTGGTCTACACCTTCTTTTTAAAGTAGGGTCAGAGCGTCAGATAGCTCGGATCCTGATGAGACGAAGTCTAATGCAATCCAACTGTTTGCACAGACAATCACTATTACGTTGCAAAGTGATAATGTGGTTCCCATGTATTCAAGTTTACATGAATAACATGATTATATAGGTATACTGACAAACTTGGCGCATGATTGTTCAGCAAACCATTGAATTAATTGCCTTAAATGCAAACACTGGAGACCTTGATCAGGGGCTTATGTAGGAGCTGTCTGATCAGCGTCTGCACTGTTTATCATATTGAAATATGTTGTAATAAACAACCTAAATAATCAAAAATGGAATAGACTTAACCCATTACACCATAAATATGCCGTTATTTTATTCCTCCCCTGAAGAAAATAGTTCTTTTGTATACAGTCATGAATTTGCTCTGTGAGAAATGTATTATGTATGCTATCAGTTAGTAGCTTAAAGCAGGCTTAAAGTAAAGCAGAGTATGCCTTATATTCTAGTTTCTAAAGCACATTCTGCTTTACTGTCAGTCTGCTTTAAGAAGTCACATGTCATTAAAAGTAGAAACAGGCTATGGGGTAATGCATTATCAGAAACTGGAACTGGATCTGTCCATATACTCCTTTACCCCATAGCCTGTTTCTAGTTTTGAAGTTAGGTGACCAGGTTCAAAGTAAAGTAGAATGCAACTTACTTTCAACCTGCTTTCAGCTACCATCTGCCAGAAAATATTTATGATACATTTTCAGGACTTAAAATTGGAACCATATTCTTCTGTGGAGAAATAATTTAAACCTCTAAAAACACATATTTATTGAGTAAAGGGTTAAAGTTTCAGATGTGAATGAGTCAGTCAGTATTATATTAAAATGTAGAACTCAAGATAAGGGAAGTATTTAAAAAAAAAAAATCTTTATTCCTGCATTAAATCCTATGGTGTTGCCACTCATTAGAATCGTTTCTTTGAGACAATTCTAATGAGTAGTGACACCATAGGATTTGATGCTGAATTAAGTGAGAACATTTCGGATTTGTTCAGTTTACTCGCTCTTATCTGGAGTTCTGGGGGCCCGTTTCATATAAAACTTTGTACGACAAACGTTGTCGTAAGTCAGATTATAAAACTCTCAATTATTATTCATTTCTCTTTCTGATCCTGCCTTGTGACATCTTTTTGGAATCGTCTTGAACAGACGATTCCAAAAAGATGTCACAAGACAGGATTAGATGTAGAAATCAGAGATTAAATGTATGTTAAAGTTTTGACTTACAACATTTTGTCGTAAGAAGAATTATGAAATGGGCCCCTGATACATTCACAGGAGATGGAGACTGGACAGTGTGGGAGATATGTGGAGGATGTTAGACACTGGGATCTACTGGATACACTAGGCAGTGACAACATTCATACAGTAGATCAACTGAACAACAGTATGTGTGAATCAGGCAAGTTCTGTAGCCCTTCAGGAATCACCTTGACATTTGACCTCTTAACAAGGTCATCATGTGATAAAGAAAACAGGGTTGATAACCAGACGCTGGGAGAAGATACAAGATACAGAGAGGATATAGTGGACGATGAGCAGTTTGAACAAGAAATGTTGAAGTTAGATTATTGAAAAGGCAACGAGTTCAAAGTTTTTAGTATTTATTCTTGTTTATTTATCAAGGGCCTGTTTCATAAAACATTGTACGAAAAATGTTGTCGTAGGTCAGATAATAAAATCTCAATTATTATTTATTTCTCCATGTAATCCTGTCTTGTGACGTCTCTTTGGAATCTTAGACTTACGATCGTTTTTGTCGTACTAAGTTTTATGAAACAGGCCCCAGGAAGATAGATTGAAATTGTCTGGTGATCAACTTGGCCTGTATGTTATATATGCATGTAATCAAGTAGACTGACAGTTTCAATGGCTGTTTAATTCTTTATTCCATAGCATGCATGTTTCTAGTTTTGAAGACAGGTGAGAACTGAAAGTAGGTTGAACGTAAAGATTTACTTTCAGCCTGCTTTAAGCAGCCATCTGCTAGGGTATAGAACTATTTCTTTTGGTAGATGTTTAGGACTGTATAAATTGGACGTAATTTCTTAAAAGGAATAAATTAAATGTGCTATTGTGGGGGAAAGGATTAAACTGATTTAGAGTTAACCCATGTGTGCCCACGACCCCATATATGGGACATAGGCAAACAGTGCAGACTCTGATCAGACGCCGCATTATGTGATGTCTGATCAGTGTCTTCACTGTTTGCTGATAGGAATTTCAATATAAAACAAAATGAAAATGAAAATGAAAATTTTGACCAGGCATCCCTTTGATAAAAAATGGACAAATCCAATATATAAACATGGAAGAATCCACTGGGCATAAATGGGTTAACTCTATAATTCCTTAATACTGTAAAACCTGTGTTAAGCCACCACTGAATTTATTTGCATGTTGATCTTTAAAGATAAATTACTACTTCATTCTGGACAAAAGTAACCCAGAAAGGTTAAATCTTTTTGTCCTGAATTAAGGTGACATTTGCTCCCCTGATCTAAAGTTTCTCCTTCAATGTTGTGTCTCGCTGGTTACAAAGATTTCCTTAGCTTTATCCCTTAGGGCATTTGAGTTTGCTATATGGGAGAAATTCCTTTATTTCTCTAATTTTACAGAATACTCATCTGCTGCTTTATTGAGGGTTTTCCATGTCTAGTTTAGCCTGTTTTGTTTAGTGTCTTAAGTTCCTCTATGGGTTTCTCTAGACATTTTCTTTTTCTTTTTAGCTCACCTGGCACAAAGTGCCATGGTTAGCTATTTTGATTGTGCTGTGTCCGTCTTCCATCGTCATCCGTTCGTTGTAAAATATTTCTTTAAACATCTCCTCAAAAACTGCTGGATGGATTTTTACTAAACTTGGCAGGAATTATCCTATTATGGTCCTCTTTCAAACTTGTTCAAATAGTTCCGGTCCAATGCATATCTAGGTCACAAGAGCAAAAAATAGATTGTTTCAATAACAACTTCAACAAGGGCCACCATGGCCCTAAATTACTCATCTGGTACCTATACAGTCGGGACTCGATACAACGACACAGTTCGTTCCCAACAAAAATGTCGTTGTAGTGAGTTTGTCGTTATATTGAATCTCATATTTTCTGTATATATGTATATGTTTAAGAGACAGTATATACAATAATAGTTTTAGCTTCAATGTAATCATGTATTATTCATATATCTTATAATTATATACATATTAAAGCATTAGGATACAATAAATTTCATTTTTTTAAACATGAAAGCAGTATTAAAATCTAAATGCTGATTAATTATCGTCGGTGAGCTGTGCAAATGCTATATCTGACTATATAATTCATAAGCAGGTACAGTTTTTATGCAGCTACCCTTACCTTAGGTTTTGCTTATTACTGTTTGAAAAAAATCTGTTATATTGAAGTTTGCTCTTGGTTCTCTGTTTAATTGTTCACAGCAATTAGCATGTCACATACTTGGTCAACTTTATCACAATTGTATATTATGATTATTGTATATTGCATTTTTTCACTGTTTTCATGTGAAAAACATGATATGTTGATTATTTTTCAATGCATGCAATGTTTATATGTATGTATGTATGGTGATGAGCTGTTATGCTTAAACCAAATAAAATATTCTGTTCTGTTCTGATAAATAATTTGCAAAGCTTGCGGATGAAATGTGTTCACACTTCGCTCAGTTACACAAAGACCTATGGTCACTCATACATATACAAATTGGATTTTGCTTATACTATAATCTACTCTAGCTAAAAATAGCGCTGGGGAATTCTGGTTTTCAGGCCAAATATAGTATGTCGTTATATGGAATCAACATATATAGCAAAAATGTCGTTTGGTTCCCAGATTTTTCATGTCGGTGTCGGAATCTGAATTTGTCGTTATGTCGGAATCAAATAACACTGTGCAGGTTCGTTCCCACCAAATTCGTGTCAGTAAGTGAGTTTTCCGTTGTATCGAATGTCAGTGTATCGAGTCCTGACTGTAGTGACCTAGATTAAGACTGGACATGACCCACAATCAACCTGTACAGTGTTAAGATTTTCTATGATTTCACCTAGTGACCTAGTTTTTGACCAGGCACAATCCACGTTTGATTTTGTCCTGGATTTGATTTAGGCAAACATTCTGACAATATTTCATTCAGATCATATGAGATTTGTAGCCTCCAGAGGGTTAACACTGTTTTTCTTTGAGTTGAGGTAGTGACCCAGTTTTTGACCAGACATGACCCATATTTGAACTTGACTTGAATATCAATTAGGCAAATTTTCAGACCAAGTTGCATTAAAATCCAATGAAACTTGTAGCCTAATGAAATTTCCTAGGTCAAGTTCTAGGTTTGAATATTGGTCATGTTTAGTCAAAAATTAGGTCACTAGGTCAAATCATAGAAAAACCTTGTGAACACTCTAGAGGCTACAAATCGCATTGGATTTTAATGCAACTTGGTCAAAATGTTTACCTCATTAATATCTAGGTCAAGTTCGAATGCTGGTCTTGTCAGGTCAAAAACTAGGCCATTAGGTCAAATCATGAAAATACATTGTTTACACTCTAGAAGCTACATTTCTCATTTGATCTTGATGTAATTTGGTCAAAATGTTTGCCTTATTTAAATTTAGACCACATTGAATAAGGGTCATATTGAGTCACAATCTAGGTCACTATAGGTCAAGTTTTGCATGGTGTACCAGGTGAGCGATATAGGGCCACAGTGGAAGTGATGGAGGAAGTTATCCCCAAAGAGCCCAGTTGCAGAGGTTTGGGTGTCTACACATAGACTTTTGAATTGCGGAGAAAGTTCTTTCTGAATATTTTCTCTGCGTTCAATATTAATTTTATTAGCTCATCTGAGCCATAGGCTCAGGATGAGCTATTGTGATCACATTCCGTCCGGTGTCCGTCGTCCGTCCACATTTTCAAACAACTTATCCTCTTAAGCCATTGACCGAAATTCAACCAAACTTCATTATAAGCATCAGTAGGGTGGGGAAACGAAAAGTTGTTAAAATTTTGTGGGTGGGGTAATTTGTCTTGTTGCCATGGCAACCATGCACAAAATTTAGAAAAATCTTCTCGGAAACTACTGGGCCGATATCAATTTGGTTTTCATCAAAATGTTTCTCAATGAACAGACTTTCAAATTTGTTCAAAGAATTTTGATCCGTTAAAAAACATGGCTGCCAGAGGGCGTCGTCATTTTCGCTATTCTGTAAAATCAAATAAAATGTTAACAATAGCTTCAAATGACAACTTCTCCTGTACCACTTTACAGATTTCAACAAAACTTTACAGGAATGTTCCTTTGGTCAAGCTCTTTCAAATTTGTACAAAGAATTAAAAACACTGCAGAACTCTGGTTGCCATGGCAACCAAAGTGAAAAAATAAAGAAATCTTAAAAAGTCTTCTTGTCAAAATCTATGAGGGCTAGAGCTTAGATATTTGGCACATAGCATCATCCACAGGTCCTCTATCATTATTGTTCCAATTACGCCCCTGGGGTTAAAATTGGCCCCTCCCCGGGGGTCCCAGTTTTACATAGAGTTATAAGTGAATTTTCAAATATCAGTGCTTCTCTGAAACTTTAAGGCTCAGATCATTAATATTTGACATGTAGCTTTGCCTAATGGTACTCTACCAAGATTGTCCAAATTATGACCCAAGGGTAAAAAAATGGCCCGCCGCTTACATGTATCAGTTTAACATAGACTTACATAGGGGGAAAAATCATCTTCTCTGAAACCATTAGGCCCAAATCATTAATATTTTACATGTAGCTTTGCCTTTTGGTCCTCTACCAAGATTGTTCAAATAATGAACCCCGTGTCAAAATTGGCCCCACCCCAGGGCATATCAGTTTTACATGGACTTATTTAGGGAAAACCTTCAAAAATCTACTTCTCTGAAACTGTAAGGCCCAGATCTTAAGTACCGGTATTTGACATATATCTTTGCCTTATGGACCTCTACCAAGATTTTCAAATTATGACCCCTGGACAAAAAATTACTTCGCCCTCGGGCTTATCAGTTTTTCAAAGGAAAACCTTTAAAAATCTTCTTCTCTGAAACTTTAAGGCCCAGATCATAAATATTTGACATGAAGCTTTGCCTTATGGTCCTCTACCAAGATTGTTCAAATTATGACACCTTGATCATAACTTTATTAAAATGTTGTTTTGCCCTGCTAGCTTCCTCAGGTGAGCGAAATGTGACCCTCTGGGTCTCTTGTTTACAGTGCCACAGATAATCTTAAAGGCATCACCGACACATTTCTTCAATCCTTCCACATCGGGGTCTGATTTGCCACAACACAAATCCATGGTATGAACAAGTGGCGCTGCCACTCTGTTCAAGCAATCAATCATGTGTTGCTTAGAAACATCCTGGGCCTTCGTGGAACTTTCCATTTGGCTCCATAATGATTTATCCACTTTAGGGACTTGGAGAGCTTCCACGTTGTTTGGTCTCTTGTTTTTGTCCAAGAGAGCCTTCATTTTTTCATTGTCGATCTTGTTTCTCCTTAAATTCTTGTTGACAGTATCTGCCACCTGCTGCTGAATATCTGCCCCAATCTCTGCCTCCTCCTGAAAGAATGAGTCCAGGTCAGACAAAAAGTCATCCCGATCTTGACTTTCAATTGTTTTCTGCCGCTTTGTAGCCGACATTATATCATCGACATCTGAATAATCCGATTCAAAGTCGGCTTGTTCTGGCTCCGATGATACCATCTCTACGTCTGAAACTGGCCGTTTTCTGCTTCCTTCCATTTCTGACATGGGTTTTTACATCGCAGCTATCTCTAGTGATACCACATTGAAGGAGCGCATGGATGTCACAAACGTTTCCAGAATTTCTTCTCCACAATCAATGAATTTCGACATCTTGTTATTTGCAGAAGTGGGGCGGGTAGTTATTTCTGTCTCCCCATGACCAGAACCTCCCGCAGTCTCTGTGGTCTTCGACTCCTCATTAGCTTTTTCTGCCATGTTTTTACCTTGTGGGTTCCGTAGACTAAATCTACAACAGATATGAAAACCATAATAAACCAAAGTCCCGAGCCTAGAAATATCCACTCCACCGGCATAAACCTGACTCAGAACGTAATTCACAAAGTGAAACTACCAATGTGTGGTTACCAACCGAAAACCCGTTGTTCAATTGTCAATCAAGCGAAGTGCAACCTGCTATTGCCGAACAAAAAAGGCCTGTAAATCTATATTTCTATAGAAAAACTTATTCCGAAATAATTTTTCCATTCAGGGTTATCGAAAACCGTTCAGGTAAACAAAATTAAGTCATAAATTGGACAGATTAGGAAATTATTCCAAGACCGTGCAACCATTCAGATGTGACATACACTCGCCAATATGGCCCCTCAGGCAATTCTGCCAGCGGGAATAATAGTAAGAAAATCCCAGGGAAATTCATCATTCAGATAAAATAAAACACCCAAAATATGGTGTACAGGTTTTGCATGTGCCAGGAAATTCATTCCATAGGCAGCCATTAAGGCGTAACATGCACACATTCCACATGCAGACTTGCAATGCCAATGCGTGATCAGGCCCTATTATTGGCTGATTCCAGCATGTAGATTCTAAGAAACAGAATTGAATCCACGAAATTTATCAATCATCTTACCTGTGACGATGGAATATGCTGTGTAAACAATACCCTTGTATTCTCCTCTAACACAAAATTGGAATTTGTCCTGTGAAAACTCGAAGATAAAAGTTATATTTTATATTAATTAATGATATATTTTTTATAGACACGATTCCCTAATAGTCAACCTCAATCTGATTTCATGATATTTCTGTTGACCCTATTTGAGGTTAGGAGAAGATAGAATCCGCTTTTAACTTTAGAGTAATTGAGTAAATTGTCTTTTTCATCTAAATCAACTGTTAACAATTTTGATCCAACAGCTTTTTTTAACACCTCTGGCTTAACTATTATCTTCATGAGCCCTCTTACAATTGAAGACAAATCTGTCATTAGGATTGGTGTCATTGGTCTTATCTGTCCGATACGAGGGGTGTTCAAATAGTTTTGATACTGAATCAATAACTTCAATATAATGAGTGCAAAATGCATGTGTGATATATCATTTTAAAGAGCAATTCTTCGCCTACACGATGGTATAATGCACGATAAGATCACATAACTCGATGAGTCACAACATGAACCTAAATGACCCCTACTCGAGGACACTGGAACATAGCACTTTTTAGACATTACTTTTTGACGCAATAACGTCTTAAAATGTACAATTTCCAGATTTTTTTCTTCAAATATATCAGTTTATGTCTAAATTTTAATGTAAATATTATTTATTTCTATTGAAAGGGTTAACTGTCTAAAATCTCATTTTTTCAAAATCAACATTTCTTATTTTGCTTATGACGAAAGTGGACATGTTTTTTCGAACGCTATGAAAATGTTCTAGATCAGTATATCTACATTTTGATTTTAAAACATGAAACCATTTTTCAATGGCTTCAACTATAGCCTTGTTTAATAATAAAGAAAGAGTTTGTAGTTTCCCTAACTACTTTAATACATAACAGGAGATCATTTTTTTATTATATTTTCAGTATGTGTTTAGAAATAGCTCTATTCTTTATATTTTATGTAATAATAACATTTAAAACTGTGTAGTGTTTGCATAATTGTCTGATTGTATTTGACAGAAAATTTCATAAACCTATTCAAAATAATAAAGCCGTACAAATAATTATAGTATCAAATTGTGTTTAGAAAATTGACTCATATATACATAAAAAAGGTCCAGTGTCCTCGAGGAGGGGTCATTTAGGTTCATGTTGGGGCTGATCGAGTGATACGATCTTATCGTGCATGATATCACCGTGTCGGCAAAGAATGGATCTTTAAAATGATAGATCGCACATGCATTTTGCACTTATAATAATGAAGTTATTGATCCAGTATCAAAACTTTTTGAACTATCCTCGTAATTTCCCCAAAAGGCCTGTACGAACATAGCAATATATCTGAAAAACTCGAGCTGAGTTTCAAGTAATTTTTGTTTCATTTTGAAGGCTACCACATCATATGACTTACAAGTTGGTTTGTTTATAAATTTCTATAGACTTAACTTTGTTCAAGCATGTGGGAATGTGAAGGAAGACCAGCAGTGCCCTCTCAAAAACAGGAACAGTTTCCTTCCATCTGTGGAATACACACTTAAATGGCATGAGCCTTGAGCCTGAAAAATACACATCAAAACATAGATACACAAAATAACATCCAGGGCTCCAGATGAGGGGAATTTTTCCAAAAAATAAAATCTTTATATCTGCTTTAAACCCTATGGTGTCACTACTCATTAACCGTAGGATTTTATTCTAACTGGTTTACTTGTCACCTTAGTGTCCTCACCAAACATCTCAAGTTAACATTGTCTTGTTTTTATGCCCCCGGCATCTACAGATGTGGAGGCATATAGTAATCGTCCCGTCCGTCCGTGTGTGTGTGTGTGCGTCCGTAACAAGGTTAAGTAGATTTTACCGTTTCGTGTAGCATCAACACCGCTTACCCAAATGCTTTGATACTTATACAATTGTTGCCTTGGACCATTCCCTATCCACCAATATCACCAAACTTTGATTGTGACCTTGACCTAATTTGGACTTTTAAATAGGCTTTTTCTTGGTTAACTAGATTTTACCGTTTCGTCTAGCAGCAACACAACTGACTACAATGCTTTGATACTTATACAGTTGTTGCCTTGGGCCATTACTAACTCACCAATAATACCCAAACTCAGTTTGACCTTGACCTTGACCTAATTATTATACCCCCACCACTAGTGGTGGGGGCTATATATAGGAAACACCTTGTCTGTCCGTCCTTTCATATGTCGGTCGGAGCGCACGTCCGTCCGTCCGTATGTCGGTCCGTCCGTCGCATTTTTCCGGGGCATTTGCCTTTTTCTTGAAAACTGTTTATGATACAATCTTCAAACTTGGTATACATTATCAATGTTATTTGGGGACACTCATTAACAGGTTTCATAACTCTTACACCAAATTTGACAGAATTATGCCCCTTTTTAACTTGATTTTTTTTGTCCTTTAATTGAGAATTTTTTCTTTGAACATGCCATTTTCTTGAAAACTATTCATGATATTGTCTTCAAACTTAGTACACATTATAAGTGTTGTTTTGTGAGACTCTTGCACAAAATATGACAGAATTATGCACCTTCATAACTTGAAATTTTATACCTTAATATTCATTTATTCTTTGGACATGTCATTTCCTTGAAAACTATTGATGACATTGTCTTCAAACTTGGTACACATTATAAGTGTGATGTTTGCAGACTCTACTTGAAGTTACATAACTCTTGCCAACAAATGACAGAATTATGCCCCTTTTTAACTTGAAATTTTCTTGGAACATGCAATTTTCTTGAAAACTATTCATGACATTGTCTTCAAACTTGGTACACATTATAAGTGTTATACTGTGAGACGTTTCTTCAAGTGTGACAACTCTTGGATAAAATTTGACAGAATTATGCCCCTTTTCAACTTGAAATTTAGTTCCTTGATATGCATGTATTATTCTTTCTACATGTCATTGTGCTGTTTGTGACAGGTCAGTTTGGAGTGGGGGTTTCAATCACCTTTAGTGATAGCTATAGTTTGGACTTAGAAAAGATTCAGAATATATTGTCAAGGATGCCACCGGGGGCTTAAGTGTTCATTGAACGCGCATTCTTGTTTCAGACACTTTTTCGATACTAATGTCCTGATTGTCCTTGGACTCAGAATCAAATGCTTTACTATCTTCATTGGCATGAATAGAAAGCACATCATCTTCTTTTTCTCTGTTTTCTCTGTCTGACTCGGATTCATCCGAAGAAAATACATTGACATGACCACGTGACCTAGTCTTAGCCGTTTTGTCACTTTCAGTTTGTGTCCTTGAAGACAAAACAGAAAATAAACAGTCCAATTTAGTGTCCATATCTGTGAACTTTTTGTCGAATTTCTCCTCAAGTTCCACGTATTTTGAACGTCGTATTTTGCAAGGCATTTTCCCTTAAGATGACAAACTTTCTGAGTCGCCATTAAGAGTGTTTACACTCGGCGACAAACATGCCACACAGAGCGACGGACTGTTCTTTAGACATAACACTGTCTGTATTCCGATAAAATACTATTCCAAAATAACTAACACTATTTTAATGAAATAAAGCAGAGCGAGCTTCGAAAGATCTGATTTGTAGGCACTGAAGAACGAAAGTGATACCATGTGGTCACTAAACGGAAGTGTATGCATAAGTACTCAAGGGAGATTAAACTACCCCCCCCCCCCCCCCCCCCCCCCCCCCACCAAGAACGGCCACGAAACACGGGTCTCATGTTAGATTTTATGTCCAATTTTTGTCGTGTCCCCTATTTCTTTGGCCGACTTCTCAATATCACCAAATAACCCACTCATTGTATGGCTGTGTTGAGGAACACAATGAAGAATATGGTCTTCTCATTTCCAGCCTGAGGGCTTCTCTCCTCATCATATTAAGCTGTTTGTAAGCATGTCTCAGAAGAGACAGTGTATCTTGGCAGCTGTCTTATGTAAATGCCCCACCTCTTTATATAACCCATTACCCCATAAATGTGCCTTTTTACGCCCTTGATTAATTCATACACTAAAGAAAATAGTTCCAACTTATACTGTCACAAATAAAAATCATACAAAATAGTTTCTATATCCTAGCAGATAATAGCTTAACTCTTTCCTCCCTGAAACTTTAAATGGACAATTCCAGTTTCCATTTAAGTCTAGTCCATTTCTGACTTTTAAGGGTTGTTTTTGTCAATTTTGGCATTATGAAAAACAGTGAAGACCCTGATCAGAGCTAGGAGCCCTCTGATCTGGGTCTTCACTGTTTGCATAGGACAAGTGTACTATTCACATGTACACTTTTGCAAAGGACACCAATATGCGGGACTAGGGTTCAAAGGGTTAAAGGAGGTTGAAAGTAAAGCAGAATGTGCCTTAAGGCGCATTCTGCTTTACTTTCAATCTGCTTTAAGTGGTAACATATCTTCAAAACTAGAAACAGGCTATGAGGTAATGGGTTAATCTGATCCTTTGCCTTGGCCATAGAATCCACAGCCGGAGCAATCAACATTACCGCCTTATTGAAGCTTCGGTGTTCTGTAGCTTTTGTGTACAAACTTGGTGTTTGTTGGTACAGAGTCCCAAACTATTTTGTTACACTTGACTGTTTGTTAGGCCTCATAATTTTCCAGTCGAGGCTGCAGTGACTCCTCCTTAATCATATTCGAAAGCTCTTCCTCTTTTAATCCATTAATGAAAACATCATTGGTGTTGGCTGCTAAAGTTTCTAGTACCAGAGGGCCCAAATTTACCTCCCCCTTCAAACGTTTAGTCATTTGACTAAAATGGGAACTGTCTTCACAATCTCTTTTGGGAGGTTGAGAGTCATTTGACATCTCCCCTTCCAACTCACATAACTGTAATCCATTTCCTCTAAGGCCCTAAGGCGAAACCTGTGTAAACAGTTCCAAAACCTCAGATCGGTGGTTTGTTGTTGTTGTTTGATGTCAGTCAAAGCCGACAAGATTTTTGATTGCAGATCCGAATCGGATACTTTCTTTCCTTTTCTGGGCTTATTTACAGCCGATGTTGATGTGGTCTGTTTCTTGTGAGTAGATTTCCCAGAAGTACCACTAGAACTAGTAGATTTTCCACCTGCACCACTAGGACTAGCACTTGTTGACAAATTATTTGACGAGGGCTAAGTGTCTGCCATATTGAAAACACCTCGTAGTTTGTGTCACAGAAAAACACAATATCAGCTATAAATAGCAACTTTCAACGACACTGAAAAGTTCCAATGCCGATGTTTTCAAAGGACACCTCATCCACGAAATTTAAATAATCAATAATGCAAGGATAAAACTGTGACGATTCTTCACTAGTTAAACTGCCGCCATTAGGTAAAAGCCACTACTGCGCATGCTGGGGGTCACATCTCATTTTTATCGAAGACCAATAGTATTGTCAAAATAGAATTGTAAAATGACTAAAAGTGTAGACCCTGGCTAGAGGGCTCGTTCAGGAGCTTTCTGATGTGGGTCTACACAGTTTGCATAGGACAGATATACTCTTCATGGGTTCTCAGTTTGTACAGGACGAACATACTCCTTGCTATGGTCGAAATAGCTGAGCTTAAAGCTACTATTGTAAATTATGAACTTATTTATTCAGAATTTGTATTGTGTAAATAGTGAAACAAATAGATTTGACTGGTCAGCAGTGAGTCCAATCCACTACAAGGGTAATCAGCATATCATCAGGGCCCCAGATAAGAGGGAGAAAACTGAACAAATTCAACATTTTCTCACTCATTTCAGCACCAAATCATATGGTGTAACGTAACTACTCATAAGAATCGTCTCTTTCAGACGAATCTAATGAGTAGTGACACCATAGGGTTTAAGGCCTTTCGCTACCGGAAGTCGGTCTTGCGGGCGAGCGGATATGCGTCTGGACGACACAGACTTTTTTCGTACGTGTTTATACTAGAAAATTTATATAAAGGAAATGTTGATATAAATTAGTATAATCCTTCATAGCGCAGTTAGTATAGTGGTTGACTATAGTGGTTGACTAGCAATCCAAAGGTCATAGGTTCGAGACCCATCCGATCCAAATATTTTTTTTTTGTGTCCGATTTATTGACTTGTCAATCCATAACGCAGTAATCAAGAGACATGTTATGTTTAGTCTTCGTTGTTTAGTACTAGTGATGTTTACGGTCCAAGTATATGTCCACTTACCTGTACGTTTTAGTTTAATGACTTACAAGTCAATTAAATCGGTATACATATAAACGATTTGATCGAACCATAAAGCCACACCTTGAAGCTTATCAATACGCTAACCTTTTCAAGATCGATATTGCCCATTATAATTATGTTCAAACAATATAATAAACCTTGTATGCAAGTCCATGAATAAATAATAATGCATTTTAATGACAAAGTTTTAATTCTAAGGTAGGTAACTGTATCTAAACAACAAATATCCCACATTTTAATAAGAAAATATGTTATTACAACAAATCCTGACTGTAATATTTTCTAATTTTTTCAGACTGACTAGTTCATCAACCATATATTTGAATAAAATGAAAACAAATATACATTGAATGAGTCAGTTTTTTGTAATTCAATTTTTTAGCATTTTGCAAAATTTAAATAGCTGATAACATCTTTCTGAACACCTTTATTCAAAATGTTTTTAGCTTTTCTTGTAATGAATGTTGTGGACTACTTATTGGGCGAGAATTATAGTCATTAGCTTTATTCATTTTTAAGAAAAATAAAATAATCAAAATTCTAGGTTTTTGTCAGAAAAAAGTCCATAAAGACAAACCACACGATAAATTTTGCCTATATTTACACACATTGTTTCTTAGGCTATTATCATTCTTCATGACAATTTTCATAACAATCGTATGGAAACTACGCGCATATGCGAAGTACCTTAATGCAGAAATAAAGATTTTAGGTTTTGAAATACCCCCTTATCTGGAGCCATGTATCATGTATCAAGCTTTTATCTCCTAGCCTGTTTCTAGTTTTGAAGACTGGTGACCACTTAAAGCAGGTTGAAAGTAAAACAGAATGTGCCTTACTTCTTTGAGCCCTAGTCACACATATATGTGTCCTTTAAAAAAAGTGTACCTTTTAGGAGTATACTTGTCCTATGCAAACAGTGTAGACCCTGATCAAAGGGCTCCTTAAGGAGCCCTCTGATCAGGGTCCATACTGTTTGTGATGTGTACCGGAATTTTGATATGACACCGGGTCCATTTTTTACGGGGGTCCAATTTTGATATGACACCGGTAATACATTCACAAATGCAACCAGAAATAGTCAAAAATGGACTAGACTAATTTGGAAACTGGAATTGTCTATTTGAAGTTTCAGGGAGGAAAGGGTTAAGTCACATTTTGCTTTACTTTCAACCTATTGTTGTATTGTTATTGTGTTACTATAGATAATAGTCTGAAAATAGTTTGATATGCAAGTAGATAATGTTTCCTGTTGTAAACCGAACTTAAAGCTTCTTGTATCTTGTACCATCTGCCAGCATATAAAAAGTTTTCATGATTACTATACCTCAATTTCATTTACATTGTTAGTCTCCCGTAGGCCACCGTGACATAAAAATACTGTCAGGTCCAGCGGAAAATTTATTGTCTTTAAAATACTGTCGCCGGCTACCATAGGCGAGGGAATGTCGTCAAACCGAAAATGACGTCATATCCACCTTAATGGGGAAAAAGGTCACATTGGATAAAGTTAAAATTGATCTACAATTTGTAGCAGTTTTAAGTTGACTAAATGATGCAAATAAACAGTCAGATCCCAAAAGGGAAACCTATGCATAACTGTATATCATATGATAACCTATGCATGTTTATTTATAAAATGGGGAGATAGAGCGCTCTGAGTATGTATAATTCCTTCAATTTCAATTGTTTTATAAACAATGAATTGCATGCGGATCTATTTACATTCGTGATACCAATCAGCTTTAGAAAAGATCTCGAATTTCTGGTTAAAACCAGGATTTCAGTATAATAAAATAAATATCACATGTCTGACAGGGTGACAATTGTCAGCTTTTTGAAAAATATTGTCAACCCAGGCAAAAGCCAAGGTTGACTTTTTCAAAAAGTTGACAAATTTTACTGTCACCCTGTCACTTTGAGCACTTTAGATTAGCTTGAAAGTTGTGATTTTCTACATTTTGTTGATTGCATTTCGGTAAAGAATGTCGTCTTCTCTGAGAAAGAATGGCATCTTTTTCACTGTAGCAATTGTTTTTAGCTTTTCCTATCAATTGGATTTAACAAACCATTAACCTATACACTATATGAATTAATGATGTTATGGGATCATTTTATTTTTTATTTTGGATATTAAACTTATTTTTATACTGATACTTTTGAGGTTGTCTTTTATACCATTGAACCACCATGTTAACCAATTACCTGATAGCCTGTTTCTAGTATTGAAGATAGGCAATCACTTAAAGTAGGTTGAAAGTAAAGCAGAATGCCCCCTTAATGCACATTCTTCTTTACTTTCAGCCTGCTTTAAGCTTCCATGTGCTAGGATATAGGAAATATCCCCATTACTATATATTCTGATTAAATTGGAACTATTTTCTTCACTGAAGGAATAAATCATATCCACTAAAAGGCACTTCTGTGGGGGGAAAGGGTTAATGTAGTACACATATTAGTACACCCCTAATGAGATTAGTCTGTTAATATTGGATGAGTGATTGGCCATTCTCGTCAAGCCATGCTCCTTGTTTCAGTTTCCACTGGTCCTGTTAAGACAATCCACCCCACCAACTGGTGGAAATGTTTTCTAAGCTAGAAAACTTATCTTGGATTTCCCCCAGTTTCTAAACAACATGATAGAAGCATGAAATGACATTTCATACTATTTACATTATGTTTCTCAAGACGCAAAAGGTATATACATGGGGCGTTGGGGAGGGTTAAATCTTTAACCCATTACCCAATTTCTAGTTTTGAAGAAAGATGATAACTTAAAGCAGGTTGAAAGTAAAGCAGAATGCGCTTTAAGGCACATTCTGCTTTACCTTCAGCCTGCTTTAAGCTATTATCTGCTAGAATATAGAAAATATTTCTTATGGTACATAGTTGACTATAAATAGGAACTATTATTATAAATTAAACTATTTTCTTCAGTGGAGGAATAAATTAAATGTGCTAAGAGGGGAAAGGGTTAAATGAGGCACAGCAGCTTTCTTATTTACTATCAGATTTCTCAATAAAAATATCAAAGCAGATTACATTATCATCAGTTAAATTTTATTCAATATTGACAACATTGACTGTTAAAGTCGAGCCATATTAAACCTGTTACCCCTTCTCCTGTTTAATTAGGTGACTACTTGAAAGCAGGTTGAAAGTAAACCAGAATGTGCATTAAGGCACATTCTGCTTTACTTTCAGCCTGCTTTAAGCTACCATCTAGAAAAATATAGAATATATTTCCTATACATATTCACAACTGTATGATTTGAAACTATTTTCTTCAGTGAAATAATAAATTATGGGGCAATGGTTTAAATGTAATAACAAGTTTATCTTTTTTATGAAACCCTTTAAACATCAACAGTGAGACTTCCATGACATTAAAGTTTGGATCCAGGTCAGGTGTACGACATGGAGCCAAACTGATTGTCATTTGTATGGAAAGTTATTTCGTCAAATTACAGTTAAACCTCTATATTACGGCCACTTATGTATGTGAATTATAAGTTATTTAAGACAGGTCGCTGCTTAAAGCAAGGTGACAGTTAAACAGAAAACTCCTTTCAGAGTTTTCTGTTTTACTGTCACCTTGCTTTAACTCATTATCCCCTGATACTTCCAATGGACAATTCCAGTTTACAATAAATGCTGGTCCATTTTAGACTATTTAGGTTTTTTTAAAATAATATATTGCAAAATGACAAACAGTGAAGTCCCTGATTAGAGGGCTCCTGCAGGAGCCCTCTAAACAGGGACTTCACTGTTTGCAAAAGACCAGTGTACTCTTAACAGGTACACTTTTGGTAAATGACGCATATATGCGTCGCTAGGGCTCAATGAGTTGAGCTTTCACCTGACTTTTATGCAGTCAATTAGCCTTCTTTTTAGTGGTCGTTATAGAGAGGTTTTACTGTACTTGTCCTCTTCCTACACACAAGCGCCTCTTTCTATTCCTCAATGATGATGTTAAACCCAACAAAAAACCTTTTCATATATTCCTCCTCTCCTTTTGTCAAGAACATATATCACCCAGCGGGCACGCAGCGTTGTTCCAACGTTGATTCAAACATTGCAATGTTGTTTCGGCATTGGTACAACGCTGTGCGCCCGAAGGAAACAGCTCTGTACTTTGTCTTGCACGGATGCTGTATATGACCCAAGTTTGTGCATACGTGGATTGGTTTGCTTGCCTTTTGGCAATCTCGAAATGTTGTTTTGTGTAATATATATTGTGTTCTTTTCCCTTCTCTCCTTCTCCTCTGTCTTAACAGCTTTTGTTCTTTATAACGTCGTTTTGCTATCTTATGTTCTACTGTTAACAGATCTATGTCATCACTTAGATAACACTACATTATTCAAATATGCCAAATAATTTTACAACTTTAAATGTTCGAGGACTTGGTAAAAAAGAAAAACGAACTAAAGTTTTTTCCTGGCTAAAACAACAGAATCAAAGTTTTTATTTCTTACAGGAGACACATCTAAAATCTACTCAAAAGGAACTCTGGGAAAAAGAATGGGGACAGTCATGTTATTTTAGCGGTACAAGTTCTAACAGTGAAGGGCTTGCGATTTTAATTAACCCAAATTTACAGAATTATAATATTATAGAATACACAGATATACTACCAGGAAGATTACAAGCAGTTGAAATTATATTAGAAAATGTACCTCTTGTGCTCATAAATATATATGGGCCAAACAATGACAGTACCTTTATTTTCGAAATGTTAAAAACTTTTCTTTTAAAAAATGTTGAAAAATCATTTATAATAGCGGGTGATTTTAACACAATTCTAGATATTAATGCTGATAAAAAAGGAGGTATCAAAAATACTCACCCTAAGATTAGAAAATATTTACTTAATACAATTGAAGAATTCGATCTAGTAGACATATGGCGTATCCATCATGAAGACAAAAAACAGTATACTTGGCATTCAAGTAAAACGCCACACATATCATCAAGACTGGATTATTTTCTTATTTCAAGTAACCTTTCTAATCGTGCAAACAACAGTTGTATTAAACCGGGTTATCGAAGTGATCATTCTGCCGTACTGCTATCTATGAATTTCAATGTTATAAAAAGAGGACCAGGCGTTTTTAAATTAAATAATAGCTTACTACTTGAGCTAGATTATCAAACCACAATAAGAAATAATATAAAAGAAATTGCAATCTTAAATAAACAGGCCGACCCAAAAACTTTGTGGGAAGTTATAAAAGGATCTATTCGTAATGAAACAATTAAATACGCATTACACAAAAAGAAAGTTGAAAAACAAACTGAAAATAAACTTATTTCAGAAATAGAAGCCATAGAAAATCTTATAGCACACAATCCACTGACAAGCCTAGACGATATTAAACAAGAATTAACTAACAAAAAGACAGAATTAAACAAAATATTAAATAAAAAAATAGATGGAATTATACTTAGGGCGAGAGCAGACTTCATTGAATACAACGAGAAAAACAATAAATACTTTGCGGCCTTAGAAAAAAAGAACGCAGAACGCAAAACTATGTATAAATTAAATGTAAATGATAAAACATTAACAAATCAAACTGAAATTTTAAAAGCTATAAAAACATTCTACAGCAACTTATATCAGCAAAAAGCCTGTAAAGGAACAAAATACAATTTCTTTGATCAAAATATAAAAAAATTAAACGAGACTGAGAAAAATAAATGTGATGGACTATTAACAGAGCATGAATGTGCCGAAGCCTTAAAAGAAATGAAAAACAACAAAAGCCCTGGTTCAGATGGTATAACAACTGAGTTTTACAAGATATTTTGGAATGACATAAAAAAAATTCATGATAGATTCTTTAAACAGCTCATATAATAACGGTAGTTTAAGTGAAATTCAATCACAAAGTTTGTTTACACTTCTTCCAAAAGGAGATAAAGATGTTACCTTTTTAAAAAATTGGAGACCTATTAGCCTTCTAAATATTGATTATAAAATTGCAACAAAAGCAATCGCAAATAGGATGAAGGCTGTAATTCCATCTATAATAAGCGACGCTCAAACAGGTTTCATGAAAGGTCGATACATTGGCGAAAATGTCCGTATAATAGAAGAAATTTTAGATAATGTCGAATACAATAATACCGAATGTTTGATGTTTTTCTCTGACTTTGAAAAAGCTTTTGATAGTGTAGATCACAAATATTTATTCAATGTTTTAAATCATTTCAACTTTGGAGAATCTCTGATAAAATGGGTTAATGTTTTCTATTCAAATGCAACAAGCTGTGTTTTAAATAATGGTTTTATGACCGATTTCTTTAATATTGAGCGAGGCGTTAGACAAGGTTGTCCCTTTTCCCCATATCTATTTATTATTTCAATTGAGCTTTTATCGTCTTGTATTTCAAACCACCCAAATATAAAAGGAATTGACATAGATAATATAGAAACCAAGAATACTTTATATGCTGATGACGCAACCTTTATAACAGATGGATCAAAAGAGTCTTTCGAAAATCTTATTGAAGTACTTGATGATTTTGAACAAATATCAGGATTAAAGCTGAACAACTCAAAATGTACTGTACTAAAGGCTGGATCAACAAAAAAGAAAAAAGAAGTATTCCTCGAACATAAACATTTTCAATGGTCATCAGATAAAGCTAGCGCTCTTGGTATCATCTTTACTACTAAAAGAAACCTTACCCTTAAACTTAACTTAGATCCCAAGATAGAAGAATTTAAGACATGTCTGAAGCAATGGCAACACCAGAAACTTACACTTTTAGGCAAAGTAACTGTAATAAAAACTTTTGCTTTACCAAAACTTGTCTACCCATTAACTGTTCTTAAAACTCCCCCGCTACAATTAATACGGCAAATAGATGATACTATGTATGAATTTCTATGGGATAAAAAACCAGCAAAAATAAAAAGAAATGTACTGATACAAAACTACGAAAACGGTGGGATAAAAATGATTGACATTAATAAGTTTATCAATGCTTTGAAGGTCAGTTGGGTTAAACGTATATTCAATTCTAACAATAATAGTACACTTAAAAATATATATGCTGGTAAGCTAGATAAATTTGATGGGAAAATATTATTTGAATGTAAACTGAAAAAAGGCGACTTAAAGCATTATTTCAAAAATACTGTGTTTTTAAATGATATCCTTAATGCATGGACAGATATATTTTCAAACCAAAATAAAGAAGTCAATGCAAAGTCTATAATTTGGAATAACTCTGTGATAAAAGCCGGAGGCAAACCACTGTATTATCAAAGCTGGCTTCAAAAAGGTATAAAAAATCTTGAAGATATTTTCGATAAGAGAACAAATTCGTTTTACACTTTCGACTTCATGAAATATCTGTACCATCTACCTGACACTGATTACCTAAAATACCTATCCTTAATCAACAGTATTCCAGTAGATATAAAACAAAGGCTAGCAAATGAAAATGCTGAAATTGCACCATCACCATTGAACGATATCTTAACTTGCCAAAAGCCATCAAAATTTATATATGCATACCAAATTAGTCAAACAATACCTGAAATAAAACAAAAACAAAATTGGGAAGAAAGTCTTGGAAAAAATAATATCGCATGGAACAGAACATATAAATTAGCCATTGATATAACAATAGACAACACACTCAGAAACTTCAATTATAAATATTTGATGAGAATAGTTAAAACAAATAAAGAACTTTTTAAATACAACATAGTAAATTCTACTTTGTGTGATTTCTGTTGCCAAAACACAGAGAACATTTACCATCTTTTCTGGGAATGTAGATACGCACAAGAGATCTGGTCAAACATACTGAATATGTTCAAAGCAAATAATCTATCTATAAATTTAAATTTTGAAACAATTTCATTAGGGCTACCAGAACAAAAAGTATACAAAACACCTGTAAATTATTCCATCTTACTGGCAAAATATTACATTTTTCGATGCAAATGTTTAAAAGAAAGACCAAACTTCAAACTCTTTAAAAAATACATGCAGGACAAAGTTCATACAGAGAGACATATTGCCCAACGAAAAGACAAACTTGCCCTGCATCGTGCAAAATGGGATGGATTTTTTACTGTAGCTTAAAAAACAATAGCTGTTTTCTCACCTCTCCATATATTTTTCTTTCTCTTTTACTGCTTTTCTTTTTTTCGTCTTCCTCCTTTCTTCTCTTTCTTTGTTATCTACTTTTTTTTCTTCAACTATTCCAAGACTTATTTTATATTGAATAGCACATTTACTTAAGCTTAGATGTTTATGGTCTATTATCTCTCCAGATACGTTTATGTAAGAATACTACACAAAGTATGTGTTTGTGCTGTACGATGCAATATGAGAAATAAAATGATAAAAAAAAAAAGAACATATATCAAAAGAAATATTTTCTCTATCCTACCAGATAGTGGCTTAAAGCAGGCTGAAAATAAAGCAGATTGCACCTAACGGTGCCTTCCACTTTACTTTTAACCTACTTTAGGTGGTCACAAGTTTTCAAAATTAGAAAAGAGCACCGCAAGCGGTACATTATATGCCCACTGGCAAAGAAATATTTAGTTTTATCAAAATTTATTCTAATTTGTAGACTTTTAGAGCTCTGAGAGCATAAACAATACAGAAATAAAGCCTTTTCTAGCATATCTGAGTACACCAAGGGCAGATAACTAGACACAATGATCCGATAACAATAATAATCAACCCTTTCATGAACTTATACTTCTATAATTATACTGTGGGCAAACATAATCAAAATCCATTCAGAACTGTAGTTTCTAAGTGTGTTAACACTGTCAAATAAGCCTTTTATAGAATATTTGAGTACACCAAGGGCAGATAACTCTGTAACGAAATATCAAATAAATCTCAAACTTAAGTCAGCTTCAGATCTTGATGCATATAACCTTTCTGTGAAGTTTCATTAATATCCCTCCAATAGTTTTCCCAGAAAACTCCGGACAAGCTTTTTATTGCATATTTGAGTACATCAAGGGCAGATAACTCTGTAACTAAAATTTGAATGAACCTCAAACTCGACTCAGCTTTAGATCTTGATGCATATAACATTTGTGTGAAGTTTCATCAATATCCCTCCAACAGTTTTCCCAGAAAACTCCGGACAAGCTTTTTATAGCATATTTGAGTACATCAAGGGCAGATAACTCTGTAACTAAAATTTGAATGAACCTCAAACTCGACTCAGCTTTAGATCTTGATGCATATAACATTTGTGTGTAGTTTCATCAATATCCCTGTAATAGTTTCCCAGAAAAATCTGGACAAAAATGTTGACGGACGAACGAACGAACTGACGTACGAACGAACGGATGGACGGACAGGGCCACGCCAATATACAACCACCTTTAGAGGTGGGCGTATAAAAAGGATATGGATTTAAGGTTTAAGACAAGTAAAAGTTTAAGCTTTATGATTCACTTTCATCATAAAAGGTAAAAGGAAGCTTTATTTAACGTCGCTTTTTTGTAAACAATCAACATAAGCTCATGAGCTTCTTTGCGACAAACAAGGTATCCACTAACATGCATACTTACCTGGGCATTACAGTTACCTTCCTAGCACTACCCATATAATGCCGAGCGTCAGGCAAGGGAGCTACTAGTATGTTTTATAATGGACTTTGGTATTACCCGGCTGGGGATCGATCCCACAACCTCTCGCCTCAAATACGGACGCTCTACTACTGAGCTATCGAGGCTATAAGCATCTCCTCCACAGAATCCCCTCTATCAATGACCCCTCTTAATTAAGTATAGGTCGTTTGCAGTTCAAACAAGAGCGTGTCCCAGTTACACGAATGCCCCCGATGATACAGGGAGGGGAATCCAGACTATCAAACGTAAAAGTTAGAGAGCTGAAACTGTAGTGGAGCGCCATTTTGAGGACTTCAAGGGCCATTACTCCAAAGGGCCTAGCATAAATTGGTGCCGCTGGTTATCCAAATTGGTCTCCATTTTATGTCAACAAACATTTTCAGAAAGTTTGGTGATGATCAGATGAAAAGCAATGTGTTTGTGAAACACAAATGCTCCCAGCCAGCATCATGTTCTGTAATGTAATGCTTATTTGCAAAAGTAGGTCAAAAGTCATGGTCGTAGGGTAAATGAAACATTGGCATGGTTGGAGAAGTCTTAATACAAGAAACCTATAAAGTATGGAAGCTCTATGCCTACTGGTTCAAATGTTATAGGCGTATAAAGATTTATACAAATAAAGGTCAAAGGTCAAGGTCACAAGGGCAAAAACGTAGGTATGGTTGGAAAGGTCTTGACACAAGAAATATATAAACAAAATATCAAAGCCGTAGGCCTACTGGTGCAAATGTTATAGCCATTTAAAGATTTCAACAAAAGTAGGTCAAATGTCAAGGTCACAAGGTCAAAAAGTTTTGTATGGTTAGAAAGGGAAAACACATGTCAAGTATAAAAGGCCAAGGTGCAAAAATGCAAAAGTTATATCCAAGGTTAAGATTTTGGTTAAAGTTTGATTAAATAGGTCAAAGATCGAGGTCAAGGTCACATGGTCAAAGATGTTGGTATGGTTGGAAAGGTCTTGACACAAGAAATATACATACAAAAATATTAAAGCCCTGGGCCAACTGGTGCAAATGTTATAGCCATTTAAAGATTTTTACAAAAGTAGGTCAAATGTCAAGGTCACAAGGTCAAAAAGTTTTGTATGGTTGGAAAGGTCTTGCCATGAAGAATACACATGCCAAGTATAAAAGGCCCAGGTTCAAAAATGCAACAGTTATAGCCAATGTTAAAGTTTTTGGTTAAAGTTTGATTAAATAGGTCAAAGGTGAAGGTCAAGGTCACATGGTCAAAGATATTGGTATGGTAGGAAAGGTCTTGACACAAAACATATACATACAAAATATGAAAGCCCTATGCTAACTGGTGCAAATGTTATAGCAATTTAAAGATTTTTACAAAAGAAGGTCAATTGTCAAGGTCAAGGTCAAAAAGTTTTGTATGGTTGGAAAGGTCTTGCCATGAGGAATACACATGCCAAGTATAAAATGCCCAGGTTTAAAAATGCAAAAGTTATAGCCAAGGTTAAGGTTTTTGGTTAAAGTTTGATTAAATAGGTCAAAGGTCAAGGTCAATGTCGCATGGTCAAAGATGTTGGTATGGTTGGAAAGGTCTTGACACAAGAAATATACATACAAAATATGAAAGCCCTGGGCCTACTGGTGCAAATGTTATAGCCATTTAAAGATTTTTACAAAAGTAGGTCAAATTTCAAGGTCAAGGTCACAAGTTCAAAAAGTTTTATATGGTTGGAAAGGTCTTGCCATCAGGAATACACATGCCAAGTATAAAAGGCCCAGGTTTAAAAATGCAAAAGTTATAGCCAAGGTTAAGGTTTTTGGTTAAAGTTTGATTAAATAGGTCAAAGGTCAAGGTCACATGGTCAAAGATGTTGGTATGGTTGGAAAGGTCTTGACAAAAGAAATATACATACAAAATATGAAAGCCCTGGGCCTACTGGTGCAAATGTTATAGCCATTTAAAGATTTTTTACAAAAGTAGGTCAAATGTCAAGGTCAAGGTCACAAGGTCAAAAAGGTTTGTATGGATGGAAAGGTCTTGATACAGGGAAGACACATGCAAAGTATAAAAGGTCCAGGTACAAAAATGCAAGAGTTATAGCCAAGGTTAAGGTTTTTGGCACAGACAGACCGACGGACGGACAGACGGACGGACGTCCTTACATTTGGGCACTTGTTGGGTTTTTCTTTTGTTTATAAGTACCCAATAGCAACAAAAACAAGAGGGCCATGGCCCTAAATTCGCTCACCTGAGGATATTGAAGTTTGTACCTAAGTTGACTGGGCAAGACAACATTTTAATGTAACTATAAATGGAGTTATCTTCCAGACAAGAAAACATGACAAAAGTGAATTTTGTTGCCAAGCTTATGACCCTTATCCATGACACATCCTCTTATCAAGCTATTTCCATTTCCAATAAATGATAATTATTTCACTAGCGTCAGCAGAACTGGAATTATTTGCCTGACAATAAAATATGACAAAGGGGAAAAACTAAATATTGCTGCCCTTGTGCATGGCATTTTCTCTCATCAGTTTCTTTCCATACATAAAATTTCATTACAATAGCATCAGTAGAACTGAAGTTGTCTTCTTGACAAGAAAATATCACAAAGGGAAATAACTCAAAAAACAATGATGTCAGAGTTATGGCCTTTGCAAATGGCACTTCCTCTCATCAGGCTCTTTCCAAATAGGCAATTTCATTTTACCCATTACCCCATAGCATGTTTCTAGTTTTGAAAATAGGTGGCCACCTAAAGCAGGTTGAAAGTAAAGCAGAATGTGTCTTAACCCTTAGCCTGCCACTCACGACTATAGCTTTATATACAAACAGCTTGGATCCGGATTAGACGCCGAGTAACTCGGCGTCTCATCCGGATCCAAGCTGTTTGACACTCGGACAACATTTTCAGCAATTTTGAGCAACTTTGAAGCACTTTGAAACTTGAAGCAGACGAGAAATATAGCAGACGACAATTTATTTGGCGGGCTAAGGGTTAATGCACACTTTGCTTTACTTTTGCATCTTACATTTTCATGACTGTTTAAAGTGGAATTATTTTCTTGAGTAGAGGAATAAATCAAAGGCCTAAAAATGTACATTTATGGGGTAATGGGTTAACAAACGTCAGTATATGTGGTGAAAGGGTTGAATCCTGGACAAGAAAAAATGAAAAGACATTCAGATAACTCTGACAAAACCAATATTAAACATATGTATAAATATGGCATAAGACGTAATTACATAACTGTCAGTGGATCACTTCCAGATCCTGTTTCTCTAAGTATGAATCAGACTGAACCATATCTAAACTTTAGCAGACAACATGTTCAGCTGATCATGACCAGTTCTATGATATTCCCTACCAGTTCAGAGTTGCATAATATTTGACCTCAGTGGCTAGAACTCTGGGGGCTTACCCTTACCAGACTGAAATGATGTCTGCTTAAAACCTACTGTATGTGAAAAGTGTACAAAAAAACAATTTAGAAAATGTTAAGTTGGTAAATGAGTGGCAAATAGGTTGGATCCAGATTAGATGTAGCATTATGATTATGTTGCATCTGATCTGGATCCAAAATGTTTGCAAATATTGGCTATTTGCCCTTAGTATATTAAGAGTAACTCAGGTAAAATACAGTTCTACTTCTGCTATCAAAAATACTGTGAAACCTGCCTAGAGCAGCAGTTAAACTGCGCAGGGTGCATGGCGTCAAGTGTGACCCTAGGGATTTCATTTTAACAAACTATAGAGGGATCGACCAGGAGATTCTACTGTAAAAATATCAAAGCTTAGGGCCTAGTAGTTTTTAGCAAGAAGATTTTTTAATTTTTTTTGCTTTTTTGCTTTTTCAAGCAGAGTTTTTGCTTTTTCTCTTTCATTTGAACAACTTCTGTAGAGAAGCATCCAAGGAACATCATGAGCAGTTTGAATCAGCCCTACAATCCGCGGGTTCAGAGGAGATGTCGTTTGAAGTAAAAGTGAACGGACAGACGTACTACGGACGGTGAGCGGTCACAATAGCTCACCTTGAGCCTTTGGCTCAGGTGAGCTAAAAACCAACAATAACAATAGGGCAATCACGGAATGAATGGAATCTATTGTTCTCCCTACCCAACAAAGGACCTTTCGTGCGTGCCGACGGACGTCCTTACATTTGGGCACTTGTTGGGTTTTTCTTTTGCTTAAAAGTACCCAATAGCAACAAAAACAAGAGCCCCATGGGGCATATGTCGCTCACCTGAGAATAGCTGTACATCAAAATGGAGATAATGATTTAAGTCCAGGACGGGGTCATTTTTTACCCGAGGGGCATAATTTGAACAATCTTGATAGAGGACCTGTAGATGATGCTATGTTCCAAATATCTAAGATCAGGGTACTAGGGTTCTAGACAAGAAGATTTTTTTTAAGTTTCCATTGAAAAAATCTATTTTTAGCTCCTGTGACCTACATATGCAACAGACTGGAACCATTTGAACAAAATAGATAAAGGACATCTAGAAGTAACACCATACCGAATATCAAAGCTCTGGCTATATTAGCTTCAGAAAAGAAGACGTATGAAAACTGTGACCCCCGGAGTGGGGCTAATTTTGACCCCAGGGGCATAATTTGTACAAACTTGATAGAGGACCTGTAGATGATATGCAATCGACCAGAACCATTTGAACCTTATTGGTATAGGACATCTAAAAGTGTCACCAAGCCAGATATCAAAGCTCTGGCCATATTAGTTTCAGAGGAGAAGACATTTGAAAATTTCACTATATAACTCTATGTTAAACTGTGACCCCCTGGGCGGGGCCAATTTTGACCCCAGGGGCATAGTTTGTAGTTTGATAGAGGACCTGTAGATGATGCTATGTGACAAATGTCTAAGATCTGGCCCTTGTAGTTTCAGACAAGAATTTTTTTAAGATTTCCTTATTTTTTCACTTGGTTGCCATGGCAACCAGAGTTCTACATTGTTTTTAACTCTTTGAACAATTTTGAAAGAACTTGACCCAAGGAACATTCGTGTAAAGTTTGGTTGAAATCTTTTCAGCGGTATATGAGGAGATGTCATTTGAAGCAATTGTTTAAGACAACAATGACTGTATAAAGTGAAATATTTTCTTCTGTGGAAGAATAAATTAAAGACATAAAAAAGAATATGAATGGGTTAATAGGTTAATAAATATCATTATTTACATTTTCTAAATATAAGAAACTATATGTAAATGAGTGGCAAATAGTTTGGATCCAGATTAGAAGCAGCATTATGTGGCATCTGACCTGGATCCATACTGTTTATGGCCAAGAATTAATTGTGGACTGATAGACAGAAAGATAAACAAACAAACAAAACACAAACAAACAAACAGACAGACCAAAAGTAATATGCCTCGAACTAAGTTGTGCTTGAGCATAAAATAGCAGACATCACTTTCATTTCTGTTATGTATCTCAGTGACCTGAGTTCAAAGCTAGCTATGGGTCAGTTATGCAATTGGAGACGGTCTCAGAGAGAACTGACTATTATTATGCTGAACTGTTGTCTGCTCCAAATGTTTGTATGTGAAATATGTAAAAAATAATAACTTATATTTTCTAAATATAAGAAAATATGTAAATGAGTGGCAAATAGTTTAGATCCAAATTAGATGCAGCATTATGTGGCATCTGACCTGGATCCAAACTGTTTGCAAAAATGTTGCATTTAGTATAAGGGTAGCTTCTTAGCCTGGAAGATACAATGCGTCTGTATAAAACGGATCATTAGAGAGTTTTTACTGTCAGACCTGCATCAAAAAGCACTGATATGGCCAGGGTTGAGTCAAATTTGATCCTAGGGTTTTGATTTTTTACAATTTTGAAAGTGATTTAGTAGAAGATACTATTCATGCAATATCTAAGGTGTGGGAACAGTGGTTTTTTACAAAAAACTTGTTTAAAGTTTTTCACTTTTTTTAATAAATTTCAATAAGTAGTCCACTTTAAAGTTTCATTTTAACAATTTCTGTAGAGAAGCATCCAAGGAACACCGTGAGCAAATTAGTTTTTTCCTCAGACTCGCGGTTTCAGAGGAGTTGTCGCTTGAAGTAAATTTGAACGGACGGACAGACGGACAGACGGACGACGGACGGCGGGCGATCACAACAGCTCACCTTGAGCCTTCGGCTCAGGTGAGCTAAAAACCAACAATAACAATAGGGCAATCACGGAATGAATGGAATCTATTGTTCTCCATACCCAACAAAGGACCTTTCGTGCCTGCGGACGGACGTCCTTCCATTTGGGCACTTGTTGGGTTTTTCTTTTGTTTAAAAGTACCCAATAGCAACAAAAAAACCCAACAATAACAATAGGGCAATCACGGAATGAATGGAATCTATTGTTCTCCCTACCCAACAAAGGACCTTTCGTGCATGTGGACGGACGGACATACCAACAGACATGACAAAAACTATATGCCCCCGAATCGTAGATTCTGGGGGCATAAAAAACACGATAAATCTTAGATAATTTTAAAACTAGTGGACGTATTTAAATGAAATTTTGCATACACTTATGATGTGCCTATACCAACTCTGACAAGAAAATTCAGAATTTTCGATAGTCTGACTAAAAACTTTTCTTCTTTGTTTTATATAAATTTTGTGTCGCTGAAAATGGTCAATTACGTGGGATGTTATTGGCTATTACCTTGATCACATTTGTTTGTATGGGGGAATATCCCCAGGTAAAATCCCGTGCTAGTTGCTTCTGTCTGAAAGGTGAATCCCGTGCTGATATTGGTTGTTTAGTTGTACAAGATTAGTTGTGAGGCCCCATTACATTTTACTAGGCTACATCCATAAACTCTTCAACAGGAATACAGAGAATTGCATTACTTTTCAAACCGAAGCTCTAATATTTCTACATAACACAGAGCTCCAGATAAGAGAGAGTAAATTGAACAAGTTCAACATTTTCTCACTTGTTTCAGCACCAAATCCTATGGTGTGACTACGCATTAGACTCGTCTCGAAGAGACGGTTCTAATGAATAGTCACACCATAGGGCTTAATTCAGAAATTAAGATTTAAGTTATCGAAACATTCTCCTTATCTGGAGCCCTGATACAGTGGAGAAAACGTTATTCTTTTCCAATAAACGCGTTTACGCTAAACCTATGATAGCAATTACAAACAGTTTGGAGCCAAATCAGAAGCCAGGTAACCCGGCTCCAAAACTGTTTGCCACTCAGATTAAAAAACAATAATTAGAAATGTCAAAAAATGGTAATTTCCTACATTTTAGCGATTTGCGTTTGCATTTAAACGGGAAAGAGTAACGTTTTCTCCACTGTAATATGTTCGAGTTGTATTGCAGTACGTTTACGTTACGTTTCGTTTAAACGATGATATAATAAAGGTTTTCGAACTGCTCTGGAAACATTCTGTTGAAAACTTGATAATGGTAAGTTGGTGTAGATCATCTGGTATGAACATGTCTCTTCTGCTACTTATCACATTTAGTTTAATATTTTGCGTTTTGTTGATAAAACTTTCATATGAGTGGCACATGGTTCGGATCCTATTTAGATACGAAATGGCTCCGGTGTCCGATCAGGATCCAACATGTTCGCAAATTACATTTTGGTCGGTTAATACGTTTAACGTACCCCAGTCAGGTTCTCGTTCAGTCAGTTGAAAACTACTATGGTATGCGATAGTTTAACGGTGAGGTGTTACCCAGTCGTGAAAGATCGGCTGTTGAATAACTTGAAATCACCCTTCGGAAAAGTGTCCCTTAGAAGTGTAAACGTTATATAGAAGTTATGGATAAAACCTTTTTATTACGAAGAGAAAAATATTGTTCTTTTTTGTCAGAGTTGGTATAGGTATATAATAAATCTATGCAAAATTCCATTTGTCTACGTTGTCTTGTTGTGGAGATATTTGAAAATTATCGTGTTTTTTTTGAACTGCAAACGACCTATATCACAAGTTATTATTCCTTTAAGGTCTTGAATACAGGAAGAAGCTTGAAGCTAAATAAAAGTGAAACAGGAAGCTCCAAAAGATTATTCTGTTTTGCATTATTAGACCAGAGTGACGAGTACACTCATCATTTATAAACGCTGTACCTGTCAAGAGTAATGTTGTCTCTCTGATCAAGGTCTACACTGTTTTTCGTTTTGCCAACATATTGGTCAAACAATCTTAAGTAGTCCAAAATATTCAAGTAGAGCCAACTACATGAGACGACAGAAAGGATTAAAGAAATTGACAATAAATGCAATAACAATTTTAATTGTTTACTTAACATCTATAACATGCCATGCATGAATAACTGATATACAAAAACCTTCTTGGTTAATTCGATAACCCATTTACTCCTGAAACTTCAGGTTTTCAAAACAAGTACAGTAAAAACTCGCTAAAACAACCATTAACCCATTACCCCCATAGCCTGTTTCCATTATTGAAGGTAGGTGACCACTTACAGCAGGTTGAAAGTAAAGCAGATTGCGCCTTAGGGTGCATTCTGCTTTACTTTCAGCCTGCTTTAAACTTTTCTGCTAAGATGTAGAAATTATTTCTTATGGTGCATATTCATAACTTTATAAGAGAACTATTATCTCTAGTTGAGGAATAAATTAGAGGCATAAAAAGGCGTATTTATGGGGTAATGGGTTAAATTAAGTTGATTATTTTGTGTTGAAGGAAAGTGATTGCTTAAATGTGAGAGTAAAACAGAAAGCAGCTTCTGCTTAACCCTTTACCTGATAGCCTATTTGTAGTATTGAAAATAGGTGACTACTTAAAGCAGGTTGAAAGTAAAGCAGAATGCGCCCTAAGGCGCATCATTCTGCTTTACTTTCAGCCTGCTTTAAGCTATCATGTGCTATAATATAGAAAATATTCCCCATAATACATATTCATAACTGATTAAATTGGAACTATTTCTTCAGCGGATGAATAAATCATATCCGCTAAAAGGCGCTTCTATGGGGGAAAGGGTTAATATAAACTCCCACCTGTCTTTTATTCAATAAATTTACACATGTACCTTCTTTTTCATGGTAGTAAAAAAGACGTTTTACTGTAAAAGTCAAATTTTAACTGTTTAAGGTTCGTTTTTAAAAAATCAAAATTAAAGGTATAGTGCAGAATGACACACAGTGCAGATCCTGATCAGATGACTTCTGTAGGAGCTGTCTGATCTGAGTCTCCACTGTTTGCATAGGGCAAATGTACTTTTGACAAATTCACTTTTATAAAAACATACATAAAATCTTTGCTAGAATCATTGGGTAATAAAGTCAAACTTTGATATCTCGAACTCGCTTATCTCGAATTATCCGATATTTCGAAACATGAATTTGCCTTATTTCAAGCTTGGTTTAGTTGAACATACCCATATTTCAAAGTCAAAACTTGGCTTAGCCACGTTTTAACTTTGAAATACGGGTATGTTCGACAAAACCAACTTCGAGATATCAAAGTTTGATTAACTTATTTACTCATTTACTTATCTTTGCTAATAAAACCCTTAGTCTGTTTTAAAGACATTGGACCACTTAAAGCAGGTTGAAAGTAAAGCAGAATGTACCTAGAGGTAGGCTAAAGGTAAAGCAGATTGCACCTTAAGGCACTTTCTGTTTTACTTTGTTTAAGCTATCATCTGTAAAGACATAGAAAGTATTTTGTATGATGCATATTAATTTTATGACTGCATAAAATGAAATCATTTTCTGTAGCGAAGGAATAATTTAAAAACATATGGGGTAATGGGTTAAAAAGTGTTATTGTCAATACAAGTATATGGTTACTCAGTAAGCTTGCCTGCCTGTCATATTAACCAATTTTATGCGTGATGGCCACTTTTAGGTGTACCTCTAGGCAAACAGTGTTGATCTCGGATCAGGCCCCACATTGTGGGGCTTGATCCGAGATAAAAAACTATTTGCAGCTAAGTCAATATTCTGTCAGAAACTGCTAAAATCTTTTGCCAATATTTGAGTCATACCCGCTGCCGACGACATTTTAAAATGGCCGCCAAATATTACAGATGTAGGTGATTTGGACTTCTAACTATGGAGAAAAGAGTTAAACAGTCACATACATTTATAGATCTCAATACATCTCCAGTGAGTGATTCCATAACCCATTACCCCATAAATATACATTTTTATGTCTTTAATTTATTCCAGCACTGAAGAAAATATTTCCAAATTATACAGTGATGAATCTCTAATCATAAGAAATATTTTTCTTATTCTAGCAGATGGTAGCTTAAAGTAGGCTGAAAGTAAAGCAGATTGTGAGGCACATTCTGGTTTACTTTCAACCTGCTTTAACTCTTTCCTCCCTGAAACTTTAAATGGACAATTCCAGTTTCGATTTTTGTCTAGTCCATTTCTGGCTTTTAAGAGTTGTTTTTGTCAATTTTGGCATTACTGACAAACAGTGAAGACCCTGATCAGAGGGCTCCTTTCGGAGCCCTCTGATCTGGGTCTTCACTGTTTGCACAGGACAAGTGTTCTATTCACATGTACAATGTTTGAAAAGGACGCCTATATGCGGTTCAAAGAGTTAAGTAGTCACATGTCTTATTTACTAGAAACAGGCTATGGGGTGATGGATTAGGCTGTAGTAGAATAAAGGAAATAATGGCAAATTCATTTCACTATCACGAAATTGTACCGATGTTGTTTACCTTCAGGAACAAACAGTCGCATTAAAACAATAACGTTATTTAATATCATCTCAAATGAACAAACTAAGTTAATTAAATGAATGGTTAAATACATGCTTCCATCAAAATTATTGATAAATATTTGCAAAATGTTTAGATCTTGAAGAACAGATTGGGTCAATATGATTTAAACATTGATGCATTATAAATGGCACAATCCACATCCTCCCATCAAGCCAGAGCTCCAGATAAGAGGGATTAAACTGAACTAAAGTAATCCAACATTTTCTCACTCAATTCAGCACTAAATCCTACAGTGTTACTACTCATTAGAATTGTCTCAAAGAGACGATTCTAATGAGTAGTGACACCATAGGGTTTAATGCAGAAATAAAGAGTTTAGTTTTTGAAAAAACTTCCCTTTATCTGGAGCTATGATGAAGCCCTTTCATATTAGAAATTTTTTTCTCACTAGAAACAACTGGAGTTATCGTCCAGACAAAAAAATATGACAAAGGGAAATAACTCCAAAATTATTGATACCAGATTTATGGTTCTTGTAAATGACACATCCTCATATTAAGCTCTTTTCATATATGAAATTTCATTTTACCAGCAGAAGAAGAGTTGTCTTCAAGACAAAAAGTGTGATGGACAACTCTGACAAAAACATCATGTCTCCCCCATATAAATATCGGGTGTGCATAGGACAAATGTACTCTTCATGTGTACATTGTTAATGACGAGTATACTCATCCCTTGGGTTGAATCTTAACCCTTAGCCCGCCAGATAAATTGTCGTCTGCTATATTTATCGTCTGCTTCAAGTTTCAAATTGCTTCAAAGTTGCTCAAAATTGCTGAAAATGTTGTCCGAGTGTCAAACAGCTTGGATCCGGATGAGACGCCGAGTTACTCGGCGTCTCATCCAGATCCAAGCTGTTTGCATATGGAGCTACAGTCGTGAGTGGCAGGCTAAGGGTTAATCTTGCTTATGTTCTTACATTGTGGCGAGACTTAACATGTCAAAACTGCCAATACTGCAGTCTTCAGTAATCAAATAAGGGGGAGTAAACTAAACAAATCCAGCATTTTGTTTCTTATTTCAGTATCAAATCCTATGTTGTGACTACTCATTAGAATCGTCTCTTTGAGACGATTCTAATGAGTAGTGACACCATAGGGTTTAAAGCAGAAATTAAGATTTTAATTTTTGAAATACTCCCCTTATCTGGAACCCTGAGTAATATTGTGACTGCCTAAATGGTAATAATCAAATGCATAGAAAACAATAAACAAAGCAGTAACAAACTTAAACCATTTCCTCTATACAGTGGAGACGACATTATTCTTTTTCAAAAGATGTATTTATGCTGAAGCTATCATGTCCGATGCAAACAGTTTGGAGTCAGATTAGAGAAAACATTATTCTTTCCTGTTTAAACTCAAACAAAACACATACACATTACACTAAAACGTAGAAAGGACAACTTTTGAACAATTCTGATAATTCATGTTTATTTTGGTGGCAAACATTTTGGAGCCTGATCAGACGCGTCTGATCTGGCTCCAAACTGTTTGCAATTGAAATAATAGTTTAAGCATAAACGCATTTATTGGGAAAGAATAACATTTCTCCACTTTAGCTACTCAGATTATAATAAATATCCAGAATTGTCAAATAGTTGCCAATTTTTACTTTTTATTGCAATGCCTTTCATTTGCACATAACCCTTTCCTCCTTTGAAGCACCTTTTAGCACATTAAATTCATTCTTCCGCTGAAGAAAAATGTTCCAATTAATGCAATCATAAACATGTATGATAAGAACTATTTTCTATATCCTAGCAGATGGCAGCTTAAAGCAGGCTGAGAGTACAGCAGAATGCGTCTGAAGGCCCATTCTGCTGTACTTTCAACCTGCGTTAAGTGATGCCCTTGTTTTTAAAACTAGAAACTGGCTATGGAGTAAAGGGTTACTACTACTGTAGCACAAATTAGTTCGAGGCTGGTGGTTACTTACAGATGGTCAAAAATAAAGCAGAAAGCGACTTAACTCTTTCAACACTAAGTAACTATTTTGTATAATTGTGTTCCCTTGTGAATCTTTTTAGTTACCAAAACATGAACCAGTCTGAATTCTGGGTAGTTTCATATATGCTGGTCTAAATTTGCAAACCTAGTAGACCCAGATCAGAGGGCTCCTATGCAAGCCCCCTGATCTAGGTCTACACTATTTGCTAATGTAATATGCCAGGGCCTGCACTGTTTGTTATTTTGTAATTCATTTTAAAAACAAAACTTAAATAGTCTAGACTAAATGGACTAGATTTTAGTAGAAACTGGAAATTATTTGAACTTTAACCCTTTCTTCCCTGAAACTTCAAATATATTCAATCAAGTCTAGTCCATTTTTGCCTTTTTACAGTTGATTTTTACAATATATGTCAAAATGACAAACAGTGTAGACCCTGGTCAGAGGGCTCCTTAAGGAGCTCTCTGATCAGGGTCTACACTGTTTGCATAGGACAAGTGTACTCCTAATAGGTACACTATTTGCAAATGATGCATATGCGTGACTAGGGTTCAAAGAGTTAAGGGGTGAATGAGTTAAGGCGCTTTCTGCTTTCTGCTATACTTTCAGCCGGCTCCAAGCAGACATCTGTCAGAGTGTAGCATTAATTGACTATGCTGTCAAATCTGTGTTTAGTGACCACTAAAAAGACGATATGTTTGTAATATTCATTACTGATGGATTACAGCTGAATGCAGGGCAAAAGTCATGACTTTTACCCTGCAGTAGGTGATCACCTGTTCTTAAAGATCACTATGCATCTTCAATCAAAGGTCACTAAATACAGGTTTAACTGTACAAATAGGCTGGATAGAAGCATGACCAGGTAGATGAGGTACAGTGGAGAATGTATTATTCTTTCCCAATAAACGCGTTTACGCTAAAACTAGTATTTGCAGTGCAAACAGTTTGGAGCCAGATCAGACGCCGGGTAACCCGGCGTCTGATCAGGCTCCAAACTGTTTGCCACCTAGATAAACAAGAATTATCAGAATTGTCCAAAAGTTGTTTCTTTTCTACGTTTTAGTGCTTTGCATTTGCGTACGTTTGCGTTTAAACGGGAAAGAATAACAGATTCTCCACTGTATAGATCAACATGGCTCCAGATACTGGGGAGTAAACTAATGTTTCAACCAAACCCTATGATGTCACTACTCATAAAAATCCTCTCAGTAATCACACCATAGGGTTTTGAGCAGGCATAAAGATTTAATTTTTCCAAATACTCCCCTTATATGGAGCCTTGATGTCTATGAGGTTTACATCAATTAGTCATCTAGCGGTATATCAATCACGTTAGCCTCATCTAAATCATCCAAATCATCTTCTATTTCATCCATTTCTTCAACATCCTTGCTAATTTTATCCTTTGCTTTTGTTATGAGGCTCTTTGCTGCTTCAAGTTCAGCTTGAAAATCAAATTCTCCTGACTTCCTTGGTGGCGTAGAACTATCTGAATCATCATCATCGTCATCATCATGATCACTGTATGATCTCGATCTCCGGGATTTACATCTTGAATTCTCACTCTGCGAGTCTACACTCTTCACTCGTTCCCCCCTATTACCATTTTGAGATGATGACCGTGGTTTTCTAGATTGACTGACTTGTTTATTCTTTTCTCCACAGTCCATTTGTTCACTAGGAGAAATGGTGTCAGATTTTGTGTTTTTGATTTCCCCGTCCTCCATGTTTTCCTCACCAGTTTTAGATGGACTGGCAGAGGCTTTCTTTGAATCCTGTTTGCGTTCCTTCCTTCTTGCTCTTTGTCTGCAAAAAAAGAAAACATAGCTCACAACAATTTACTTTACCCTTTACTTGATAGATACATTTTTTTAAGCTTGCGGAGGAGAGATTATGTTGGTGTTGACGTTGCAGTTAGCAGTTTCAATAAAGTGTTCACAACTTATATGCCCTTTCACCTACATCTTTAAGATTTGCACCACAAACACCTTGGGGCAAGAACTTTCTGAGCATGAGGCATTTTTGACCCCTGTGACCTTCACCTTGATATCAGCCACTGTGTTTTAAGTTTTGAAATGTGTGATTGACTTAGAACTCCCCTATGTCCCTTGGAGTATTGTTTCTATACTTGGTATGCATGAGTATTTGGGCAAGACATTTCCATGCACTCAAAAAGTTTGACCCCAGTGACTTTGACTCTAAATTAGGGCCCACATTTAGGTTTCGAAATCTGCATTTAGGCTGTAACTTTGTGAAAAATTAAAGCAGATCAAAATTCTGTGCACATGCACATCTATGTTATATGTGCAAACACTCTGCCAAGTTATAAGGTTGTTGCTTGAAAACTGTAGAAGGAGTTAATCTGACAAAGTATGTACGTATGTGGAGCGAACGGTCTACTAACTTAGGTCTAAGGACCAGCAGCTTATGGGCCATTTGTCCAAGTTAAAGGGCCACAAGTAACCCATTGCTATTATCTGAGCAACCAAATTGACCCTTTAAGTCACCCCACCTACATATGGACAGATTAAGGACATTTGTGTTAATGAGCATATTGTTGAACCATATTTTTTACCTCCCTTGAGTCCCTCTGATGTCATTTCTGCTATTTTTATGAGCAGTTAAGGTGCAATAGCCCTTTAACTGCAAATAGCCCTATAAATGTTCACAACCCTCTTAAATGGCTCCTTACTCTTAGATAACTGCACAGACGGACAAACAAACAAATGGAGATGGACAGAGAGGGGTTAAACAGTATGCCTCCGGACTGACTGTCATGGGGGTAGGGTGCTGCATGGGAATTCTTTTGGTATGACAGTGACAATTCATTCATCAACATCCATGTTCTGGCAGTGTTGGTAGAGTTTTGGGCAGAACACTCCTTTGTTATTGTTTATACTGGGCCCCGGAACAATCATAATCATAACTGGTCATTATTGGCGAGTGTGCGTGTGAAACTCCTTGTTAATACACGTTATTTTTTCATTAATACACCCCCTGAGAACAGTGTTTTATGCCAGAATTTGCTTTAAGCAGCCATCTGCATTACAAACAATATAAGTGACTTAATTTAGTGGTGGTTCTAGAGAGGTTCTACTGTAAACAGAAGTACTGTGGTCGTTCTAGAGAGGTTCTACTGTAAACAGATGTTCAGAGAAGATATTCTGTGACTAGTGACAAACCTCTGTTTCTTTTGTTTGTTGGCTTCCAATCTCCACGTATGGTCCTCCACAAAGATGAGCTTGTACTTCTCCTTGCTGTACTCTGGCTGCTGTTTTAACATTTGTAAGTACACACCACCCGGTGTCCTCTTACGACTTCCATCCTGTAATAAACAATAGCTCATACTAACTCATTCACCCCTGAAAATTCCAGTTTCCAATTACATCTGGTCTATTTTTGACAATTTAGGGAGCTGGGAGCTGTATGTTTCAGGGTCTAGTAGTTGTGAGCACTTTTCAAAACTTAAGATCAGTAATAACCTTAGCAAACAGTTTGGATCCAGATGAGACAACGCGTTACGCGGTGTCTCATCAGGATCCAAACTGTTTGACACTCTGATTATGTTTTAAAAAGAAATTCAGAAAATTCTAGCTTTAGAACAATAGCAGACAACAAATGTTGCAGACGAAAAAATTACCCAGCATGCAAAGAGTAACATAAAGAGGCTGAAGTCCAACATAATTTTCACACGGATGGAAAGCTCTTGTCCTACAGGTTGTGTGCTGAAAGTGTACAAGCTGCAGGTCAAAGGGTATAGTAGTTGACCAGTTGTGAGCACTTTTCAAAGTTTAGACGCTTCGAAACTCAAAAAGCTAAGGTCAAGGGGTAAAAAATTTCACAAGGCTGGAAAGGTATTCTCTAAAGGTATGTGTTCTGCACCAGGAAAGTTGTAGGTCTTGGGGTATAGTAGTTTTGATCACTTTTTAAAATTTAAACACACATTTCGAACCTTAAAGGTAGGAACTGATTTCAAGGTCAAGGTCACAGATGTCAAAATTTCTCATTGATAGATAGGTCTTATGGCAAATTCTACTTTACTCCCAGCCTGTTTTAAGCTTCTAGCTGCTAAAATTGCTTTAAGTTGAGTTTCTTGCAAGAGAATAATATTGAAAATTGACATAATCTGAACTGAATGTTAACATGTCCCAGTCAATCAGGTAACTATTACAGAGCTCCAGATAACTTGAGATGAGAGAAAGTAATCAGTTTGTTTTGTTTTGTTTGTTACCTTCCGTTTCTGCCATCTATGGGCTAATTGGATGCCCCAGAGAGAGGAGAGCAGATACAGAGAACCCGGGTTATAAAGTCTCATCCAAAGGACTTGGTCCTGCAGGGGAGCAAACTCGCAACCCCTGATGTTGTGAAAGTACACAGAACAAAACAAACATTTCTTCCTTCAAGCCAGCATCAAATCCTATGGTGTAACTACTCCAGTAGTGTCATCATATGGATGAATGACGCATAAAAATTATACAGTAAAATCTCTCTATTATGACCACTAAATAATGCTAAAAATTAGGTAGTTTACGATAGGTGACTGCTTAAAGAAAGGTGACAGTGAAACAGAAAGCTCCTTGTTTTAAGCTGTCACCTCTTTATTATACAATCAATTAGCCTTCGCTTTAGAGGTCTTAATAGCGAGGTTTTCCTGTGGGTTCTGAAATACTGCCCTTATCTGGAGCCCTGTTATTGATGTTGAAACTTTTGTTTCTTTATCACCTACCAAAGTTAGCATACCACCACTTTCTTCTATATCTCTTGTTTGGTTCAGTATTCTGATGGCAACATCTTTACCCATATTCTCTGCAACTCTCTCTACAATGAAATCAAAACACATTAACACTATAAACCATAGCAATCAGTATATTATTCAATACTGTACATAAGATAAGAACAAGTTAACTGAACAAATCCAACCTTTTCTCACTTATTTCAGCACCAAATCCTATGGTGTTCTACTCTTTAGAATCGTCTCGAAGAGACGATTCTAATGAGTAGTGATACCATAGGGTTTAATGCAGAAATAAAGATTTTAGTTTTTGAAATACTCCCCTTATCTGGAGCCCTGCTGTATACAGTATACTAAGGACCCTAGCAAGAGATGAGTATACTATATAATTCTGTAACATCCTATGCAACTCTCACTACAATGGAACCAGGTAAGAAATGAACTTAATTTTTTTCAGCGTTCAAGCGAAATAAATGACAGAAAATCTTTTTTCTGTTGTTTGTTTCACTTAAACACAGAAAAAATTAAGTTCATTTCTTATATTTACAATATATTTGCTGTAGTTTCTAATATTAAATGAACATTTCATTAGTATGCATGTATCTTTTATCCATATTAGAGGTTGTTAACATGAATAATGTCATTGTGTTCCCTGAAAAGAACAGCCACAACCACATTACTGATGCAACACAACAACATGATTTGTGAAGAGTAGATGCGTAAGTCCCACCTCCTCTCCAAAAGCTATCCACAAGCCCCCCCCCTCCCCTTCTCAAGAAATTGTGTTTATAAGAAATGAATGTCTTTTTTTACAATGGAAAGAGATGGGGTGAATGTAAATATAACACATTAACCTTTATTGAGGAGTATACCATATAATATTATTACCTGACTCTCTATTTAAGTGATTATTAAGCAGTTTTGACTGTTTTCTGCAAAGATTTACCAGACTGAGGCCAGCGGGCAACAGTTGACTGTTGTATAGCACTGTTACATGCGCGAAAATGGTGCGCAAAAATTTTCTGCATCATGGGATTGAATAAGGAGTCTTTATGATACAGCTTTTTTTAAGGATCTAGCCTTTTGCGGTGTTGATCGGGTCTTTTTTTCTCTCCCCAACAATCCCCTTAAAAGGCTATATAGTTCTAGATCTAGTATTAAGAGTAACTCCGAATATAATCGATAAACCGCTTGCAGATCTAAAGTCTTCTTTTTTTTAAAACAAATTATGACGTTACAAAAATAAATGACGTCATATCATAATAACGTAATTTGGAAAACCAAACAAAGTGTCAATCAATTTCAGTCAGTAAGAAACAATAATAATTATTTCAATCGTAATTGAAAAAATGAATATAGAAGAGAAATAGTTTTACAAAACAGTGATGTTCACATTCAGCTATTGTATTGAATTCAGTAATAAAGATTAAATATAAACATCTGTAGAATCTAAACACGTTTTGTTCAAACCTTGTATATCTAGATCTAGCCATTCATTCAGGCTTGCTTAAATAGAGAGTCAGGTAATAAATCATTTGTTTGATAGTTACTTCGGGAACAGTCAAACCATTGTCCCTTGGTAGCAGGGAAGACCTTGAGAACTGTTGCCCTCGGCCGTTGGCCTCGGGCAACAGTTCTCAAGGTCTTCCCTGCTACCTCGGGTCAATGATTTGACTGTTCCCTCAGTACCTATCAAACAAATGTATACTGTTTACTCTTCCTTTACTAACAGTGCACCTGGAAAAAGTACATGTGGCCAATGCAAACTGTGTAGACCTAGATCAGGTCTTCTAAAGGAACCGGTTACCCTCTGTGCATGATTTGAATAGTTTGTCATTTAAATGATTTAGCAATATATTCCTTTGTTGAAAAGTTGCTATTCCCATGAACCCAGGACTCCAGATAAGAGTGAGTGAGTAAGCTGAACAAATCTAAAATTCTCCCTCATATCAGCACCAAATCCTATGGTGTCACTACTCATTAGAATCGTCTCTTTGAGACGATTCTAATGAGTATTAACACCATAAGATTTAATGCAGAAATAGAGATCTTAGTTTTGAAATACTCGCCTTATCTGGAGCTCTGGAACAAATCACTTTTCTAGCATTTATAAACCCATACTCAAATATTACAAAACTTGTGTTTGTAATTTATTCTTACGCAGAAGAGAATAGTTCCATTTTATACAGTCGTAAATACTCCATATAAGAAATAGGTCCTATATATTAGCAGAAAGTAGCTTAAAGCAGACTGAAAGTAAAGCAAAATATGCCTGAAAGCACATTCTGCTTAACTTCCAGTTTGCTTTAAGTGGTCACCTGTCTTCAAAACTAGAAATATTGTTTTCTTAATTTATCACTGGTCTTATAACGATGAACCATACCTATCAACTCCACTTTCGGCTCATGTATGTATTCTGCAATGTTTTTTGCCAGTTCTTTAATTTCCATATCTTCACTGATGCTTAAATCTCCCACTTTCATTGTTGTCGCTTTTTTTGTCCCTAGCCTATTGTGAACACTTCTGTTATTCTCACTGTTGTCCTCTAATTTCCTCTTTCTACTTGTTCTACCCCGTCCACTATCCAATAACGTATCATCATAGCCTATGACCTCACGCCCTCTAGACTTAACTACAGTAGACTTTAACACCTTGTCAAACGGGTCATGGCTATCAACACCACCTTCCTCTTCTTCAGGCATTTCTGAGTGAACATGAGGCCGAGTGTCATTGTACTTCTGTGTAAAGTCGTAACTCTCCACCGTTCTTTCCTGTCTACTTCCTGGAAGTCTTTTCAGACTGGTGTCCTCGACCATAGCCCGTGTAAGGTCTTGTTCTTGGAGGACAGAACCCCAAACATTATTGGCCTTTGCCTTGTTTGAAGCAGAGCAGCTGTTGTTTGAAGAGTTGTTTTTGGAGCCAGGAACAAACTCGGGAAGAGTTGGACTAGGGCAGTGTGCATGTGAACCGTCTTTATGCTTCCTGAAAAGAAGTTCAACAATTACAGACCAGACCCAGCCCTTATTATAAAGCGTTTGAGTTGAGTCTGAGTTTGTTCTCAAGCAATTGATTGGTCAGCTTTGAGCAAATGCTTGAGAACGACTTTAGACTCAACTGAAAAGCTTTATAACCTTGGACGCACTTGAACCAATCAAACTGTTTCTCACTCATTTCATCACTAAATCCTATGTTACTACTCATTTGAATCACCCTGAAAAGATGATTCTAATTGAGTAGTGAAACCACAGGGTTTAATGGAGAAAATAAAGATTTCAGTTTTTGAAATAAATGTACTCCATTTATCCAGAGCCCTGATTACAGTCAAACCTGAGTTAACCTATTACTCTATAGATAAACATCTTTAAGTATTTACACATTTATTCTTCCACTGAAGAAAATACTGTATAAGTGGTTTTTTAGGTGAGACGTAAATTTAGCGATTCTATCTTAAATGAGTTGTTAGAAATGTTCGTTTTTTGCGCAAACATATTGTAAATCTTTTTTTTCTCGGATATGATATTAAAGTCTGTTTTATTTCACCGTTTGGGTCATAGGTGGTTCTCTTTTATTTTATTTGTTAACGTCTGTTTCTGCCATCTATGGGCTAATTGGAGACCCCAGAGAGAGGGGAGGGGATACAGAGAACCTGTGCGCGATATCCTACTCTTATTATCGAAAGAGTTATCTGGTTCTTTTAGATGCTAAGTTTAAAACACTCATACATCGGTTTATAAAGTCTCAACCGAAGGACTTGGTCGGGCGGGGGATCAAACTCACAACCCCTGACGACTCTCAAGTTGGGTTTGCATACTCCATGTACATGTTTATAATAGTAACAAGGTATACAACACACACTGCAGCGTTTCCAGAAAATTCAAACAAAACAGATTTAACCCTTAGCCCGCCAAATAAATTGTCGTCTGCTATATTTCTCGTCTGCATCAAGTTTCAAAGTGCTTCAAAGTTGCTCACAATTGCTGAAAATGTTGTCCGAGTGTCAAACAGCTTGGATCCGGATGAGACGCCGAGTTACTCGGCGTCTCATCCGGATCCAAGCTGTTTGCATATGGAGCTATAGTCGTGAGTGGCAGGCTAAGGGTTAACTTGAGCAAAATGGGTTCATTCTTTATCAACTGCAACACATCCATTAACATAATAACAAAGTCTAATATACAAACTATTTCAACTTTGAAGAACAACAATTGGAAAATATGTGTCAGAAAAACACATGGACATGAGCTCGTCCCAAATTTATATGATTACCGGTAAATATGCTATCTTTGTAACCAGCAATTTCATAGGCTGATTGGTAAAGAAAAGGAAATATCCCGTTAGCAGGAACTAGGAACAGGCTACGGGGTAATGGGTTAAATGTAAAGTCAGATAACAGCCCACCTGAAATACTTTGCCTTCTTTTGTTTCCACAGCGGGGTGTCCTCCTCCTCCTCATTACTCTCTGATTCTGAGCTGCTATTCAAAGGTCGTGCAGTTGTCCGATACTTTGGCACAGCTTTTGGCCTCTCTTCAAAACTTTTCAATTTCAACTCTGTGGTGCCTTTGCTTTCTAGCATATTGTAATTGTTTGTTGGAACAACCTAAAATTTAAAAAGCATTAGCTCATTACTCAATAGTGTAAACCTATAATCTGTTTCTAGTTTTCGAAGACAGGTGACCACTTAACCTATTACCCCATAGCCTGTTTCTAGTTTTCAAGATAGGTAACCACTTAAAGGCTTTAAGCAGGTTGAAAGTAAAGCAGAATGCGCCTTAAGGCGCATTCTGCTTTACTTTCAGCCTGCTTTATTCTATCATCTGCTAAAATATAAAAAATATTTCTTATGATTTTTATTTGTGATAGTATAAATTGGAAATATTTTCTGTTTTAGAGGAATAGATTAAAGGCATTAAAAGGCTTTAAAATGTGTATTTATGGGGTAATGGGTTAAAGCAGGTTGAAAGCAGAATGTGCCGTAAAATATGCATTCTGCTTTACTTTCAGCCTGCTTTAAGCTACCATCTGCAAGGATATCATATTGAAACCATTTCTATTTTCATTTGTATCTTTATAAAGTAGAATTATAACCCTAACTTTTCTTCAGTGGAAGAATAAATTCAATATGTTAAAATGCATATCTATGGAGTAATGGGTTAATCAGGGTTATTTGCCCTGAAATGATGTATATAGTATAAATATAACAGAGACAAGATGGCTGTGCCAACAGTGTGGCTTATCAGCACAACAGTTGTGTCCATAGTATGAATTATCCATTTACTACACAGCTTGTTTCTAGTTTTGAAGATAGGTAACTACTTAAAGCAGGCTGAATGTAAAGCAGAATATCACATTTTGTAAATGTGTATATATATGGAGTAAAGGGTTGGCATATTATGCCTAACCCTTTACTCCATATATACACATTTACACAGTCATAATATATATCTAAAGAAATATTTTCTATAATCTAGCTGATGGTAGCTTAGGCAGGCTGAACGTAAAACATGATGTACCTTAAGGAGCATTCTTCTTTACTTTCAACATACTTTTAGCAATTATATGTCTTCAATACTTGAAACAATGGGTTATGGTACACTCTCTTTCATTTTCAGCCTGCTTTAAAGACATTACTTGACCTAGCTTAGGTGGTACCTCCTGACCCTGCTGAAAGTTTGAGTTAAAGCATGCACTTACTGAGCTAGCGTCTAGGCAAAAAATCATTCAGGCATTTCATGTGAGGCCCGTACCTTGTATTTGGTACATGTACATGTAGTTTGGTTAGTAAAACCCATTGAAAACCCCCTTGGTATCAGAAAATCAGGGCCTCAATAGAAAACTTGAGATAGCTGACATTCAATGGCTGAGCACACTTTTCTCATGCTTTACAGTTACTTTCACGACTAGTGAGATTAAAGGTGGGGAGGGGGATCAATGAATAGACTGGGGTAAGTAATAGATACAGGACTAGTTTCGCTTTTAAAGTGTCCTGTAACAATGGTAAGGAGATTGTTTTACAAGGATGAACAACAAAATGTCCGAGGCGAAGCCGAGGACATCTTTGTTGTTCCTCCGAGCGAAAAAGTTTCCTTACCGTTGTTACAGGAAACTTTTAAAGTGAACGAGTAACTGTATCTGACTTATACAAAGATTTTAATAAATATCTTGCACTGAGTAAATAATGATTATGGTCAATTTAATTAAGTAAATTAATCTATCCACTGTGACTTCTGAAATATCGAAAAACACGTAAACCAACTATATTTTTCATTGGTTCTTTTTCTAACATGCACTTATAAGCATTCCGTGCAGCCTGACCTGTGTGCTGGGTCATGCAGTAAATAACTAACTACATATTTACATGTCTACCCTCAGAATTAGTACTCAGCTAGTAAGGTAAGCGCTGTATTTCCTGTTTTTATCAGTTTAGGTGACATTTTATTTTTAAGCATTTAGCAATAAGGTCAATAATTATTTTTAACCTGATCATTTTAGCCTGGAATATAATTTCTTTTCTGCCCCTTTATAATCAAACCAAGGACCAGAGATTGTTCTCCCGTACAGGCACAATATCAAATGACGTTGTTTACTCTTTTACTGCAATATTGTCTTCTGCTTTGAAATTGTCGTCTGCATTCATTTTCCAACGCAAAGTTTCGAGATTTGTCTGCACGAATATTGATACAAGTGTCATCAGTTTGGTTTCCTTATCAAATGCTGAGTTACTGTGTGTTTGATATTGATCAAACTGTTTTCAAATGTTCGTTATCCTTTATCATGCTAAATTGCCGTCTGCTTCAAATATATTGTCTGCGGAGAAACTCAAAATATTTCTTATGCTTTTCAAATTGAACAAAAAAATGAATATGAGTGCCAAACAATTTGGATCCAGATCACATGCCCTGTTACATGCCTCGTATATGTCTTGACGACCCAAAGTAAATGGTATCTTATCTTATACAATGTAAATCCATGCCCTTCAGGCCTTTGATTTTATTGACTGGTATTTTGCGAATTTCGTTCAATAAAAATTCGTGAAATTGTTTTAACATTGACCTCTAAGCTCACTGTGTAAAGTGTAGTGTGATTAGTTGCCTGCTGGATATTTAGGCATGTGTTGGATTTATATGATTGAATAACACACAATTCTTATAACAGAAGCAATATTAGACAACATTTGATGACATGCATTAAAAAACTTAGCTCCCCAATGTGTTCAAAGTAAGAGAAAAAGGTGTTTGAAGTTCCGTTTCAAACTATTGTGGTGAAATCAACATCCAGATTATCATCACGTCTAAATTATCATCAAAATATCAGTAATTAATGCTATCATAATACAAATATTTATCATTCACCCAAATACATTAACGGGTAGAACAGATATAATATTATTCACACATTTACCAAATGAGGTTAAATTTTGCATTAAATATGGCCAAAAATTAGTGAGTCCTTTCTAAATAGTAAAGTTTCACATAATTCACACAAAATACAAAAAAATTTTTATCATGTATATCTAAAGATATCAAATAGATATCAGAAGATATCAACAGATATCAGCTGATAACAAAAACTACCAAATGCCTAAATACTTAAAAGCAATGTCTAGGGTAGCAAGCTACTCAATCCACCTGATACCGCGAGACAAAGTGTAAAAAATGCCAAAATATAATTGTGCAATATCAAAGATATCCTTTAGATATCAGGATATAAACTTTAAATAGTCAAATATTTAAAAAGCACATGTTCATAATTTTTTGTTGAACACGTGACAAGTCGGTCTCACATTTAAAGCTAATTTCACAGACCAAATTAAATTCCAGTATAGAAAGGAAATTTTTACAACAATTTGGTTGTAAAACTACTTATAAGAACTGTTCACGTAGTGACAATAGACTAATAAAATTTAAAAAAAGATTGAAATAATCAATCCCGATGTCACATGGTTTCACGGGCAGCCAAAGTGAGAATATTTTCGAAATTTGTACAAATTATGTTTATTATAAATTCAGAAATTTCAAAAAAGAAGGCTGAAGCCTCTTATTATTCTCAGAAAATGGTTTATTTATGCACACAATACCTGTGCGCCACGGCAGCAAATTTAAACTAACCCATTCAAAAAGCATGCCGCACCCATGACAATTTCGAAACCCATCGAAAAAATATCACAAATTACAATAAAAATTTGCAAATTATTCTCATAAAATGCTAGTTTGTGCACACAATACGGCAAATTTAAACTAACCCATTTAAAAAGCACACCGCACCCATGACAAGTTCTCGAAACCCATCGAAAAAATGTCACAACTTCAACAAAATTTGCAAATTATTCTACCTACAAGGTTAAAACAACCCAGTTTTACCCCGTGACCTAAGCAATAACTATGCAAGAATCATTGAAACCCCGCTAAACTTCGCTAAATGTCACCACGTGAATCAGCCCAGATTCCATGTGATCGACCGAATTTGCCCAAGTTTTTGCGCTATTAAAATGGAAAAAAATTACTGCTCGCATGCGCCATTATAGTGAAACGATACTATTAGTAATAAAATAAACTCACCATGAGTAGTTACAAGACCGGGATGGTCGGATGTATGTTGATACAAGTTACAACTTCGTAGAAGCAAGTAGGTACGTCTGTACAGTAAGAGAGCAAGGTATCGTCTTCATAGTATTTGTCTATGTCATGTCAGTACATCTGTTCAGGTTCAAGGTGGGAAGATACACATGATTATTTCCGTGACTCACCCAGACGTGATGATAATCTGGATGTTGATTTCACCAGACGGAATGATTCACAAATGTGTGATGAGGAATATTTGTATGATGATTTCCCAAAATATACGAATGGTTATTTCCGTGATTCACTCAGCCGTGATGATAATCTGGAGGTTTTCACCAGACGGAATGATTCACAAATGTGTGATGAGGAATATGATGATTTCCCCAAATGGAATGAATCGCCCCAGCATGATGAGGAAAATTTATATGATGATTTCGTATATCAATCTATGCCAAGTTATGAACATACAGAACAAGTAACTTCTGTACCTAGTTATTCACTTATTGGCATGATGATGAAAATCTATCTGATAATTTTGCCCATCACTCCAAACCGAGATATGATACAGAACATGTAACTGCTGAGTCTAGTTACCAAGAGCCAGATGTTGTTGAGGAAGAACTTAAATTCAAAGTCTGGAATACAAAGTTAATTATGACAACGGACAAGATGTGTAGACAGATGGATTCCATGGTTTTCCAGATAGATTCCATGGCCATCCAGATGGATACAAACAGAGAATTGTTCAACAACATATTACCTTGTGCTAGATCACCATCACCGGAAAGATGCTGCTTCAGGTGTGGTTATCTAAATCATGAGGATGAGGTTTGTCCTCTTGCTCAACTTCAACAGCAGTCGATGCCTCAACAAAAACAACAGTCTGTACCGCAGCAACAACAACAGCAACTAAATCAGGAACAACAGACTCTCAAGAATAAGTTCTACAGTATTGCTGTACCTATTGCTGACAAAACTGACGTTGTGCAACAAGTACCACAGCAGCAGTTTCTGCAGACAAGTGGACCAATGGCTTCAGGTGGAACAGTGCAGCCTGTGGCCACACATATGATACAGCTACCAGGAGGACAAGTCATGAAAGGACAGGATCTGATAGAGACATACAGATATCCACCAAACGTTGAAGATCCTGGTAATAAAAAGGCTGTAGCTGAGGAGGTCCAAACTAATTTTTTTAAACGGGGAGGGGTCGGGGGCATCAAGGGCCAACCACCGATCCAATTACGAGTAAGGCCCGAAGAAGAAAATCCTTCGCAGGCAGCAGACAGCGAGCTTAATTGCTGTGTGCAACCGCAGTGGGTAGACAGTCACCGAGACATACCTGTGCAAGCAACAAATTTGGGTCATTCTCAAAGTAGGTCAAATAGTTGTGTGCAAGAAGAATCGGTAAATCGCGTTCAACAATCTCCTGCTGACCGTTTTCACACTAAAAGTGAGTGTTGTCGCAGTGAACTCATCGCGTCCAACAATCACATTTATCCGACATTCAAAGATGACTATGCAGAAGACTTTGCTCATCAGACATCGGAAGATGACGATTGCCATGCCATTGTCAAGAGGTCTAGGCCACCTCCAGCTCGAGACAAATTCTGCATACTGAATGTTTATAAGGCGTCCTTCATGCAGGTCCAACTGCAGACCAATCATAATGGTCTTGGTCTGTAGGGTTTCCATGTGTTAAGTACCTTGGAAATTTGGGATACTAGTCTTGTCCGTTATGGTGGACAGGCTTGGCATTTTACATTTTGTAATTATGATAATACCAATCATCTGAAGTGTCACAGTATCAAGTATCGGGCTCAGGGTTGGCCGGTAAAAACCGGGGCGGTTAAAACCACCCGGTTTTAACCGGTTAAAACCGCCCCGGTCAATACTCCCTGAAGTGGTCAATACTGGTCAATACCGGTCAATACTCTTTTTTTGTTAAAATAAAGCTCTTAAAGCTTTAAAAGGGTTTAATTATAGTGTAATTATGTATTACAGATGCACAGGAAGCTATTTCAAGTGTATATAGGGGGTATAGGAAGCACAAAGTGGATTTTTCAAATCTAAAAAGCCCACTCTGGTCGATTGAACTGACCCATTTATCGATTGAACTGACCGCTTTTGGTCGACTGAAAAGATCAGAGCAACCATAAAATGTCAGGCTGGGGTGCTCCTTTAGGTTCTGCTTCATCACAGATGTCCTATCACATTATCTGTGACTATGCCGATAACCTTGCAGCCAAACTTCTCAGCAGAGGAGTAAAACAAAGTGTCAGTGTATAATACCCCTGTCAGTGTATAATCACCCTGTATCAAGACATTTGATTGGTCACAATCATATCTATGACACTCCCACAGTGGCCACTGCAGTGACATGGGGCAACCTAACACATGATAATCTGTTTTGACAGCAATTTACAGGTGTTGCAAACTTGCAAATACTTGGTTTTCCCATGATTGTAAATAATAGTAGACATCAATGAATCTTCAACATTTAATTGTTGACTCATAATGGGTAAATGACCTAAATGGTTAATTAATTGCTGTAATATATTCCCAATGTGGTCAATACTGGTCAATTGAAATTTTGAGTGGTCAATTGAGTTTTTTTAATGGTCAGTTGAGATGTAAGTGAACAGTTGATTGAGTTGAAGTATTTAGTGGTTGATTGTTGTAAAGCTAGCCTTTTGGTGACTTAAAACTCCCAAACTGATCCTAGGTGGTCAATACTAGTCGATTTGCAATTGACAAGGTTGGTCATTTCAATCAACCACATTGTAGTCCAGGTTTTATCAAATATTTACAAAATGTAATTCAAATTCAATATTTAGATTAAATCATTGATATGATAATTATTCCCAGTATGCTCTTCATGACAATGTATGAATAAGATAGGTAGGATACTAGTTCTTTATTTTATAAGTAGTTTGATTGAATTGACCACATCAAATGGCTACCCGGCAAAAGACCACTTGTGGTTATTAAAGAAAAACTTTGAAAGACAACATCAAATTATCATACTGTTATTAAAAAAGATCCTTAACAGTACAGTTTGTATGTACTGTATATATTAAACAACAATTTACATTGCTAGGGGTATGATACATAGGTTTGTTAGAAGTGGTAATTTCAATTGACCAGTAATGACCGGTATTGACCAGTAATGACCGGTATTGACTGGTTAAAACCAGTATTGACCGCCCGGGTGGTCAATACTCTTATTGACCGGTCGATTGCCAACCCTGATCGGGCTTTATTTATAATAGCCGTTGATGCATTGATGGGTACTGAGTTTACTCTATCCGTATGAGAAGATTCTCAAGGATGAGCAACCAAGTCTCACCATATGGCTGATAATAGTATAGAACAGGTTCTTACTAAACGGGGGGGGGGAATGTGGTGAAACCGCATCGGCCATATGCCGTATATTAGCGGTCCGTGTTTTAGCCTATACCGCTATCCGGATTACCTCGTCAGCCATCCTATTCCATTACAGTAATAATTTTAGAAAAAAAAAGAATGGGTCCTTTTCCCATTTAACTTTATTTAACGTTTGACACTGAAAATGAATCAATGAATATTAAAATCTATAAATGCCATAGTAAGCATAGTTTGTTCATTTTATTTCATTAAACCTGCATGTTTCTGATCTTTCCAGTTCAATGTGCACTTAAGTCAATAGCTTTGGTCAACTTGACTTTATAAGAATTCTGTTCTTTGTGATTCTGTCCAAAAACGGAAGCCTGTATGCTCTACAGATCTGCATGTCTAGCAAGAGTGCTGTGTTGCAAATTACTGTTCTAACAAACTTTCACAAATGAATTTCTTACTTTACTATTATTACGAACACACCTACAATGTTTCTGTTCTTAAAACAGTGTTGCAGCTATGATGTCCGATTCTCGCATAGATTTCGAAAATCTCGCACAAAAATTACTAGTGCAATCTTTCAAGTCAGCCCTACGCGGTACTAGCCATATGATATTATCGCCAATAACAACTAATGACGACTCGTCTCCCCCGTCGTGATATTCTACGACGTATTAGATATAGAAAGTTTAGATACAGATAGTGCGCGAAAATTCGCGCGCACTTAATTGCTACAATAATCAAATACTATACGTCAAACCTGTCAAACTTTGGGGCGATTCTTGTCAAGTCCGATACCCGCCATTTTGGACACAAATAGGCTAGGTCTAAAAAATTGACCGTACTTTCTTCACTAGCCACTATAAAAAAGAGTTCATTATTTGCGGCGCGGACTTTTTGTATTCGTGTTTTAATTTACTTTGGCCTAATTATCATAATATATTCAGCGTCTTTAGCAACTATGTTCGTCTGCGAAAACAATTTAGCACCTACGTAGGCCTGATACGCTGTTACAAAGTATATACACATTAAAGTATTAATCGTTCTGTATTTTTCACGCAAGTACGACGATGCGTCCTTGAGGACGCACGTCTTTTCAGACTATGCGTCCTCAACGATTTTTATGCGTACTGTACGCAGGACGCAGACGTAAAATTATCACTGCCATTAGATGTTATCTCACACTGCTACTATGAAGACGATACCTTGCTCTCTTACTGTACAGACGTACCTACTTGCTTCTACGAAGTTGTAACTTGTATCAACATACATCCGACCATCCCGGTCTTGTAACTACTCATGGTGAGTTTATTTTATTACTAATAGTATCGTTTCACTATACTATGGCGTAACTAAACTAACTTGCTATCGCAAAATGGCGTGTTTGTGAAAGACCCTGGTTCGAGCTGAGGAAAAAAAAGGTAAAATCGACATAATGAACGTGAAATGATAAAATTCGAACGCAGGGTCTTTCTAGAAAGACTACTGCAGTAGGCGTCATCCATTCTTGTTTCGGCGGCTGTAACAAAAATCTGGCATGGTCAAACTGGCACTTACAGTTTATTTTTAGATGTGACTTTGTTGGCTCTTTCGAAGGAAATAAACCGTTCCCCTCATCGGGTCAACACAGCCTTTGAAAGTTATAATGCCAAATGGAGAGGTTTAGTGGTATCTGACCAAAATCTTATTCGCGAAAGGTAGTGACTAGGGGTACGTGACCGTACCTCTAATATTTCAAATTAGCGGTACGGTCACGTACCCCTAGCGAGCCCTGTGAGGGTAGGCTAGGGGTACGTGAGTCTTGAACACCATATAGCAACGCTTTATTTTGTCTGTAGAAATATTAAATCGATGTTATTTTCAATGTTCTCTCATTTCTATATTATTTAAAGACTATTTAATGGAGAGAAAAAGAAAGAAACTTTGTCAAATATCCTCCGTTTCCACGCCGATGTCGGTCGCATATAGGGTATAATAAATGAAACACGAATAAAAATGTTATCGTCGGATACGCACAATAACTGAAGTCCGTGAACAGTGTTTAATATGTTAGCAATTTGATTCATATGGTTTTAAGATTGCAACGGGAATAAGCTCACGTTTGAATTCGCTGCCAGATCCTCATTTTTACACTAGCATTAATATTATTTCTATTATTTCTGTTATTATTATTATTATTATTATTATATATAGTAGATTTATATATAGCGCCACGGAGGACTGTCAGTCCTCCGTGAAAGTTTTAAGATTTCCACAGAGGAATTACATGCGTGCAAAAGCGCTAGTTAACACGTAATTAAATACATTTAAAAAAAATATATAACTTGAGAAAAGAAAACTACATTTACAATGCAGAAAAAAGCATACATTATGTATGAAATACTGAATTAAGGAGATTCGTTCAGTATTTTAAAAGTGTGTCAAATAAAGATATATACTTGTCATTGTTGTTCTTAACCCCCCCCCCCCCCCCGAGAAGGAACAGAATTATGCCAACACTTTGGATCTAATCTGGAGCCTTACTATTTAGCAATGTTTCGTAAGAAAATGCGCACTTAAACATGTATTAAATCTCCAATGTATGTTTGCTCGATATAATTATGACCTGATACAAGTACAAATAAGTATGTCGCCAAATTGCTCATTACGGTGGTAGATCTAGTCTATAACGACTTTATTTTTATTTAATATTTATGTTTTAAAAAGGACCAAAATCCTGTACAAATGCTAATGTAATATGCTTTAAAGTGAGACCGTTATCTTGAACAATAAAACCGTCTCATGAGTTTTACGATTCAAATGAATAATCGCAAAGTTTTTGCTTCTTTTTTTTTTATCATTATCGTATTGTAAAATTATTATTTAATATGCACTCGCTTGCCATCTAAAATAGTTTATACAGTAAAATATCTCAATTACGACCACAAACAAGAAGATTAATTGAATATATTTGACAGACTGGTGGCGATAGTAAAACCAAAACTTCTAAAGGACAGTTTTCTTTCCCTTTCATCATATTCTAAGCATTCATCTGGCTGAAGCACTTAATAAACCCAAATCAATTATTTTAAAAGAGAGGTTTTACTGTATATAGTCTCAAATATAATAAAGTTATATTGGCCCGCGCAACCTCACTGTATAAATGTTATAGCACGTATATAACAACTAACCCCTTCACCCCGAGATGAAATACAATTTATCAAGACGCCGAGAAAATCGGCGTCTGATCATAATCCTAGCTGTTTCACTGTTCGACATTCATATCGCTTTTTATAATGCAATAATCATATCTTGTAAATTTAAGAAGCTGACAAGACATTATAAGCAGATGACATCCTAGCAGTGAGGGGCTTAACATATGTTCATTTTGCCATGTGAATGGCTCTAGATAAGAAGAGTGTGTCAAAAATCTAAAGACTAAAAGACTTTGTGTATGCACCGGACCCCGGTGTGGTGCCATTTCTCAATAGAATCGTCTCTAAGAGACGATTCTGGAGAGTGATCTCGCCATGAGGTATGGTACAGGCACAGAGAAAAAAAGGTGGAAATCTGAGTTTATACTCTCCTTATTTTGATCCATGACTATCTTTTAAGTCTTCAGTCGCCGTATGTATTTACAAGCGGTTCTCAGTTTACATCTAGATCGGATGCTGAATAACTCAGTCTCCGATCAGAATGAAACGGCTTGTCTAATTTTATCCCTCTTGATATTTGATCTTGTACATGTATTTAACAAATTATCTATTCTATTCAGACAGGAAATGAATGTTGTTTTACATGAATCAATACTTTTCTTGACCTTTTACATTTATATACATGTATTACAAGTTTTACGTACAATATACATATTAATCTGATAACTTGCTATTGTACATTTGCAACGTCTTACGATTTACATTGTAAAATATACATTTTAATTATGATGTTTATTTACAGTAAAATTATGTGATATATACTGCAGTATCTAAATCTTTGCTCATCATATTATACCATTTCTGTTTATTTCCCTGGCATCATTAGTGTCGGAAGCATGTAGTGATTTACCCGTCCGTACGTACGCGCGAGCAAACAGTGCGTGTATACACGTTTTAGCGTGTTGCTGCTTAAAGCAAGAAGAAAGTAAAGCCTACAGGAGCTTTCTGTTTTACTTTCATCTTGCTTTAAGCTGCCACTAATAACTTTAAGCCTCCACTAAATTGGTTGTATTGGAGAGGGTTTTCTGTATGGTAATCAATCTGTATTCACCACAAATTATCACGGCACATAACGGTAAATAAAAACATCACGGACAAAAGTTATTTTAAAACAATTTTGTTTCTCGTTAGGTTAACACGACACTTATACTTGCTTCGATTATGAATTAAAATACCGAATCTGAACTGTTAAAACATTTAACTCTAGCGACGAGTATACTCGTCATTTACAAACAGTGTATCTGTGAGGATTGCTCTTGTCCCATGCAAACAGTATAGATCCTGATCAGAGAGCTCATCATTGAGCTCTCTGATAAGGGTCTACACTGTTTGTCATTTTGAAATATATTGTTTAAATATTGCTAGGATAAATATCCGAAAATTTGCCATCGGAGAAATGCCAGGCCTGTATGATTCATATTCCCTATTTAGTCATATACATGTACCTGTAAGAACATCGTTACTGTTGTATCCAAACGTTTGAGTGCATGGGACAATATGTTAGCTAACAGTAAACAGGACTTGCTCCGATCAGAATAGGTTTAATATCTCTCTAATCTGAGTCTAAACTGTTTGCAGATAAAGCATATTTATTTCATTAACAAATCTATATTAATTGCCAGCACGGCAAATGCATTAAGTTTAGCAGATCAAAAGCTGATAGCATTGTACCCCATACTTCTATGTTTTAATATATGTATATGACACATGAATAAAGTTGAAAGAAAAAGAAATAAATTAACATAATTATACTTATTCATTGCTTTGTTTTTCATACTTTCCACTGAGCGTTCCTATTTATCATCTTTACCCTTATCATGTTGAGTTCAGTCGTCTGCTGCAACTATCACGTAGTAATAACTTAATTTGCTTGGTAATGTAGGTGAAAAAGTGGAAAAGTGCCAAACATCAAAATTTGTTACTAACTGTTAACGCTTTTAAAAGTGCCAAACATATTGGATCCAACCAGATCAAGCATAATGCGGCATCTGATCTGGATCCACGTGCTGAAATCAAACTCGTTGACTTAGGTGAAGCTGTTTTCAGCATGATATCGGGTATATATACATACAATAATTATAGAGTAGAGAAATATGCATTGTATTCAACAATTCTCCACAAAAATTGGGGGGAAAAGAGGCTTTCTGCAATTGGGAAGTCGGCCTCTATTATATAGAAGGTAAAAAAGCCGTGACCCTCATTTTTCAGGCTTCCCATGACCAAAGCCAGGTACCAGTTGACTGGAAAAACGCCCTTGTAACACCACTATTCAAGAAAGGAGACAAGAGTAAGGCCGCTAACTACCGCCCTGTCTCGCTGACATCCATATGCTGCAAGACTATGGAACACATAGTTCATAGCCACCTAATGAAGTTTCTTGATGCCAACAATCTCCTATCTGATCAACAGCATGGTTTCAGGAAAAGGAGATCTTGCGAGTCTCAACTCATCAGCACAGTACAGGACCTTGCAGCCGGACTGAACAACAAACAGCAGATAGATGGCATTCTTCTAGACTTTTCCAAGGCTTTTGACAAGGTCCCCCATCGACGTCTCTCTGCTAAGCTCCACCACTACAGCATTCGGGGCAAGACTCTAGGGTGGATCAACAACTTCCTTGCTGACAGACAACAACAAGTCGTTCTTGACGGCGTGACATCATCAGCTACTCCTGTGACATCAGGTGTCCCACAAGGAACCGTGCTAGGCCCCCTCTTGTTCCTGGTCTATATTAATGACCTCCCAGGAAGAGTTACATCAACCGCACGCCTCTTTGCAGATGATTGCCTACTTTATAGGACCATAACCTCTGACAAAGATACAAAGGCACTACAGGATGACTTGGACCGGTTACAAGAGTGGGAACAGGAGTGGCTGATGGCATTCAACCCAGACAAGTGCGAGATGATCCGCATCACCAACAAACGAAAACTCACACAAGGCTCATATTCCATCCATGGCCAAATCCTGAAACAGACACCGACAGCTAAATACCTAGGCGTGACCATCGATAGTAAATTATCCTGGAACAACCACATCGACAGTGTAGCCAAGAAGGCAAATGCCACAACAGCCTTTCTCCGCAGAAACGTGTCAACATGCCCACAGAACATAAAGGAAACATGCTACAAATCCCTGGTCAGACCCCAACTTGAGTATGCTGCCACAGTTTGGGACCCGAACACTCAATCTAACATCTCAAAGTTGGAGAAGGTGCAACGTAGAGCAGCCCGCTTCTGTACAGGCGACTACCACCAGACAAGCAGTGTATCAACGATGATGAACAAGCTAGGATGGGAGACCTTAGAATCCCGCCGCCAAGTCGCCAAAGCTGCCATGATGTTCAGGGTAGTAAACCACCTGGTCGACATCAATGCCAATCATGTACTGATTCCAGCCGGGGTCCACACCAGAGGCCATGCCAACCGCTTCTTGGTGCCATTTACGAGCATAAACTCCTACAGATTTTCCTTCTTCCCATCCGGTATCCGCCTATGGAACAGTCTTCCGGAAGAGGTCGTCATCTCCCCATCCCTCAATGTCTTCAAGACCAGGATGGGTGAGCTGTGTATATAACTCTGGAGCAACGTATCTTTTAGCCTGATTTTAACCGTTTGTTTTCCCCTCACCATGATGTAAATAGTCACGATTGTGCGACGATGCTCCAGAGGAGTCATGCACATTAACCGGAAGAAGAAGAAGAAGAAGAAGAAGACCATTCTATTCGTGTTGAATTTACTATACCTTTATGCGGATGATCTCTACTCCCATCGCTGACATGCATGAAATGCCGAATCGGTAAATATTTGACAGTCTTAAGGCATAGACATGATTTTTATACGTATTTCTCTATCAAAAAATCATTCTAATCTAAATGAGATAGAAATGAGAGAGCTTTAAAAAGTACATCGATATAACGTTTCTCCAGTCAAAATAAAGCGTTGCTATATGGTGTTCAAGACTCACGTACCCCTAGCCTACCCTCACAGGGCTCGCTAGGGGTACGTGACCGTACCGCTAATTTGAAATATTAGAGGTACGGTCACGTACCCCTAGTCACTACCTTCGCGAAAACACGTGACAAACTGAAATAACGCTATCAGTGCGACATATGCCCAGCACACCACCTTTATCTTTGTAAAACTTGAAGTTACCATTGCTTCTTCTTTTGGTTCGTTATCATTTTCAATTTCTCCTTCTTCGAGATCCGACATCTTGGTAAAGAGAGTGGTGAAAAGGGTAAAGTTACTGCTGGAAGTGTCTATTGAAACACGGTGTTAGGGTAAAAAATCGTTTGGCCTAAAAACACGCAATATAAATATTCTGGCGCAATGGACGCAATAGGCGCAATGGTAATGAAAACGGCGGCAATGCAAAAGCGGCTAATAGTACTTAAAGTTTGAGACAATTACACTGCATAACTTAGCCTGCAGGGGCGTAGCCAGCGATACGCACGTACGCACGTGCGTAACATCAGTTTGAAAAATGAAAAATCAAACATGGCCAAAAATGGCATAAAAACCGAAGGCTAAGGGGGGTTAGACCTTAAAGTCTAAAATCTAGATTTCAAACACACTTCAGAGCTCACCATTTCAGTTCTAATTTCCATTTTTCTCCCCGGGGGAGAACCCCCGGACCCCCCTCCAGCATTGATCAATTTCAAGTTTTAGAAAACCAAGAACTTAGTAACTACAAAGATGGCAGGTCAAGCCTACGCTGCTACATGTTATCTGCTACATGTACCTCTTGTGCGTCTAAACATTGAGTCAAATAGTTATATAATGTTATGTCTGATATAACGAACCTTTGAAGAAATTTGTATGGTTCACATAGTTCGTATTTAGTGCCCAAAATCCCCCACCAACAATTTTTCATAGTTCATATACATGTGGATCGTACGTACAATGTAGCCTATACCTAAATCGTCTAAAAGTTGAAAGTTCTTGGAAATATATAGGTTAGTCACATTGATCGTATTCAGTGTCCAAAATCCCTACAAACACTGTTCAGAACTCACCATTTCAGTTCTTATTTCGATTTTTTCTCCCGGGGGATAACCCCCGGACCCCCACTTTCATCTGTCAAGTTCAAGTTTCAGAAAATAAAGAACTTTGTTAATACAAAGTTGGCAGCCTGAAAAACTTCTACAGTGTTTCGTGTACTTCTCGTGAGTATTAAAGTAAATTAGTTCTAGCAGTGGAAAAATTAGTCACAAAATAAGGTTGTGTCTAATTAAACAGAGCCTGCAAAGCAATTGTATGGTTCACGTTGATCGTATTCAGTGTCCCTATTCCCTCCAAAAACACTTCAGAGCTCACCATTTCAGTTCTTGTTTCCATTTTTCTCTCCGGGGGAGGACCCCCGAAGCCCCAACTGCATTTTTCAATTTCGAGTTTTGGAAACTCAGAATCTTAACAACTACAAATTTAAATCAGCATCATCAAAAAAAATACGGTGCTTCATGCACCTCTCGTCCGGCAAAGTCAAATTATTATAGCGGATCACTAAATTTATTGTTATGTTATAACGGAGCTTTGAACACAATTGTATTGTTCACGTTGATCGTATTCAGTGCTCCAGATCCCTCTAAACACACTTCAGAGCTCACGATTTCAGTTCTTATTTCCATTTTTCTCCCGGGGGAGGACCCCCGAACCCCCACTTGCATTTTTCAAGTTCGAGTTTCGGAAACTCAGGATCTATACAACTACAAATTTAAGTCGACATCATAAAAGACTACAGTGCTTCTTGAATATACCACTCGTGCGGCTGAAAGTCAAATTATTTTAGCAGAAAAAACGCTAATCACAAAATTTTATTATATGTGGACACATTTGTATAGTTCACATAGATCGTATTCAGTGCTCCAAATCCCTCTAAACACACTCCAGAGCTCACCATTTTACTTCTATTTTCCTTTTTTCTCCCGGGGGAGGCCCCCCGGACCCCCACCAGCTGGAGGGGGTACCCCCTCCCGCACCCTCCCCCTGATGTGCGTAACATTCGTTCAAGCCTGGCTACGCCGCTGTTAGGGCATGGTTGAAATAGTGGAATGGAATGGAGTCTTGGAGTTGAATGGAGTCTTGGAATGGACTTTTAACTGTCTAGTTAGCACTGATCGCTCTGGTCCCTACCATAGGTGTCCGGCTAGAGTTAGAGTTTATTTCAATGGTTCTTAATGATTAAGAAGCCAACAAATGAGGGAGCCTGCGACCGAATTTGGCTTCTTAATTATTAAGAAGCGTTAAAATAAACTCTAACCATTTTAGCGTTTGACCCGCCCACATATGACGTCACTTCACTTCATTTACATATTTTTCTCCGCCGACAAATGTTTTCACAGCCTGTTATTACATATATTGTGTGTTTTATTACGCAGCAACATGGCGCATGGCAATTTTGATTTAAGCGGATACGATTTGGAAGAAAATGGTAATCTTAAAAAACGATGGAAAAAGAATAGTCATTGACGTCTAAATGCTTAATGCAGCACAAAATACAGGGCTCCAGATAAGGGGGTATTTCAAAAACTAAAATCTTCATTTCTGCTTAAAACCCTACGGAATCACTACTCATTAGAATCTTCTCGGAGAGACGATTCTAATGAGTAGTAACACCATAGGATTTGATGCTAAAATAAGTGAGAAAATGTTGGATTTGTGAAGTTTACTCCCTCTTATCTGGAGCCCTGAAATAATGCAGAAAACTCATAAATGAGCTTTCTGCATAATTTTGATCTTGCATTATGCAGACGCCTGTCTTTAATGTTTTCGCCGCGATTGACAATGGTTTGTAGATGTTGGTTTTGTTAATTACCGTAAAAATTCTGTTTTAATTATATGGTGTTTTCTTTTTCTTATTCCCCCCTCCTAAAGATTAAATAAAGTTTGAATGATTTTCACAATTTTCTTCCGACTAGCGTGCTACAAAATGTCATTATTTTTCTCGAAATTGAATTGTACATGTAGATATATCTATATGCACTTTGCTGTGTAATGGTTCCCGTAAAGCTTAAAAGTCACGCCATGGTCGGAGCTGACCGAAATATTAACACATGCGCAATGCTTGCTAACGTCTAAATCCAAGTCTCGAACTCTTCATAATTAAATTGCCAAAATCTCGTTAAATCCCGTTGACTTAATAATTAAACCGAGCGAAAATTTGAATTTTGTGGCTTGCTGATTGGCTGAAAAAGTAGGCCAAACACTAAAGTATATAAGATAAGGTATATAACTTCACGGACAGGGTGACCCTGACCGGGACGAATATATCGTACTTTTTTCGCTAATCATGCAGAACTTCCAAATAAACACGGTAACGGTAAAAAGAGAAATAATTTTTCTTCACATTGATACCAAATATAGCACTGTAACTTCTATTTTCAGCGAGTACGAGAGTCCAATTTCTGAAGAAACACCCGTTTTTTCCGAGGTCGGAAAAGCTATGGGCCGGTTCTCAACTCCACTTCGACATTCAAGTCTTATCCGCGAGCTGTATCGGTCCTGTTTTCTGCTCTTTGCTTTTAAGAAATGATAAATAAGGTCCAATTCTGATGTTTATTTCAAAATACAACCAACGACACAGCCTTAAATCTCATTTCAACAGAAAATGTCCTTTGGATTTATAAGTAGCGTCAATTCCCCCCCCCCCCCCCCCCCCCGATCAGACGCGATTTGCTGTGTGATCCCAGCGCTGATTGGTTTAGAGGATTGACCCGACCAATCAACGTTCAGGTCAAGCATTCGATCGACACCGTTGAATACTAATAGGAAAGTAGATTTACATATTGTATTTTTTTGAGACGGACACCTATCAGGCACGGATTTACCGGGGGGCACAAGGGGCACGTGCCCCCCAGCTGGCCTGAATTTTTTTTGCCAAAAAAAAAAAAAAATTTTTTTTGCTTGATTCTTTACTCATTATTTAGCTGGGTATGAAGGTCGCATTGGAATATGACATTACAGGCACAGATCCACTGGGGGCACGGGGGCACATATCCCTTAGCTGGCCTGCTTGAACTTATCTGGAGCTGCTTCAATGGCTTGTGTCTCATATCTCGGGCCATCATATCCTCAGTATGCCTGGTCTGTGTTTGAACCCGACACAGGCCCGTAGTAACAGGGATGGGGGGGGGGGGGGGGGGGGCACAGGCACGGATTTATCGGGGGGGGGGGGGGGGGCACATGGGGCACGTGCCCCCCAGCTGGCCTGAATTTTTTAAAAAAAAATTGCAAAAAAATTAAAAAAAAATAATTTTTTTTTTTTTGCTTGGTATGAAGGTCGCATTGGCATATGACAGGCACATATCTACTGGGAGCACGGGGGCACATATCCCTTAGCTGGTCTGCTTGAACTTATCTGGAGCTGCTGCAATGGCTTGTTGAGCCGAATTATTCACACTACGAATTCTTCACACCTGTGAGGAATTCGTAGGAATTTCATACGAATATGTCACACATTTGTGAATAATTCGTACTTACTCTCAGCCCCCCCCCCCCCCCCCCCCCCCCCCCCTGACAGTAGATACGAATTCTTCACATGTCGATTTTTTTTAAAAAAAGAATGTAAAAAATTTGTGCATACGAAAACGTCACACTTTCCAAAAAGCTTTTAGCCACCAGATGGATAGGGGGACATATTAGGTTTGCTTTACTTGATAGATGTCTTATATTTCACATAATGACAAAACATATGTACTAGACTGCCTGTTTAAATTGGGTCATAAGGTAAAAGGTCAAGGTCACATGGGGTACAAATGTCACATTTTCGGCACACGATATAATTAATTATAGACACATAAAACTGAAAAATAGCATGGTAGTAATAGCACTTTGGTGACCATATAATTTACTCGATTCCGTCGTATCGGATATTATTCGGTCCGTCTGTACGATGCATTCTAAGAACTTTATAAATGTATGGACCGGTTTCTGTGTCACCAGCTGAAGGCAATGATGACACGTCGGGGTCGGTCAACTTACCGTAGACTGTCTGTCCGATCGTCCGACTGTCATGGTTTTGTTTTTTACTGAAGTTTTAAAGGTGAAATTTCATTTAAAGAGTTTAATGAGTAGACGTGTATTGCAAACACAGTTCATAATTATTGTATAAACACTGTGAGAGGTATTCCCCTTTCTACTATTTTCCGAGAGATTCTGCCATTCCGAAGCTTTTGAAATTAAAATTTCATTAACGACTATCGCGGCAGTTTGTTCGAATTTTCAAACCATTCAGATTTTTTTTCAAATTCTGCATGTTGCTAGTATATACCCTATTGTGCAGAAATATGAAATAAAATAGGGAGTCCCCGAACTGGTTCTTTTCTTAATAGCTTGTTTTTTGGTATACCCCTAATTATCCAGAGACACGTGCTGTTGATAATAAAATCTCAGAACACCCCTCTTCAGCTTTGTAATTTTCCTTAGATATTGGGTTATTCATATGTTTTCATAAAAAAGAAAAGAATATGAGGAAGTAGCATAAAAACATGGAAACAACATTTTATTCGTCAATAAAGGGAACACATCAAATAGTTATTTTTCAAAACATTTCTCCTACAGTTCTTACATTCAGATTTTGCCAATATGTTTCACAAATATTAATAAAGCATTAATTTACTGAAATCACTAATTACAGTTATGGTTACCCGAACTATTTTTTCTACAAAATACAAAGTCTGCATGTAGAGTAACGCATGTCTATCCAATTACATATAGGGCTATCTATAAATGATATATGTTAACCACTTTTAAATGCTAAAATGTGTCAAAATCCACTGTTTAATCGTCAGCAATATATCACTTTACAAGCATTATTAGTATATATAACTTATCGTGGACGCCAAATTATATGACCACACCATTAAGCTTTTTGAGGTAGGAAAAAATACAAATTTCAAATATAAACTAAATTGAATTGGTAAAAGGGAGACAACACATCAGAAGTTTTTCAAAAGTTGCTTCCCTTTGACTGTAAAAAAATTGAAACTGGCGCGATATTCCTTAATCGAAAGAGATTGATGTATAAAAGTGTTTTGCATGAGGATTATAACTCCTGCATCAGTGCGGTGAGAGTAATTCCTTCTTTCAGGAAGATGAATTAGGCTAAGCTCATTTGCTTACAAGCAGCGCATGAGATCAAAACCACCAACATGTTTTTCTTTAAGTTCATAACAGAGGTGATTATCTCTGTCCAATAAACTAAAGCCCTTAAATAGCGTTAACATAGGGAGGTCTTTGGGGTTACACAAATGATACAGTTTTGGCCATCTACATGCACTTGTACATGATTGGTTTCTAGTATTCTAGCTTGAACAATAAGGCCATGAGTAGGTGGGATAAGTTTAGATATGAGAGCTTAGTGAAAACTTGCCCAATTTTAATGTCGCCATTACAGTAACCATGGGCTGCAAGAAGAGCGACTCCGACCATCATGACCCTCTTGTTTGAGGCTGATTGCAGATCTGAACATTTACACATGTATACACAACAGATGAATGTGTTACGCGATACTCTGTCATTCAATAAGTAGCAACAGCGCTAACTTTGGTATCTGTTGCAGATGTTGTATAGGAAATATTTAAGTATTTTTGAAAATTCGAACAAACTGCCGCGATAGTCCTTAAATACCGGACGGGCAACGGTTTTAAGACGGGCGACCATCATCGCCCGATATTGGTTATCGTGGGTTCAATATATGAATGAGGTTTACAAAGACGCACTGATTTCACTTCTTTGTTATGTTGCTCACTTTCTTACATGGAACCATACTATACTACCGATTGCCTTATCGTGTAGTCCAGATCATGGGCATTCAGTAAAAACGTGCAATACTGTGGGAGACCGAAAGGAAACCGGTGTTATCCGGTTGCCAGTCGGGTGCCGGTGTAAAGACGAAATGTGCCCCCCTCCCCCCCCCCCCCCCCCCCCCCATTCTAAAGTAAAATGACCCGGGAGGTTAATTTTCTGTTTTCTGAGTCGAAAAATATCCCGGGGTCACACTTCTGAGTGGTAGGGTCACTTTTCGTCATTACAACGGCCGGTATATGATAGATAAACGCCGGATGGAGACGGCCTTGTCCGACTTCTGACACGCTTGTATACGTTTGTATATTTGGTCAAAAGCTTTCTCGGGTCCGATCGACGTGTAAGGTGCCCGGAATCGACCGATTTTAAGGCGATGGTGTTTCTATGACCGTCGTTGAAACTAGCTTTTAACTCCACTTTAAAATCAAACCGAGGCCCAGAATTCTGGGTTCATACTATGTTAACAGTATTTCAGTCATATCTCGACATAAAGCTAATTGCATATGGGAGAAGAAACAGGATGCACGTCATAAACTGTATCAGGTAAAAAATTGCATCTGGGTAAAGGAGCCAATTGAGTGTAAGTTATAGTCACTATGAGCACTGGACCACGGCCACGGGTCCCATCTCTCCCCATCCCGTTAAGAATACCAACAATCTACCAGCATTCGGCAAGCAACCTGTCGGTTGTCTGCCTATTATGCCTCAAAGGAAGCCGGGAACTAAGCATAAACTCAACGGGACTTAAGTTTGATCATTGGATAAAAAAGGCTGTACTTATCCACAGATAATTCTTCGGATTTAGGTCGGCTGTCAAAGAGCATTTTTGATCAAATCGTAAACACTGCATGTAAAAGTGGATAACACAGTTTTAGCGCACCCGCTTCTTAACAATGCATCCCGAGTTCGATCCCGGGTCATGACAGTACGTGAAAGGGTCGCCTGTTTTCCCTAGTACTCTAGTGTCATCCCACAAAACGACGCAATATACCATCTTTTGCGCTATGGAAAGTGATTTGCCTAAGCTGTTAGAACTTGTTTCATAAAGAAATGTTAAACGAAAGGTGATGTGTGAAGAATCCGTAGGTACCAACAGGTCGTTCAAAAAGGGGGTACGAAAATCTCACACTGCCATTGTGTGACATATTCGTACGAAATCTTCACACATTGGTCACACGAGTGGAAGAATTCGTACCCTTTCGTACGAATTCTTCACACCTCTAATTACGGTGTGAAGAATTCGTAGTGTGAAGAATTCGGCTCAACAATGGCTTGTGTCTCTAATATTGCCATTAAATCCTCAGTATGCCTGGTCTGTGTTTGAACCCGACACAGGCCCATAGTAACAAGGATGGGGGCATGGCAGTGTGCCCCCCTCCCCAAAAATAAAAATGCATGTGCCCCTAAATTGCATATCCTACAGGCCAGTAAATCCAAAATTGCCCCTGTGTCCCCTCAAATCCTACAGGCCAGTAAATCCAAAATTGCCCCTGTGCCCCCTCAAATCCTCAGTATGTCTTGTCTGTGTTTGAACTCGACACAGGCCCGTAGTAACAAGGATGGGGGCACGACAGTGTGCCCCTGTGCCCCCCCTCCCCAACCCAAAAATAAAAATGCCTGTGCCCCCAAATTGCATATCCTACAGGCCAGTAAATCCAAAATTGCCCCTGTGCCCCCTCAAATCCTCAGTATGTCTATGTCTGGTCTGTGTTTGACCCCGACACAGGCCCGTAGTAACAAGGATGGGGGCACGACAGTGTGCCTCTGTGCCCCCTCCCCAACCCAAAAATAAAAATGCATGTGCCCCCAAATTGCATATCCTACAGGCCAGTAAATCCAAAATTGCCCCTGTGCCCCCTCAAATCCTCAGTATGCCTGGTCTGTGTTTGAACCGGACAGCCAAGCCATGCTCTGATTATTATGAGTAACTGTTGTTGTTTTCTGTTAGAATTAAATCTAGATCTACATTTGATTGTTTTAACTGTAATGATTTGTTTTCTATGAACATGTTGAATAAAATTGCAGTAGCTAACGTATCCCGATTGTTGATGTTTCGTATTATACATGTATGGTGCGCCGATTCCTTTCATAAACAAGATCTACTTGTCTTTATTAATTTTCAAACAAAACTTAACTCAAAACTCTTTAAATATTTTTAGAAAATTAAATATTATTTACTTTTGATACAATTGTTCTATTAGAAGTTGTTTTGTCATTTTTTTATAGCATTATCTCCAAAATTCATAAAGAAAAGTGAAAATATCTAGAATCTAGTAAGAGTGAATTAAGGGGAGGTATTAAATAGCGGAACGTCTCATTAGATACTGCTGAAAACAGTTTTGATCCAAATCAGAAGTGCGGTATACTATAAGAAATAGTACAGCCCACTTCGGGCCTCCTTGCATTATACGTGACCTCCCAGTCAGCCCCAAAATAGTTTACGGCCCTCAGCCTTCGGCTTCGGGCCGTAAACTATTTTGGGGCTGACTGGTCGGTCACTGTATAATGCAAGAAGGCCCTCAGCGGGCTGTACTATTTCTTATTTAAAGAATTTGATATGTTATTTTGAATCGAATATTTACATAGATTAATGTAGTATTTTACCTATTTTGAATGCGAAAAAAATCCCATCAGAACACACCATTGATCATGTGGGAATAAATTTTCCAGGGGGAGGGAGGAGGGGGCATGCCCCCGGGCCCCCCCCCCCCCCTTGTAACAGTATGCATATGAATAGGAGGGGTAGGGTTAGAGATTAATGGCTGGACGACAACCTTTCACCATAGAATGATTAAATAAAAAAATATTTTGAGTCGATTTTTTACATATTATGTTAGTATTTTACCTGTTTTCAGGCCTTCAACAGTTCCTACTTTTTCATACTATTTTCCAACTTTTGATCACCTTCCTACTTTTTAAGGATCGCTGGATGTCCGTCGTCCGTCGTCTGTCCGTCCGTCCGTCCACAATTGTTCGTTAACACTCTAGCAGGTTCAAATCTCATTGGATCTTGATGAAAGTTGGTAACAATGTTTGCCTCAATGAAATCTAGGTCAAATTCGAATGTGGGTCATGTCCGGTCAAAAACTAGGTCACTAGGTCAAATCTTCGAAAAACCTTGTTAACACTCTGGAGACTACAAATTTCATTGGATCTTGTCAAAAACTAGGTCACTAGGTCAAATTATCTAAAAACCTTGTTAACACTCCAGAGGCTACAAATTTCATTGGATCTTCATGAAACTTCATAAATATGATTGCCTTAATGAAATCTAGGCCAAGTTTGAATGTGGATCATGTCCGGTCAAAAACTAGGTCACTAGGTCAAATCTTCTAAAAACCTTGTTAACACTCTGGAGACTACAAATTTCATTTGATCTTGATGAAACTTCATCAAAATGTTTGCCTTAATAAAATCTAGGCCAAGTTTGAATGTGGGTCATGTCCGGTCAAAAACTAGGTCACTAGGTCAAATCTTCGAAAAACCTTGTTATTACTCTGCAGACTACAAATTTCATTGGATCTTGATGAAACTTCATCAAAATGTTTGCCTTAATGAAATCTAGGCCAAGTTTGAATATGAGTCATGTCCGGTCAAACCCTAGGTCACTAGGTCAAATTATCTAAAAACCTTGTTAACACTCCAGAGGCTACAAATTTCATTGGATCTTCATGAAACTTCATAAATATGATTGCCTTAATGAAATCTAGGCCAAGTTTGAATGTGGGTCATGTCCGGTCAAAAACTAGGTCACTAGGTCAAATCTTCTAAAAACCTTGTTAACACTCTGGAGACTACAAATTTCATTGGATCTTGATGAAACTTCATCAAAATGTTTGCCTTAATAAAATCTAGGCCAAGTTCGAATGTGGGTCATGTCCGGTCAAAAACTAGGTCACTAGGTCAAATCTTCGAAAAACCTTGTTAACACTCTGGAGACTACAAATTTCATTGGATCTTGATGAAACTTCATCAAAATGTTTGCCTTAATAAAATCTAGGCCAAGTTTGAATATGAGTCATGTCCGGTCAAAACCTAGGTCACTAGGTCAAATTATCTAAAAACCTTGTTAACACTCCAGAGGCTACAAATTTCATTGGATCTTCATGAAACTTCATAAATATGATTGCCTTAATGAAATCTAGGCCAAGTTTGAATGTGGGTCATGTCCGGTCAAAAACTAGGTCACTAGGTCAAATCTTCTAAAAACCTTGTTAACACTCTGGAGACTACAAATTTCATTGGATCTTGATGAAACTTCATCAAAATGTTTGCCTTAATAAAATCTAGGCCAAGTTTGAATGTGGGTCATGTCCGGTCAAAAACTAGGTCACTAGGTCAAATCTTCGAAAAACCTTGTTAACACTCTGGAGACTACAAATTTCATTGGATCTTGATGAAACTTCATCAAAATGTTTGCCTTAATGAAATCTAGGCCAAGTTTGAATATGAGTCATGTCCGGTCAAAAACTAGGTCACTAGGTCAAATTATCGAAAAACCTTGTTAACACTCTAGAGGCTACACATTTCATTGGATCTTCATGAAACTTCATCAATATGATTGCCTCATTGAAATTGAGGTCAAGTTAGAATGAGGGTCATGCCCGGTCAAAAACTAGGTCACACGGTGTACATGGTTACATGGTTACCAGGTGAGCGATTTAGGGCCATAGTGGCCCTTGTTCCTATTTTCTACCAAAACCACCTACTTTCCCATTTTTTTAAAAAATAAATTGAGTCTTCAGGCACCCTCAGTATGGCCCAGAATGCAGGAAATGAAGCGCTTGATTTCAAAATTTTCCAGGGGGAGTACCCCCGGACCCCCCTAAATCTGTTGGATCGCATCTTCGGCCTGTTGAATAAATTATAACCAAAGAGTAAAATGGCTTTGGGTGAGAATGTCTTTAACTCAAGTTTGCGGATTACTTAATTTTATATGAACATGATGACTCCATGTGGTATTTTGTATCAAACAGTTCCTACTATTTTATTGAAAATCTTCCTCCTTTTTCCTTATTTTCCACTTTAAAAACTCCTACTATATTCCTACTTTTTGCATTGAGATCAGTTGAAGGCCTGTGTTTTGAATGCATGAAACGCTGGAAATTTATCATCTCTTTGTCTTATGAAACCACTTTTTGGGGTGTTTCATTGGGGGTGTTTACATCATTCTATCGATGTTAACTTTCTTCTTAGAATGCCCTCAGAATGCACCATATTTTATGCAAGTTTAAAAAATTTCCCGGGGGAGGCCCCCCGGACCCCCACCTATGGGAGGGGTTATACCAGTTACCAGTTACACCAGTGCCCCCCCTCACTGAAAGATTTCTGGATCCGGCCCTGGGGCATGGCAGTGTGCCCCCCTGTGCCCCCCTCCCCAACCAAAAAATAAAAATGCCTGTGCCCCCAAATTGCATTCCTTACAGGCCAGTAAATCCAAAATTGCCCATGTGCCCCCTCAAATCCTCGGTATGCCTGGTCTGTGTTTGAACCCGACACAGGCCCGTAGTAACAAGGATGGGGGCATGACAGTGTGCCCCCCTCCCCAACCAAAAAATGCATGTGCCCCCAAATTGCATATCCTACAGGCCAGTAAATCCAAAATTGCCCCTGTGCCCCCTCAAATCCACAGTATGCCTGGTCTGTGTTTGAACCCGACACAGGCCCGTAGTAACAAGGATGGGGGCATGACAGTGTGCCCCCTGTGCCCCCTCCCCAACCAAAAAAATAGAAATGCCTGTGCCCCAAAATTGCATATCCTACAGACCAGTAAATCCAAAGTTGCCCCTGTGCCCCCTCAAATCCTCAGTATGCCTTGTCTGTGTTTGAACCCGACTCAGGCCCGTAGTAACAAGGATGGGGGCATGACAGTGTGCCCCCTGTGCCCCCTCCCCAACCAAAACAAGAGGGCCAGAATGGCCCTTGATCGCTCACCTGACCATGGTGACACTAGGATGGGTCACGTGATTTCAGAAAAGAAGATTTGTAAAAGGTGACCCCCAGGACGGGGCCAATTTTGACCCAGGGGCAAAATTTGAACAACAAAGATAGAGGACCTGTAAACGATGATATGTGCAAAATATCTAAACTCAGTTTTACTATGGTTTCAGACAAGAAGATTTTTGAAGTTTTCATTGAAAAAATCTATTTTTAGCTCCGGTGACCCAGATATGCAACAGACCAGAACCAATTCATCCATATATGTGAAGGACCTCTAAAAGTTACATCATGCCAAATATCAAAGCTCTGGCCATATTGGTTTCTGAGTAAAAGATGTTTGAACATTTTCCTATGTAACTCTACGTAAAACGGTGACCTCAGATTGGTCAGATGATGTCAAACGCTCTATCTCAGACTCAACTCAAATAAAGCCACTACAAGCGGTCTATGTTGTGTTTCGCCAACTTGCTGTTATGATTTAAACAGTTTATAGTGTTCAGGTGTACATTAAACATCATCTACAAACAACATCGATCCCGATCAGACGTTACCTAATGGTGCCTCATTACCCCTGTCATTATTCAATGCCGTTGAATGACGGGTTATTATTTGATGACGTAGAATGACCCGTGGTCTTCATTCGATGTCGTAGAATGACTCTCGGTCATTATTCGATGTCGTAGAATGACACCGGCCACTATTCGATGTCGTAAAATGACTCCCCGGTCATTATTAGATATCATAGAATGACCCCCTGATATTATTCTGTGCCATAGTTTTTCTATGATTTGGTCTAGTGAACTTGTTTTTAACCAGACATAACATACACACATACTTGATCTAGAAAACAATAAGGCAAACATTTTGATCAAGTTTCATCAAGATCTAATGAGATTTGTAGCCTCCAGAGTGTTAACAAGGTTTTTCTATGATTTGACCTTGTGACCTAGTTTTTTACCAGACATAACCCACATTCATAAAAAACAAATAAAGGATTGTTCTGTTCATACTTGATCTAGAAATAAGAAAAGGCAAACATTTTGATCAAGTTTCATGAAAATCTGATAAGATTTGTAGCCGCTATAGTGGTAACAAGAGTTTTTCTATGAGCTGACTTAGTAACAGTGTTTGATCCGACAAGATCCATATTCAAGCTTGACCTTGATATCAATAAAACAAACATTTTGACAAAGTTGCATTTAAATGCCTCTAGAGTGTTAACAGGGATGATTTGATCTAGTGACCTAGTTTTTGACCGGACATAACTCACATTCAAACTTGACCTAGATAATAATGAGACAAACATTTTGAAAAAGTTTCTTGAAGATCTAATGAGATTTGTATCCTGCAATGTGTTCACAGTGTTTCGATTTCAAACAAATGATTTTCGGCGGAGCTGTCTGTTATCTATTTAGTCACACATTTCTATTTAGACAAACATTTGAACCAATCATATTTGATCAGAAATTTAGAATTAAGAGCACCTGTTGAAACTGACTTGTCTGATTGGATAGTAGCCAGGGCTCCAGATAAGAGAATTATTTCAAAACTTAAAAACTTTATTTGTGCATTAAACCCTATGGTGTCCAACTCATATGAATTGTCTCTTCGAGACGATAAAATTGAGTGGTAACACTATAGGGTTTGGTGCTGAAATGAGTGAGAAAATGTTAGATTTGTTCAATTTACTCCCCTCTTATCTGGAGCCCTGAAACAGTAGCCTAGCTGTTTATGCACTGATGTGAGTGTAAAATTAGACACAGCCAGTGTGTAATACTGAGCTTCTATTTTAAGATATGCTAGCAGAATCTGATGTGTATTTATAGATAGACAGTGGCAGCTAGGTATTTTGTTTAATAATGGTTTACTTCCAATTTATTTTAATTGTTGACTATTAATTTTTTACAAATTTACCATACATTGATAGCAATATAATAAATGGCCTCAAGTGAGTTAAACACAATTGTGTTGTTTCATCATTTATTTACAAGAGTGAGGTGTTATAGACCTTGTAAAGCAGGGCAGACTGTTCTGTATGGGCCTGCACAGTTTATCTAGTTATAGTTTGTTTCAAGAAACTCCCCATGAATGAAGTTTGATATACAGAACAATATAATTTAATCTGAGGATCTCCTACCAATAGCTAGGATATGTTTTGCATTTCTGTACATTTATAGTTTTTTAGTCAGAGTTATGCTATATCGTTGAATGTGTATTTTTTGCTTTTCAATCCAAGATATTACAATTCTTTGAAAACCTCCAATTTCGTACAATTTTGCACACCCATCAACAGCATGAATTTCACCAACCATTCCGCCGAATATCTTTTTTAAAGATATTTCTTGTTCATGATCGTCTCGTTTCTGAAACAGAGTCGACATGCAGGCATTACACATGGATAAACGTCGTCTTTGGTGTGCGTTACATACACAGCATTCACTAGTTGCCCACCAGATGCTCATCTTCTCGCAACAGGGTCACGAATGAATAACGACATTCGTGATAGGGTAGAGCAAATACAGTGTTCCCTCCCTACAACGACCCTCCTTACAACGACTCTTGTCGTTCTTCCCCCGAACAAGACAAGTATGGCCAACATATTCATGGCTGCAATGCCGTCTGCTTAAAATTGTCGTCTGCTGTTTTTTTCTTCAAAATTAAATAATGAACATTTTGAAAGAAAATACGGTATAACGAGTGGCAAACAGCATGAATCCAGATCAATTCTAGATTCATGCTGTTTGCAAATGTAAATCAATTTCCCTCTCTATAATGACTCCCTCCTAACAACGCACATACTTTTTTGAATCCCATTGGATGTCGTTTTAGAGAGGGAGCGCTGTATCAGTAAAAAAATCGCTGATTTATGGGTAACTGACATAGATGTGCAAACTGAAACTATTTTTTGAATTTTCAAAGACAATTTCCTGAGTTAATGACGCTAAAACGCGTTAGATGGACACTCCTAGTAGTTTTGAGCCTGCTAACCCAGGATCCAAAATGTTTCTCACTTATAATTTTGAAAATATATACAGTAAAAACTTGATACTTCGAAATAGCTTAAATTGATCTGAGACGTATTTCATAATATTATTTTAATGTCGATAAGTAGATCTCGCTTTTAAGCCACGTTTTAACTTTGAAATACCGGTATGTTCGAACTAACGAGAGTTTGAATTAACGACCAGGGTCAAAAATGTTTGCGCCTTGACAAAGAAAGGGTTACTACATATACACTGTTTGCAGATAGGAATTTCAGTATAAACGTAACAGAACGAATGAAAATTGAGACCAGGCATTTCTTAGATCAAAAATGGATTACATGTAATCCAATGTATAAGCATTTCATGCAAACGGGAAATGTCTTAAATGTATTGACTGTAGTAGCCCTTCACCAGGAAATTTGCCAAATTTGCTGGGTACTTTACCATTAGTAGTGTGGTCATTATGACATTAATCATTAGTGAGTACTTAAATCTTTAAACTCATAATGTAATCGTCTGCTTCAACAATTTCACCGCCATTATATCGTCTGCATTGATACATGTACGTCTGCAATATGTAAATCAATTTTGCCCCTGACCAACGCCGCACTACGTGGTGTCTGAGAAGGATCCAACATTTTGATAAGTCGCCTGTTGGCTAGATGAAAGGGTTAAATCTATATATACTAGTAGATCAAATGTGATTGACACGCATTGAAATAGAAGTTAATGGTGGGAGATTAGCACAACAAAAGCAATACATATCATATCCTCTGCTTAAAATTTGTCGTCTGCTTTAACTTCTAAACGATAGAATAAAAACATTTTGCGGATGGACAAACGAAATGGATGTCAGTCATCTAGATCAGACGACGAGTCAAATAATCTTGATCCAAGCTGTTTGAAAATGTTATTAGGATTTGACAGGGGAGGTGTGTAGTTTCTATGAAAGTATAATTATACATGTATACTGTACTATGCCTTGTTAAAAGAATACAGTATATTCAAACACTTGCATGAAAAAGTAATTTTAGCTGAAATGCCGATTGCATTTTTAAGCGGACTATATACGTATATGCAGTGGTCGAATAAATATTGCAAAACGATTATATCGTTGTCGGCAGGATTCGAACCTGCGCGGGAAGATCCCAATGGATTTCTAGTCCATCGCCTTAACCACTCGGCCACGACAACCTGTACACATGTGATGCAATATCAATTTTTAGGCCATGATGTGTAAATTGCCCCTTTTTAAGATCGAGAGCTGATAATGTAATAAACCCATTAATGACACTGGTCCACACAAGTAGACATTAGTAAACAGTGTAGACCCAGGTAGGATGTCGAAATTTGTTGAGTCTCCTCAGGGTCTGCATTGTTTTTTATTTCACCATTGTGTATCTATAATGACATCTTCCAGTCAGCATGGAGGTATAAGTTATTGAAATATTCTGCTTCTGTGCGTCTTCCCCGTTAGTCTCTTTAACCACATGTATAGTTCTCTATTCATCTCTACTCCTGGCTCCGAGGTTAAAAGGCGGTTTAGTCGAGTCTGAGTGTGTTCCCAAGCCTAGGCTCAACTCTGACCAATCAAATGCTTGGGAACGAGTTTAGACTCAAGTCAAACGCTTTATAACCTCGGAGCCTGTACTTGCGTATCTGTTATGTGCGGGATGTAACCCCCTCATTGTCATGGTACCATCTTCTTTAACAATTCTCGTCCGCTTCTATTTCTCAAATTCGATTTTAAGCAGTTATTTCAGACAAAATAGTAACATGATGTCTTCCCAGGCTCCCTCCTGTGGGCTTATGGTACTTAGGGAGAAAATGTAATTCTTTCCAAAATAAACGAACGCGATTGTGATTAAACAACAATGTCCAATGCGAGTCAAAATGACGTCAATTTGAATTCAGACCAAGCGCCGAAACAGTGTTCTTTTTTTAAACGAATCTAAAAATAAACGTGATAAATTGATAAAAAAAAGATTAGTTCTTGGATACGTTAACGATTTATCAAAATCTGAGACAGAACTTGCCAAAGTTCTGAAATTGAAATGAAATGAAAATGCAGACGACAGTTTAGAAGCATGTCAACATAGATAAGTAACGCAATTTCCGGTTGTTTGTGTATATTATGCGGCTGAATTAAAAGCTTTAAAGATTTAGTTAATTTGACCTTGATAGACACGGATAATAATTGTGTTGTTACAGTGGAGAAAACGTTATGCTTTCAGATAGGAAAAGTTAGCTACCAGCTACTAGTAACTGGCTACTAGAAACAGACAAGTTGGCTACTAGTAACTGGCTACTGGTAATAGGAAAAATCGGCTTTCCCGTTTACACGCAAACGAAAATAAAACGCAAATCGCTATTTTAAAATGTAGAAAATAAAAACTTCTTGACAATTCTGTCTATTGATTGTAAGCTGAGTGGCAAATAGTTTGGAGCCAGATCAAACGCTGGGTAATCAGGCGTAAGATCTGGCTACAAACTGTTTGTACTGGAATATATAAATCGAAATAGCGTACACACGTTTGTTGTGTATTTATAGATCTAGTCAAATTTCATGCGCATGAATTTTAGATAGTTAAATGTGTATAAAGCCACCACCCAAAAGATGTACGTTTGAAGTCTTTAGGATAGATACTATTACGAAAAGGTAAATGCAGAATGCTCCTGATGGAGTTTTTCTACACTGGTTTTGTTCTGTTTTCAGCGGTAATCTAGGTCGCCAGTCTTTAATGATCACCACATTTCTTCACCCAGCGCACACGTTTGACTTTAGAAAAGTGATATTGTCGTAACTTAACACCGGACCAGTCAGTTACAGTAAAACCTCTCTATTACGACCACTAAATTATGTTAATTATTAGGGTATTTATGGTAGGTGACCGCTTAAAGCGAGGTGACAGTGAAACAGAAAGCTCCTTCAGGAGCTTTCTGTTTCACTGTCACCTTGCTTTAAGCTGCCATCTCTCTATTGTACAATCAAAAAGCCTTCATTTTAGTGGTCGTAATAACGAGGTTTTACTGTATATCACCTATTCAAGCCTTCGTTTTAAAAACAAATAACATTTTGTTAATTGATATACAGTGGAATGTCACTGTTGTGACTATTAAACCGAAGACACATTTACAGTGTTCAGGTAAATAGCTGAACCGATTCCTCCATGATAAGTCAAATGGACAATTCCAGTTTCCAATTAAGTCTAGCCCGTTTTTTTTTTACTATTTAGGGTATTTTTAAAGAATGTATTGCAAAATGAAAAACAGTGCAGACCCTTATCAGAGGGCTCCTGAAGTGCAAAAGACATGTATACATTTCTTGTGACTAGGTTTCAAAGGGTTAAAGTAAGGCAAAATACCACGAAAGGATCTTTATGCGTTACTTTTAACAAGTAAACACCTGTCTAAATCACAGAAAAGCTGGTATTTATCAGTGTTCGTTATATAGCGAGGTCTATCAGTACTCACAGAAGAACAAAGGTACTTACTGTTATGATCAAGGCCACGTTAATCACTTTAATTCAATTTCACAAGCAAGAGCGGACCTATCCTTAACTACATCGGGTGACTCCTAGTCTGTTTAATACTATACAATGTTTTGCAGCCTAGTATACAACTTTCTGGTTTACTTGAAGCCTACATGTAGAGTTCTGACGGAGTAAACGCTTTACTAAATGTATAACATGACACCGGAGCATGAATGAATATTTGCTTATTCTTACTTCCAGTGACCGAATGTCACTAGGTTGACTGTATGCGAAATGGTCTACATGTATGTGTGTGTTTGGGGTTGGGAGGGGCTATAGAATTTGTATACACTGTATATCATACCCTGGCCAGAAGCGGTGTCAGAAACGGGGCGTCTTCATTGTTTGCAAATTGCAATTTGTCTTAATTCATTTCCTTATAACCTGGTACTAAAGACAGGTAGCCACAATGCGCATTCTGCTTTACTTTCAACCTGATTTAAGATATCACCTGCTAGGATATAGAATATATTTGTTATATACATATTCGTATAAAGTGGAAATATTTTCTTTAGTGGGGGATAAATTATAGGCGTAAAATGGCATATTTATTGAGTAATGGGTTAATACTGCTTTACTCATTTCGTACAACATAATTCCCAAACAATAGACTTGTTCAAAATTTAGGTCGCGCCCTCACCCTCGCCCGACAAGAAATAACGGATCCGCACCTTACAAGATATCGGTCTGTCGTAGTATTTTAAATCCCTTTAATACTCAATGAATTACAACCGTCAGCAATTCCATGCCTGACCCACTCGGCTCACAGTGCTACTGGGCTGACCTGTTTCTTCTCATATTGTCCCGAGGTTTAAACGTACCAATTGTCTAAAAGTTAAAGACATCGATAGCAACTCACCAGTGTTATAGTTAAGAAGATCCGTTGATAGTTTACATTTAAGCTATAGTTTGTATTTTATCAGGTTCCTAATGAAATGAAATGTAATAAAAGCTAAGTCATAACAGCAGGTTAAAGTGTTATGTCATATAGAACAATCTAACATACCAAAGGTATAAATAAACACCTCTATAAACAAATGCCCATGATAATTTAATCTTGTCGAAATGTCTTTAAAGGAAATCAGGCGTAGTCCAGATAAGAATAAGCCGAGAACCCTTAACCCCATAGCCTGCTTGTAGTTTTGAGAGAAAAAGATTACCACTTAAAGTAGGTTGAAAGTAAAACAGAATGCGCCTTATGGCGCATTCTTTTTTACTTTCAGTCTGCTTTAAGCTTTTCTCTGCTAGGATATCGAAACTATTCTTATAATGCATATTCATAACTGTATAAACTATAAAGGGGAGCTGTTTTCTTCGGGGGAAGAATAAATTAAAGACGCACAATTGCATATTTATTGAGTAATGGGTTAAGAAGCAGAAACACTAGTACGAATTGTTTTGTTTTTATTCTTGACAAATACAAAAATATTCCGCTATTACGATTTAACCGATGCCGTGTGATTAATTTGGGTGTCTCTTAAGATATATAGAAACATACATTTATCGTTCTTTTAAGAGACACCTAAATCATTCACACGGATATGGAAATGTTCGGTATAAGGTGCATATTGTGTTCGGCATTACATGCGTTGTTCGGTAATGAGATCACTTCAGTAACAACTTATAATTGTTCATAACTCATTCATTCAACGTCATGTTATGACGTAGTAACAAGCAAATTGAGGTTTTAACAGTGATTTAAATAATGACCTTTAAAAGATTTACGATAAGTGCATGTAACACCGAACTTTCAAAATTACTTCTTAGGTGTTCGGTAATAGCTGCCCCGCTCTATATTGTAGAAATTCTGCTTTACACCCATTTTGCTTTAAGTTGCCACGTTGTTTTCGACCTTTAACGAATCATCGAGTTTCCGTAATAGCTACCATCATTGCGTTTGACACTACTTCTTATACTTTTGATGCTTCTACTGCTTCTAATGATATATAACTACAACTTCTACTACTAAAACTGCTGCTGCTAGTACTTCTACTAACACTACTACTACTACTTCTACTACTACTAGTAATTCTACTTCTACTACTTCTACTACTACAACTAAGATCTACTAAAATTTATACTTCTACAACTACTTGTAATAATTCTACCACTACTAATAATAATTCTACCTCTAAAACTTAACCCTTTGCCTGCTGGTCGCGACTTTATTAATTATTACAAACAGTTTGGATCCAGATCAGACGCCGCGTAACGCGGCGTCTGATCTGGATCCAAACTGTTTGACACTCTTCTTTAGGTTTCTTTACTTAAAAATGTATAAATCTAAATTTAACAAACTTTGCAGACGACAATTTCAAAGCAGACGACATCACCGCAGGATAAGGGTTAATACTACATGTAATTCTACTACTTCTACTTCTACTTCCACTACTACAACTACTACTAATACGTTCCCTACTACTACTACTTCTACAACTACTACAACTACTACTACTAAGTCTACTGCTACTACTACTTCTGGCTCCAATCTGTTTGTAATGGACCTAAGGGTTGTAAGACAAACGTGGTTATTGGGAAAGAATAACGTCTACCCCACTGTAAATCTATCAATCATTAATTACATTTCAGTCTTCTCTTGCATTGGTCTTAGCAGGACTGTGACGGTTCCTATATCGATAGGCCGTTTGTAAAGCGGAGGGGGGTATCAGATAGAGGAAAAACCTGTTGATATTCACACATGGGTTCCCAGGCCATTCAAAGCAGTTGAAAAGTTTATTTCATTGTTTGCTTTTCAGCAAAAGAGTGTATGGATATTAATTGAAATGCATTGAACACAAGTTTGGATTTCTTTGTATGCTGATTGAAGTAAATAGACGTTTTGATTTATTTTGGTAAACTTTACAGTGCTATGTGATTGGAATAGAAAATTGTATACAGTTTGGATCCATATTATTATCAGACACTGAGTTATTCGGTGTCTTCCATCAAGATCCAAACTTTTCGAAACTTGTATCAGTAGATCTACCTCTTTATTAAAAGCGTCAGAAATAGGTATTTTTTATATTCAAGCAGAAGATAACATTGAAGCAGACGATAAATTCAGTATGCTTAACCCCTTTAATGCCTCACTCCGAGCACAATGGTTATTTGCAAACTGTTTGGATCCTATTCAGACGCCGCGTTTCGCGGCGTCTGATCAGGGTCCAAACTGTCTGACACTCGTTACGATATAACTTTGGTAAATTTAGCTAAAATTTGAAATTTAAAAATAAAAGCAGACGATACTTGTTTAGAGCAGATGATGTCATGACGATGAAAATGTTTAAGAGTTAACGTTGGGTGACAATGTGACACTCAGGGAAAGTGTTTGTTGTAGAGATATAAGAGAGGATCATACTCTCAATGTACATTTCAGTCTTATTGTTTGGATAACTGTGAGATGGGTATTTAGACGTTATTTGAATATGATAAGTTTTGAATATTAATAAAGACCGAATTAAATTAAATTTAAATTGAATTAAATCTTGACAATAGACCCTGTTGATCAATCATGCCTAACGCTGTTTATGCTTATTTTCATTGGAATTGGCAAACAGTTTTGATGCTGATCAGACGCCGAGTACCCTTGCTTCCGATCAGAATCCAAACTGCTTAACAATCGCATTCACGGATGTGTTTTTTTTAAAAAAATAAAAAAATAAATAAAAAATAAAACAAACATAACACTGAATTTTAACTTTATTCAGACGAGAGTTTTGAAGCAGACTATATAATTTAGCATGAATTGGCAGAATATAATTTTCAAACAGTGTGGCGCCTAATTAAATACCGTATAACACGGCGTCTAATCAGGATCCAAACTGTTTGATACTCAAAACGATGTTACAAAAGAGAATTTATTCAATATTCAAACTTGAGAAATAAAAGCAGACGACACTTGTTTAAATCAGAGTTCGTCATAGCAGTAAGTGATTAAAAGTTGTTTTCTTTTCATTAAAACTTGCTTTCACTGCAGGTGCACGAGTGCATGATTATATTAAGCTGAATAATGGAACTGCATAATCATCTACTGAATGATCTACTGAAAGAAGACATTTGATATAAAACGACGTGTTGGGCTCATCGTTGTCACTTTTTCTATCTCTCTTGTGTGTTAAACCAATCTTCGAGACATGGATCTAACAAAAACAAAACTCTACCAGACCATTGCAAACCCGGCAACGTCAGCCACAGAATTATGGAATGCTTGCAACGGCTACATTAAGTCAAAGAAGAATATAAATCTGAAAGACAACGCTTCCGGTGAAACGTTTCTGCACGTGCTTGCCGGAAGTGGAAGGGTGGCATGCACGGCCCCGGGTGTGTCCAGTGTCTATCTCGTCGCTAGTAGTGGTGTGATTTTAGATGCACGGGACGTCAGGGGAGAGACGTGTCTTCACAAGGCGGCAAAAGCTCCAGATTCTTTCAGAGTTGTGGTGGCACTTATGAGGTGAGATTCGTTTTACAGCGTTCCCTCTTTACAACGACATCCAATAGCACAAAAGTTTGTGTTGGTTGTTCGGAGGGAGTAATTATAGGGAGGGAAATCGGTTAACATTTGCAAGCAGCTGGAATCCAGATCAGACGCCGCGCCAAAATGAAACTATGAGAAAAACAGCAGACGATATTGCATCAGTATAAGCGTTTGTCCTGTTTAGGTAACTACTACAATCGTCGTTGTAAGGAGGTAGTCGTTGTTGAGAGGTCCGTCGTAGGGAGGGAGCACTGTATTTTTAAAATAGAAATTCTGTATAGATTGTTAGCCAAAAGAAGCCGACGGTGTGGCTAATGCAGGACAGAAAGCAATGCAAAAAGCGTCCGAAAGACATATGATCCAATTAAATATGTTGCTATACTTGACGTCAAAGGTCATACCCAGTCATCCCGAGATGTATCCGCATCCATATTTTAGTGTGTTTATCTTTAATATCATCAATATAAATATACATTTCATGTAAGCTGTTTAAATGAGGCTTAAGGTCAATATCAAAGGCACGGTCAACTTAAAGTAGTACATGTATACAGCACTCCCTTATCCCAAGATATACTCACACACTAAAGTTGGTCTCTCTTGCTAATGTGGTATAGGATACATGTATAGGCTCCAAACTAGATTTTAATATAAATGAGGTCAAAAGAAAAGGTCACTGTGGCCTGAAATCGCATACCACATTCCGCTATCCCAAGATTTACCCTGATACAAACGTTGGTATCTCTTGCTGATGTGGTGTAGGAAATATATTTCGAGCAGGCTCTTTTCTTTAAATGAGATCAAAGGTCATGGCCAAGGCCAAAGTGATCTGAAATTGTTACAGAACAATGCACGTTCCCAAAATATACATGTACTCACACAACACATTTGGAATCTCCAGCTGATGTACATTGTAGTATAGGAATTATACCAGGGCTCCAGATAAGACGTAGTTATTTCAACAAAGCCAACATTTTCTCACTCATTTCAGCACCAAATCCTATGGTGTTACTACTCATTAGAATCGTCTCAAAGAGACGATTCTAATGAGTAGTGACACCATAGGGTTTAATTCAGAAATAAAGATTTTAAGTTTTGAAAACTACCCTTATCTGTTGCTCTGATTATACTTCGGACAATGAGGACACAGATGGACACACAGTTAAGAAGACGTTGTTCGTTCCCGTTTTAACGCAAACGAAACGCAAACTCATCGAAGTAAAACGAAAAAATGACAACCTTTCGACAACTCTGAATATTCATACTAATCTGAGATGCAAACAGTTTGGAGCCTGATCATACGCCGGGTTACCCACCTGGCTCCAAGCTATTTGCAATGTAAATAATGACAAACTACACTATTGAAAAAAATGCATGCATATCAAATGTAAATACTAGGTCTCATAAATAGAATAAAATAAGTGCAATGTTTCTGAAATAATTTTAGTTATATCTAAACTACTGTATAAAGTTTTAAACAAAAATATGCATACATATTACATAATGATGTGAATGAACAATTGCTGTTGAACTAATTCACACACTTGTCTGAACGTTATATAATGGTCTCTGGTCAATCTTTGTAAAAGTTGCATGTCAATTTCAGTCATTTCATGAAATTACCGAACATTTCAGACATTTCGTAAAATGACTAAGTGAAACAGTCATTTCATGCAATGACTGAACTTTTCAGTCATCATTTCATGAAATGTCTGATTTCAAAGATTGAATGTATATATTCATTTATTTTGAAATCATAAGGGTTTCTCCACTCTTTAATTGAGACGAGATATTTTTGCATAATGTTTTGGATTACTATTTTCCTAGATAGACCCTTAGAACTCTGACAGGGTTAAAGTTTAGGTTATCAATGGTTCTTATCCTAACAAATCATCCCCTTATTTCCAAGGCTTAACATTCCATGGAGATCCTTGAAAACAGTGGAATTTCAAATTACCCTGTTCCTTTAGATCTTACAAATGCACATAATATAAGATGATTCAGCGGACAGATAAGAAGAGAGACATTTAAACCACTAATCATGATAGATATCTGCTAGTTTCAATACCTTACACTCCGATGAAAGGGCCTTTAAAACTATTAGTTTTCGTTTTTGAAAACAAATTGTCGCTTAAAGAAGAATAAAAGTGAAACAGAAAGCTCCTTTAGGAGCTTTCTGTTTTACTTTTATTCTGCTTTCCAGACATCTACTGTAAAGGCTAGAGGGAAATCGTTTTCATATTTAGTCGCAAAAAATTGAGATTTTATTGAGAGAGCCTAATTCCTCTCCTTAGTACAATAAACCTTCGGTTCGATTTCAAAAGGAAAAATCAATCAAATTTGATTGAACCTACCCGCCGTATGTGATTACATACGTACGTAGGAAATACAACAGCACGTTGCATTACTTTAAAGACACGTCTTTGCAGAAACAGAGATATCTTAAAGATTTGTGATTGCCTATGATGGTTACTTATGTAAAGATATTATCTTACTCCAATAGGTTTGCTATAGATGAAGTTTTCTTCTATTGTAAAAACGTTCGATACATTTTTGTAAGATATTCCGTAGATACAGGCTTTACTGTGTACCCTGAATCAACACTCTACCTTTTCAGTCCCGACCTTAAATAATGACCTAAATTGTATGAATGTATTTGATTAATTTCAATATAAACAGTTGAGATATTTATTTAAAGAATTTGTAATTGATTCAATATAGCCCCGCTATTACTACCACTCAAGCACGGACCCTTTTATTTGTGTTAAATGATGTAGGTATTTAAAGCAGAATGAAAGAAAAACAGAAAGCTCCTTCAGGAGCTTTCTGCTTTACTTTCATTCTGCTTTAAACAACACAAACTTTTCTTTAAACACTAAAACGCGCTTTTTATTGTAGATGTCGTAATAATTCAACGTTATTGTAGTTTAAGGGTGTATCAATGTCATGAGCCATTTTTTCAAAGTATTAAACTTTTTTTCTATCATTGTTTTTTTGGAAGAGCTATTTATGATGAATGAAAAAATGTAAAAAAAAATATATGGTGGTGTCCTTTTTTTTGAGCTACAGCGATTTGAAAAAGGTATGTCAAATTTGGATTTTTTTTTCAAATTTTACCCATTCAGAGTACAAGCTTCAGTAAAATCTATTTAAAAACAAAACAAAAATGTTAATTTGGGTTTTCTTTATTTATTTCATGTCTATGGTGGTATGTTCACATATATAAACCAAATTTAGACAAAGCAGGCACCAGGTTTGAACAATATGGATCCTTGAATATCAAAAATTTGCTTTATATAGGGCGTGATTTTATTAGATTTTTTATTTTATGAAAAAAAGTAAAAAAGTTTGAAAATGAAATAGTTCTAGTATTTAACTTTTTCTTAAATTCTACCAGATGAAAGCCCATACTAAGGCAGTTCAAAATATGAAAAGAAATTGAAAGGTCAGTGTTGAAAATTTTGAGTTATTAAAGTAAAAAGAGTTATCGCCCCTTACAAAATTTACAAAAAAGTACCATACCGATGATATTTAGAGCTTTATAAATTTCACATTTGGTGCCTTTATTTTCTTAAATTAGTTTTTGTATGAAGAAATACTACCATAGATAGGAAATAAATAACACAAAACCAAATTATCACATTTGTTTTCATTTAAAATGGGTTTTATTGAAGCGGGCTGTTTGAAAAGGACAAAATAAGAGGAAGTGGGTGGGGTAAATTTTACATGGCCGTAGAGCCAACTGTTGTTCACCAAAATGTACACTTTTTCTATTTTTTCATCCATCTTAAATAGCTCTTCAATACAAAACCATCATAGAGTGTTTTCATGTACTTTGAAAAGTTCCCCAATTCATGACATTGATACACCCTTAAGTGAAATATGTTTTTAACATTGTGATCGGACCATTGGGTCTCAACTCTTGTGAAAAGAGAGCAATTTATACAGAAGCCCTATTGTCAATAGGTCTCAGACAAGGGGGGCATTTTATTGTGCTTTGACACATTAGCCATTAAATGGCGTTGATTTAGACATTTCAGTATGTGACCGCCAATACATTCACGAATAGAGCCATTACTCCCGTCAATAGAATTCAATACATTATATAGCTGTGTTCAATTGAAGTACAGTCACACCTTTATTAAACGATCATCGTAAAGATGTGAACCAATCTAGTTGATAAACTTTTGCTTAATGCAGGACAAAAGTGTTGCAAGGAGCTTTCTGCAATACGTTTTGTCTTGCATTAAGTAGTCTGTTGTCTCTTAGAGAATTCAGTGTCTTTCGGTTCACATAAGTATAACTGTATCATCGGTGTTCTATTTGAAGATCTCGTGAGTTTTACAAATTTTAGAATATGCATTATCATTATATATCCGTACTCTGTCCTTCAGTCTGTTCTAACTTCTTTGGGTAAGGTTTGTAATGCCGGTAAATTGCTAACATCGTTTATCGATATATTAATTTAGGCAAAAGAGAAACAAGCCAGTATTTGAAAGTGTTACAGTTAAAGTGGGCCTTCTAGTAAATTGCGTTTTAATTTGTGAGTTTAGTGAACTTGGTTAGACTGCCATGAGCGTTGTTCACATGTAGCTACATATCAAATAGAATTCCTAACAAGGTTTATACAGTGTACAGTAACCCACTCACAACCGGTTACACCCACTCAAAATCATATTATCTACACACATCAGCTTAGAGTAGTTTGAAAGTAAAGCAGAAAGCTCCTTTAGGAGCTTTCTGCTTTAATTTCAACCTGCTTTTAGCAGTTACGTGATTCAAAAACTTAAAACGTCTTTTCTTTTAAGTGGTTGTGGAGTGGTGATTTGACTGTACTTCTGCCAATGGGCTGATAGACCGGGTAGACAGGCGTTTGTAACCGGGTAGTCTTATCTGGGTAGATCGAGCACAATGGGCACTTGTCACGTCAACGCAATCCAATGTCAGGTTAAACCGTCTGTTTGATAAATATCATTACCTAAAGAAGCATAGCTAATTGCGAATTAACAACTTTCGATTGTTGTCATACATTATAGATAGGGGGAATTAGGAATATAAGTAATATCTTAATGAATATCAGTGAAATGATGATGACTGAAGCAGGAGCAATAGCAACAGCATCAGTCGCAACAACAGAACTACAGTGGAGAATCTGTTATTCTTTCCCAATAAACGCGTTTACGCTCAAACTATTATTTGCAGTGCAAACAGTTTGGAGCCAGATCAGACGCCGGGTAACCCGGCGTCTGATCAGGCTCCAAACTGTTTGCCACTCAGATCAACATGAATAGTCAGAATTGTCAAAAAAAAAATCTTTTCTACGTTTTAGCGATTTGCGTTTGCGTACGTTTGCGTTTAAACGGGAAAGAATAACAGATTCTCCACTGTACATGTAAATCTACAATAATACAGTTATTATTATATTACATGTACAGCGGAGATGTTGCTCAAACACAATAAACGCTTTTGTGCTAAAACACTCAGTTCCATTGCAAACAGTTTTGAGTCATATCATACGCCAATCTGTTTGCCACTCATATAAAAATTAATTGTGTGGATGGTTTAAGCAGAATTGAAGTAATACAGAAAACTGCAATAGGAGATTTCTGAAATACGACTATCCTGTTAAGCAAATACCTTGTCACTTTGTAGACTTTAGTTGTTGGGTGATTGTTATAGTAGGCCTAGATATATAAATGCTTATCTGAGATGGTTCGAATATTTCAAAATATCAGCATACTTATGCAACGTCCATCACAAATCCCCCTTATAAGCTATATTAAGTTATTAACACATACAGAAAATGTGATGTCGGACTTGACAAGTGATTTTTATGTCGTCACCTCCAAACATTCGGCGACCGATATTGGTTCTACACTTATCAAAATGTTCGGAAACTCTTTTCTCATAAAATGGGCCATATGAAATATGGATCCACCACTGTAAATAGTAGTAGTAGATTTTTATAAGTTAAACACACGACATGTGATATTATCGACCACCTTAGTGGTGTTGAATAGTTTAAGTTAATGAATAATGAATGACCAAGCATTTGATCAGTTTACTTCTTATTGTTTGAATTTTTCAAAGTAAACGAGATTTACCGTGATCGTTATTAACTCTTTGCTGGGTATCTTTTCGTTTGCAACATTTGTCGTCTGCTGTTGTTCTTAATCCCTTCCCCCATAGAAGCGACTTTTAGCGTATTTAATTTATTCCTACGCTGAAGAAAATAGTTCTAGTTTATACCCTCATGAACAATTACCTTTACAAATATTTTATATAGCCTAGCAGATTTTAGCTTAAAGCAGGCTGAAAGTAAAGCAGAATGTGCCTTAAGGCACATTCTGCTTTCCTTTCAACCTACTTTAAGTGATCACCTGTCACCAAAACTAGAAACAGGCTATGAGGTAAAGGGTTAAAATAGAAAGTTCAAATGTCTTTTCAAAACAGTGTGTCAAACTGTTTTGATCCTGATTAGACGCAGTTGCGTCTAACTAGGATCCAACATGACATTTTGCAAAACGCCATGACGTCTCACCAGGATCCAAACCGTTTGCAAAATGTATCAAAGTGCTTTGTTAATATGGTTTCACAATGCACAAACATGCTATGAGATAAGGATTTAAATTCGTTCGTACACTTTGTTGTATCATTAAACTACTTACAAAATATATCGTGAAAATTAACCTTATTAACGAGTTCGTTAATTTATTAAGTCATTGCCCAGTTCAACAGTTAATGTAATTGCGTCGCCCATATCTTCTTTCATACTCAATCGGCCTCTTGTGTACACCGCTCTGTTACAGTGAATACATTATTCATTCCCAATAAACGTGTTTATGCTTAAAAAAGTATTACCTCTGCAAACAGTATGGCGCCATTTCAGACACCAAACAATTTGCCACTCAGATTAAAATGAGTCGTCAAAATTTCAAAAAGTCATTCCGATCTAACCAATTTTATTGCATTGCGTTTTGTTTGCGCTTGAACGGGAATAAGCAACGCAGTCTCCACTGTATTCTGCAAAGTAGGTAACAATTAGATTAAATAGAGAAGCATGGGTAGCCGTACATACAGTTGACTGCATGATGCAGAAAGCATGCGATGCAGGAAAGACAAACACAGAAAAGCTCTTAAATGCATATAGTATTCTTTTACATAAACTTACTCTGCTTATTCTCATATAGCCATCATTGCAAAATATCACACAAAAAACCTACTTTGGTTCATTGTATGCCCAAGCCCAGGTTCGTATTTTAGCTAAAATAGTAGGTTACAGGGAACATATAATAACATAAAATTATTCTATATAATGTAACAAGAAATAGGCCTCTTGGACATTGATAGCGTAGACCAAGTCAAGGTGTCATATTTTCTTTGCGCGGTTTGCTCAAGGCATGAGCTGTGTGCAATATTATATTCATATTCGAAACCTTATTTGTGCTACACATTAACCGAGTTTCACTACTGTAAGAATTATCTTAAGCGTGTACACTTTATTGTTTAAGAATTAGATCATGGTGATGATGGTGACGATGGTGATGTGACTGCATTTGATGTGGTTAATCTGAACTTAGCTTAATATATTATTAATATTATAATATTACTTTGGTATTGTAGCAATCTTGTTTAACCCATTACTGCATACAGTGGAGAATCTGTTATTCTTTCCCGTTTAAACGCAAGCGTACGCAAACGCAAAGCACTAAAACGTAAAAAAGAACAACTTTTGGACAATTCTGATAATTCTTGTTTATCTTGGTGGCAAACAGTTTGGAGCCTGATCAGACGCCGGGTTACCCGGCGTCTGATCTGGCTTCAAACTGTTTGCACTGCAAATAATAATTTTAGCGTAAACGCGTTTATTGGGAAAGAATAACAGATTCTCCACTGTATATACGCATTTTCACGTATTTCATTCATTCATTCACTGAAGAAAACAATTCCGATTTATACAGTTATATGCAACATTAGAAATGTTATATATCTGGCAGATTGTACATGAAAGCGGACTGAAAGCAAAGCAAAATACGCCTTAAGTTAAATTCAGCTTTAATTTCATCCTGCTTTAAGTGGTCACCTGTCTTCCAACTCGAAACGGATTATGGGGTAAAGGGTTAAAACCATCGTTTTCGTTTCTAGATGTGGCGTTGATCCACTTATACGTAACAACGATGGGAAACTGGCCGAGGAGGTGTTACGAGGAGAACAGCCCGCAAACTGGAAACAGACCCTCCATTGGCTGACCAAATTCTCCCCAGGTCAGTGTCTTCATTTTGATATAAAACTGCAAAAAATATATTTTATATATAAAATGTTGGTGTTTAAAGCAAAATGAACATAAATGCAGAAGTTTCTTTTTGAGCTTCCACACTGCTTTCGACCTGCAGATAATCGGCAATCTTGTATGAGAAGGCAAATGTAGGATGCCAAGACACTTGAAACCTCTTAGTAAGCTAAAAGAAAGATATGTAAGTGGCAAAATGGTCATTGGATTGTAAGTAAAACGGCTAACCAAAGTAGTGTATATAGAGTATAAGATGCAGAAATGCCTTTCACCCGAAATGCGAGTCGGGACAAGAGAAATAGTGTAGACCCAGTTCAGTGCTGCAGGATTAACCCCCGGTGTTAGTGGGGTAAACAGTTATCTTTCCAAATAAGTTTTTACGACGTATGTCAAAAACTCATTTTAGATGGCAAACAGTGTTTGAAACAAGATCAAACGCAAGATTATCCAACGTCTCATCACAGTGACCAGGCTCCAAACAGTTTTCTATTCCGATTTAAACTAATCCTTATCATTTAAAAAACCTTGCTATTTGCTCGTGTTCATGCATCATGAGTTTGTGTTAATTTTCCTTTAAACATTTCCCACATAAATACGCCTTTTAGCGCCTTTTATTTCTTTCTATACACTGACGAAAATAGGTCCGATTTATACACTCATGAACAAGTAAAATAAGAAATTTTTTCTATATCCTAGCAGATGGTAGCTAAGTTAAGGCTGAAAGAAAAGCAGAATTCACATTGAGGCGCATTCGGCTTTATTTTTAACCTGCTTTTAGTGACCACATGTCTTCAAATTTAGAAACATATGGTGTACTGGGTTAACGGGAAATAATAGCGTGGACAATGACTAGCTGGAAACGCGGTGGCTTATCTGATTATGGTTTACATTGTTTACCATGTCCAATGCCCATTTCGCGTCGAGATTTACATGTTATCACAAATACAAATGTACGTGGGTATAAAAAGTTTTAAGAAGTTTTACCAAGCCATCATGTTCAATATTCTCTTTTCAAAGAGAATAAATTGCTCACTCTTATCTTGACAAACAAACGTGTTTCAGTCAATATTTGATTCTAGTGATTTGTGTATACTTTTGCCCTTATCACGTTAAACTATCGCCTGCTTCAAAATATATCGCCTGCCAAATAACTAAATCCTTAATTTTAGTAAATTTTATTACATGTACTTTTATTGATGAAGAGATATTCAACATGAGGATCAAACTGTTTGGATCCTGATCAGACGCCGAGTTACTCGGCGTCTGATCTGGATCCAACCTGTTTGCATTAGTTAGTCAGGTCGCGCTCAGCATGGTACAATCTAACCTCTTAACTGAAGGGTTTTACATGTTGCAGTCAAGTGTTTTGTCAGCAAGGTAAACGACATGTCTGAAGCATGTCAAATAGAGCCCGTACTTTACAGAATAAAATGGACGGAAACGTTATTTCTGGTATGGACAGTACTATACCAGTACATTTATAAACACATTTGCATTAAAATGTAAACAACTGGCTGTTTTTTGTGTTAAATGTTTTTGTTGTTGTTTTTTATTTTTGTATTTTACCAGTATTTGTTTTAAAATCTTATTAAAAACTTATTTCAATCAGAGTGACAAACAGTTTGCAGCCAGATAAGAAGCAGCGTTTTTCGGCGTCTGGTCTGGCCCCAAACATTTTGCAATTGAGTTTGAAGGCACTTTTCATATAGTATCCGTGCGTCCTATAAATGTATAAGAAACGTTTCAAAATTGGCTTTTTATACATGTTATCAATATCTTTATTCTATTTGCCACAGTAACTATTTGATTCCAGAGGTTTGTGTATAGTTACCCTCATAAACATTGGCCTGCTAGCCGCAACTTATTAGGTTTGCAAATAGTTTGGACCCAGATCAGACGATGTGATACGCGGCATCTGATCAGGATCAAAACTGTTTGCTATTCGTATTAAGGTTTGGTTTGTTAAAAACTAAAATGATTTGGGAATTAGATTTTAAAGAACAATTGCAGACGACATCTAGAAAGCAGATGGTAGTGTTGCAGGTGGAGAGTTAAAAGGAATGATTTACATTATATAGTCAAGAGGTTTGTCAGCAAAATAAATGGCCGACTTGAAGCATGTTAAATAACAGCCTAGTAACATGCATGCGAGTATTAGTAAAGAATAACCCATTCCCCAGAGTACATGTATTATATCAAACAGGGACAGTTCATTGCATTGCTCAGGCATATATGGGTTACATGTAGCACTGCCGTGTGTAACATTGTTTCAAATCTGGATTCATAGTACAAATAAATTAAGCCATTGAAGACATAGAACTTTACATGTATCGAAATGGTTGTCACAAAAGTTTGAACCCTGATTGACGTCTGTGTAGGGTTCAAAGTGTTTGCACAGCCGATTGCAGTCGCCTATTACAACGAAACGGTTAACCATTTCATGATCAAATTTTATCCCTTCGCCGCCATGTTGTCGTCTGCTTCAATATTGTCGTCTGCAACATTGCTTCAAAGTTGAATTCAAGGCAGTGTTATGATTGAAGAAATTTCAAAACGAGTCTAACGCGTAACGCGGTGTCTGATTAGGATCCAAACTGTTTGTAAACGAGCATTTTGGCGTCATTGAGAGTTAAAGGGTTAAAGCGATGGAGACATTCTCATGATGAAAAACATTTTCGGCGTACATACAAAAGGAAAATAATCATGATGTAAGCCATTCGTTTCCCAACGTCAATATTTATTCGAACAGTTTTGCGTTTGTTCGAAAATAAAAGTTGTGCCAGAAAAAGGGTTTAAAATGTCATTCTTTGTAACGACCTCTGTTATCTGTGATATTAAAACATACGAACCGTGCCATGAGAAAACCAGATGTATCATATTGTAATCAGTGTAGATCAAGATAAACTACCGCGTCAGAGACGCATATGCTCGTCTTGGTCTACTCTGTTTGACACTCTCAAGCATGTGGTTTATATGTTGTCAGTTTACTACTTGTTATTCAGTATACACGTAGACTCTGATCAGGGGTCATGTCATGGGTGACAGTTAGGTTTGGCCTATAATGTTTGATTCAAATTAACTTGGTAACCCGGCATCTGGTCATGCTCCAAACTATTTGCTATTCAGATTAAGAATTCCCGTTTATATTTATTCATTTCTTCATTGTATTTCAATGCGTTTGCGTTTCGTTTGAACGGTAAATGATAACGTCTTCTCAACTGTATGGTTTATCACTTCAAATATTCGACTGTAGTTTAATTTGACAGGTGTCGGCTGGTTATCTAGACGGATTGATGTAAAAGTAAAGACCCAAACGAGTTTTCTGCTATATTTACCCTATGCTTCATCCATTTGCGCAGAGTTGGTTCTTCCATGCTTATATATTGGAATAGTCCTTTTTTATCTGAGGAAGGTTTGGTCTAAATGTTCAGTTTCGTTTGTTTTATATTGAAATTCCTATCAGCAAACAGTGCAGTGTAGACTTTGATCAGACGCCGCGTTATATAAGTTCGACGTCTGATCAGAGTCTACACTGTTTGCCTATATATCGGTCCGAGGGAACTGTCTTGAAAACCATCGAAAATGTTTTATTTGATTGAACATAAATTACATATTTTACTGTATGCCTACATTTCTAGGGTTGTACCATACTCTCAGTGTGCATGAGGTAGACGACACTGCCGTGGAAACGTTGCTCCGGGGTTGGTGTCGAACTCACATGGTGCGAGAAGACGGAGACGACATCGAACTCGCTTCTGCCATTCCACTAACTGATTCACTACGACAGACCCTGAATAAGTTTACGCCCGTCAACGACTTTGTTATAGAGATGTTGTCAGGACGGGTTCCAGAATTAACTAGTAAGTTAACGGTTCTCTGAATAGAATCAATGGTGTCAATTTCTTAAATAACTTAACTTTGAAATTTTAATAATGAATCCTAGTTTCCAGTTAAGCCTAGTTCAATCGTGACTATTTAAGGTTGTGTTCTGCAATATATTGCAGAATGACAAGTAGTATATACTAGATAAGAAGGCTCCTCAGGAACCCTACGCTCTTGCACTACACTGTTTGCATAGGGCAAATGTACTCATTATAAGTACATGTACTTTCTATATGAAGGGCGAGAAAAGTCGTCGCTAGGGTTCATAGCAATATATTGCAGAATGACAAGTAGTATATACTAGATAAGAAGGCTCCTCAGGAACCCTACGCTCTTGTACTACACTGTTTGCATAGGGCAAATGTACTCATTATAAGTACATGTACTTTGTATATGAAGGGCGAGAAAAGTCGTCGCTAGGGTTCAATTTCTTAACTGACAAGTCCTACTCGATTGATATTTGCAAACAGTTTAACACGTTGAAAAGGGCAACACTGCACTAAAAGAACAGAACAGAATAAAACAGAATTTTACTCCAAGTTTTGATTGATTGAGCTGGGTCCCGTTTCATAAAACTTCGTACGACAAATGTTGTCGTAAGTTAGATTATAAAAGTCTCAATTATTATTTATTTCTCAATCTAATCCTGTCTTGTGACATCTTTTTGGAATCGTCTTGAAAAGATGATTGCAAAAAGATGTCACAAGACAGGATTCTTCTAGAAATAAGAAGTTAAATGTATTTTAAAGTTTTGACTTACGACAGCATTTATCGTACGAAGTTTTATGAAACGGGCCCTAAAGTTGGGATTTACGGCATCGCGACACATAAAATGGCGCCGATTACTTTCATTATAGTTCATTGTCACAAAATAATATGACCTCTAAACGTCCTTGTCATTTGTCTGGCATATTCCATAGTGTACTGATCTCAGTAGGCATCATGAGAGGAGTACACACGAATAATACGAAGTCTCTAGCATATGTAATTCTAACTATACGGTCAACGTTAAAATAAGCATATTTTAACCTCTAAATCACCTCTAAAAACATTGACCTTGTATGGAATCACCAAAGTTGTACTGAGCAAAAAGACGTCTTAAGTTGAGTACACATACCAAAATCTCTCGTTGTTCATGTAGTTCCAAAGTTATGGCCGACTTTATTGTTGTGGACTGATATATAAACAAACCCACTCAAACACTGAAACAGTTTGATGAACACTATTGGCCATACCAGCTTATTGTATACAGTGGAGAAAAACATTATTCTTTTCCAATAAACGCGTTTACGTTTAAACTATTATTTGCATTGCAAACAGTTTGGAGCCAGATCAGACGCCGGATAACCCGGCATATGATCATGCTCCAAACTGTTTGCCACTCGAATAAAATGAATAGTTAGATTTAGGTGTTATTTTGTACGTTTTGTTGTAATGCGTTTGCGTTTCGTTTGCACGATTTTTACACTGTATTGTTGCTATTCTACACAATGCATTGGTAACAGATGGTCAGTTGTACATAAAAATAAAGAGCTTCAGTGTTGCTGTTTTCCTAATATTCCGGAAAATGATCAAATAATTACCAATATGTTAGTAATCAATAAAATTACAATACACAGACGGTTATACATTTACTTTAAAAAGATGCTCAAATGTTATTAAACAATTATTTCATAATTACTTCTTTTTACACCTCTTATTTATTAGAGCAGTCTCTTGAATGGAACTCGCAATATGTTTATGATATATTTAACAGCTGGTTTCTAAAATATAGGGTTGTCGTGGCCGAGTGGTTAAGGCGATGGACTAGAAATCCATTGGGATCTTCCCGCGCAGGTTCGAATCCTGCCGACAACGTACATTTTTAGACCATTTATATCAATTGCAATTTCAAACTGCAATTTAAGGTTCTGGTAAAGTGTTTTTTGGTGCATTTTTGAAAGGTGATATTTTGGTCATTTATGGAGCAATGTTGCATACTTTCATATCAAAATGTTTGTATTGAAATGAACAAACTTATGAGATAGCTTATATGAGATAGCTTACAATTTGAAAGAAAAACTGTGTATCTTGATTTTGAACAATATGTTTGGATTTGCACCAAAATGTGAAGCAAATTTTCTGTACTGAAATTCAACAAATCCTTCCTCTATATTGAAGAATATGCTTTACATGAGGTAGTAGGACCGAAATCCTGACGAAATCCACTCAAATAACAACAGAAGAAGTCATGGAATATTTGACAATTTTCAAGGACAACACTATATCGCCATGGGGGACTACTTATTTTTTCCAAAGTATGGTGGGCAACACGAGCCTCTTTCAAACATTATTACATGTATAAATATGCAGACTGTATTATTTTTTTCATCCTTTTTTAACTGAATTATACCTTGAGAATACATTGAGAATCGTTGTTGGGCTCTCGCGGGAAGATCTGCTTCTTTATAAGCCCATCCTCTTCCTAGAATTCTTCTATAACTGTGTTTTAACGCATGTTGCAAGATATATACATGATTATAATGATTTCATTGCGTATAACGATTACACAATTGCTATTCAAATCCCAGGTCACTTTATGCGTCTAAGCTTGCCAACGTGATCTTACTTTGCACGTGCGCAGATACAGGTGTTTCACTGTAAACAGCGCTACATTGATTACCGCGAAGGCAAGAGAGTCTCTCGCCACGGTCCGCTCGCCTCACGGCGCAAAAAGGATGAGTGACCACGGAGAACGATATGTTTGAGAGACATAATGGGTGGTGGCAGCGCTATGGTCTGGGTTGGGAAAATGGGAACTCTGGAAATTGACTTTGTTATTATTCAATAAAATGCCAACGCTCAGCGTTACATCAATGTTTTAAATAGCACAGTGATACGATTCATACAAAATAAAGGAAGGACCTGGCATTTTCAGCTTGACAATACATGTATAAAGCATCACACGGCGCGTATCACCACACAATTTCTTGCTAAAAATACATTAACGTCCTGCCTTGGTCTGTTTTATCCTCGGACATGAGCCCAATCGAACACATATCGGATGTATTTGATAACAAGGTCGGGTCAAATTATCAAAATTATTCCATAAATTAATGACCTCCAACGTGCATTTTGGTTGGAATGGCAACGTATTTGAAACGTTACGTAAAATCAATGAGGGGACGTATTCTACAATGCATCCGTAAAATGGAGGGAACAGTGGTTACTAGTGCTTTTTTAAACATCACTTTAAATGCGCATCAAGTAAATGTTTGTTTCCAGATGCTTTGGTCATTCTTATTATTAAGAATATTCCATATCGACCCCTCTCAACTGAATTATTCATTAAACAGTATGCAATATTTGATTCTAATCCAATGAGGTACACAGACACATGGATATGACATTGAAGCTAAGATTACAAAAATAATTCATCCGGCATACAAATATATCAACAAAATTTATTATTTTTAATTCTATATAAACTGAAGTGCGATCCGGTTGTTTATAACTCTCTGTGAAAAGTGTTGTAAACATAATGATGTTTTTTTAATTTGAAAAATATTTTTAAGGTAAATTCTTTCTATATGTATATCCTCCATTTCTTAAAATAATTTTCAACATTATATCATGTCACCACGGCTTCGTCAATGACCAAGCAATTTTTGAAAACCAATCTTTCGGTACATGTAAGGTTGACAATCCAGGAGACGCTTATTGGCAGGCTTACATAATTTTTCAACACTTCTTTCAAGAATAGATATCATAATACATGATAATAGTGTTTCCATATTGACCTGACGAGTGCTTTGTTAAAAATTATGAAATATCTTTTCGCAATGTAATCATACATTCTGATTATTTAGGATAATACACTGATGGATTTGTTATCTTTTTCAGCTATATTACTACTTAACTTTTTAGTCCTGTTAAAAGATTACCCCTAAATCCCCCTTTTCACAAACAGACTCAATGTCCGCAAAGTTCAAAGTATACTGGTAATATTGGTTGTCTCTTCCAAAGTGTATGGTTCTGTAATTTTTCACATTAAAACGCAACAGCCACTTTGACTATGTTTAAGGCATCTAAGTCGTGCTGGATAATATCAATTTTAATGCCTTTGTGGTATAGGTTGGTACCATAAGCGAAGAATTTCACAATACTACGTATAACTTCAGGGGGAGGGGTCATCTATTATAAACATATGAATAATGTGGGTCCCAGGATACTTCCCTGGGGTACCCCACATAAAATGTCTTTCCACGAAGAAGACCAGGGTCCTTTCACAAATACATATTGCCTACGTCCAGTAAAAAACTAACGTTTCCATGACAAAACTGGCCCCTCTGATACCAAATACTGATATTTTGCGAGAAAACGTTAATGTACTATGCTCTCAAAAGCTTTGACAAAATCTAAATAAACTTTATATTTTCCAAACGTCCATCACCCTCAATGTAGTGTGACTAATAATCTATCAATTCAATTAACTGTAAAACGCAGGATCCCCTAGAGCGAAAACCAAATTGAGCCTTAGATAAACTGATATATGATTGTGTCTGACTAAATGTTCAAATATATGTGCCCTTATCAGTGTTTCTAAATACTTACAACTACTGAAGTAAGGTTGTCAGGGTGGTAGTAGCATATACTCATGAACCATAACAATATGTTAATGTGTGTGTATGTGTGAAATGCAGAAGCAGAATATACATGCAAAGATAGAAGGACAAAAAATAATTGGTGTGTCTCTGCCCAAAGCAATCGTCTCAAGTGTCCCTACTAGGACCCCATAGAAGCCAAATTCGGATCCGTGCAGTATTGTATACAGTGGAGAAAACGTTATTCTTTCCCAATAAACGCGTTTACGCTAAAACTATTATTTTCTCTGCAAACAATTTGGACCCAGATCAGACGCCGGGTAACCCGGCGTCTGATCAGGATCCAAACTGTTTGCCACCAAGATAAAGATGAATTATCAGAATTGTCCAAAAGTTGTACTTTTCTACGTTTTAGTGTTTTGCGTTTGCGTACGTTTGCGTTTAAACGGGAAAGAATAACAGATTTGCCACTGCACATGTACAATGTGTAGATGGATGTACCCCTTGACCGGACTAGAGCTGGAATACATTCACAGCAATATAAAGCTTTGTATAATAAAGATCGCAATGCAAAGTGAAATATTAATCAACATTACAATAGCCGGAAAGATGTGGAATACTTGAAAGGGTGGAAAAAGGTGATTTAAAGGGACAAACTCTTGATTTTCCTGAAACAAAGGTCAGCTGTACAGGGACAGAATCACTTTCGCGGCAAGTAGTCCGCTAAAGAATTGTGACATACGGAGGAATTTATGATCGAAAGTAATGTGCAATGCGCTTAATTTATTGAGTATGTATCCAACATTAATAATGTACTGAAATAAAAGTTGATAATATGGATATGAAAAAACGAGAAAATGCGGATTAATCGTTGTGTTGTATAAACGACAACTTTCAGTGATATTGCTATGATTGAACGGATATATTGTCTAAATGCAGTGAATCGGGTGAGTGACATTCATCAATCATATTGCTTGTTCGTTTCTCGGTCCGCACGTATATAACAATCGTCAGTCGGTGTTTGTAGATTTGGAGTAGCTGGACTTTAAATGTTGGCAAACTTCTAAAAATTTGTAAAATGCAAATGGCTGCCCTTGAATCAAGCAAGGGGTATTTGAAAGGCCAATTGCAGGGAGTTTTCCTGACTTTTGTAAGACAATCTGTGTAGGAGTACCCAGTATGTAAGGGGTTCTTTGTATGTATTCTACCAGATTTCCGAAAATACGTGCCATTTAGTGATTTGATATATTCTGCTGAAGAGGTTATTTTCATTCCATGTTCGTTACTTTTTGAGCTTCTGACAACACACGTACACTTAAATTTATGGCAATTTAGGCGTGCTCCTTTTCATTGACCAATTATTTATAATGTGTGAAAATATTTTTAGCCAATGTGGAATAGTTATTGAGTATTACAACTTTTCAAATTTGGGTATTTTTTCTCGTACAGGGACCAAAAAACACTATACATGAACCTTAACTAAATGGGAATATGCAAGTTGTGTTAGCAAAATGTTTTATCATTGGCAAATGTTTGTTTCAATTTCAAGTTTTTTTGCAATGTATTTATTTTACCCTAACCCAGGCAAAATAAACCTACAAAACCAAAGAAAAACAGCTACTATTCGGGAAATAACACATGCCTTGAACATGTGTATGCGTAATGTTACATACTATAAGTTATATAAAAATGCATACAGTCGAACTACAATATCTTGACTCGGTTATGTTGAACATATCCGTATTTCAAAGTTAAAACGTGGTTAAGCCGAAGTCTAACATAATTACATAATTATACACGTATTTCAAAGTTAACACGTGGTTAAGCTACGTTAACTTTGAAATACCGGTGAGTTCTATTTAGCCTAGCTAGATAAGATTGAGAAAATGAAATCCATTTACAGAAATAACGGATAATTCGAGTTTAGCGAGCACATGATATCGAAAATCCACCTTATCAATGATTTATGTTAACAGTCGCTGACTGTATATAAATTCAAACATGTTTCTCACATTTTGAGAGCTGATTTTGTTTATACAGAACGTATAATTATAAAACACTGGAGCTTATCAGTATTTTAAGAATAACACAAATTTACTTAAAAGTTTTATTGAAGGAAACACGAGTTGGCAGGTCGTCCGCTACTTTATACTTCTACGTTTCCGGACATAATGATCGACCTATGCTCCTACATGTACAGTGGAGAAACGTTATTCTTTCACGTTTAAAATGTTTGCACGGCAAATAATATATATATAGCGTAAACGCGTTTATTGGGAAATAATGACGTTTTCTCCACTGTTAGTGCGACTGAACATAAACATGTATATAGATATATTGTAAAACTACAGTGAATCCATTGCTTATGTTTGATATCCTCTTTGACTTTCTGCATACTTAAAATTTTGCAGACCAAAGCTGCCTAACGTTATATTAGTTCAGTGATGTTAAAATAACACCTGTATTTTCTTCCTTCAGACGATGTGCTATCGGAGGTGGACGTGAACACCATGGACCACATGCATGAGGGTGATGGCCGGGGAGTCCCCTGCATTCCAAAGCCCCTATTGGCGACACTGTGGGAGATGAGGAACGAGGCGTGTGTGGGGGCGCTCGTGTCACTGGGCGTGGACTCCTCCATCTTGTATTCACCATCAGGCGATAAAACTAAACGGGAACCGCTCTTCTTCCATGTAAATACTCTTGTATAGTACAGAAGATGTTATTGTGGTTTAATGGTAAAATGGTTTATGCTAAAACAGTTATTCATACTGCAACTCTTTGGAGACGTCGGCTTACTAATAGTCTGGTCCGTCTCCAAACTGTTTGCACAATTCAGATTGAATGAATCCTTAGAAAATTCTAATAGTTGACATTTTCTGCAATATGTTTTCGTTTAAACGGTATAATAACATTTTCTTCCCTGTAATGTCCTAGCTACACTCTCCTTGGTGATATTTAATTATATTTATGAAGATAGTTTTAGCTTCCAATAAGTGAACTAAGCAACACAATTAATTTGAACAGACATAGCGCTGTCCAGCCTGATCAATTAGTACCGACCGAGCTTTTAATAGCTTTAATAAAGACATACGTCGCCTTCGAATGCCCTGGAAAGGTAGGCGTTATTCTATTTTTGGTATCTATCTATCTATCTCGTGGTTTCTGCTTCACACCCTCACGGGTAATTTCGAGCAGTTTGCGCGCCAAGTGCCTATTAGTGGAAATAAGAACTGATAAAAGATAAGGAAGTAAGGGGTAAAGGTGATAGGGGTTAAAATACTAGGGTGAAAAGATAAAAATCAGGATAAAAACATAACTGCAGGACTCATGGTTTAAAATGACAGATGCTGCTGACTGAAGACTTGAACTGATTCAAGTCCCCAGTCAGCACAACATCTGATGGCAGAGCATTCCACTGAACAATGGTTATGGGGAAAAAAGAGAACTTATAGTAGTCTGCACCAGTGTGGATCTGTGTATAGCCCGCAGAGTGGCAGTGACGAGACACCCTTGTATTACTCTGCATGTACGCTGGCACTGGTACAGCCACCAAGCCATGAATGATCTTATAGAAAAGACACAGTCGTGCATCTGCCCGCCGCTGCTCCAGACTACGCCATCCTAGTGTCTCCAGCATGGTAGAGACACTTGAGTATCTGGAGTACTCACCCAAAGTCCAACGGGCGGCGCGACGTTGCACCATCTCAATTTTGTCAATGTTGGACTTTGTGTGAGGATCCCAGACACTACTTGCGTACTCAAGTTGCGGGCGGACAAGGGTTTTAAACGTGCATTCACGGATCTTTTTTGATTTGCATTTTATGTTTCTCTTGAGGAATCCTAATGTTCGATTAGCTGTTGTTGTTATGCGGTTGACATGTGTGTTCCACGACAAGTTGCTCGAGATGTCCACACCTAGATAGCGAGCACTACTGACGGTCTCCAAGGTTTGTCCATGTAATGTGTAAGTTGTGGGAATTGGTACCCTAGCCTTGGTGGCATGAATTACCTGGCACTTGGAAGGGTTGAAGCTCATATCCCACTGTTTTGACCAATCTTGTAGTTTGTCGAGGTCTGCTTGTAGAGTCGAACCGTCTTCCTGTTTGTCGCTGATTGTCAAGTAGACAGCCGTGTCATCTGCAAACAGCCTTACTTGCGAGTTGATGCTTTCGGGCAGGTCGTTAATGTATACCAGGAATAATATCGGCCCCAGGACAGACCCTTGGGGAACTCCAGATGTCACTGGTATACTGTCAGAGCTTTCACCTTCCAGCACCACTGTCTGTGTCCGACCGCCAAGGAATGCTCGTATCCAGGAAAGGCACTTACCACGGACTCCATAAGAATGCAGCTTGTAGAGCAACTTCTCGTGGGACACCATGTCAAAGGCTTTACTAAAGTCAAGTAAGACGAGGTCGGTCTGTTTACCTTTGCTGGCGTTTCGGACCAGGTCCTCCACGAGCATGACTAGCTGTGTCTCAGTCGAACGTTTTTCTCTGAAGCCGTGTTGTAGGTCGTAAAGCAGGCTGTTTGAATCAAGAAATTTAACAAGATTAGAGGCCACTATGTGCTCAAGGAGCTTGCATGCAATACAAGTAAGGGATATTGGGCGGTAATTTGCCGCAGCAGACTTGTCTCCCTTCTTGTACAGCGGTGCTACGTTTGCAGTAGTCCAGTCTGCAGGTACCTCGCCTGTGTGTAGGGAAGTTGTGTAAATTACCTGCAAGATTGGCGCTATCTGCTCACGAAGCTCCCTGAGAACAAGTGGCTTAATCTTATCCGGGCCTGCTGCTTTGTCAGGTTTTAGGTAGATAGTTAGATAGATAGTTTCCAATTCTATTAGATAAATCATAAAACATATAACATATGGAAACTTCAGATTAACCTGCTATTTCTGTGTTGCAGCTACTCACAAAGGACAGACACACACCTGATCAGATAGTTCACAAAATCCTTCACTCATCAAACATGGCCGCCCGTGATTTAAAAGGCCAAACTGTGTTGTATAAAGCCATCGAGTTGGGTTACTCGGAACTTTTCCTCAAAGCTTTGTTCAAATATGGCGTCGACATTGCGGCTCGTGACGAGCGAGGTCGAACGGCACGTGACTACGCAGAAAGTGCGAGGAAATACAGATATTTGACAATCATTGATAACTTTGTGGTTGATTCAGCAAAATCGTGTAACTTTGACAGACTGCAGAAACTAGTGCTTCAGGGATATGACCATATTCACACAATCACGGACACAAGGGGGATAAACTTGTTCAACATTATCAAACAGCAATACATCTCTGGGAATAAAACTCAACTCCTAACGTTCATGGATAAGATACCAGCAATACAGGTACATATAATAGCTGTAGCGTAAGTTTTTTTTATGTTATCATTGAACCCTTACAACGATTATACTGACAGGGCTGCCATTTCTCCGGATTTTTCCTAAATCTTCGGATTTTTTTCTAGAACATAGTAGCTTAAAGCAGGCTGAAAGTAAAGCAGAATGCGCCATAAGGCGCATTCTGCTTTATTTCCAGCCTGCTTTAAGTAGTCACATGTCAACAAAACTAGAAACAGGCTATGGGGTAAAGGTACGATTCGTAAATTCGCAATTGAAAAATACAAATTTCGAAATCTTAGGATTTTTCATGTCAACTTATGGCAGCCCTGTACTGATCATTTCTAAACAGTGTATATGAGAAGAGTACAGACTTTATTTCGAAACTGGACTAGCACATCCGAAGTTTTAGGGGTGAATGGTTTACTGCCAATACACCTTTCATGCCTTTCTTGCCATTCATCTTCTGCAAAAAAAATAATATACAGGTATAAACAGCGTTGGAAGGGAAAATATTAATGCGTATGTAAGACGCGTTAAAAAGTCCCAAACAATTTCTTCGTTGCAGTACCAATTTTCTATTTATTTGTTTCTTACTGAAAAGTTTCCGTGTCATTTTCAAGTATATTCTAAAACATAGTTTTATGTATAAAACAAAAGAAGCATACATATAGTGAGTTAATTTTCTAATCAGATAACATCTGTCATATGCTTATATTTTAGCGTTTTACAAGTGAACCTGAGATCGTTCTCAAGCTTTTGATTGGTCAGAAATTCAGAACGCTCAAATTTGACCGAGCAGAAGCTTGAGAATGATCATCGACTCATATCAAACTCTTTATCCGTAAGTATGGTGTGATCGTTATTCACATAAACTGTTTTGTTTTCAGGAGTTCCTCCGTCTTATGTTTCGGGCTACAGACACTGGTGGGACTGACGAACTAAAGCGATATGTCAGCCGTAAGTTCTCATATGCGCAGGACCGCTGTGGGCGCACGGTCCTACACAAGGCAATACTGAACAAGAAGAAGGAAATGATCAAGCACATCGTCAACTATTACCGAGATATCCTGGATGTGCAAGACAATGTACGCTCAATATTACTTCACATTGACCAATTATTTCACAAATATGCCCTTTACGCCCCAAGGATAAACAATAAACCAGAAACGCCTCAATGGACATTCTGCTCTACGTTCAATCTGCTTTAAGTGGCGACCTGTCTTTAAAACTAGAATGAGGCTGCAGGGTAACTGGTGAAACATAAGTCACTGCTTATGCAATACAACGTTTAACGCCGAAAGTTCGAAACTTTATGCATTGTATTTGTCCTGTGACCAAAATGATACCACCCCTCAAGACTACCCATTTCGTCAGATTCTGAGAGCTCATCTAATCTTCTGTCCACCACGGGTTAACTTGTGATAACTGTTGCAAACAGATACATGGATGCCATAAGTTGACATGAAACATCCTAAGATTTTCCTAATTTGCATTTTTCAATGGCAGTTTTACAAATCGTATCTTTACCCAAACGCCTGATTCTAATTTTGTTGACGTGTGACTACTTAAAGCAGACTGGAATTACTTTCAGTCTGCTTTAAGCTACCATGCACAAGAAAAAATCCTAAGATTTAGGAAAAATCCGGAGAAATGGCAGATAGGATCCAAATGAGACACCGAGTCGAAAGTTTTTAACACTTTGGTTATATTTCTTAAAACAAAACATTGAAGAAATATGAAGAAGATTAAATTAATTAATAGATGATTTGTTACATCTACAGCTGGGACGAACAGCTCTACACTACGCCCACCTTGTGACGGAAGGGCCTAGCCTTGTCAACTACCTCGTGTTCCAAGGAGCAAAGTCCGATGTCAAAGATTGGGTAGGCATACATACATATAAAACAGTGAAACTCACTTATAAAGATATTGTTCATAACGAATTGTATATAACAAAATGCATTTCCCGTCTCTAATTAACGTATAGTAAAATGTCAGAATATAATACTATACATGTAATCGGTTAAAGCTATCAAAAGTAGAAATATAATATACTTCTACAAAGGGAACATCTATACAAGTTCGGCATAGAAATACAATGGGAGTTGAGTGCTAAGTTATGCTTAGTTTTAATTTAAACATATTTTCTAATGGCAGAGGCAAAAGTGAAACGAAGAACGAACAGAATTATCATGTACGTCGGTTGAAAAAAAACAAGTATATTTGCAAAAGGGCCAGGCTACAAGTTCAACATTATTAACATCCCTCCTTTTCAAGTAGTTTGTACGTCAGTTTATTTACATTCAAATTGTATTGACTTACTTGATTGGTGTATATCTTGAGTTAAAGGACGGTGAATAATTGAATATTAACTAAAGCAATAAACATTGAAATTCATTGACAAAATGGCTAGTTGGGAAAATAGGCGATATAGAAAACGTATATCTAAAGAACAAGAATTAAAATGAAATATAAGATATACATAAGTGTTGATTGTTCTGTCATAATGACAAGACACTCGCTATATTCTAACAAATTGTAGCTTAACCCTTTACCTTAACTCTTTCCTGAAACTTTAAATGGACAATTCCATTTTCCATTTTAGAATAGTCCATTTCTGACTTTTAAGGGTTGATTTTGTCAATGTTTGGCATTGTGACAAACAGTGAAGACCCTAATCAGAGGGCTCCTTTCGGAGCCCTCTGATCTGGGTCTTCACTGTTTGCATAGGACATGTGAACTATTCACATGTACACTGTTTGAAAAGCACGCCTATATGCGGGACTAGGGTTCAAAGGGTTAAAGAAGCGCCTTTTAGAGAATTCCGTTTAATCCTCCGCGGAAGAAAATAATTTCAATCTAGACAGTCATGAATATGTATCAGAAGGAATATTTTCTTAATTCTAGCAGATGGTAACTTAAAGCCGGCTGAAAGTAAAGCAGAATGCGCCTTAGGGCGCATTCTGTTTTAGTTTCAACCTGCTTTAAGTAGTCACCAATTTTCAAAACTAGAAACAGGCTATTGTGTAAAGGGTTCAGGCAGGTAGAAAGGCACATTCTGTTTTATTCTCAACCTGCTTTAAGTGTTCATCTATATTCAGTATACAAGAAACAAGCTATGTGGTAAATTATTAACATGTATTACCAGGCTGGTCGCCTACCCGGAGACTACAGCATGGTTAGTTGTGGTAAGGACGAGTATATGAGACTACAACTAGCAATGAAGAACTTCAGTATGGACGTCTACCTGGCCGAGACCAACTTCGAGAAGGCTCTAAACAGGGCAGTTCGGGTAGGTATATAATAGAGAAGACGTTATTCTTTACCAAACTGTTTGCCTCTTAGATTGAAACGAGTCATCAAAACGTTGTGTTCTGTTGTGTTTCTGTTCCGTTCAAACAAGTGTCGCCAAGTGGTAAATCCAAATGCTCCCCGCTGTAGGAACGCACTGTAATGTATTTTAAATTAATTGCATTTAGAACTAAATGTATGTTAATTTATATTTTATTGAACTGTTTGTACAATTTAGTTGAGTATCTATATCATCAAACTAGTTCAATTTATATACGATTAGAGGGGATGTTTGTACAATTTAGTTGAGCATTTATATCATCAAAATAGTTCAATTTATATACGATTAGAGGGGATGTTTGACTTTGTACAATTTAGTTGAGCATTTATATAATCGAAATAGTTCAATTTATATACGATTAGAGTGGATGTTTGTACAATTTAGTTGAGCATTTATATCATCAAAATAGTTCAATTTATATACGATTAGAGGGGATGTTTGTACAATTTAGTTGAGCATTTATATCATCGAAATAGTTCAATTTATATACTATTAGAGGGGATGTTTGTACAATTTAGTTGAGCATTTATATCATCGAAATAGTTCAATTTATATACGATTAGAAGGGTTGTTGTTGAGCATTTATATCATCGAAATAGTTCAATTTATATACGATTAGAAGGGTTGTTGTTGAGCATTTATATCATCGAAATTGTTCAATTTATATACGATTAGAGGGGATTTTATGAAATACGTAAAGAAATGTTTAGTAGCATTGTACTGCCAATGGAGCCTATAAGTTACGTGGCAATCAGTTTTGATCCAGACCAGACGCCGCATTACGCAGCGTCTGATCAGGCCATGATCCAAACTGTTTTACCTTGGCATCGATATTTCTTCCAGGTGTCATAAATTTAACTTGAAGAAAATTTAATGCAGACGACATTCTCAATACAAACAATACTGTGGCGTTGAAAAGGTGCATGCAGTAATGACAGTAAAGAAATATATTTTAAGCGAGGTGACCTGGTGGAGGTGGAAAGTCTTGTGCTGGGTCTCGGGGAGAAGGGTGACGTCAATCGGTACTCTAACGTCTTGTTCCAGTGTGTAGACACAGAGAGACAGAAGATAGCAGTCTACCTGATTGGTCGAGGCATGCGGACAGACATTTACAAACAGGTAACATTTTGTTTGAAATGTTTACCCCTTTCACAACTTTGCCCCCCAGTACAATGTTTATTTCACTTATTTGCAAACAGTTTGGATCCTTACAAGACGCCGCGCCGACGCGGCATCGGATCACGATCCACAACTGTTCGACACTTGTTTCGATATTTCTTTAAAAGTCACAGTATCTTTTAAATTTTAAATATAAACGCGGGCGATATTTGTTTTAAATAGATGACATGTCAGTGAAGGGGTTTTGCACTGTAAAAAGCATGAACAGCCGACCTATATCTGGGAGGACGGTTTCACGGTGGCGTTAAAGAAAACAGAGCTGACTTATGGGTAGATACAAAAGTGTTATGTATCTTCAGAGATAGTGTGCCAAATATTGTTAGCTTTTTACATTAGATCTAATTCATTTTAGATAGATTATATGTATAACGATAACATTCAAATCATAATCTCTTACATTTTGCGGATTGGAAACTCTTATCAGTTTAAATTTAATAACTTGTCTGAACATTACAAATGAAACATCATGAGTTGACATAATTCTATTTTATTTTCAGTACGAAGAGTGCAGTCCTAACAGCTCAGCCTGTTCCATGTACACGTGCGACCATACGCTGACGTCACTGTACTCACGTGCCAAACGCATGGAATGTTGGGAAGTGCTTGAAGCAATAAATGATCATTCCTATTCAAAGGTGAATATTTGAGTTTTCTGTCTTAGAGTTTCTGAAGTTGACTGTTGGCCTTCTGCACACTGCAAGCATGTTACAACCGGAATGCAATAAAAAACAGGTTTTGCAATAACTATTAAAATTGAGTTTTATTGCAATTCCGGTTGACTTTTCAACCAGTTTTGCAATAACTGGAATTGCAATAATGTTTTGAAGTCAATCAGAAACGTTGAACTCCATTAGTTGACCATACATACTTGACATTTTTGTGTGTCTTTCGGTGTTTTGGGATCCTCCGACGAAATTTAATGCATTCGTAGGCGCCGGTAAAATGATATATTTTTTCGAAAATTTCAACAGAATATGACGCAGTACTATACGAAATGTAGCCTTAGGTAAGAATGAATCGTGAATAGGGTTATTGCAACTCCTTTTGACATGATAGAAACAAACTTAATTGCACTAAAATACTTATACACTATTTTATTGCAAAACTGGTTTGTATTCCAATTCCAGTTGACAGTTCAACCAGATTTGCAATAACCTAAATTGTTAAGTAATTAACCATACTATTTTACTATCTTACAGGGTTCGTCGGAGGTAGACGGGAGACCTATAGTCAGCAAACCATCCATAATGGACCAGCTTACCCTCCTGGGTCTAGTGTGAACATTATAATATACACAGATCTCTGCTAATCAAGCTCACCATCCTAGATAAACAATTTTAATCACATATACGTGCAAAATAAAGTGCCGTTAAAATCGTATGGCACAGTGTGTATATAATCATAAAAAATACTAACTTACAAATTACCAAAATACTGTATTACTACGCCAACTGTAAAAACATTTTCGTTTAACAAGCGAGTCAACGAAACATGTCCAAGAGTTCAACACCTTTTCCTCTGAGCTTATATACCACTAAACAATTCTAACAGTGACACAAAATAAGTTTAAATAAGACTGATAAAATAGCTTGTAGCAGAACTACTCTTGGTTTAGTGATGCCATGTCATGATACATTACTTAATTCCGAAAACGAAACTGAGTGTCAAATACAGTGGAGAATGTGTTCTTCTTTCCCAATAAACGCGTTTACGCTAAAACTATTATTTGCAGTGCAAACAGTTTGGAGCCAGATCAGACGCCGGGTAACCCGGCGTCTGATCAGGCTCCAAACTGTTTGCTACCAAGATAAACATGAAATATCAGAATTGTCAAAAAGTTGTTCTTTTCTACGTTTTAGCGCTTTGCGTTTGCGTTCGTTTGCGTTTAAACGGGAAAGAATAACAGATTCTCCACTGTAAACACTTTTAGTCAATACGATAACTTGTTCAGATTAAGTCTTAAAATTTGAGTATGTTATCAGAGAAGTATTTACTTTGTTTTTACTTTTTTGACTACTGCTTTTATCTATGGATAAATAAAACCCCAATAACAATTATGAGTAATCGCTTTTCTAATGGCAGAGGCAAAAGTGAATGTAAGAACGATCAGAGTTGTGTCTTTTGTTGTTAATGTGATAAATAGAATATTAAAATCGAGTGTTTTCCGCATTGAATTTGTTGAACTTGTTGGGTAAAATGATATGTTGCTCGGCAAAGGCTCGCCATATATTTCATCAAAGTCGTTCAATAATTTCAATACTGAAAACACATATATGTTTAAATAGTCTCTCTGTCTTAATACCCAATATGGGCATTGTTGTAGCCGATTGTCCGGTTTAACCCATTTACAGCTCCATTTATTCAAATAGAGAATAAGAAAACATGGAGGTCTACACAGTTTGCTTACCATACAGTATTCGTTTGAGTATTACTCACTTGACCAATAACCTTCAAAGTTAAACCGAAATATAGGAATAGTGAAGACATTATATAATATTAGATTTATAAGAAACAGAATGTCACCCGAGAAACAGAATGTGACCAAGAGGCGAACTTGAGAGTGACATTCTTGTTTTCGAGGGCTGACAATTTGAATGTCACGTAAACTGCCATCTAATATTTATTTCATAACACCGATATAATCAGTCCTGGCGTTGGAATCGTCTCATTCGTGGCTTGTAAAATAAGAACCAAAACGCTCTTAATACCTTAATACAGAAAGAAAATCAAGAAACATTACAGTTACTTGCCCCTATGTGACATTCCATAGAATGTCCCATAGCAAAAGAATTTCACATAGCCCAGACTGCAACGTCATATATATATTTTTTTTAGCGTTCCACTTATCATGGCCATTTATATCCTATGTCCTGATGTGTTGATGAACTGCACTGTCTTACGCAGCTCATCTGCGGTTCCCCACAATTTGCAGTGGATAGAAGTGTCCGTACTCCAGACATTCTGACGCAGTTCTTCCAGATGGGTACAGCTCTGAAGAATGTGTTGAGGGGTTTGTTCCTCTGCACCACACTGGCATGATTCTGAATCCACCAGGCCCATTCTTTTCATGTGCTTGTTTAGGCCGCAGTGCCCTGTCCTCAAGCGGAAAATCACAGATTGTCCTCGCCTACTGAGGCTGTGAATGTGATCCTGGTCAGGGCTATAATTTCTGTTTCTGTTTTTCCAGTCTGTTCTGTAACTACTTTTAAGCAGCGTCTTGACCTCGTTGTATGAAATAGGAGGATTTGGCTGTGTCTGACAACTGCCTTCTTTGGCAAGTCTGTCAGCTACCTCATTTCCATAAATACCGACATGTGCTGGACCCATTGAAGCACCACATTGTTGTTATGGGCCAGGTTATTTACATTTTCCTGTAGCTTTTTGGTGTGGATGTCATTTGGTCCAGAGAGAGCCTGTAGTGCATACAGGGAGTCCGTCAAGAGGGCAATATTTAGATCTTGCTCTTCCATCTCGATCAGGTGTCTGGAAGCTTTGGTGAGAGCTTGTACCTCCGCTCTGTAGTTTGAGCTTCGTTTTCCAACAGGAAAGGAGAGAGAGACTGGGGGCCTGTCTGGGAATTTCAAGTAGATTCCACTGCCACCATTTTTGACAGCTTTCTCTGCAGATCCATCTGTATATGCATGTATCCAGGAGTGCTGAGGATATCTTTCATGGATCATTTCCTGTGTTGCTGATTTTTGCAGGGCTGGAGACTGCTCTCCCTTTTTTCCTAGACCAGGGACTTCTAACCTTATGGTAGGTGTTCTGCATTTTGGTGTCCAGGACTTCTGTTTTCTCTTTTTGGAGGCGTTTCACAATGTGGTTAAGGCTTTGACGTTTTAGTCTATTCTTGGTCAGACTATTTAGTTTTGTGTGTAGCGATGTGATGGGAGTCTCTTGGCTTTCTCTGCCTGTGCTAGAGCTTTGTATTCTCGTCTTGCCTCTAATGGTTCAAGGTTGGCTGTTTTCTCCATTTCTGCAATTGGAGTTGTCTTCATGGCCCCAAGAATGATCCTGAGTCCAGCATTTTGAACCTTGTCCAGTTTGCTTTTGCTGGTTTGGGAGGCAGTGATCCATGCAGAAGATGCATATTCTGCTATAGGGCGTATGGTGCCGGTGTATACTTGGCGTAATATTTTGCTGTTCGCCCCCAGCTTGTTCCTGCCAGCTTCTTCATGAGTGAGAGTTTCTTAAGGGCTCTTTCCTCAACTGCTTCTATGTGGGCTTTCCAGGTGAGGCGAGAGTCAAGTGTTGCACCTAAGAAAGTTGGTGTTTCTACCTGTGGTACAGGATGATTTTCAAGAATCAGTTTGACTTTCTCCTTTGACGTGGATAGTGAGAAGAGTGTTGAGACTGTCTTCAACTTGTTGATGTTGAGTGCCCACTTGTCAGCCCAGTCTGACACATTCGTAATGGCGTTTTGGATTCTGTATGTTGCAGTGGCTGTGCTTAATTCTGAGCTCCAGACAGCAAGGTCATCAGCATGAAGTGTGTTACGGACATGCTTAGGTAGAGCTGCCACTAGGTCGTTGATGTAGACGACAAATAGGGTTGGCGAAATTACACCACCCTGAGGGACGCCTTCCCTCATTTTCACCTGGTTGCTGAGTTGTCCATCCAGTTTCACTCTTGCTGTCCGTTGAAAGAGAAAGTATGTCAGCCATCTGTACATTTTTCCACAGACTCCATTCTGTAGAAGCTTCAGTAGCAGTCCCTCCTTCCAGACCGTGTCAAAAGCTTTTGACATGTCAAAGAAGACTGCAAGTGCCTTCTTCTTCTCTTGAAATGCATCTTCTATGTCTTGAATGAAGTATGCCAGCTGGTCTTCCGTGCTGTGATGTTGCCGATACCCTGTTTGAGTTGGTGCAAGGAGGGAGTTGGACTCGAGATGACAGAGAAGCCTCCTGTTGATTATACGCTCAAGTAGCTTTCCAGTGCAGCTTAGTAGATTAATTGGTCTGTAGCTCCCCGGTTGGTTCTTATCCCTTCCTTTCTTAAGAATGGGCCTTATGTGGGCTTCTTTCCATTTGGAGGGAAACATGCCTGAGTGCCAACTGAGGTTGAAGATTTGCAGTAGTGTTCTTTTTGCTTTGTAGCCAAGATGTTTGAGCATCTCATTGGTAATGCCATCTGCCCCTGGTGATTTCTTCTTCTTCAGTTTCTTCAGTCCTGCCTCAAGTTCCTGTATGGTGAGGCTGTCTGTCATACACAAGTTTTCTTCATCTGTGTGCTGTTCAAGTAGCGCTCTTGTCTCCTGTCTTACTTCCCTTATCCTCTCCTGTGGAAGCCTGATGTTGCTTTCCTTTTCATAGGCTTTAGCAAATATATTTGCTGCTGCTTTCCCTGTGATGCAACTATCACCTGAGAGGAGAGTTGTTTTCCTTTGTTGTCATATAGTGACAGAGATCAATAGACATCAGAGTTGCTTGCCCCTATGTGACATTCCAAAGAATGTCGTATAGCAAAAAATGTCGAATAGCCCAGACAGCAGTTTCATAGAGTGGCCATAAAGTTTTTGGATAGATGTAAAAAATATGCGAAATGTTACATTTTTGTCTATTAGGGGAAATTAACATTGTAACTCAAATCGATGTGTAATAATACCAATAAGCGCGTTGCGCCAAAACAATTATTTCCATTGCAAACAGTTTGGAGTTACAAATGTACATCAAACGCCAGGTAATCCGGCGTATTATCAGACTCGAATCTGTTTGCCACCCATATGGAAATAAATCGTAAGAAACTAACCTCATTACCCCGTAATCGGTTTCTATTGTTAAAAACAGGTCGGTCCTTAAAGCATGTTGAAAGTAAAGCAGAATGCGCCTTAAGGCGCACTCTGCTTTACTTTCACCATGCTTTAAGCTAGATCTACCATCTGCTAGGATATAGAAAATATTTCGTATGGTGCATATGTAGATGGTATAACGTGAAAACCATACAATAAGTTAAAGGCATAAACAGATCATTTATGGAGTAATTGGTTAAAAAGCGTCATTTTCTACAGTTTATCGCAGTGCGGCTGCGTTGGGTTTTTCTTCGTTCAAAAGGTTCTCCCACTGTATGTTCAAACGATCAGCCAGGGAAATAGTGGCGATAAAAAGGACATAAGTAATCGAATCAGACCTTGATCAGCTGACTGCTGAAGAACCATATGGTCAGGTTTCTACATTGTTTCTAATTTGGAACCCAATCTCTGTACAAGTATTAAGAATGTTTGCCATAACCCCTACAAACGACGAATAATAAGCATTTAAGTTGAACAAATGGGATAATAACCGCTTAGCTTGAGATAACTATTTAAAGGGGGTAAATCATTAATCATTCTCATGAACGCGTTTATATCGTACTCCAAGAACAGATGCCAAAAGTCGACGATTTATCCCTTTACCTCATAGCCTGTTTCTAGTTAGAAAAAAGGCGACCGCTTTAACCCTTTCACTGCCAATTTTTCCGTGAGTTTGTTTTACCCCTTTCATTGTCGTCTGTTTCAATTTTGTTCTTTGCAAGACAGGGCTGCCATAGCCTGTTTCTTGTTTTGAAGACACATGACTGCTTAAAACATGTTGAAAATAAAGCAGAATGCGCCTTAAGGCGCATTCTGCTTTACTTTCAATCTGTTTTAAGCTACGATCTGCTAGGATAAAAATCCGAATTCTTAGGGAAAATCCGGAGAAATGGCAGCCCTGGCAAGACCGTTTAAAAGTAAGATTTAATGTAGTCCTGTTAAATTGCTGGTCCTTGTAACATTGAGATTAATATGTAATTACAGAAATTTGTTTTTAAAAAACTTGTCCGGCGGATATTTCCTATATATCACCAGCTAGAGGTGCACACGTTGTTGTGAGTACATCGAGAGAGGACAGAGCGTACCGTAATATTGCAGTTTAAATGTAGTTTCAAAACGTTCGTTAACCCTTTCAATGTCAAATTTATCTTGACGATTTTACCCCTTCACCGACCTTTTTTTGTCTGCATCAATATTGTCGTTTGAAATATCGTGTCAAAGTTAGACTTCAGACAGTATGATGATGATGATGAAGATGAGTTGAGTTTTACGGCATCGCGACACAAAATAGGTCATATGGCGCCGATGAATGATGAGCGATGATATAATCATTATTTCAGGAAGATGATTTCGGTTAATCTCATTCGTTGCAAAGCAACCCATGGGATCAAAACCACTGACATGTCTTCCTTTCTTGGCAGAGGGATAATTTCGGTCTAATAAACAGAAATCATTGCTAGACAGTATGAGTCACGAAATTTCGAAACGAGTGCCAAACAGTTTGGATCCTGCTCAAATGCCGTGTTACAGTGAAAGAGTTCAAGAAAAAAGGTGACGACATACTATGGAAGAAGGGCTTCGTGTCAGGTAAGCGAAAAAGTCTTGCCCAAAGCATGAAAGGTCACGCATGTTTTGAGTGAGAGTTATAAACGCGTATAATACACACCAAATAAATAACAACACATCTGGGAGCGGTGCCGCTTCGCAAACGGTACGTGTAAGTTCTTAAGTGTGAAAGAAAGACACTTGATGAATAAAAACGAATCTTTTTTCTTTTACAGAACTGCTAGTTGTAAATACTTTATGCACGGAATGCAGCAATCATTTATCAATTGCCGGTTAACTAATTTGATTACTCAATGCGTCCTGGTTTTTTCAAACACCTCAGCACAATGTTCGTGGTCACAGCATAATGAACACTAGTTTTGGTATTTTCTTTGATTTCGAAGAGCTGTTTTCAAACATAGTATCGTAAATGAAAGAATACGATGTTAAACGACACATTCATGTTGATTAAGGGAATAGTTTGAGTCTAATAAAGCTAATGATTGCCCAAAAAATGGAGTGTCGCACATGCACCTGTATCCCCGTGCGCCACAGGAATTAACCCCATGCAACGCATCACATTGTGCTGAAGTGTTTGAAAAACCAGGACAATCCAAGTAATCAAACTGGTAAACTAGCAATTGATAAATGATTGCTACAGTCCCTGCGATATAGTATTTACAACTAGCAGTTCTGTTTAAGAAACAAATATTCGTTTTTGCTCACCGAATGCCGCTTTAATACTTACACCCCGTGTGTCGCAGCACCGCTCCCCCCACGTGAAGTGTTCTACACGATAATAGTTATCAACCATTGAAAACAACAATTCAAACTCGGCAGCTGAACTGCAAGATCGTTTCAAAGGTAGATTTAAGTTATTAGGACGTATATATGAGTAACGCACTAACGCATCGTCTGATATAGATCCCAATTGTTTTGTAAAGTCGACTTCAGCAGTGAAAGGGTTAATTAAATACGTGAGATAGACGATAGGGAAGTGGTCGGCGTTTTAACTCACTCGTCCCTGAAACTTTTATGGACAATTCCAATTTCCCAATAAGCCTGCAGGAGCCCTGTGGTAAAGGTTTACAATGTTTGCATTGGGCATGTGTACTTTTCACAGGTTAACCCTTTTCCCCATAGAAGCGACTTATAGCGTATTTAATTTATTCCTCCGCTGAAGAAAATAGTTCCAGTTTATACCCTCATAAACAATTACCATTACCAATGTAATATATAGCCTAGCAGATTTTAGCTTAAAGCAGGCTGAAAGTAAAGCAGAATGTGCCTTAAGGCACATTCTGCTTTACTTTCAACCTGCTTTAAGTGGTCACCTGTCTTCAAAACTAGAAACAGGCTATGAGGTAAAGGGTTATACAGATTATTGGCGATATCTTGTTAACCAATTGGAATTGTCCATTTATAGTTTCAGGGGCGAATGAACTAATCACCAAAAAGAATAGCTTTGAGTGGGGTTAATGGCAGAGTTCACTGCAATTTTAGGAGAATTTAACCCATTCTTTGCTGAAAACCAATATACAATGTTCCATCACTACAACGATTCCCTCCTTACAACGACCCTTGTCGCAGTTCCCTGGCCAGGACAATTGTCTAACGCTATAACTGCTGCAATATTGTCTGCTTAAAATTGTCGTCTGCAGTTTTTCATTTTGATAGACAAAATATAATGACAAGTGACAAACAGCTTGAATTCAGATTAGATGCCGTGTAATGCGACGTCTGATCTGGATTCAAACTGTTTGCATATGTAAGTAGTCTTAATTTCCCTCCCTATAACAACCCCCTCCTCCTAACAACAACAACACACACACACACACTGTGTCTCCCATTGGGTGTCGTTGTAGAGAGGGAGCACTGTACCAGTATGTATAATTAGCAAACAGTGTAAATGTAGACCCTGATTAAAGGATTCATTTGGTAGTCATCGGATCAGGCAATGCAGCCAAAGTTGGAAACGTTGTTTACTTATGTCATTATGCAATATGAGTGATAAATTGTACCACACAGACATGTTTTTCATCCTGAACTCATTGAGCCCTAGCGATGCATAATATATTATATGTGTCCTTTAAAAAATGTACATGTGAAGAGTACACTTGTCCTGTGCAAACACTGAATTCCCTGATCAGAAGGCTCCTGCAGGAGCCCTCTGATCAGAGACTTCACGGTTTGTCATTAAGGAATTTATTACCAAAGCAACCCTAAATAGTCTAGAATGGACTACAACCTTTATTGAAAACTGGATTCATCCATTAGATGTTTTAGGGGATAATGAGTTAATGTTTAACTTATTTCGCTCAGTTTCTATTCGGGACACCTGGTTGACCCCTTAGTCAATGTAAGCTAGTCATTTATCTGAAAAAATAATTTCAACGTATTTAAAAGGGTTTATAATGGCAACCTTCCCTACAATAATCATTTACAAGTATCTATATAGGCAAATAAAAACACAATACAATTATTGAATCTTTCACATTTTAATAGATCTTAAATATCTTTTTTTCTGTATTTTATACAGCACACTTCACAATTCAATACATCTACACACCTCAAATTATGGGGAGTATTTAAAATACTGAAATGCTTCTGTTGCTACTAAATCCCAAGATCTAACATGTACAGTGCAGAAAACGTTATTCTTTCCCAAGAGATTTGTTTATGTTAAAAATATCATGATTTCTGAAAACAGTCTGGAGCCAGATCAGAGGCTGGGTAACCCTGGCATCTGATCTGGCTCCAAACTGTTTGCCACTCAGATTAAAACGAGTTGTCAATTATTTTTTTTTAAAGTTATCAAACCCCCCCATTTTATTGCTTTTGCATTTAAGTTTATATTTAAACAGGAGGATAACACCTTCTCCACTGTACTCATTTCAATGAGAATTAGATGTGATTGTAATGAGATGTTACAACATAGGATGTGAAGGAGACATACATGAGAAAATATTGGAAACCTTAACTTAACTCCCATCAGTGAGAAGGTACAGTAAAACCTCTCTATAACAAACACTACAGTTTGTTAATTATTGAATGTTTCAGACAGATGACTGCTGAAAGCAAGGTGACAGTAAAACAGAAAGCTCCTATAGGAGCTTTCTGTTTTATTGCCACCTTACTTTCACACAATCAATAAGCCTTCTTTTTCGTGGTCGTAATAGAGAGGTTTTTACTGTATTACAATTTGGATCAAGTTCTAACACCAGTATAAACTCTATTTCTTTGGATCATGTTGAATCATGCTCTCTAGAAAGACATGCTCAATAAACATATTCTAAAGGCTAACTTTTAAAAATAATAACTTTTTAACTCTTGAATCTCCACAGGCACAGGTGTAAAACATAATTCTATGTGAAATTGGTGTATATTCATCAGAATAAAATTGAATGACCAAGGCATCCGACTAGTGTTACAGTTGAAAAGACATTATTCTTTCCCAATAAATGAGCTAATGATGAAACAATTATTTCCATTGCAAACAGTTTAGAGCCAGATCAGACACTGGGTCACTCAGCATCTGATAAGCCTCCAAACTGTTTGTAGTTCAGATAAATATATATCGTCAATCACTAGTCAGTTTCTAAAATTAAGTGAACTGTGTTTCGTTTAAATCGAAAAGAATAACATCTTCTCTAATGTACGTAGATCATTCTACATAATAACTGTAAAAGACTTAACAATAAGAGCAAGATCTCACATGAGAGTTATGTGCTCATCTATTTTCATATTTATAACTAAATACAAACATATGGACAAAGTCTCTGAACTTTGTGTTGGCTACACCTCACACAATCAATTGATTGTTTTGTCCAGTCGTTAAAAAGTTGACAGTGTTTTAGACTTACTACTTACTATAACTATGAACATCAAATAAATTAACAGACAACTATAATGATTCAGTCTATTTGATACTTTAACAGAAAAAGGATCCAAATGACAAACAATTCGAGTAGATTGTTCTGATGCATTTGAGCAAATGCTCAAATCTGACCAATCAAATGCTTGAGAACGATCTCAGACTCAACTCAGAGGCTTTATAACATTGGATCCATTTAGTTTGACCTGTTTTGGATTGTATCTGTTGGCAAAGGTCTTAGATACAGGCCTACAGTGTTGAAAGTCTAAACATTTCATTCAAAACGAAAATGACTTAGAATAGAAGTAAAATTAAGGTAACAATTTTATGCAGAACAAACACAATGAATAGCAACTAATCTTATTCAACTCTGGAAGTTTAAAGTAAAATATCCAGTTTCCAATTAAATCTTACCCATACTAACTTTTACATGTTGATTTTAACAATATACATGTATTGCAATATGGCAAACTGCTTAAGAAGTCCTCTGATCAGGGTCTGGACAAGTGTATTCTTCAAATGTATACTGTTAACTTTATAAATGACGAGTATACTGGTAATCCAATTCAATGTGTTAACACCGTTTTGACTGCAGCAACTTTCAGTCAGTATAAAACTAAATCTCTTTATGAATTACTTTCAAACATTCAGCAGTTAGTTGTTTTGGTAGTAATAACAATTGGACACATTTATACACTGAAGAGATGACATTTTTCTTTCCCAATACTTTAGCGTATCTGTGCTAAAATGATTACATTCAAATCTTAAATACCTTGAACTCGCTTTAAGGTATCAATATTTCAAACAGGGCTCCAGATAAGGAGAGTATTTCGAAGTTCTAAAATCTTTATTTTTGCAATAAACCCTATGGTGTCACTACTCATTAGAATCTTCTCTTTGAGACGATTCTAATGAGTATTAACACTATAGGATTTGGTGCTGAAATGAGTGAGAAAATGTTGTAATTGTATATTCTACTCCCTCTTATCTGGAGCCCTGTTCAATGTTAAAACTTGGTATACCACATTTTTACTTCTGAAAAGTTGTGAAGCACAAGCTTGATTGTATAGCCATACATAGACATGTGTTAAGTTTCGTTCAAGTCATCAACTAAACCATGGTCTGTTGACTCGAAAAAAAATGCCAATATAGAAATACAAATATGCAGTGGCAAGCAGCATCAACTACTGTTCCTTACACAGGGCATGTCTGTCAACACAAACATCAGCAGTGTATTGAACACACACAGGATTTATGGCTCCTGTCAACCTCACTGCAACTTTCTGTACTTTCTATATCCCGGCCAGTTCCAGCCTTTCTTTCCACTAGTCCAATCTGGATTTACGAAGGCAGGCTGCAGGACAAAGCCTGAGCTACATAGGTTTGTATGAGTCTCTGTGTTTATGTACAGTGGAGAAAACGTTATTCTTTCCCTTTTAAACAAAACAAATGCAAAACACTAAAACGTAGAAAAGTGCAGCTTTTGGACAATTCTGATAATTTATGTTTATCTTGGTGGCAAACAGTTTGGAGCCTGATCAGACACCGGGTTACCGGGCGTCTGATCAGGCTCCAAACTGTTTGCAGTGAAAACAATAGTTTTAGCGTAAACACGTTTATTGGGAAAGAATAAAGTTTTCTCAACTGTAACACTCGTCTCACCAGTAGGATCTAGGCGGAGGAGGCGGCGGCGGTTGGTGAATTGGGCTTTTGTCCTCTCGGTTAAATGGTATGTAGTTTACATTAAAGCCTCGTCCATCTCTGTTGTCCTTCAGAGCTGGGTCTTCCTGGCTTTGTGGTGCAGGCTCTTCTAAGACTGGAGGGGGAGGCGGGGGTGTATAGTGTATGTAGGTTTGAGTGACCCCTGGCTGTCCAAATACAGCTTGTTGTGGAGGAGGTGGAGGTTGTGATGGAGCTGCTGAAATAATAAACAGTTTTGAAAACATTCACCCCTGAAACTTTTAATGGACGATTCCAATTTCAATATAAGTCTAGTCTATTTTTAACTATTAAGCATTGAATTTATCAATATACATTTGTATTTCAAAATGGCAAACAGTGTAGACCCTGATCAGAGGGCTCCTTCCTCTGATCAGGGTCTACACTGTTTGCATGGGAAAATAGTAATCCTAACAGGTTCACTATTTGTAAATGACGGGTATACTCGTGGCTAGGGTTGACTGTGTTAATATATCACACCTATAGAAGTGAAACAAAAGTAATTCCTGATCTCCATCAAATAATATTTTGGTAAAACTATCTAAAATATGAGCTTTGAGAAAAGAAATAAACAATAGTTTTCTACTTCTGTCCAAGAAAATATTAATAAGTAGTCACAATTTAAAACATTTCCTGACCAAGTTTTGGTATAACACCTTGCCAGGTAAAACTTATGCAGCATGAGCTCATAACTGTAATACTGTCTTTGTAAAGAATCGGTGAAGCCTTTCATGTAATAAGGTCCATCTCTTATATTTGACCATTTGAAAAAACCCTTGAGTATGAGTTTGTCAGGGCCTCTCTAGACAGGATGAGCTTTGCCATATTTTGCACACAAGTTCCATAATTTTTAGTTACTTAAAGCAGAATGTGCCTTAAGGCACATTCTGCTTTACTTTCAACCTGCTTTAAGTAGTCACCTATTTTCAATACTTGAAATAGGCTATGGGGTAATGGGTTAACATTGCTGAATGTCTTACCTATATAAACACTAGTGGCAACTCTAGGCTGGAGCTCTGGCTGATACTGTGACTGTGGCTGCTGGAACTGTGTTACAGGTGAAGCTGCATCCCGCTGGTACCCGATATTCACCTGCTCTCCAGGTACAGGGGTTGGTGACGGGTTACCAGGTAACACCTGGCCGGGTACTGGCTGCACTACTAACTGTTCATATGTGACTGTTGGTGGCTGGGGAACCAGACCACCGACTTGTTGTTCAAAGGGCTGACCCTGGCTATCTGACTGTGTCATATACAGCTGGGGAGTACTGGAGTACTGGTTGTAGGAGTATTTCTTAAACTCCTTGCCTTGAGTGGCCATCGAGGATGGAATGTCTATGTCCTCCTCCTCCTCATCTTGGAAACCTTCAAATAAAACAAAACACATGTCAACATAAGGCCTTTAGGGGGTACCTTTTTTCCCCCTTTCCTCCCTGAAATTCTAAATTGACTATTTCAGTTCCCAATTCAGTCTAGTCCACTTTGACTATTAAGGGTTGTTTTGCCAATGTATTGCAAAATGAACAGTACAAAAGACCCTGATCAGATGGTCCCTAAGATGTTCCCTGCTTGAACAGGACAAGTGTATTCTACATAGGTACACTGTAGTGTTTCCCCCAGGATTTGAAAGGGGCATGGTAATTTTTCCTGAAAAGGGCACATTATAGCGCGCGGCAATCACCTCTTAGTTAAAAAGGTGCAAAGTAAGGTGGAACACAAGATATGTTAGTAAAACACTATACCCTATTATGTGACCATCATTCTGAATGACCTTGACCCTTGTCTGACATGACCAACTTGTTCTCAGAAGCTTCTTAAATAGAGTTCACATACCAAATATGAAGTTTCTATCACATGTAGTTCCAAAGTTATTGCCAAGCTTAATTTTTACAGTAGCATAGTTGACCTCTAAATAGCCTTGGCCTTTGTTGAACATGACACTAGTTGTACTGAGCTAAAGCACATCTTGACTTGAGTACAAATACCAAACATAAAGTCTATGTCATGTAGCTCCCAAGTTTCTGAGCATGAAATGAGCAATAATAATTTGAAAAACTGAAAATTGCAGACAGTGCAGAATAAGATCAGATGGCTTTTTCAAGAGCCCTCTAATCTTGGTCTGTACTGTTTTCCCATTTCCATATATGTAGCCCTTTTTTGTACTATAATTCTGAATGTCATTTGTTTTCCCTTCAATCTTCAGACTTAATAACTTTAGTTTTAACAGGCATTATAAAATTTATTCTTCCCGCTTCACGCAAGCCGACGGCGAGGAAAACTGGTGGAAAAAATCAATTGTCCTATCACATAGAAACACGGCAAACATTCTTAATAAACCTTCTTTTTTTATCATGAAATCGAATCATCATGTTTCTCACTTGGTGATTGGGGTCACATTACTTTAAGTGGAATATCATTTCTGTTGAAAAAAGTCGCTAGCGTATATTCGCGAAAACTGATGACAAAATTATTTCCGCTAACTGTGAAGTTACCAGCCCCGCGATGTTTAGGGAAAATCAAACATTCTTTTTTCAAACGACCATTTTCAATAAAACAGTAACGTAACGGTTTCAATGAAATAGATAGATAAGATCGATTTGGAGTTGATTTGACGTCGGAAGTTTTCTGTCGCTAGTTCATTTGGTCTAGAAATGTGGGCAGGGCTTCTTCCAGTGGCTGTAAATGACAGGGAATGAGCTAAAAATAAACTCGAAAATCGACTACGGAAATTAATGATGGACTATTGGAAGCATTGTTGAAAATGTTCGGTCACTTCTGACACTATCCGAGTATCTATTAAGAATGGGTTACGATTATTTATGGGTGTGGTCGCGAAAACGTAATTGCTACGCTTGATCATAAGGATGATAAGCGAGGCGTTCAGATTGTAGGATGTGCTAAAATTATGCGCAGTAGAAACAATAACATCCGCATTGTCGTTCTCATCGTGTAAAGTTGAAAGATAAGTTTATTACTTTTGTTTTGGTTATAAATAGCAGGTGCTATGAAGGAGAACCCGCCCGAGAAATTTTGGGAAACTGAATAACGCGTCATATTAGCGGACTTTTACATTACAAATCCTTCTTTTTGATTTGTTTACTTCCTTAGTTCTCAGCATTCCATTGGTTCGTTATCGCAATTCGTGTGACGATGCGAACGCTTACGATATGGTTCAATGCATATCGCCCCAGTAAGGGGTCAATTAGCGATCTATCAAGCAATTTACCGAGTATCCTGTCAAGGTCTTATCGGCGCGTGTCAAGTCAGCCAGGTGACCAAAGGGGCAAAAAAGCCACCAACATGAAAATAGGGCAGCTCGGCGGTTGTAAAGGGCAGGATGGCGGGGTAAAAAAGGGGCACGGCGCTGCGCCGTGCTAAAAATGCCTAGGGGAAACGCTACACTGATTGCAAAGGATGCATCATTAGGGTTAAAACTTCAATGGGTTAATTCATTTCAACCAATTGCATTTGAACTCTAAGAATGGATGTAAATTGCCATTAATTTGGAGTCTATTCCAGGACCTGATGAACTGGGATGAACTGATCATGCTCCAACCTGTTTGACACTTGGGAAAGAACAATGTCTTCTCCACTGTACTTAATGGCGTTACCTTTGCCTTTCTTCCTTGGTTCTTGTCCTCCTTGAGGTGATAGACTGGAACCCTGTCTCTTAACTCCAATACCTGCAGAACACCACCAAATATTAATATTTCACTCTCAAATGGCTAGAATTGTATCGATTATGATTTGAGCCAATGGAAAACTAACTACACTAGAACAAGTAGAGTAAATTCCCTCTAATATGACCCCAGAGTAGAATACTTATTAGACCATACGGCCATAAATATGCCTTTAAACACCTTTAATTTATTCCTCCTCTGAAGAAAATAGTTCCAATCTATAGTCATGTGATGAATATAATATTTTCTGTATCCCAGTAGATGGAAGCTTAAAAGCATTCTGCTGTACTTTCAACCTGCTTTAAGAAGTCCCCTGTCTTCAAAACTAGAAACAGGCTATGGAGTAAAGGGTTTTTATCAAACTTTGCTAGTGTTCTGACAAAAGATACTTACTGGGTGGTGGTGGTGGAGGCATGAGAATCTTGTCACCATTTGTCTGAGTGAAAACTGGTTGAGGGCCGGGGGACGTTACAAGATTGGCCACTTGTACCCTCTCCTCTAGCTCATTCCTGTATGCACAAGAATAAACATATGAACTTTGAAATTGTAAAACTGTTAAAATGCATTTAACCTCTTAAGCTAAGATGGAATTGACTTCAATTTGTAAATACAGTGATCCCTCTCTACAACAATATCCAATGGGAGACAACGATTGTGTGTTGTTCAGAGGGAGCTGTTATAGGGAGGGACATTGGCTTCCATTTGCAAACTGCTTGAATCCAGATCAGACGCGTAATGCAGCGTCTGATCTGGATTCAAGCTGTTTGTCACTCGTCACAATTTGCATTGTTTTGTTTTAGGATATATCTGACATGAGTGTACAAACTTTCCTGTACAAAGTTTTCCTTGTTTTATCAACTTGTTTAACAGATGAAATTTGTTCATTCGAAGTGGGAAGTTCAGGGCACATTCTGCTTTACTTTCAGCCTGCTTTAATCTCATATATCCTATCTTCAACACAAGAAACAGTATGGGGTAATGTGTTCACACTGGCCATTTCTTACCTGGGTTGTTCAAAGGCCTGCTGAGGTACTTGTTGTATATGCTGCACAGGTGATACAGTAACACTCTGTACCCCTCCTGGTTGGTGCTGTAACAATACCTGACCCCTGTAGTTAGGGGCCATCATCCCCTCAAACTGCTGTGGCTGGGGCTGGAGATTGGAGTCTGACACCTGTAGCACAGTTGTGGGAGGGTCAGTTGGGGGCTGGGGTTGCTGAGACTGGCCAGGCTGTACGACTAGGTTGGCTAGATGTGGTGGCCCATGCTGAAATATGTGAAATTTCACAAAACTGATAATTTGCAATGACAAGTGAAAGTTTATCATTCATTTTAAAGTTGCACAGCCCGTCTTTGAGACATTTTCTTTGCTACGAGTAGCAAAATTTTCTTAAAAACTCACAAAAACAACTGAATTCTATACAAAGGAAACAGCAGTCAAATTTTAGTGGCCACTCAAATAGTCTTGAATTGAAAAGACACAAAAACTGAGCAATGAACAAAATAATTCAGCAGTAGACATTTAACTTGTGTTTTAATGTTTCTCTATGCTTACCTCATATCCCAATAGATTTTCTGGCACCTTGTCCTCCTGTTTGACCTCGGTGAACCTCCGTTTGGGCTCCTCTCTGGGCCCTGGGTTGTACACATACCCAGATGATGACACGGGAGACGTGGACATGGAGCTCACTGAGGGCTGAGACTGTGGGGAGCTCATGATTACACTGCCATTACCCTGTATACAACAGAAACATACATAACATTGGTTAACAAGCCTGATTAAAACAATTCCTTTTAATAATGCTTTTTCACAACTTTTTCTATGCCTCAAACAAATACCTTTTTAACCATATACATGTACTCCATTAACATAAATATGTCTTTTTACTTTATCCATACAATACTGAAATAAAATGCACTTTATACTGACATGAATAAGCACCATTTGATTTTTTTCTATAGCATAGCAAATGGTAGCTTACAGCAGAATGAAGTAAAGCAGAATGTTCCTTAAGGTGCACTGTGCTTTACTTTCAACCTACTTTATGTGGTCATGTGGTGCACTGTGCTTTACTTTCAACCTACTTTATGTGGTCATCTACCATCAATACTATAGAAACAGGTTATGGTTATGGAGTAAAATTTACTGGAATATTTGAATATGTCAGTATTTTTGCTTGCAATAACTGTGCACTAGGTACAGTAGACACTTTTGAGATGCCCAGATGAGACTGTATTAAAAACCTGGGTCCAGATAAGTGGGGTATTTAAACAAGAGGACCTGAAGGCCCTGATATCGCTCACCATTTGCAATGAAGCCTGATAGCTTTACCTTTGAATTTCACCCGTTTTATTCTAAATCAATTCAAATTTGTCAACCTACTCTAGTATAGTAGAGTACATCAAAGGCAGATAACTAGAGCCTAAACAATACTGAAATGAAGCCTTTTTCTAGCATTTCAAAGTACATCAAGGGCAGGTAACTATTGCCACAATGATTAGATTTCAACAATAGTTGCACTCCTTCGAGAAGGTATAGCTATATACTTTGTGTACAAGTATAATCAAAATCCATTGAAAACTGTAGTTTTAAGAGTGTAAATGCTGTAAAATATGGCATTTTCAGCAATTCAAAGGTAGATAACTCTTGATCTATTTGTCCAATTTCAACCATAATCACCCTTTTTCGAACTCTTATGGTCATATACAATCTGGGCAAGTTTGAGAGAGCTTGGATGAATATTGTGGCCTCTAGAGCGTAAACACTTAAGTATATCATTTTCATCGATTCAAAGGTAGATAACTCTCGACTTGTTGATCTGATTACAACCATAATTGAACTCATCTGAAGTCTTAATGAAATATACAATCTGAGTAAGTTTAAGAAAGATTGGATAAAATGTGTGGCCTCTAAGTGTAAACACCCTTAAATATGGCATTTTCAGCAATTCAAAGGTAAATAACTCTCCACCTATTAGTCTGATTTCAACCATAATCAAACTCATGTGAACTGTTATGGTAATATACAATCTGAGCAAGTCTGAGATAGGTTGGATAAAAATTGTGAACTCTAGAATGTAAACACTGTTAAATATAGCATTTTCAGCAATTCAAAGGTAGATAACTCTTTATCTTTTGGTCAGATTTCAACCAAAATCGAACTCATCCAAACTCTTATGGTCATATATAATCTGGGCAAGTTTTAGAAAGATTGGATAAATATTGTGGCCTCTAGAGTGTAAACACCCTTAAATATGGCATTTTCAGCAATTCAAAGGTAAATAACTCTCCACCTATTAGTCTGATTTCGACCATAATCAAACTCATCTGAACTGTTATGGTAATATACAATCTGAGCACGTTTGAGATAGGTTGGATCAAAATTGTGAACTCTAGAATGTAAACACTGTTAAATATGGCATTTTCAGCAATTCAAAGGTAGATAACTCTTTATCTTTTGGTCAGATTTCAACCAAAATCGAACTCATCCAAACTCTTATGGTCATATATAATCTGGGCAAGTTTTAGAAAGATTGGATAAATATTGTGGCCTCTAGAGTGTAAACACCCTTAAATATGGCATTTTCAGCAATTCAAAGGTAGATTACTCTTGACCTATTAGTCAGATTTCAACCATAATCGAACTCATCCGAACTCTTATGGTAATATATGATCTGACAAAGTTGGAGAAAGATTGGATAAATATTGTAGCCTCTAGAGTGTAAACACTAAAATTGTTGACGACGAACGACGAACGACGGACGACGGACATTCAAGTATTGCAATAGCTCACCCTGAGCTAGCTCAGGTGAGCTAAAAACTACAATGTTTTATTTCTGCATTAATCCCTATGGTATCACTACTCATTAGAACCGTCTCAAAGAGAAGATTCTAATGAGTAGTAACACCATAGGATTTGATGCTGAAATCAGAGAAAAAATATTGCTTTTGTTCAGTTTACTCCCTCTTATCTGGACCCCTGAAATACCGTACTAAAGAGCATACCTGACTGGTCTGGACAACGGCCATGGAGAAGGATTGTGCCGGAGGAGCTGGAGAGTAGGAGGCCGAGGCTGGTGGGGCTGGTGAGCCCCAGGTGGCTGAGGTAGGGATCCCTGTCTGTACCACTGTCTGACCCACAGAGATCAGCTGTTGCTGGGGCTGCTGCACTGACACAGTCTGTTGCTGTGGTTGAAAGGGTTGTTGTTGTTGTAGGGGCTGGACTGGTTGAGGGGAATGTTGCTGTAGGGGCTGTATAGAAACAGGCATCTGCTGCAGCCCTGGTGGAGGAGGGGGCTGCTGTATCAACTGGGGCTGAGAGGATGGCAAGCCTGTAGGCTGAAATATAATACTGATACTGTAGCTTAGAGACATTAGTATTTGACTCAAGATTGAAACTGGCTGTGACAAAATGCGTTAACCAAGAATATAAATTATGAAAATGCATGAACAGAAATCATATGCTTAACAGTTAAACAGTGGGTATAATTATGTATTCTCTGAAAACTCTAACATCATTGGAATCCTAACGCTAATTTGAGACAATGTTTTGTATATAACTTTAAAGTATGTCATCTTATTATATACCTATAGATGATTTATAGAGATTTCTCAGTTTGATAAATTTCATATGCCTCACAGTTGATATCATCACTAGTGATGATATCAATTTTGTAGTGAAGATATTATTTTTGTGACGACTCGTCACAATATCTTTTGGGACCCGAGCGTAAACAATTAATTTTGTGTGTTTTCTCTGTAAAAACGTCATTAAAATGTACATAATAAACAAAATAATCAATTCCTTTGGATGGATATAAACAAGAGGGCCAGAATGGACCTTGATCGCTCACCTGACCATGGTGACACTAGGATGGGTCGCGTGATTTCAGAAAAGAAGATTTGTAAAAGGTGACCCCCAGGGCGGGGCGAATTTTGACCCCAGGGGCAAAATTTGAACAACTAAGATAGAGGACCTGTAGACGATGATATGTGCAAAATATCAAAACTCAGTGTACTATGGTTTCAGACAAGAAGATTTTTGAAGTTTTCATTGGAAAAAATCTATTTTAAGCTTCGGTGACCCAGATATGCAACAGACCAGAACCAATTCATCCATATATGTGAAGGACCTCTAAAAGTTACATCATGCCAAATATCAAAGCTCTGGCCATATTGGTTTCTGAGTAAAAGATGTTTGACCATTTCCCTATGTAACTCTATGTAAAACGGTGACCTCCGGGCGGGGCCAATTTTGACCCCAGGGACAAAATTTGAACAAATTTGATAGAGGGCCTGTAGACTATGCTATGTGCAAAATATTTAAACTCAGTGTACTATGGTTTCAGACAAGAAGATTTTTAAGTTTTCATTGAAAAAATCTATTATTAGCTCCGGTGACCCAGATATGCAACAGACCACAACCAATTCAACAATATATGTGAAGGACTTCTAGAAGTTATACCATGCCAAATATCAAAGCTCTGGTCATATTGGTTCCAGAGAAAAAGATGTTTGAACATTTCACTAAATAACTCTATGTAAAACTGTGATCCCGGGGCGGGGCCAATTTTGACCCCAGGGACAAAATTTGAACAAATTTGATAAAGGATCTGTAGACGATGCTATGTGCAAAATATCTAAGCTTAGTGTACTATGGTTTCAGACAAGAAGATTTTTAAGTTCTCATGGTAAAAAATCTATTTTTAGCTCCGGTGACCCAGATATGCAACAGACCGGAACCAATTCAACAATATATGTCAAATACCTCTAGAAGTTATACCATGCCAAATATCAAAGCTCTGGTCATATTGGTTTCAGAGAAAAAGATGTTTGAACATTTCACTATATAACTCTATGTAAAATGGTGACCCCCGGGGCGGGGCCAATTTTGACCCCAGGGGCAAAATTTGAACAACTTTGATAGAGGACCTATAGATGATGCTATGTGCCAAATATCTAAGCTCTGGCCCTTGTGGTTTCAGACAAGAAGATTTTTTAAGATTTCCTTATTTTTTCACTTTGGTTGCCATGGCAACCAGAGTTCTGCATTGTTTCAAATTCTTTGAACAACTTTGAAAGAGCTGGACCCAAGGAACATTCCTGTGAAGTTTGGTTGCAATCAGACCAGTAGTTTTGAAGAAGAAGATGTTTGAAGAAATTGTTGACACACAACGAACGACGCACGACGCCGGACAAAGACCGACCACAAAAGCTCACCTTGAGCACTTTGTGCTCAGGTGAGCTAAAAATAGATCACGAGAAAAGGCTGTTATCTGGTTAAATAAAAACTCGTCCTGTGTACTCGTTTCTTAACCAGATAACAACCCATTCTCGTGATATATTTTTCATATCAATCCAAAGGAATTGATTATCATCTATATATCTCATTTCTTTACAACCAGTTAACTGTTTATCAAACAAAACCTTTACATACTTGCAGGATAGTCTGTTGTTGAAGTGGTTGTTGTTGTTGTAGTGTTATCTGAGGCTGCTGGATCCCTGCTTGTTGATGCAGTGTAGCTTGTTGTATAGTTCCAGGCTGTAGCTGAGGCTGGGCCAACGCTGCTGGTTGAGGATGGATCCCAGCAGGCTGGTGTTGTATCTGGATAGAACCAGGGGGACCAACAGGCTGTTGTATCTGTAACAACAGAGAGTACAAGTATACCATCAACCTCTTTTAACCCATTACCCCATAGCCTGTTACTAGTTTTCAAGATAATTGACTACTTAAAGCAGGTTGAAAGTAAAGCAAAATGCGCCTTAAGGCACATTCTGCTTTACTTTCAGCCTGCTTTAAGCTATTATCTGCTAGAATATAGGAAATATTTCTTATGATTCTTATTTGTGACAGTATAAATTGGAACTATTTACTTTGGTAGAAGAATAAATTAAATGCGTAAAAAGGCGTATTTATGGGGTAATGGATTAAGTGACATTTCAATACAGGAAACATTTTTAGTCTTTAGGGAACATTTCTAGTTTTTAGAACATGCCATAGCTAAATGCACGACAAAACAAATGCAACAAGCTTGGGAATCTTTCTGTGCAATAAGACAGTATGCTTCCAATGAGACTGGGCAAATGTTGATCAATATTGGTACTCTATGAACAGTAAAGATATTGACCATTCTTGCAGACCGTAGCTTAAATCAGGTTGAAAGAAAAGCAGAATTCGCCTTCACTATCAACCTGCTTTAAGTTGTCACCTGTCTTCAAAACTAGAAACAGGCTATGGAGTAAAGGTAAAGGACAGTCCATGATGCCTAAACATTGAAACACTGCCCATGCAACAACATTTGGACAGTTGCGTACACAAGACTTGACATTCACAAACCTGACCTACTGCTATTCATTCCCTCTTCAACCAAAACAAAATGCAGTGAAATGGAGAAAATGACAGCTTTTTGAAAATATTTATGATTTGTTTTTAATCAGAGTGGCAAACAGTTTGAAGCCTGATCAGATGCTGGGTTACCCAGCATCTGATCTGGCTCCAAACTGTTTGCATTGGAAGTGATAGTTTTAGCGTAAACATGGTTAGTGGGAAATAATTTTTCCATTCTATCTATCTTTTCTACTGCTACATACACGATGCAGTAAAATGGAGAAAATGATAGTTTTTTGAATATGTTGATTTGTTTTTAATCAGAGTTTTTAATCAGATGACCACAATCTCAACTTGGTTAACGATCCTGATGATCCCCCAACCTTCTACTCCAGATGCTGGCACACCACATCAACACCAGATCTTGCCTTCTGTTCTGATGACTTACAGGGATATACTAGAAGGGAAGTTAGTGAGCAACTAGGCGGCAGTGACCATCGACCAATATGTTTAACATTGGACCTAAAGATTCCTGCTGCTTCTACCATCCCAAGATGGAACTACAAAAAAGCTAACTGGACCTCATATAACCACCTCAGCAACGAACTTTGCAAAGACATCAGAGTAGATGGCTGGGATATAAATCAGGTAGCCAAAGACTTTAACACAAGTATCCTACAAGCCGCCAAAAAGACAATTCCAAGGGGAGCCAGGAGAGAATACAAACCCTACTGGAGTGAAGAGTTGGGGGAGCTACAGAGTCAGCTGTCAGAAGCCAGGCGGGAAGCAGAAGCCCGTCCCTCACAAGAGAACAACATCCATCTTCAGCATGCCAAGGCCAAATTTCTCAGACACAAACGAGAAGCACTGAGAAAGAGCTGGAAGACCAAAACTGCATCTCTTAACCTACAGAAAGATGGTCAGAAGCTGTGGAAGCTGGTTAAACAGCTGAATGATGAAGATGCTGGAAGAGGCTCAACTACATTAGAAGAGAATGATGAAATGTTGACAGGTAAACAGGCAGCAAACAGATTTGCTGAGAACTACCATGATGTCAGTGACATCCCTGTCAACAGAGAGAGACAGAGAGAAGCAAGAAGAGAGCAGCGAGAGAGGACAAACAAGGAAACACCAGGCCATATGGACAAGCAGCTTACACTAAACGAACTTAAATCAGCCCTCAAGCAACTTAAAAGCAAAAAGTCTCCAGGAGCAGATGGAGTTACAAATGAAATGCTGACACACTTGGGCACAACAGCTATGAGCAAGCTCTTGGAAATTTTCAATCACAGCTGGGAATCAGGACAACTGCCACAAGTATGGAGAGAAGCAGTCATGATACCAATCCTAAAGAAAGGCAAAAATCCAAAAGTAGCAGCAAGCTATCGTCCTATTAGCCTGACCAGCTGTGTTGGAAAGACCATGGAGAGAATAGTAAACAATCGCCTCAAGTGGTATCTGGAGACAAATCACCTACTTGCAACCCAGCAGTCTGGCTTTAGACAGTTCCGCTCAACTGAAGACCAAACCACATACTTGTCACAAGAAATTGAAGACGCTTTTCAAGAGCAGAAGGTCCTTTTTGCCACATGGATTGACCTACAGCGTGCGTTTGACAAAGTATGGACAGATGGGCTCCTAGTTAAGCTCATGAGGAATGGGGTTGAAGGTCATATGTTCAAATGGATAAAGTCCTATCTCTACAACAGAAGGGCAAGGGTCAGACTGGAACAAACATACAGTAGGAAGTTCTTGCTACGGCATGGTGTTCCCCAGGGAGGAGTCCTCTCCCCTACTCTCTTCTTGTTATTCATCAATGATCTGATATCTGAGTTACCGAGAGGAATAAAAGCTGCACTATATGCAGATGACCTTGTACTATGGTGCAAAGAGGAGTATGCCACCACAGCCACCCTGAGGATGCGAGAGGCTATGGATGTCCTCACAGCATGGGCTGAAGACTGGTGTGTTACAGTCAACAAGGAAAAATCCTTCACCACACTGTTTACATTGTCATCCAAACAAAAAGCAGGTGTTGTCAAGATGGGACCAACTCCTCTCAAAGAAGAGCCACAAGCTACATATCTTGGAGTAACATATGACAGAAGGCAAACATGGAAGCCTCAAATAGCCCAGGCAGAAGGGAAGGCAAGAAAAAAGCTGTCAATAATGCGCAAGCTTGCTGGTACAACATGGGGTGCAGACGAGCAAATACTGAAATCCACATACCAGGGTACAGTAAGACCTCATCTGGAGTATGGATCAACTGCATGGTCCACAACATCCAAGACAAACCTCCAGAGTTTAGACAAGGTTCAAAACCAAGCCTTGCGCATTGTTACAGGTGCAATGAAGTCAACCCCTATCAAGCTGATGGAGCAAGTCACAGGAATACAACCGCTCGAAGAAAGGAGGCAAACCAAAATACTGCTTCAAGCCCAGAAATATGAGTGCCTTCCTGAACATCCAATGAATGAAAGGTTACAAGGACACACCAAAAACAGGCTAAAGCGAAGAAGCTTTGTCCATGAGGTAAAGAAACTCAAGAGACAACATGCACACTCCCTTGATATCCCAACAGCTCCTCTTGATAACACAGACATCACAAACCCTCTCGACACTGACCTATCTACAGTTGGTATTCGCATGGATGTGCCACAACTACATGGAAAACAAGATGATGACAACACCAAGCGAGTCCACACTCTAGCAATGATCCAAGACTTATGTCCACCAGAGGCCTGGACACATATATACACAGATGGGTCTGCCACCAATGCAATCCAGAACGGAGGAGCTGGTGTTGTCATCAAGCACACGAATGGTACCATGGAAACAACAAGCACTACTGCCGGAAAGCATTGTACCAACTATGGAGCAGAGATTGAAGCACTGATACAAGCTACAGAAATGATAAAAGCATCTGAGGATAGTTGCTCACAAGTTGTCCTGTTCACAGATGCACTGTCAGTTTTACAAGCCCTCTCCAATGGCAAGACACCACATCTTGCAAAGGCACTGCAACAACTTAATAACAGTTATAGAGTTGTACTCCAGTGGATACCCGCCCACTGTGGAGTCCCAGGAAATGAAGCTGCTGATAAGCTTGCCAAACAGGGAGCCCAAGGAGACCAATCAAACAACAGTGTCACATATCAGGAGAAAGTCACCATGATTAAGTCAATGTTCAAGGCCAGACAGGAGAAGGATGCTTATCATAATCTTAGCAGGCCTGAACAAGTCATCATGGTAAGACTACGCTCAGGGCACAACAGACTGAACTCTCATATGTTCAGGAAGTTCAGGCTGGTCCCATCACCAATATGCCCATGTGGTGAGGAGGAACAGACAGTAGAGCACATTCTCCAGAATTGTGACAAACACAACCAGCAGAGGGATGCGATATGGCCTACAGATACCCCACTGAACAGGAAGCTGTACGGAGGGGTGGAGGATCTGCGAAGGACCACACAATTCATCTCTGCAACTGGACTGATCGTGTAGAGGCGAACGACAAGAAGAAGAAGAAGAATCAGAGTGACAAACAGTTTGAAGCCTGATTAGATGCTGGGTTACCCAGCATCTGATCTGGCTCCAAACTGTTTGCATTGGAAGTGATAGTTTTAGCATAAACATGGTTAGTGTGAAATAGTTTTTCCATTTTTCCACTGCTACGTACCTGTGTGACCTGTTGAACCTGTGGTGGCTGGGGTAAGGGCTGACCGTTCATGGAGGAGATGACCATCTGACCTGGCTGCTGACCAGGGGGCAGGCTCACCAGGATCTGCTGTTGACTGGCTGCAAATACAATACAGCTAAAACTTAACCCTTGACTCCATAGATATGCCATTTTACCCATATAACTACTTACTTAACTACAGAAAATAATTCTATTTTATACAGTTTAATGAATGAGCAACGAAAGAAATGTGTTCTACATCTTACCAGAGTGTAGCTTAAAGCAGGTTGAAAGTAAAGTAGAATGTGCCTTAAGGCACATTCTGCTTTACTTTCAACCTGCTTTAATTGGTCACATGTCTTCAAATCTAGAAACTCTACTAGACAACTCTTACTCCTTTATCTATAACACATACTCATAGAAATGCCTTATCAAGCTTCAGTCCTCTCCTGATCAATGAACCACAGAACCCTTTCCTATGTGACATGGTGGAAGGAAAGTTAACATACCGGTAGGTTAGCATGAAATTGATTTTTAGAACCTTTAGAAATTGAAGTTTTAACCCATTACTCCGCAGATACACCTTTTCACACCTTTAATTCATTCATCCACTGAAGCAAATACATGTTGTTCTACTTCACGCAGTCATGAATATGCATAATAAGAAATATTTTCTATATCCTAGCAGATGGTAGCTTAAAGCAGGCTCAAAGAGAGCAGATCTTGCCATACGGCACATTCTGCTTAGCTTTAAACCTGCTTTAAGGAGTCGCTTGTCTTCAAAAACTAGAAATTGGCTATTGGGTAAAGGGTAAATGAGACTTCTAATTTATAGAGCACACAACTTACCCATTATAGGTTGTTCTGATGACTGTACAAACTGCTGTATGGGTTGGCCTACACTAGAGGGCGGGGCGTACGCCTGCACAGGGTGTGGCTGTTGTATTGGCTGCCCAACACTACAGGGCGGGGCAAAGGTTTGTACAGGGTGTGGTTGCTGTATAGGCTGGCCCACACTTGAGGGCGGGGCAAATGCCTGTACTGGGTGAGGCTGCTGTATGATCTGACCTGGCACTATAAGGTGAAAAAAGATTAAACATCTTAGTGGTAGTCATGCAGCTCCAAATGTTGTTTACTTGCTTAACTCATTCACTCCCTGCATTTTCAAATTGACTATTCCTGTTACCAAAATAAACCTGGCCCATTTTTTACTGTTTATGGTCGTTTTTCCTCAATCGTTATTTATTTCTCAATCTAATCCTGTCATGTGACATCTTTTTGGAATCGTCTTGAAAAGACGATTCCAAAGAGATGTCACAAGACAGGATTAGATAGAGAAATCAGAAATTAAATGTATTTTAAAGTTTTGACTTACAATGGTTTTTGTCAAAAATAGTTATAAAATGTTGCTTACCTGGAGGGGGCGGGAGAAGGGTAGTTTGTGGGGGTGGCTGTAGGAGGGGCATGGGCGGGGCCATGGATGACATGGGGACTGACACAACCTGCTGTCCTGCAAAGTTTCAAAGCATCATTTAATCTTCCTTTCTTAAAATATATCAATCAGTTGATGTAATAGTATACACATTATATTCATAGTACAAACAGGCATGATTGCATTAATAAATCCTTTTTTTCACTTTACATGTGCATATATTCATTACTCCAAGTCCATATGAACGACTGGGGCTGCCTAAAAGTTTAGTGTTGGTAAAAGATTGGGCCTACCTAAATTAGCCTCAGTAAATAAAATCATTATCTTTTGAAGTATGTCTCAGTACACTTCTATCCTGTTTTGCTGTGTGCACTGACATGACGCTTGATGGTGTAACATACAAGTGACTTCTTTCAGCAAGATGAAATTTTCTTTCTGCTTTACTTTTATCTTGCTTTATAAGCAGTCACCTGCCATAATCCATTACCAAATACATCTACATCTACATGGTTTGCGCTGCAGTCACACTTGACTATTATAGCGCGTTGGTCTGCTTTAGAAAAAGGAGAGTAATTGAAATTAGATACACCTTTAATTTACTCTTCCACTGAGGAAAACAGTTCCCCAATTTATAAAGTCATGCATATGCACCATAAGAAATATTTTTTTATATCATAACAGATGGCTGCTTAAATCCAGCAGATTAAATCTTAACCCATCACCCCATAAATACCCCTTCAATTTATTTCTCCAATAAGGAAAATAGTTCCAATTTATACAGTTATGGATATGTATGATAAGAAATATTTTCTTTATTCCAGCAGATGGAAGCTTAAAGCAGACTGAAAGTAAAGCAGATTGCGCCTTAAGGAGCATTCTGCTTTACTTTCAACCTGCTTTAAGTAGTCACCTATTTTCAAAACTAGAAATAGTCTATGGGGTAATAGGTTAAGAGTTAAGATACATTGTTTTACTTCCAACCAGCTTCAGGTGTTCATCGGTCTAGACTATGGGGGTAATGGGTTAAATCTGAAATGAAACCACACAAGCAATGTAGTTATTATGATACTAACCTGGGAGTAGAGGAGGGGGCTGGGCAAGACTGACAATCTGTGGTGGAGGTATCACTGTATAATGAAAGAAAAAACTCTTACATTTGCAACAACATTTCTATTGTAAATGTAATGAAATACAATTCATTAAAATGAAGAAAATGACCCACCCCACCCTCCCAAATGTTAAAAATTTATTTAAATTCCCCTGTCCAAAAGTTAGGAAACTTATCAGAAACAGAATGACTCAGCTTCTGATGTTGCTTTAAACTGAAACCATAATTATGTGTTTAGTGGTAACGAAATGAGTTTGAGCACCTGTTATCTCATTCGCCCCTGAAACTTTTAATGGACAATTTCATTTTCAAAATAAGTCTAGTCCATTTTATACTAATAAGGGTTGATTTTAAAACTATATTTCAAATAACAAACAGTATAGACTCTGATAAGAGGGCTCCTTAAGGAGCCCTCTGATCAGGGTCTACACTGTTTGCATAGGATAAGTGTAATCCTCATAGGTACACTATTTGTAAATGATGAGTATACTCCTTGCTAGGGTTCATTTTGTTACCCTCCAAGACTCTTTCCTGACAATCTTATCTTGACCGGCGTACGGTATTTAGCCCTTTCCTTAATAGCCTAAAGTAAAAATTCACCTATAGCCAACTGTATTCAAGATAGTGACTGCTTAGAACTAGATGAAAGTGAAACATAAAGCTCTTTTATGGGCTTTCTACATAATTATTTTCTACCTTTTTTCAGACCTTTTTAACAATTCTGATCCAAATCAGATCATGATTTATTCAGTTTATGACATAGATCATAAGTGTTTGTCAATCAGATATCATTTCTGCAAAAATATAAACAATAATACAGAGCAAACACAACAATTAATCAGAATTCAAAAGTGAAAGTACAGACATATCATGCAAACCCCTCTATTAAAAGGACTTTTCAACTCTTTTCCTCGATGACTATTTCAGTATTTAAGAAAAGATGTTGCTGAATGCAGACTGATTGTAAAATATAAATCTTCCTTAACCCTTTACCTCATAAATACACCTTTGAATTATTCATCCACTGAATAAAATTGTTCTTCTTGATACAATCATAAATATGCAGCATAACAGATGGTTCTTATACATGGTAGCTTAAAGCAGGCAGCAAGAAAAGCAGAATGCACCTTAACTCTTTCCTCCCTGAAACTTTAAATAAACAATTCCAGTCACCATTTTAGTCTAGTCCATTTATGACTTTTAAGGGTTGTTTTTGTCAATGTTTGGCATTATTACAAACAGTGAAGACCCTGATCAGAGGGCTCCTATCGGAGCCCTCTGATTTGGGTTTTCACTGTTTGCATAGGACAAGTGTACTGTTCACACGACGACTGTTTGAAAAGGATGCCTATATGCGGGACTAGGGTTCAAAGGGTTAAGGCACATTCTGTTTTACTTTCAACCTGCTTGAAGTGGTCACATATCTTCAAAACTAGAAACAGGCTATGGGATAATAGGTTACCGATTTTTCTACCTCCGTTAACCCCTTCAGAGCTTAGCTGGACAAATCAACATAACTATGCAAACATATTGGATCCAGATCAGACACAGCATAACACATGGTGTGATCATGATCAAAACTGTTTGCATCCATATAAATGGTTTAGTGAGACTTTCTAAATTTCTAAACTTTAGAAATACAAGCAGACAATATTATGGCAATATATGCTTTAACCCATTATCCCATAGTTTTGTTTCTAGTATTGAAAATAGGTGGCCACATCAGAGCACCAGATAGGATAGTTTTTCAAAAACTATAATCTTCATTTCAGAATTAAACCCTATGGTGTTACTACTCATTAGAATCGTCTCGAAGAAATGATTCTAATGAGTAGTAACACCATAGGATTTGGTGCTAAATAAGTGAGAAAATGTTAGATTTGTTGAAATAACTATCTCTTATCTGGAGCCCTGCCACATACTTAAAGCAGGTTCAAAGTAAAACAGACTACGCCTTGTGGAATATTCTGCTTAACTTTTAACCTGCTTTAAACTACCATTTGCTAGGATATAAGAAATATTTCTTAGCAAGTAATGGTACATATTCATGACTGTACAAAATGGAACTATTTTCTTCGGGCAAGGAATAAATTAAAGGCATAAAAGGTGTAATTTATGGGGTAATGGGTTAAAAAGGTTATGAAATTATAATGGCAGTGAAATGGTTACTTTGAGGTATAGATGATAGCAGAAAAAGACATTTCTTAGCGGGAACTTTTCAGAAAACTGATTTCCCAATTAGTGAGGGCATATTCATAATTATGATTGCTTATCAAGAAACTAAAGTAACACGTTTGAAGAAAGGAAATAAAGGACTCTGCATGTGAAATTGAAGCATCAATGAATCAACAAGTGCCCGAAGAGGTATCTTTTATCCAAACAAAGTCATCTGTTAGTTTAGTTTTAACTTTCAAGGGATTTTGAAAGGAAACAAATCAATTAAGGCCATATTAAGTTTAAATCCCGACCCAATACCACATTGCTTGGCATTCAGTCTGGCTCCAAACTATATGACATACACATTCAATTCTAACTTAGTATAATCAGGGGCAAGTAAAGGTTTACCCACTAGCTGTCAGGCTGGTGAAAGACAGTTAATCACAACAGCTAATGTGTGCTATAATACATTGTTTAGACAGAAAGTACAATTTTGAAATGTTGTAGTCTAGAGCTGAGAAAACAACCTGTCATTGATCTAAATCAACAAACCACATTTACTAGAGCTCTAGATAAGAGTGTAAACTACTTATTTCTGACAATTTTGGTTTTTTATTTCTTCACCAAACCCTATGGTGTGACTACTCAATAGAACCGTCAAAGCCATGATTCTCATGAGTAGTCATACAATAAGGTTTGGTGGAGGCGTAAGGAATAATACCTGTACCCGCTTTATCTGGAGCTCTGCAAACATGTATCAAGTAATTTTATGAACTAACATCAAAATTATTTTACAGTGCAAGTTCACGCAGGCCAACTTGTATTCAAACACCACTAAGTTTTTCTTTTAACGTTTGTAGTCCTTTGGACAGCTGACAGTTTAATGCAGGGCAAAAGAAATGCAGAGAGCCAATACAGAATTTTACAGATTTGTTCATTCATTTTGTCCCACAATAAGTAGCCTCATGTCTTTAACCTATTATCCCATGCCTGTTACTAGTTTTGACCATTTAAAGCAGGTTGAAAGTAAAGCAGAATGCACCTTAAGTCACATTCTGCTTTACTTTCAGCCTACTTTAAGATACCATCTGGGAAAATAAAGAAATTACTATTTTGGAAATATATTCATCTATATAAATTTGAGCTATTTCTTCAGTGGAAGAACAAAATTAACCCTTTGAACCCTAGTCCCACATATAGGCGTCTTTTCAAACAGTGTACATGTGAATAGTACACTTGTCCTGTGCAAACAGTGAAGGCCCAGATCAGAGGGCTCCGAAAGGAGCCCTCTGATCAGGGTCTTCACTGTTTGTCAGTAATGCCAAAATTGACAAAAACAACTCTTAAAAGCCAGAAATTGAATAGACAAAAATCGAAACTGGAATTGTCCATTTAAAGTTTCAGGGAGGAAAGAGTTAATGAAAGGCGTAAAAATGCATATTTATGGGGTAATGGGTTAAAGATTGCTATGCTTATTTATTCAGAGGTGGCTCAATACAGGTTTGACTGCAACTGTGGAAAACATTGCCCAGAGTCCTGAAAATATACAATTATTTCAGAGCTCCAGATAAGCTGGAGTAAATTAAACACATTCAACCTTTCTCACTCATTTCAGCATCAAATCCTATGGTGTTACTACTCATTAGACGATTCTAATGAGTGGTGACACCATAGGGTTTAATTTAGAAAAAAAAGATTTAATCTTTTGAAATACCCCTCTTATCTGGAGCCCTGTTATTTTGCACGTAGCTTTTAGCAGGTGACAGTAGTGTTGTGCAAAAACTGCTGCATATTTCCTACAGTGGAGAAAACATTATTCTTTCCTATTAAGGTAATGAAAACTTTTTGCAAATTCTGACAATTTCATTGAAATGGTTTTTGATGGAAATCGCTGTTTTAGCATAACACATCTATTGGGAAAGTAACGTTGACTTCTCCACTGTAAGCACTGCAAATGAAATTATTATTAGTCCTTTATTACATGAGTTAACACTCTTAATAGTAAATATGTTGTTTTGGAAAATATTTTGAGTTCAGGCTCACTTGAACTGCAGAAATCAAGAAATGTTAATTAGAGACTCGTATTGTTGTATCTGTGAATAGAATCTATGAATTTTGTGCAATGACACGCATGTAAGAAATCTTTTGTGTCTCCCACAGTTAGTAAATATGTTGTATCAAATCAGTATTTAAACTGCTTCTAAACCTTCCGATATATTTGATTTAACATACATATCAACTAAATTTGGAAAGTTACACATGAATATTTCTTATCTGAAAAATTCTTTCACACAAAGAATTAAAACTTTACACTGTAAGAAATGTTTTTAAAAAGTTCTTCTTCAAATGGTTCCCTGCTAAAAAACTGGACAGGTTGGTGTCCCATGCACATGAAATAACAGGTTCTGTTTACTGGTCCGCCAAATTGTGTTTTTCCCATCCACATTAATTTAGATACAGGAATAAATTTGTGCATACATGTACTATATTAGTGACATCATAGCATCTAGGGTTGCTCTTTTGCTTGTTTGTAAACACTCCTGACAAAGAAATCCAAACTATATTCCAATCATTGTGGTTATTTGATACAATTATACTATTGTATTTCTAAACATTATTTATAAACTGCTTGTCCATGACCATGTAGAACAAATAATACAATGTAATCCTCGATGTGAATTGTACATAATACTAACAGCAAACCTAAACAAATATCTTCCTGTTGGATAAACAACACAGTATTCATTGACAAATAATGCATATTACGTAAAAATGGCTTAAAATATATTTCCTTCTGTACAAACAAAATATTCTACTTGTTTTTTAACAAGCTCTGCGTCCCTGTTAATGGGATTACATGTGTTTCAAATACTAAAATCAATATGTCTCCACCAAACCCTATGGTGTTGACTACTCTTTAGACTCATTGCATCACAACAATTCTAATGAGAAGTCGCATCACAGGGTTAAGTGAAGGCATCAAGAAGAAAACAATGAACATAATTCATTAATTGAATCTTATCTGGAGCCCTGCAATTTGCTGAAATGAAATTTAAAATCGAGCTTAAGTAAAAAGTGATAAACTGCTGTTGAATTTTTGTGCCTGGTGAATGGATTCCAAATTGCTTTGTGGAAAAAACCTTAGTAACAAAAATAGACAATGTTGGTCTTTGAAGGCAAGTCGGTGATAAATGGAAGGAAAATGTTGACCTATGTACAAAACGTTCAGAAAAAACAGCTGAAAATATTGAAATATCCAGTGAATTATATAATGACATACATGTTGACTGCACAGTTAACCCTTACAGTGAAGAAACAGTATCATTCCTTTACCAACAGTATAAACCAAGATCAAAGGGCCCCTAAAGCCCTATAATCAAGGTTTGCCTATTTGTCTTTTAACCCTTAACTCCATAGTCTGTTTCTAGTTTTGAAAACAAATTACCACTTAAAGCAGGTTGAAAGCAAAGTGGCATGCTCCTTAAAGAGCAGTCTGCTTTACATTGGACCTGTTTTAAGCTTTGCAAAGGGACTAGAAATGTCTTAACATTTCATGATCAGAAATTTTAAAGTGGGGACTGCTTTCCTTAATGTACGAATAATTAGGCATTTAAAAGGCACATTTATGGAGTAATTGGTTAAATAATCAATGTAAACATGTAATTTATCATATTGATGCTTCCTCAGTGTTAGGGTTCCTTGCAGCAGTGTTAGGTCTTTAGATACTCTGCTCTGCTATACCCACATTTACTGTAGAGACAAGATAGTACATCTGTCCAGAGTCCCAAAAGTAGATAAGTAGGCTCCCATTCAAGGAGAAAGTAAGGGCTGAAATTCAGATAACTTACTCAGTGGCGGCTGTGGAATTAAATTGGGTGGCGGCATTGTCACAAATGATTGCTGAAACGCTGCGTATTCCTGCTGTACCTAGGTAAAAAATAATCAAGTTCATTCATGTGATATATAATATACAATTGACGAGTACAAACCAGGGTATATTGGTCCACTCCTAGAGCATGGGCAAGTTCCTCTCCTGATCAGGGAGGACAACATATAAACAACTAGATACCGGAAGTATACACAACTACCAAAATTTTCCATAAGCTACAATGTATCATCAATGCAGTCTGAAAACTTTCATAAAGATACACACATATTGCAGTTTAGCTACAGATAGAAAGAAAACCAGCTGAAACAAAATAGAGACCCATTACCAAATACTGTAAAACCTGTGCAAAGCTGCTATTCAATAAAGAAATGTAGTAATTTCTACATACAGGCAACTGTTCAAGACAAAAAGAAGCAAAAAGCTTCTAAAAAAGATGAGATTTATTAAATTATAGGTATGCCTTTTTACGCCTTTAATTTATCTGTCCACTGAATAAAATAGTTTAATCATATACAGTAATGAATATGCACCATAAAACTACATTGTATTTCCATTTTCCTAACATATGTTAACTAAAGAACAACCTGAAAGTCAAGCAGAATGCTCCTAAAGGAGCATTTTTTGCTTATAAATGTTCAGCCTGCTCTAAGCAAACATCTGTCTTCAATACTGAAGACAAGTTATGGAGAAAAGGGTTCAGCTGCCATCTTTATATAAGACCCCAACTTTATCTTCTTTTAAGTAGCCACTGTACACAGGTTTGACTCTACTGTAATTACAATATATCATAATACTATGGCTACTTCTGTCCCCTACAATATGATCAAGTTTTAAAGATATATTTCAATTCCTACAGCAATTATTAGACAGACACAATTATTCTTTCAAAGTTGGTCTTGTCTGCAATGTTGAGTAGAACTAGGCAATCAATTTTTCTAAATTTCCTCTGCTTTTCTGCAAGTTTTAAAGCAACTTCCTTCTTTAAATAAGTAAAAGAGCAACAGCTCTGTTTGAAAAGTCAATGCCTGCCAATCAAGTCCACAACTGTTGATACATGATATATGTACGAAACATTTCGGTAGTATAAATCCAGGAAAAACAGGAATCCAAACAAGAAACAGTGCAAGCCCATACAGGAATCATCAGTTAGTTTCATCAAACATTTAGAAAGCTAAACTTTCATTATAGCTGTTTGTAATTGATTAAAACAAATATGCACAATACATGTGTTCAGCATCTTCTCAATAAAGAAGAATAGAAATCTCTTTGGACTGAATCCTGCTTTCTGCAAATTTTTGAAATTGTGCAGTTGTGTAATTAGACAACAAATTCTGATAGATTTCCAATTAAGTTGATTTTGAGATAGCTCTGAACACAGGGTTTACGGCAAAACATGTACAGTATAACCTTTAACCCATTACCCAATACATATATGCTTTTTACATCTTTAATTTTTTCCTACACTAAAGAAAATAGTTCCAATTTATAGAGCCATGAATATGTATCATAGGAAATATTTTCTATATTCTAGCAGAAGGTAGCTTAAAGCAGACTGAAAGTAAATCAGAATGCACCTTAAGGTGCATTCTGCTTTACTTGAACCTGCTTTAAGAGGTCACATATCTTCAATACAAGAAACAAGCTATGGAGTAAAGAGTTAAAAGCTATTTCTTGAAAATTTTCTATAATTTGTTTTATAAAAACACTATCTGTCCTCAGTTTTAGTAACATTTCTCCATGAATGGCTGCAAGTATTAAATAAAGGTCAAACTCATATGATTTATATGCTGAGCGAACTAATGAATGTCTGAAGTGTAAGTGTTTACAGCACTTTCATCATAGTGTAATTGAAATGATAAATCTGAAAATATACATGAAAATATTAGGAGTCATGCATTGAGAAAACCAGACTTAGTATACAAACAAAATGTGTAGAGCTTAACCTGCTTTTATCCCAGTATGGGTTAGTGATCAATTTCTACACAATAATTACACAATTAAGCAATAAGATACTGACTATGTTGTGACTGTAAAACGGTGTAGACCGTAGACCCTGACCTGTCCAAGTATATCTGACAGCGTCGGCTGGTATAGGTCTACTCTGTTTGAAACACAGTCAGTCTGGTTATCTCATGGCATGACTTATATGCATACAGTGGAGAATCTGTTATTCTTTCCTGTTTAAACGCAAACATACGCAAACGCAAAGCGCTAAAGTGTAGAAAAGAACAACTTTTGGACAATTCTGATATTTCATGTTTATCTTGGTGGCAGTGTTACCGCGAGAGCGCGTTTCTTGCGTTTTTGACGCAACAAAATCACTTTTGGCGCAACTAAATTCAGCAAGTGCGTTTTATGTGATGCAAGTCAATTCTGCCGACTAACTGAAACTAAAAATGTTAAAATCGGCATATTCATTGAAAGCACGCCGCCGACGCCGAAGTAAATACATAATTATGAATTCCGTGTTGTATGCATGTCGGTTACGAAATTGACAGAGTCCGCTAACGGCCATTTTGGTTGTTTTGACAGGTGCATTGTGGGTATAAGAGTTCAGTTCGATTGGCATATAAAGTCACTCGAGTAATTAAAAATCGACAGTTGAATAGGGCGAAATATATTATAACTACACAGATTCCGTGTTTAGTATTTATTTAAATCCTCATATTTAGACTTATTGGTTTGCATATGCTTTTAAATTGTTTCCTTTGAAAATGATTTAAACTTCCGTAGTTCCGCTAATCGCCAGAACCGGTCGCCATTGTTGTTTGTTAAATGAACTCGCTTTGCCAAAAGTGTTTTGATTGGGGTAATGAACGTAGAGGCTCGCATCATCTGCTAAAATGCAGACTATTTTACTTCATTCTTTATCTCTTCAGCGCCCAAACAAGAGAATAAAATGCACATGGGTTATGTCATCTACTTTTAAAAGTTTAAGGGATCAATTTATCTTCGTCTGTCTGACCAGATCTACATGTCTCACATTCTGTCAGTTTCATTTCAACTTCTTTCTGTCGAACAATCAATTAACGATAAAAAAAAAGTTCTTCATTCGTGATATTAGTAAGTGACACTTAGGGTATCGAAGTCTTCTATATTTAACAAAGTTGAAAACTGTTTTTCACTAACAAGTTGTCTTCATAAATACCTTGACCTAAAAAAATGAAAACTGTTTGCTTGTCTGAAGTAATAGTGAAATGCACTGAACGTACTTCACTGAATGACTGATGAGGTGTTATAGAAATAGAAATTCTTCTATATAGTTAGATCGTTTGTTTCTCAATTATATTAATTGTGAAATAAAGACACTGAACAACACAATAAGTATCTTATTCAATATCTATCAATATAAATGTCAAAAAAGTTCAAACAATCCTGTGACCCCCAAAATTTCCAAATGACCCCCACTTTTTCACCAAGGGGGTCAAGAATGACCCTCTAAAATTTCAGTGCTGCAGTAACACTGTGGTGGCAAACAGTTTGGAGCCTGATCAGACGACGGGTTACCCAGCGTCTGATCTGGCTCCAAACTGTTTGCACTGCAAATAATAGTTTTAGCGTAAACGCGTTTATTGGGAAAGAATAACACATTCTCCACTGTATATGCCTCAAATCCAAAACATTGACACAGATTCTGCTCCTGATGAAAGCAACAAAACAATAAAAATATAACCTTTATTAAGTACGAACCCAAATATGATGAGATTTTAATTCATGCTACATTGGTCATGTTATTTGTTTTTTTTGCTAGTCAAATGATGATGTTAATATAAAATGCTTCATAAACATATGCTGTATTTATCCATGTATACCATTCCAATTCAGCCAACTGATCACTACAATCTATACAACAATTACAGAATTTTGATACAGGATCAGAAATATCTACAGATCTAAATGCCACATACAATGAATATAGAGTCAGACCTCCAATCTGGAAAGGCAAAATGATTACAATCAAATCTACAAATAATACTGTTATGTTAAACTCAGATAGAGGACACCTACAGATAATCAAAAAGAAAGTTTGGAATTGGAGTTGGAAGAACTTATGGCCTTGACAACTTCCAGTATCTAAAGAGAAAAATAGACTTAAAATCAATTAATTATTCAAATCCAGCGGTACTGAAATTGATTTAAATGTTTTAACAATTTGATGTTTTTTACAATATATTGCAAAATGACAAAACAATGCAGACTCTGACCACAGGGCTTCTGATTACACTGTTTGCATTAAACAAATGTACTCTTCCCATGTACACTGTTTGTAAAGGATGCATATACATCACTAGGAATCAAATGGTTTGGTCAAACTTCCCATAGTTCTACCTTTTGAAACTCAATAACTTGATCTAAACTTGGCCACATTTAACTCTGAAATACAGATAAGTTCAAAGTAAGTGAGCTTCATTTATCAAGACACGACTGTATATCAAAGGCAACTGATTAATCTCAAATCCAGTTTTTAACTGGCAATCTGTGTGAAGGACTTCATGGATCAGCTGAATTTGAATAATGCTCAGCAAACTAGCAAGCTGTAAATAAATACATAGAGTAGAAAAAATTCAATGCATAATTCAAAATAGCTGTCATACCATTCAGAGAGATTTCTTTTATCCATCTTTGGTGGGGTGGAATCAGTCTTCTAAATTTAAGCAACAAACAATTCTATATTGCCTTCAAAACATAGAATTAATTGGGAAATATCTTAAGACTTTGATATTGTTATATGGACAAAATAAAATGCCAGAGAGTTGGATGACCCAGCTTGATGAACAATACCTACAAAAGAGAAATACTTAAATCATTAACCCAACATGCCCACGCTAAGTTTTACATACCGTCTGTATTAGGTTGGTTGCCAATTCTTTTGCTTGTTGTAGACCCATCATGTTCATGTGCCTATAAAATAAAGTAAACCACAAATGAACAGCCATTGTATAAAGATACTAGAGCCCCATGGGGCATATTTCACTCACCTGAGAATCACTGACAAAATGGAGATAATGATTTATGTCCAGGAGGAGTCTTTTTTTTTTTATCCTAGGGGCATTTTTAAATTTGAACAATCTTGATAGAGGACCTGTAGTCTAGTTGATGCTATGTGCCAAATATCTAAGATCAGGGTACTAGGGTTTTAGACAAGAAGATTTTTTAATTGAAAAAATCTATTTTTAGCTCCTGTGACCTACATATGCAACAGACTGGAACCATTTGAACAAAATAGGTAAAGCACATCTAGAAGGGTCACCATGCTGAATATCAAAGCTCTGGCCATATTAGTTTCAGAGGAGAAGACGTTTGAAAAATTCACTATATAACTCTATGTAAAACTGTGACCCCCGGGGCGGGGCCAATTTTGACCCTAGGGGCATAATTTGAACAAAATTGATAGAGGACCTGTAGATGATGCTATGTGCCAAATATATTAGCTCTGGCCCTTGTAGTTTTTGACGATAAGATTTTTTAAGTTTTTATAGACAAAATCTATTATTAGCTCCTGTGACCTAGATATGCAACAGACCGGAACCATTTGAACAAAATATGTAAAGTATATTCAGAAGTGTGCCATACCGAATATCAAAGCTTTGGCCATATTAGTGTCAGAGTTGAAGACATTTCAAATTTTCACTATATAACTCTATATAAAACTGTGACCCCTGGGGCGGGGCCAATTTTGACCCCAGGGGCATAATTTGAACACACTTAATAGAGGACCTATAGGCGATGCTATGTGTCAACTATCTAAGCTCTGGCCCTTGTCGTTTTTGACAAGAAGATTTTTTAAGTTTTGTTTGGAAAAAATCTATTTTAGCTCCTGTGACCTAGATATGCAACAGACCAGAACCATTTGAACAATATTGGTATAGGACATCTAGAAGTGTCACCATGCTAAATATCAAAGATCTGGCCATATTAGTTTCAGAGGAGAAGACGTTTGAAAATTTCACTATATAACTCTATGTAAAACTGTGACCCCCGGGGCGGGGCCAATTTTGACCCCAGGGGCATAATTTGAACAAACTTGATAAAAGACCTGTAGATGAATGATGTTATGTGCCAAATATCTAAGCTCTGGCCCTTGTGGTTTCAGACAAGAAGATTTTTTAAGATTTCCTTATTTTTTCACTTTGGTTGCCATGGCAACCAGAGTATGGCAACCAGAGTTCTACATTGTTTTTAATTCTTTGAACAAATTTGAAAGAGCTTGACCCAAGGAACATTCCTGTAAAGTTTGGATGAAATCTGTCAAGCGGTATAGGAGGAGATGTCAATTGTTAACGACGACGCACGACGGACACAGGGCCATCCCAATAGCTCACCTTGAGCCTTTGGCTCAGGTGAGCTAAAAATACAGTTGAACTTTGATAGCTCAAACTAGTTTAAGTTGAACTAACCCATATTTCAGAGTTAAAACATGGCTGAGCCAGCAAGCTCTAGTTATCCAATTTCAACTGAAGAAATACAAATACAGCATTTCAAGCGATTTTAAGATTTTTAGGTTTGACTAAAAGAAATGGACCAGATTACTGTAAAATTTTGGTAAATGTTTAGCAGTACATGTAATTGGCAATTTGTGGAAAGAAGATTTTTCGAATGAACTTTTGGTTATCTTTAGAACAAATACATGAGATGTAAGTACATGTATACAATGATCGGTAATTATTTGAACATATGGAAGAGTAGGGCACTATTCTGTAACAACTAAAAATGTTAAAATATTTAAATACAGTATTGACTCAAATTAGCATCTAGCAACTACCATAAAGACCAATAGTTTTTAGTCTGCTTTAAGCAGAACCCCATCTTAGACTCTCAAAAGAAGGGCTGGCATGGTTTAAGACTTACTGTATGTGTACATGCATGGGTTCCAGGGCTTCTGTACCGTTGGGCTCTATGAAACTAGAACCTTTCCCTCTCAGGGAGACCTTTGCCCCAGATTCGGCTTGTATGTGCTGTAGAAAGGATGCCTGTAAATAGGAATTATATTTAACCCTTAGCCCGCCAAATAAATTGTCGTCTGCTATATTTCTCGTCTGCTTCAAGTTTCAAAGTGCTTCAAAGTTGCTCAAAATAGCTGAAAATGTTGTCCGAGTGTCAAACAGCTTGCATCCGGATGAGACGCCGAGTTACTCTGCGTCTCATCCGGATCCAAGCTGTTTGCATATGGAGCTATAGTCGTGAGTGGCAGGCTAAGGGTTAAATTCAAAACATACATTGGTGAAAAGTGTCACCAACTTAAATCTATGTAGCAAAATCAACAAGAACAACCATAAATGCTATATCATTGGGATAGAGAGAATTGCATTAGGTTACTATTTAAGCAAGGTGACAGATAAACAGAAAGCTTCTTAAGGAGCTTTCCATTTAACTGCTTTAAGCTGTCGCCTGTCTTACATGCAGTCAATTGGCCTGAATTGGCCTTAGTTTTTAGTGGTCCTAATAGAGAGGTCTTATTTACTTATCAGTGATTCATAGTGATTTCTCAGTAAGATAAATTTTATATGCGTTATGAGTAGATATCACTTTTGCAGAGACTTTCTTTTTCTGTCAATTCATTTTTGTGCATTTTCTCTGTAAAATGTCATTGAAAGGATCAATAATAAATAGAATAATCTATTCCTTTGGATTTATATGAAAATTATGTCACTCGATTGGACTGTTATCTGGTTAAAAAAAACTCTTGCTTTTTTAACCAGATAACAACCCATTCTCGTGATATGTTATTCGTATCAATCCAAAGGAATTGATCATCCTCTATTTACTGTATAGCTAATTGCTATGGAGGAAAGGGATAAGAGGGAGTAAACTGAACAAATCCAACATATTCTTACTCATTTCAGCACCAAATCCTATGGTGTTACTACTCATTAGAATCGTCTCTTCGAGACGATTCTAATAAGTAGTGACACCAAAGGGTTTAATGCAGAAACAAAGATTTTAGGTTCTGAAATACTCCCCTTATCTGGGGCCCGGAATAACTCAGAAATGATCTACTTACCCCAGGACCAAGCACCTTGTCTTTGACACTGAAATTAGGTGGTGCATGCTCCAAACCAATGTAGAGTTTCTCCTGTAGTACAGCTATGTTCTAGAAATAGAAAACGTTAACCCTTTGAACCCTAGTCCCGCATATAGGCGTCCTTTTCAAACAGTGTAGATGTGAATAGTACACTTGTCCTATGCAAACAGTGAAGACCCAGATCAGAGGGCTCCGAAAGGAGCCCTCTGATCAGGGTCTTCACTGTTTGTCATAATGCCAAACATTGACAAAAACAACCCATAAAAGTCAGAAATGGACTAGACTAAAATGGAAACTGGAATTGACCATTTAAAGTTTTAGGGAGGAAAGAGTTAAAGAGAATTAGGATTTCCCTTGTCCACACCTTGGTTGTGTATACAGACTAACATTCTGCTATTATAGTCATTCAACCCATAAATCCATAGATACACATTTTTACACATTTAATTTATTCTTCCAATGAAGAAAATAGTTCCAATTTATACAGTCATGTATACAGTTTAATTTCGAAACCTCGAACACCCTGGGGGCGTTAGAATTTGTACTTATAAAACTTGGAATTTTATGCATTTTTTACTTAAGAAACATTGCTACGAGTGTCAAACGGTTTGCATCCTGATCAGACCCTGGCTGTGTTACATTGTGTCTGACCTGGATCCAAACTGTTTGCAAATGGTAGTGTAGTTAGCCTTGGCAGTGAAAGGGTTAAGTTTACCCACTCTTATCTTGAGCCCTTCAACAATATTTACCTGACCGACTGGGGGTGGGGGCATTGGCTGTGCAGGGGGTGGAGGCATGGTATTAAAGTTTGGCCTTGGACCATGTGGACTTGGCCCTCTGAAAGCTCCTGCTGGAGAAAACCGACTCGTCTTGGCACCCTGGCGGGCAAGACCATTGGCAATAATCTCGTTTATTCTACCTACAGCCACTGTGGATATTGAAAGAAGATACAAATAATAATACAAATAATACAGAGGAGAAGACATTATTCTTTCCGGTTTAAACGCAAACAAAATGCAAACGCATTGCAATAAAATGCAGAAAATAGTGACTTTTCTTCAAATCTGAACGCCCTTTTAATTTGTATGACAAACCGTTATGAGCCGGATCAGACGCTGGGTTACCGCATACCCGGCGTCTGATCTGGCTCAAGACTGTTTGCAATCTAAATAATAGATTTAGCCTGTAACATGTTTATATGGAAAGAATTATGTCTTCTCCGCTGTAATATAATGCTAATTAGCTAAATTAAACATGATACAACTGATTATACTTGTTCTTTTAAAAACTGTTTCAAGTATAGTTCTGAGAAGGAGACAAGGCTCCAAATAAGGGAGCTACAGTTGGAACTCGATAATTCGATCTCGCTTCAGTCGATTTTTTCAATAGGTACAGTGGAGAATCTGTTTTTCTTTCCCGTTTAAACGCAAACGTAAAGCACTAAAACGTAGAAAAGAACAACTTTTGGACAATTCTGATAATTCTTGGTGGCAAACAGTTTGGAGCCTGATCAGACGCCGGGTTACCCGGCGTCTGATCTGGCTCCAAACTGTTTGCAGGGCAAATAATAGTTTAGCGTAAACGCATTTATTGGGAAAGAATAACAGATTCTCCACTGTATGTTCAATTAATTTAATCGAGTTATCCCAGTTTAATTTATGAAATGCGATTCATACTAAAGAGAGAATATTGGAAATGTTCAGGTAACTCTTTTGTCACTATGAAAATTGAAATTGTTTAAAATATACTTATTACATATGCAAACAGCGTAGACCGAGATCAGAGGGCACCTATAGGTGCCCTCTGATCTGGGTATACGCTGTTTGCTCAATTTAGACCAGTATTTATTAAATTACACAGAATTCCAAGTAGACTGAGCACTTCATGTTTTGGTGACAAAAAGATCAACTAGGGAACCTAATTACCCACTAGAGTAACCTAGTGTTGAACGAGTTGATGCCCATCTTATCTGGAACTGTAGTTAGTATAGACCGAGATCAGCCTTCTTGATAGAATAATTTCATTTGAAAAGGATTTGCCATGTAACTTTGAAAGTTTAGGCCATATAACAGCTAAATTTAAAGAATAAATCTAAACAGTTTCCTGTTCATAGATCGTGTGTGCATGAAAAAGATTCAACTTTGTACAAGAGAAAACAGTTCTTACAATCCACAGCTTCTTGTGTTGTTGCCTGCACGCTCAGGTATAATGCTCTTTCCCTGAAAATACACATGAGCAGACAATTCAGTTCCTTGGAGCTTAGTTACTTCACTGTCATGTCGGTTTAAACATATTGATGATATAGGTATATTAACCCATTGTATGCTGGGTAATATTTGGCGGCCATTTTAAAATGTAGTCTGCAGCCGGTATAACTCAGATATTTGCAAAAGATTTTAGCAGTTTCTGATAGAATATTGACTTACCTGCAAACAGTTTTGATCTCATGTGGGGTCTGATCTGAGATCAAAACTGTTTGCCTAGAGGTACACCTAAAAGTGTATCCCGCATAAAATGGGTTAAGGCAAATAAAACTAGGCTATGTCCAAGTTCATTTTAGCCAATTACCCCATAAATAATTAAATATGCCCTTTTAAGGCTTTTATATAGTTCTTCACAGAAGAGAATTGTTCCATTTTATACAGTCTGCTTTACTTTCAACCTGCTTTAAATGGTCACCTATTTTTAATGCTAGAAACGGTCGATGTTAAGAGGTTGTTTAACAAAGGTTTCATTGTATATAGTTTCAAAACGTACGAGGGGTTTCTGGCCCTGTCTTCTGCCGACAGGAAGCGCCCTCTTGTTGCTACAGCCGCTCCACTCATCTTTGAAATCTACAACAGAAATTTAAAAATAACATGTAAAGTATTGCTGAATCAATAAATGTTAAATACCGGTGAATGGTGAACCATTTGTTTACTTAACTCCGTCACATCTGAGACATCAAATGGACAATTCCAGTTTCAAATAAGTCTACCCTCCATGTATTTTTGAATACATGGATTGATTTTTACAATATATTGCAAAATGACAAACAGTGTGGACCCTGATCAGAGGGCTCCTGCAGGAGCCCTCTGATCAGGGTCTACACTGTTTGCATAGGACAAGTGTACTATTTGAAGGTATATTGTTCGTAAATAATGAGTGTATTTGTCTGTCACTAGGTTTGGCTGGGTTTAACCAAAGGTAACATGCAGAAAGATGGACACACAAAGACAAAACCTACAGACTCAGTAACCCAGTTTCAGCGATGAACAAATTATTTCTTTATAAAAATCAAGGCCAATTTATACTTTATGACAAGTTTGGCAACTGATGATAGAAAATAAAGACATTTTTATTGTCAATGGGACTTTAAATCTCAAGAAAATCATAACAATGATACCATTTAGCAAAAGCTTCATAAATTTATTGATTTGATTTGTTTTAATGTATCTATGCAGTTTTTAACAGTATTTCAGTCATACCATGATGACCAGCTAATTACAGGTGGTGGAAGACCCCCAGAAGCCCTTAATAGTTAATACAGTTTCAGGCATAAATCAGATACTGGGTAGAATCATTAACCTTTCATAGTTTTAAATAAAGGGAGTATTCAGTTTCCAAATACCAATGGCTGAACTCTTTACCGTTTTTGTACGTCTGGATTGTCATTTCAAATGCATTTCTCTCCAAAAAATATGCGGGAAAACGCACGTACGCACCTTATCTGGAGCACTGTTACCCAATAGCCTTTTTCTAATTTGAAGATATGTGACCGCATAAAAATGACAGATATTGACGAAATTGTCGGTGTATACACACATGAACTTAAAGCCCTGATCAATAAGCATGCCCCATTGAAAACTAAGACCATAACTCTCAGGCCATCATGTCCATGGTACACCCAGGAACTTCACGATGCTAAACATTTAAAGCGTAAGCTGGAACGAAAGTGGAAATTATCCAAACTCATAATTGATCATCAACTGTATCGAGAGCAGTGTGCTAAAGTAAACAAACTATTAGCAGAGTCAAAGCTTAATTTTTACACAGAAAAAGTAGAATCCTGTCAACAGGACTCGAAGAGTCTTTTTAAAGTCACTAAGCATCTCCTGGGTGCAAACAGTGAAATTGCACTGCCAAAAAATGTGTCCTCAAAACAACTTGCGCATGATTTCAGCGACTTTTTTATTGAAAAGGTGGACAAAATACGGACAGGCATTGCCTCTGAATCAATGTCATGCACCCCAGTCATCACAGAAACGTTGCATTCAATGAATTCTTTAGAAAGCTTTGACTCTGCTACAGCAGCAGAAATTGGGGAGATTGTGAAGGCATCCCCATGTAAGTCCTGTGAACTCGACCCAATACCTACATGGCTTTTAAAGTTATGCCTTGACGAGCTCATACCGTCGTTAACAAAAATTGTGAACTCTTCGCTGGAATCTGCGTATGTTCCAAAAGAATTCAAAAAGTCGCATGTAAGACCTCTTTTGAAAAAACCTGATCTCGATACAAATGATCTTAAGAACTACAGGCCTGTATCAAATTTGCCATTTCTCTCAAAAGTATTAGAAAAGGTAGTAGACAAACGCATTGAGTCCCATTTGACCACAAACAATCTGCATGAACAACATCAGTCAGCATATCGTAAGCATCACTCTACAGAAACTGCTCTTCTAAAAGTTCAAAATGACATCTTGCAATATCTTGATAAGAATGAAATCACAATTCTGGTGATGCTTGACCTATCTGCCGCATTCGACACAATTGATCATGAAACATTACTCAATCGCCTTGAAAAAGACTTCAAAATTATTGGAAACCCACTAAAGTGGATAACCTCATACCTGACCGACCGTTACCAAACAGTCGCGGTAGATGGCGAATTATCTGCCCCAGTTCAAATGAAATATAGTGTGCCACAGGGGTCAGTTCTTGGGCCGAAGAACTACATCTTGTACACAAAACCTGTCGGCTCAATTTGCAGAAATCATCAGCTGGATCATCACTTCTATGCAGATGATTCACAGTTATACTTGTCATTTAAGCCTAAAGAGTAAAGACACATCTTGTCAACAAGAAGCCCTTTCAAAAGTCGAAGGGTGTCTAAAAGACATAGTATCATGGATGCACCAGAACATGTTGAAGCTGAACACTGACAAAACTGAGGTCATACTGTTTCATTCAAAAAAGTTTAACGTTCCTGGAGATTTTCACGTACAAGTGGGAAACTCTATCAAACCATCAGTATGTGTGAAGAATCTTGGTGCTAGATTAGATTCCCAAATGGATATGACACAGCACATTAACGCTGTGTGCAGGTCTGGCTACTCACAGCTGCGGCAGATAGGTCATATTAGACAGTACCTTTCTCCAGAAGCTACAAAGACCTTGATCAATTCTCTGGTCACTTCAAAAATTGACTACTGCAACTCACTGCTGTATGGGATTCCCCAAAACTCATTATGCAAACTACAGCGTGTGCAAAATACAGCAGCCCGCATCATTACCAGGACCCCTCGGTACAATCACATCACTCCAGTCTTGAAGGATCTTCACTGGCTTCCAGTTCAACACAGAAGGATCTTCACTGGCTTCCAGTTCAACACAGAATTGAATTCAAAATTCTGACACTCACATACAAAGCCATGTGCAATGATTCTCCAAGGTACATTGTCAATATGCTTGACGTGTATAAACCTCGAAGAGAGCTGCGGTCTGCAACTAAATCAGTATCGCTGGTTGTACCGAGGAGTCGTTTGGTGAGGTTTGGAGATAGAAGTTTCATGCATGCAGCCACAAAGCTCTGGAACAGTCTACCATCAGACATTAGAGATGCAAGCTCAGTTGCAGTTTTCAAAAAGCATCTGAAAACACATTACTTTAATATTTGTTATTAGAACACTGCTACCTATGCGATATGTTCTTGCTGTAGATGTTGTGGGTCCAAATGGGAGTTTCTGGAGTATTATCTGGTTTTCGGTCTCTTATGGAAATTTTAGTTATTGTCGCATGCTATTTTTCCTAGTTATGTTACATTGGGCGGCCTGCATTTCTATCAGTCGGCATAAAGAAGCCATTTGCTTCGTTGCTCTCGATTGTTGAGGTAGTGCAATCGCCGTTTTTGGGGGCTGTCTTCTGTATGTTTAGTGGCCTTCATTTGGCGCTCTACTGTTATTTCTATCAGTCCGCATAAAGAAGCCATTTGCTTCGTTGCTCTTGATTGATGGGGTAACGTGATCGCCATTTTTGGGGGCTGTCTTTTGTACGTTTATTATGTTTATTTTATATCTAATTGTAGTTATTTGTCTTTTCCTGGCGGCCTGCATTTGGGCGCTCTACTATTGTTTCTATCGGTCGACAATCAGAAGCCGGTTGCTTCATTGCTGATTGATGGGAGTAATGTGATCGCCATTTTGGGGGCTGTCTTTTTATATGTTTATTCATGTTTATTTTAGATCATATTGTAGTTATTTTGTCTTTTCTTGTTTGTAGGTACATTTGTGTAACTTCATGTGAAGCGCTTTTGAACGCACAACCCCTGTGTGAAAAGAGCGCTATATAAATCTGGTATAATAATAATAATAATAATAATAATAATAAAGCAGGCTGAAAGTGAAGTAATTGAAGCAGAATGTGTCTTAAGGTACATTTTGCTTTACTTGCTTTCATTTCAGTCTGCTTGAACTAGTTTAAGCTATCATCTGCTAGGATATAGAAAATATTTCTTACAGTGTGCTGTCATGACTGTATAAATTGGAACCGTTGTTTTCGGTGGAGGAATAAATTATATGCGCTAAAAGGTTCTTCTATGGGAGAAAGGGTTTAAAAGAGTAGGGTTTTCCGAAATTCCACTATAATTTCGAATGCATGTGATTCATTTACCTCTTCCTGCGTTGAGCCTCTTGTCAGCATGTTCCTGCACCCAATGGGGACATCATTAATATCTACCTCCGTTGTTATCAAGTTATTCTGGGACCCAGAAGTCTGAAAAAAAGTTGAACAATTTTACTTTAAAACCATTCTAGAGGGAAACAATAAATTGTACAGTTGGGCAGCTTGGCCTTTTAACCATAGATGCTGCAGTGCATGATTGTAGCTTAAAGCAGGTTGGAAAGCAACACAGACTGTGCCTGAGCAGCTTTTAGTTTGACCCAAACACAACATTAACTTGCCGTCAGACTGCTATTTGTGTACATAGACGCTTTCTTTTAAACAGTGTAAATCCTGATCAGACGACCGACCCCATCAGGGTCTGCATTCGGGGTTTTTTATGTCTAGAAATAAATCTGCACTTTAGGGGAAAAACACAAATTATGGTAATAACCAATATTACAGTTCAGATATTAGTATTTAGATGTTCATAGTGGCTCGAGTTTTAAATATGAATATTCAGTGGGAGAAGGGTTCCTGGGCTCCAATAAGGGAGTAAACTGAACAAATCCAACTTTTTTCTCACTTATTTCAGCACCAAATCCTTTAGTGTGACTACTCATTAGAATTGTGTGGAAGAGACAAACCTAATGAGTAGTGACCTTATAGGGTTTAATTATTGCAGAAATAAAAAAAATAGTGTTTGAAATACTCCCATTATCTGAAGCCCTGGGTTCACAATTTTCCAATCAGAAGATTATCTTTACCTTCTTCCATCCTATGGTTGAATTCACTTGAGAAGGCTTCAGCTTTCCTTTTGCAATAAGCATGGCATTCACTTTGGCAATAGCCTCTGTAGCAGCCTCTATGCTGCTTTTCCCCTCTTGTTTAATGAAGCTTGTCATCACTGTCAAAATATCATAAGCACAAATGAAACTCCAAACAAGTGATATAATAATTAATATATCAATTACATGTACTATGCAACATCTTATACACATTAACCCATTACCTCATAAATACACCTTTTTACGCCTTTAATTAATTCCTCTACTGAAGAATATAGTTCCAATTTATACTGTCACAAATAAAAATCATAAGAAATATTTTCTATATCTAGCAGATAGTAGCTTAAAGCAGGCTGAAAGTAAAGCAGAATGCACTTTAAGGTGCATTCTGCTTTACTTTCAACCTGCCATAAGTGGTCACATTATCCTCAAAACTAGAAACAGGCTATGGGGTAATGGCCCTTACTCGGCCTTTCTGTGGGGGAGAGAAGAGTACAGACATATGCAGAGCCTGATGGATTATAAAGCCTATGATTAATACTATCAGCACAGTCTAAAACAGCAGTGTTTTCACTAGAGTGCGTTTTTAGTGCAGCAAATTAATGCTTGAGGCAACCTGATATGTAACCTGCATTTTTCTTGACACAACATCTTTGTCAGCTCTAAATAGCATCTTGAACCCCGAGGAAATTCCCATAATAACAAGAGCCCCATGGGGCATATTTCGCTCACCTGAGAATAGCTGACAAAATGGATATAATGATTTATGTCCAGGACGGGGCCAATTTTTACCCGATGGGCATAACTTGAACATTCTTGATAGAGGACAAGTAGATGATGCTATGTGCCAAATATCTAAGATCAGGGTAGTAGGGTTTTAGAGAAGAAGATTTTTTTTAAGTTTCCTTTGAAAAAATCTATTTTTAGCTCCTATGACCTACATATGCAACAGACTGGAACCATTTGAACAAAGTAGGTAAAGGTCATCTAGAAGTGTCACCATGTCAAATATCAAACTACCTAAAACTGTGACCCCCAGGGCCAATTTTGACCCCAGGGGCATAATTTGTACAAACTTGATAGAGGACCTGTATGTGATGCTATGTGCCAAACATCTAAGCTATGGCGCTCGTAGTTTCTGACGAGAAGATTTGATAAGTTTTTATAGAAAAAATCTATTTTTAGCTCCTGTGACTTAGATATGGAACAGATTGGAACCATTTGAACAAAGTGTGTAAAGGATTTTAAGCAGTGTCACCATACCAATTAAATTTCAGAGCTCTGGCCATATTAGTGTCAGAGGAGAATTTTGAAAATTTCGCTATATAACTCTATGTAAAACTGTGACGCCGGGGAACAATATTGGTAAAGGACATCTAGAAGTGTCACCATGCCAAATATCAAAGCTCTGGCCATATTAGTTTCAGAGGAGAAGACGTTTGAAAATTTCACTATATAACTCTATGTAAAACGGTGACCCCTGGGGCAGGGTCAATTTTGACCCCAGGGGCATAATTTGAACAAACTTGATAGAGGACCTGTAGAGGAAGCTATGTGCCAAATATCTAAGCTCTGGCCTTTGCAGTTTTTGACAAGAAGATTTTTTAAGATTTCACTATTTTTTCACTTTGGTTGCCATGGCCACCAGAGTTCTGCATTGTTTTTAATTCTTTGAACAAATTTGAATGAGCTTGACCCAAGGAACATTCCTGTGAAATTTGGTTGAATCTGTTCAGCCGTATAGGAGGAGATCTATGTCATTTGAAGCAATTGTTAACGACGACGGACGATGCCGGACACAGGGCCATCCCAATAGCTCACCTTTAGCCTTTGGCTCAGGTGAGATAAAAAACCCGATTGTTGGCTTTGATTGGCAGTAATTTCTGTTTAGTGTTGCCGACTTCCTGCAGCACTGTAAATAAATTGATAATTAAACTGTCGCCAGGTTCGCAGTCATGCACTCTAGTGACTCTACCACGTCGCCATAAAAGCGCGCTTGTACAGAGACTCAGAGGCTGTACAAGTGATGATAAACCTAGTACCTACACACTGTGACATACATGTGTGCGCAATTCCGATGCATTTTTTCCGTTCAAGTTACATATTTCGATACTGCTTTGACGATTTCAAAGACAAACCAATAAATAGTAATTTAGTAAACATTGAATATTTTATTACATTTGACACAATACGCTATAAATAAAGTCGTGCAACTCAAATAATTATCAAATTTTGTTGATTCATTATTGATACAGAACATACATTCCAGTGCCAGGATAATATTAGAATGTCTGTTACTTAGCTTAACGATTAGAAGATTTTTTTTTTAAAGTCTGATACAATATATATATAATAAATAAGTAAAGTTGCATGAAAGTTGAAACTAATGTTGGCTCTGAAACAATGGTTGTTAACCCATTTTTTTCATAAAAAATGAACTCTGATCACTTGGATGATCGTGGTTAATCAATGCCTTGAAGCAGAAACTAATCCAACAAGACTGCGTTCAATAAACACTTATGCCCCCAGTGGCATCCTTGACAATATATTCTGAATCTTTTCTAAGTTGAAATTAGGTCAAGGTCAAATTGAGCTTGGGTATTACTGGTGGGTTGGTAATGGTCCAAGGCAATAACTGTATAAGTATAGAAGCATTGTAGTAAGTAGTGTTGATGCTAGACGAAACGGTAAAATCTAGTTAACCAAGAAATAGCCCATTCAAAATATTCTAAGTCCAAATTAGGTCAAGGTCAAGGTCAAAATCAAGGTTGGGTGATATTGGTGGATAGGGAATGGTCCAAGGCAACAACTGTATAAGTATCAAAGCATTTGAGTAAGCGGTGTTGATGCTAGACGAAACAGTAAAATCTACTTAACATGTTACTAACAATTATTGTTACGGACGGACGCACGGACGGACAGGACGATTACTATATGCTCCCGCATCTGTCGATGCCGGGGGCATAAAAAGTGAAGAGACTGCAGTAGGGATGTAACGATTCGGCGGTGTACCGATATATTGCGGTGTGAGCTGAATAATATTGCCCCGCGGTTCAGATTCAGAAAAACAGATTTTCTTTGCCTTATTTAAAAACAGTAAAATAATGGACAAACTTACTTTTGTTTCGCGGAATTGTTTTCGAAACAATGCGTAGTAGACGCAGTCCGGTGTTTTATCCATATCCCTAGCCGGTGTAACAGTACTATTTCGTTTCCGTTTAATCTCGCTCAACGAGACGCTCTTATTAAGAAACAAGCAGCGAATCAAGGGCCTGGTTGAACAAGATTAATAACGAGCGAAGCGAGCTTCTACAGCTACGTATACAATAAATTTCAAGTTAAAATTCACATTTTTAGACCTGTATGTACTAGACCTGTCGACCCTGCTCGCGTTTTATTTATGAACATGTTGAACAAAAAAAGTTTCGTTAAATTGTTGCTTCCGGTTACCCGTACGTTGACTCGGAAGTTATTGTCTATCACTTGCGACCTCTCAGCTATTTTTCACATACTGGTCGACCCTGCTCGCGTTTTATTTATGAACATGTTGAACAAAAAAAGTTTCGTTAAAATTTTTGCTTCCGGTTACCCGTACGTTGACCCGGATGTTATTGTCTAACACGCGCGACTATTCTGACTGACCTCTCAGCTCTGGACGAGTCTATTTGAGATTTTTTAAGTGTACATTTCCGGTTATCTACAAAGAAAACATAACTAATTGCGAGAATCACACATCAAATTTAAATAAAAAAACCTCGCTCGTTAATACCATCCTACTGAAATTATCAACACAGTCAAAACTGTTTTATTGAGTTTCCCCCCTTTGTTTATCAGTGTGATGTTTATGACGTCACTTCCTACGATTAGAAAGTACAATGTCACACACATTCGACCGGTTTCGACTAGGCCTAGATCTTTATTTCTGTGATATCAGATATGTTGTTTCTAAATCTTGTCAAAATTAAAGTGCATGTGTATAATACACAGATGATTTCAACACTGTGCTTGATCATGCCAGGTGGGGTAGATTTACGCAGATAGTCTGGCAGTGTTGACAGTTAATCAGGGCTGCCATTTCTCCGGATTTTTCCTAAATCTTCGGATTTTTTTTCCAGTACATGGTAGCTTAAAGCAGGCTGAAAGAAAAGCAGAATGTGCCTTAAGGTGCATTCTGCTTTACTTACAGCCTGCTTTAAGTAGTGACATGTCAACAAAACTTGAAACAGGCTATGGGGTAAAGGTACGATTCGTAAAATCGCATTTGAAAAATGCAAATTTGGTAATCTTAGGATTTGTCACGTCAACTTATGGCAGCCCTGCAGTTTCAGCCGGTTTCGAAACACCTAGTTACCCAGGGCTATCCACTATTAAAACCCACCGTCCAATGTCCATGAAAAAAGTCATTTTCTGTAATAGTTTTCGTTATCTGAATGCCACTCAGCTATATGGAAGTAATAATATTAGTGCCAACTAAATTTAATTTACGATACACTTAATCCTCATTCATCAATTCACCCAAAGTCACCCAAATCCACCCAAGTTCAACAGTGTTTAAACTCTTAGAAGCCACAATATGTCTCCAATCTTTCTCAAACTTGGCCAGATTGTATATGACCATAAGATTTTGTATGAGTTCGATTATGCTTGAAATCAGATCAATAGATCTGGATCACATCAAGAGTTTTCTATCTTTGAATTGCTGAAAATGCCATATTTAACAGTGTCTACACTCTAGCGGCCACACTTTTTCTTCAAACTTGCTCAGATTGTATATGACTATAAGAGTTCAGATGAGTGTGATTATGCTTGAAACCAGACAAATGGGTCGAGAGTTATCTACCTTTGAATTGCTGAAAATGCCATATTTAAGGGTGTTTACATTCTAGAGGCCACAATTTTTACCCAATCTATCTTTAACTTGCTCAGATTGGATATGACCATAAGAGTTCATATGAGTTTGAATATGGTTGAAATCGGACCCATTGGTTGAGAGTAATCTACCTTTGAATTGCTGAAAATGCCATATTTAACGGTGTTTACACTCTAGAGGCCACATTTTTTATATAATCTATCTCAAACTTGCTCAGATTGTATATGACCATAATAGTTTAGATGAGTTTAATTATGGTTGAAATCGGATCAATAGGTTGAGGATTATCGGGTGATGGACAATTCGTCAAAGTGCAAACTCGTCAAAAAGAATTATAGTACAAAAGGGGTAGTCAACTCGTCAAAAAGGAATTATAGTACAAAAGGGTAGTCAACTCGTCAAAAAGGTTTTGCATACTTATTTAATTATACAATAAATACAACGATATTCCAGATAGGGAATTAAAATAGTATTAATATAAAAACTGTTCTTTTCTAATATTTTCGATCTCTAAGGGCAAACTTTAATTTAAAACAGAGTAGACCCTGATCATTAGGCTTCGGCGCTATAAGATATCAGGTAGGCTACTAAGTAATATCGTGCAACATGACAAACAGTGTATTAATCTATAGAGAATTCAAACACTGTCGGGAGCCCTTTGGTCGGAGTCTACACTGTTAACAAATTAAATGTTTATCATCTGTATACATATTTACATTATGATGCGAACTGTCATACAGTGTAAACCATGGTCATTAGACTTCGGCGCTATAAGATATAAGGTACACAGTAAAATCGTGCAAAATGATAAATTGATAAACAATGTATTAATCTATAGAGAAATCAACACTGTCGGAAGCCCTTAAAATTTGGTCCGGGTCTACACTGGTAACATATTAAATGTTTATCATCTAGCTGTGTACATATTTACCTTATGGTGCAAACTGTAGACCGATTAACCCTGTAGACCATGGTCATTAGGCTTCGCGCTATAAGATAAGTTCGTATCAGTATCCAAACTGTTCGACACATGTTTGATCACTGCAGCAATACATTCCAGTGTACGTTTGCCTATGATGATTACATTAATTGGTTTGTTGTTTTAACTGTTTAGCACCAGTGCAGATATAACAAGTCGAGTAATTGCCAATCAACTTTTCGCACCAGATAAACAACAATGCCCAGCCAATTAAAGTCATTTGCACGTGGCGCTAGAGATCTACCGTTTCTTATTAAAGCATTGCTTCTTGGTTAATTTTAACTTCAGATCAGTGTCTAAACCATATATACACCCAGACTAAATTTTTTAAATGATTTTAAATAACACATTCTATCAAGGATAAGGCACGGGATATTCCAATAGAAATTAATATTGCTTAATGTATGGGCGAGGGCATAGCTGATTTCTGCATTACTTTTGTCTTGATTTAAGCTAAAACTTTCTATTGCAAATCAATTATGATTTAACACTAAATAAAATGTACACTCAATGTAATACATTGAAAAGTCTCCCTTTTATGGTAAAAGTTTAATTTATTTGGACAAATCGGCATCAATATTCATCTTACAGTTACATATATTTAGATCTAGTTATTTATATCATGGAGAAAGTCCTTTCTCCATGTTTATATGAAAATTACAACTTTTTAAATGCTAGAAAATCCATCTCAACTTCTCGATAATGGCAAACTTTTCAAATATAAACCTATACATTTAACAAAAAAGTAGTACTATATATATATATTTAACAGGTTAGTAGATATATCCCAACACAAAATCCTTTTTGACGAATCGTCTTTTGCCATTACTATATATTGCCTTTTTGACGAGTTTGCACTTTGACGAATCGTCCGTAATTCAGGATTATCTACCTTTGAATTGCTTAAAATGTCATATTTAACAGTGTTTACACTCTAGAGGCCACACTTTTTATCCAGTCTTTTTCAAACTTGGCCAGATTGTATATGACCATAAGATTTTAGATATGTGTGATTATGGTTGAAATAAGACCTATAGGTCAAGAGTTGTCTGCCCTTGAATTGCTGAAAATGCCATATCTTGCAGCGTTTACACTCTTGCAAATACAGTTTTCAATGGATTTTGATTATACTTGCACACAAAGTATATATAGCTATAAGTTCTCAAAGGAGTGCAATTATTGTTGAAATCTAATCATTGTGGCAATAGTTATCTGCCCTTGATATACTCTGAAATGCTAAAAAGGCTTCATTTCAGTATTGTTTAGGCTCTAGTTATCTGCCCTTGATGTACTCTACTATACTAGAATTATGAGGTTGTATTCCAAAAAGTTTTACATGGTAATACTACAAATTTGAATGGATTTAGATTAAAACGGATGAAACAGAAAGGTAAAGCTTTCAAGCTTCAGTACAACAGTTGAGCGATATCAGGGCCCTCAGGTTATTAAATCATTTGATTTATTAACCCATTACCCAATAAATACGCCTTAATGGGTTATAGTCAAAGCGTACCATGGTTAAAGCGTACCAAGTCAAAACGTGCCATTTTTGGTCGAAGCATACATAGGGAACATTTTCAATATGTTATTAGTCGATAATTTATTGTTTTTCGCACATTATATAACCTCGCGTAAATATCGTAATTAGATCTATTGTATTAAATATATGTCTTGATGTATAGTTTTTACCCAGACACAACAGTATCTTTGAAACTTTAGTCATTAGGAACAAATTTGCCATTATGATCATCAGTTCTCAAAGTTTCGAAATTATTAATATTAACATTAGTGCCAATAATTATGTTGATCCTGACCATGCGTTGCCGTACACATCTTCTAATAAGGATCCAAACTGCTTGAAAATAAATTGTGCACCCATGCACCACAGTATCTTTGAAGATTCAATTCTCAAAATTTCGAAATATTAACATTAGTGTCAACAATTGTGTACAGACTACAGTAGATCCTGATCATTCGCCGCCGTACGCAGCTCCTGATCAGGATCCAAACTGCTTGAAAAATAAAGTTCGCGCCCATGCAAAATATAGTCTCTAATTACGAGGATTCTGATCAGGATCCAAACTGTTCAAAAAGTAAATAGTTCCATTTGATACAGTCCAAAATCTGTACCATAAAATTATATTCTATATCCTAGCAGATTCTGACTTAAGGCAGGTTGGGAGTAAAGCAGAATGCGCCGTAAGGCGCGTTCTGCTTTACTTTCAACTTGCTTTAAATAACCCTTCATTCTGTTTTCAAAACTAGAATTAGTCTATGGGGTAAAGTGTTAATTTGTTAAAATGTTCCATTATTTAACAGCTTCGCTCGCTTGTAGGCTGTGCCTATTTCATATTACAGTAAACACGATGGCAGATGCTTGTTCCATACTTACACGGTGTATTGCAATATATTGCGATTCGATTTCTCCGTATTGCGATAAACTGCGATGCGGGTTTCGGCAAATTGTTACACCCCTAGACTGCAGTAAACTGGTAACATGGTGAAAATTTAGAACCGAATGGCTTGAGAACAACTTTTTGCTACGGTATGAAAGTGGTAAGACAGAGAAAAAACATATATTTCCTCATAAGATGTGAGCTTAACTATCAGCATCATCAATAATGTCATTTTTGTTGAAGAACTAATTATGCATAAACTTTATGATCAAGAAAACCATGAGAACTGCATGTTATTTTCGATGGCTAAGTTAAACTATTTATCATTTAATTCCACAACAACAATTTTTCAATCTATTTACTTCAATTGTTTATATCTCAAGACCAAATGTGCTTCTGATTTGCTACATTTTGGTCTAGTTGAAATAATTTCCTTTTCAGCACGCCATCTTGAAAAAGGGCTTGTTTAAAACAACTCGTTATGGTCATTTCGTACCCCGCCATTTCGTACTCAAAAATATATATTTGTTTATAACTTTGGGGCAAATTAGTAAGGTTTAAATGGAATATTTATGGTTAAAACCAGAAATATTTCACTAGCCTGATGAGACATTATTTGCATTTCATCCTGGATTTCATCAAATAAACATGATAAGTTAAATACAACTTGGAAGGTGTGAGCTTACGTTTTATTCATATCCCGAGTTGGAGATCCCTGCAAAATGCCATGCAAAATTCTGCTGTGCTGCACTGGAAGTGTTGCTACCCTCAAGGTTCCACAGATCGTGGAAGATTTACAGCGATTAAAGGTTAGACTATGGACGACTGCCAATGAAGTATTACTTGAGATACCCGAAAGATTTTAGAACTAATACACAGTTCGGACATAACATAATTTCGGATACTGCACATCGATAATTGATAACTTGCCACCATTAATGCATATAAAGAGTGTATAAATACTTTCTTTCTTTCTTTCTTTCTTTGAATACTGCGACACCCTCTTTCGAGGATTATGCGCAGCTGCGCGTCAGTGCAGATTAGCAAAAGTAAAAGTATAAAAGCTTAAGAAAACTAGAGCTGAGTTCTGGAAATAGTTGCTATGTTACATGTTAAAAGAGAATATTTTACATCTAAAAGAGGATAAAAACACTGTTCAGTTAATAAGTATGGCTAACACCGCTTACTGCTTACTACACATGCCAATATACAAATGCGGTCAAGCAATAACGCACAACTGACACTTTAGTACATTAATTGAAAACATTTAATATAATTGGAAATATCTCGACCTACGTAAGTGGGAATTGTCTTCTTTTCAGTTTGATGTCGAGATAGTGGCAACAGAGAAAGCATTGCACTTCTTTGACAAGGTTGCCATACCTGTACCTGTCCATGAAGACGAGGAGGAATGGCGTGTTAGTATTTGTGGAAAACTAAAAATAGGTCTTAGCCTGTTTACCTGTGTTTTCGCCACCCTTAGCTATATTTTTTGCGCATGCGCTTTCTGATGTAACATTTCTTACTTGTTCACGGATCTAATTCTGAACTGAACCTTCAATAACACGAATATATACAAATAAAACTTGTGAAATAAATGCAAATGTAAATAACTGTACCGTTTTCGAACGAGGTCATTGCTCTGGATCACCGGGATACTTTCTTGTCAATTCGCCACCTCTGATTGGTCGTTCGATAATTAGGTCAATATAGGCTCTGTCAGTATGATATAGTTTGTTTCATGAAATTTGTACATTGTTTAATGATTTTGAAATATTTAATTTTTTAAAAGTAAATAATAACTTTTGCAACTTAACAATAAAAAAGTAACAACGGGAATATAGAGTTAAATTACCAACATGTCCTTTGATTTGAGACTTTTTGTGAATTATTGTTATTTTACCTGTTTCTTTCGCATTTTCGGCGCTTGAAATCTTCCTTAGTGAAACTGTCCTAGTATTCGGATATCCTCTGTAGTTTTCGGACATCCTCGGTAGCCTGCTCGTGACGGAATTCTAAGTTTTGCTTAGGTGGCGAATTGACAAGAAGTGGCGAATTGACCAGAAGCAAGGATAATTAAACATTGAACCAGAGCAATGTTTTACTAAGGGGTCTATACCGTTCCCTGGACTCCTACATACTATAAATTTTCTAACTAAATTAGGAATCCACAGACAATTCCAAGACATAAAAATATGAGACCCATCAACCACTGCCAAGACAGCTATGTACCTGTTTCTACACATTTAGACCATAGTTGGTCTGTGCAGTGCTTGTGTAAAAAGCTTTTCGACCATGCCAACATTTTTGGCCATGTGATATTGTCCTTGACCTTTGACCTACTTTTGTAAGAAAATCTTTAAATGCCTAGGCTGTAAGATTTGAACCAATCTTATAAGGCTTCCATATTTGGTATGTATCTTTCTTGTGTAATGTCCTAAATTCCCAACGAAATACCAACGAAATACCAATGTTTTTTACAATGTGACCTTGACCTTTACCTTTGACCTATTCATTAAAACTTTAAAGAAAACCTTGTGTCAAGATATTTTTGACTATGCAAACATTGTGAAATTGTCCTTGACCTACTTTTGCAAAAATCTTCAACTGCCCAGGCTATAATAAGATTTGAACCAATAGATATATTAGGCTTCCATATTTGGTATGTATCTTTCTTGTGTAATGGCCTAAATTCCCAATGTTTTTTACCATGTGACCTTGACCTTTACCTTTGACCTATTCATTCAAACTTTAACCGAAGACCTTGTGTCAAGATATCCTTGAATATGCCAACATTGTTACATTGTCCTTGACCTTTGACCTACTTTTGTAAAAATCTTTTAAATGCCCAGGCTATAATAAGATTTGAACCAATAGATATATTAAGGCTTCCATATTTGGTATGTATCTTTATATTGTGTTTAGACCTTAATTTCCAACAAAATACCAATGTTTTGTACCATGTGACCTTGACAATCACCCTTGACCTATTCATTCAAACTTTAACCAAAAACCTTGTGTCAAGATATACTTGAATATACCAACATTGTGACATTGTCCTTGACCTTTGACCTACTTTTGTAAAAATCTTTTAAATGCCCAGGCTATAATAAGATTTGAACCAATAGATATATTAAGGCTTCCATATTTGGTATGTATCTTTATATTGTGTTAAGACCTTAGTTTCAACAAAATACCAATGTTTTGTACCATGTGACCTTGACAATAACCCTTGACCTATTCATTCAAACTTTAACCACAGACCTTAATTAACCTTGGCCATAACTCTTGCACTACTACACTTGTAGCCTTTTATATTTGGCATGTGCCTTTCATTGAGACCTTTCTGACCAAGCCAACATTGACATTGACCTTGACCTTTGACCTACTCTTGTAAAAATGTTAAATTGCCAGTTTAAATTGAACCAATAGGCATATGCCATGGTTTCCATATTTGGTATGTCTTTCTTGTGTTAAGAATTTTCCACCCATTGACCTTGACATTTTACCTACATGTATATACTTTAAAATAACCAAAAACCTTAATTTAACCTTGTCTTTAACTTTTGCTCTAATACATATGAACCTTTTTAAATTGGCTTGTATCTACCTTTTGCTAAGACCATTCCAACCATGACAACATTTTTGTCCTTGTGACCTTGACCTTTAATCTACTTTTGCAAAAATCTTTAAATGCCTATAATATTGGAACCAATAGGCATAGGGCTTCCATACTTGGTATATACAGTATTTTTCTTCTGTTAAGACTGTTTGAACCTTACCAACGTTTTTACCATGTGACTTTGACCTACTTTTGCAAACAATCTTTAAATGCTTATGAAATTGGAGAAAAACCCCAGGCCTAGGACTCCCATGCTTGGTTTGTATCATTCTTGTGTTGAAGAATTTTAACTATTCAAATACTTTTTATCATATGGCATTGACCTTTGACCTATCTTTGCAAATGAGCATGTACATTGCCTAATTATATGCTGCTGGCTGGGGGCATTTGCATTTCACAAATACATTGCTTTATCTTATTTAAACCTTTACTTCAAAGCCTGTATCTAGTGATTAGAATACTTTTTTCATCAATCACAACACTTACTATTTTTAGCTCACCTGAGCTAGCTCAGGATGAGCTTTTGCAATACTTGAATGTCCGTCGTGCGTCGTTCGTCGTCAACAATTTTAGTGTTTACACTCTAGAGGCCATAATATTTATCCAATCTTTCTCAAACTTGCTCAGATTGTATAATACCATAAGAATTCGGATGAGTTTGATTATGGTTAAAATCGGACTAATAGGTCAAGAGTAATCTACCTTTGAATTGCTGAAAATGCCATATTTAAGGGTGTTTACACTCTAGAGGCCACAGTATTTATCCAATCTATCTCAAACTTGCTCAGATTATATAAGACTATAAGAGTTCGGATGAGTTTGATTATGGTTGAAATCAGACTTGTAGGTCGAGAGTAATATACCTTTGAATTGCTGAAAATGTCATATTTAAGGGTGTTTACACTCTAGAGGCCACAATTTTTATCCAACCTATCTCAAACTTGCTCAGATTGTATAAGACCATAAGAGTTCAGATAAGGTTTATTATAGTTGAAATCCGACCAATAGGTTGAGAGTTATCTACCTTTGAATTGCTGAAAATGCCATATTTAAGGGTGTTTACACTCTAGAGGCCACAATTTTTATTCAATCTATCTCAAACTTGCTCAGATTGTATATGACCATAAGAGTTCGGATGAGCTCGATTTTTATTGAAATCAGAATAATAGGTAGAGAGTTATCTACCTTTGAATTGCTGAAAATGCCATATTTAAGGGTGTTTACACTCCATAGGTCACAATTTTTATCCAATCTATCTCAAACTTGCTCAGATTGTATATGACCATAAGATTTCAGATGAGTTCGATTATTGTTGAAATGAGACGTATAGGTTGAGAGTTATCTACCTTTGAATTGCTGAAAATGCCATATTTAAGGGTGTTTACACTCTAGATGCAACAATTTTTATCTAGTCTTTTTCAAACTTGCTCAGATTGTATATGACCATAAGAGTTCAAATAAGTGTGATTATGGTTGAAATCGGACCAATAGGCCAAGAGTTGTCTGCCCTTGAATTGCTGAAAATGCCATATTGAACAGCGTTTACACTCTTGCAACTACAGTTTTCAATGGATTTTATTTTACTTGCACACACATATACCTATAAGCACAAAGGAGTGCAATTAATGTTGAAATCTAACCATTGTGGCAATAGTTATCTGCTCTTGATATACTTTGAAATGATAGAAAAGACTTCATTTCAGTATTGTTTAGGCCCTAGTTATCTGCCCTTGATGTACTCTACTATACTAGAATTATGAGGTTGTATTCCAAAATTGTTTACATGCTATACTACAAATTTGAATGGCTTTAGATTAAAACAGATGAAACAGAAAAGGTAAAGCTATCAAGCTTCAGTACAACAGGTGATCGATATTAGGGCCTTCAGGCCCTCTTGTTCTTATTGCTGACTGTTTCGTCCACTACTGTGGACATCCTCAAAGCTACTGGCGACTTGACGACTTATCACATGCGGCTTTGAACCCCGGGACTCTCACAGACCACCAAAACATTAACAATCACCAGATAGACTGGGAGGGGGCTAGTATAGTAGAAAGGGAAAGTGATTGGAGAATGAAAAAGACAAAGGAGGCAATACACATCAGGACACAGGGGGCGGTAATGAACAGGGACCAGGGGACTTTCCTTTCCGGGATCTACGACCCTCTTTTCGCCAATCTACTGTATAGGAGTCAAGGGAGCAGTATTGACACCTATCAGAGACCATACATACATGTATGTATGGTCTCTGCACCTATGAAGGGAGGCAGGGAGGCTTAAAAACATTGTGCATGTGAGGAGTTCACCTATCCTAGGCAAATAGTATAGAGCCCTCTGGTCAGGGTCTGCTTAGTATTCCATTTTGCAGTATATTGTAAAAATAAATCACAAATTAAAAAAAAGTATTTATTTTCTTCAGTAAAGGAATAAATTAGAGGCGTAAAAAGGCATATTACGAGGTAAAGGGTTAAGCTACGATAAAGTTAATGTTTCTTTATGAACATCTTTATGACTGTACAAAGTGGAACTATTTTCTTCAGTGGAGGAATGAATTAGAAGTGTAAAAAGGAGTATTTATATGGTAATGGGTTAAGACATGTGGTTGCTTAAATAGGCTGAAAATAAAGCAGAATATGCTTCTTAAGGTCAACAGGATCCTTCTGCTTTACTTTCATCCTGCTTAAAATTCAAACAATATACATGTATGCTGGAAAAGTTTACTATGGTTCTCTATCAAAATTGGGTAGGACCATGAACAGACTTTTCTTTATGGAATAATTAAAAAATGTCAAAAGGTAAAATATTACAGAATTGCTATTGTCCTATTGTCTAGACTTGGAACAAGCGTGGCGACCCTGTGTTACACATAGAGCTGCGTAGATGGGCCGACATACTGTTGATAGCTCCCCTAGATGCAAATACCTTAGCCAAGATATCACATGGTATATGTGACAACCTGCTGGTAAGCTTCCTGTAATGATACTCATTCACCCCTGAAACTTTTAATGGACAACTTCAATTTCAAAATTATTTAGGGTTGATCTTAATAATTCTGCTTTACTTTCAGCCTGGTTTAAGCTATCATCTGCTAGAATAAAGAAACTATTTCTTATGATATATATTTATTACTGTATAAATTGGAACTATTTTCTTCTGTGAAGGAATAAATTAAGAGACATAAAAAGGCTTATGTATGGGGTAATGGGTTAACATTAGTTTGACTGGACTATAATGTGAATTTCAGACATGTGTTGTCAGAGCATGGGACATGAAGAAACCTCTACTATTTGCGCCGGCTATGAACACATACATGTGGGAACATCCGCTGACATCTGAACAGACAGACAAACTGAAACACTGGGGCTACAAGGAGATTCCTGTCGTAGAAAAGACGCTCATGTGTGGTGATAAAGGTTAGTGTGATCAGAAGGGTGCCTTAACCCATTACCCCAATCCATAAATACGCCTTTTTAAGCCTTTAATTTGTTTTATCACTGAAGAATACAGTTCCATTTTAAACAGTCGTGAATATGTATTATAAGAAATATTTTCTATATCTTAGCAGTAGAATCTTAAAGCAGATTGAAAGTAAAGCAGAATGCGCCTTAAGGCACATTCTGCTTTACTTTCAACCTGTTTTATTCTTTTGGACCCTTCTAGTTCAGGTATTTTAAACCAGTCTACTGTTACATTTTTGGTATTACAACAAAAAACAATGAAAATATCAAACAGTGCAGACCCTGATCAGGATCTACACTGTTTGCATATGTAATCAGTAATCTCCACAAAGGGATGTAGGGTTGAAAGGGTTAACCCTTTACCCCATAGCCTGTTTCTAATTTGAAGACAGGTAACCACTTAAAGCAGGTTGAAAGTTAAGCAGAAAGCACAGTAAGGCAAATTTTGCTTTACTTTCAAGTATGCTTTATGCTTCCATCTTCTAAGATATAGAATACATTTCTTATGGTACATATTAATTTATGGCTTTATAAAGTCGAACTATTTTCTTTAGTGGAGGAAGAAATTAAAAGGCGCTTTCTGTTTTACTATCACATTGCTTTAAGCTGTCACCTGCCTTAAACCCTAATAACCAAAATACCCCCGGTACTTTAGTTGTTGTAATAGAGAGGTTTTACTGTACCTATATACTATTTTCCAGCATAGAAAGGATTAATAAATTGTTCTTAAATATGAAGCCTAAAAATGTTTAGGCGAATGGGTGATTGTTCATACAGACATGGCTTTATGACTTGCAGGTGCTGGTGCTATGGCTGAAGTAACAACAATCGTTGAATCAGTGGTAGCTGAACAACAAAAACTATCAGATGGTGAAAATGACTGAAAAAGAAGAAAAAAATACTGGGTCCAAGGTTATGAAGCCTTTGAGTTGAGTCTGAGATCCTTCTCAAGGATTTGATTGGTCAGATTTGAACTTTTTTCTCAGTATATCACATTTGAGTTGAACCTGAGATTATTCTCAAACATTTGATAAGTCAGATTTGAGCAATTGCTCAGTATAAAGCCTTTGGGTCTAGTCTGTGATCGTTTCAAGCAATTGATTGGTCAGATTTGAGCTTTTCTCTGAAAGTATTAAGCCTTTGAATTGAGTCTGAGATTATTCTCAAGAACTTGATTGGTCAGAGTTGAGCTTTTGCTCGAGACTCAACTTGAAAGCTTTCTAACCCTGTGGCTTGTTGCACTGTGCAGTCAGTCAAGAGGCAGAAGGAGGGAAATATGCAGGCAAACTTGTTCTCAGAGTTAATCTATATACAAAACTTGTTCTTCTGTAGGGACATATATATTTTCCTTGTATTCTGTGTGATAAAATCAGGTTGTGTAAGTGAATAAATATGAGGACAAAGCACCAGAAAATGATAGAATGTCAGAAAAAAACCTGGATGACAAGTTTTCATTGCAATAAATTCCAAAATATAGAAAAAGAAAATTCATTATTTGTAAACACTGATACATATTTACATACTGGTGGTGTTTAAAACAGGTGTCAGCTTAAAGCAGGATGATAGTAAAGCAGACAGCTGCATTCACCTGCCTAAATATTTGCACTGGTGGCTGTCAAGGAAAGATTCTTAACTTGTCTCGGGTTAATGATGTATATTGATGACTCTTGCAAACAGTTTGGATCCAGATGACATGCCGAGTGGTATGACACTCATCCAGATCCAAACTATTTGACAATAACGGTTGTACTTCCTCAAGATTGAATAGTGAAACCTCTATAAACTGGACACTTAAAAACTATATTGCCAGTGTCTAAACAAGTTGATAGCATATTGCAGCTTAATGCAGGACAAAAGTAAGACAGAAAGCTCCCTAGAGGAGGAGCTGTCAGCTGTCTTTTATTTCCTTTCTTCTTTTCCAAGAAGCAGAGCTGCCATATCCTAGGCACTGTGCTTGGAATCTCAGGCATTTTCACAAGTATTTACCTATACATGTATTTCTATGAACAAAAATCAAATCTCGGGCATTTCCCCCATCTTTTTCTCCATATAATTATAAAAGAAATGAAAAATAAAATTCTATATAAAAAGTTAAATATCAGACATTTCTAAGGATTTGGTCAGGCATTTTGTCTATAAAAGTACGGTACCCCTGAAAGAGCGTCCGGTTTAGAGATTTCCAAAGCATTTTGGGAAGTCAAAAACACTCAGATACATAGAATACAATGTTGAGATTTAGTGTCAAAAAGGGTACTGATGCATTTGTTATGTGCTACAATCGTGAAGATATTATTGTTTCTCTTTTTAACAAAACTAAACAAATGCAATGCGATCAAATTTAAAAAATAACAGGTTTCTGTAAGTATTGACTTTATATAAATCTGATGGCAAACAGTTTAGAGCTTGATCAGTTGTCAGGTAAACCGGTGTCTGATATAGCTCCAAATTGTTTGCAGTGGAAATAAATTTAGCAAAAACACATTCACTTGGAAAGAACAACTCTTCTCCAATGTTCACATAGTTTTGCTTAGAGTTGTTTAAGTATGCTTATCATTATGTGTATTTTTTGTTGTTTTCGTGAGAGAAATTTGTATACCTATAGATCTGTGAGATATTATTTATATGCAAAATAAAGTATATTAAATATTGTTTCTTATTGTTGTGTATTTCTAATTGTTATCTAGTTGAAAACGCTCGAAAGCCTGAGGATGTTTTTCAGTGAGAGTCATAATTTGTTTCCACAGAACAACTTTAAGCCAAGTGTCTATTAAATCGAACATTTGCAAACTGTAGACCCTGATGAGACACTATGTTATGCTGTGCTCATCAGAGTCTACACTGTTTTCTATTGCATATGAAATGTTCTGCTGTATGAAAAAGAATTGCAGTGTCCTTAGATCACCCGGCATATCTATAATGAAGTCTTCCAGCAAATACATGGGTAGAGCTCATTGCAATATCCTGGCATAAGAGGAGAGGAGATTATTGTAAGAATTGACTGGCATAATAGTAGCTGTTGATAGATAAAACGCCAAGATGAGTGACACTGAGTAAGACTATTTCTACATTTTACTTGATGTTAGCCTTTTTATACCAGCATGGAGTATCGGCTGCTAACAAGTAACAACCCCTGGCTACCTTTGTATGTGTCAACTACAATGTATGCCCGTCCTTCCTCATCTCCTGGCTCCAAGGTTATAAAGCTTTTCAGTTGAGTCTGGAGTAGTTCTCAAGCATTTGATTGGTCAGATTTGAGCCTAGGCTCAAATCTGACCAATCAAATGCATGAGAACAATATTAGACTCACCTCAAAAGCTTGTTCTAGGCTTTTGTATCAGGTGGTTCTGTGTCTCCCTCTCTTATAAGGTTATAAAGCGTACGAGATCGTTCTCAAGCATTTGATTGGTTAGATTTAAGCTGTTGCTCAAATCTGACCAATCAAATGCTTAAAAATGGTCTCAGACTCAACTCAAAGGCTAAATAAAGCATCCTTTGTATATGGTCTGAATTATTCACAGTTATTGTCATAACTGCTTTACTGTTGTTTTGCCTTGGGAAACCACCTTCCGGTGAAGTGAGCTTTAAGGATCACTTGATGTCCCTGTCAGTTGTCTGTCCGTCCGTCGTCTGTCCATTCTCAATTCCTTTTTTAACACTCGAGCGGCTACAAATTTCATCTGATCTTCATTAAACTTGATGACCCTGTTTGTCTTGATGAAATCTAGGTCAACTTAGAAAATGTGGGAAAAACCTTGTTAACTCTCCAGAGACTACAAATCTCATAAGATCTTAATGAAACTTGGTCAAAATGTTTGTCTCATTGATATCTAGTTCAAACTTGAATGTGGGTAATGTCTGGTTTAAAAACTAGTTCACTAGGTCAAATAATAGAAAAACCTTGTTAACATTCTAGAGGTTACAAATCTCATTAGATCTTAATGACACTTGGTCAAAACGTTTGCCTCATTGTTTGAATGAGGGTCATGTCTGGTAAAAAAACAACTAGGTCACTAGGTTAAGTCATATACAAATCTTGTCAAAACTCTAAAGGCTGCAAATCACATTGGAGTTTAATGCAGATAAGTAAGAATGTTTGCCTAATTGATATCTAGGTCAAGTTTGAATATGAGTCATGGTGGGTCAAACACTAGGTCACTAGGTCAAATCATAGGAAACCTTGTAAACACTCTAGAGGCTACACATCACATTTGATTTTAATTAATCTTGGCCAGAATGTTTGCCTAATTGATATCTAAGTCAAGTTTGAATATGAGATATGTCAAAGACTAGGTCACTAGGTCAAATAATAGGAAAACCTTGTTAACCCACTAGAGGCTATCTGTCTCATTGCATCTTAAGAAACTTGGTCAAAACATTTCCCTCATTGAAATCTAGGTCACGTTTGAATGTGGGTTATGTCCGGTCAAACACTAGGTCAAATCATAGAAAAACATTGTTAACACTCTCGAGGCTACAAATCTCATAGGATTTTAATGCAACTTAGTTAGAATGTTTGCCTAATAAATGTCTAGACCAAGTTCGAATATGAGTAATGTCGGGTCAAAAGCTAGGTCACTATGTCAAATCAAAGAAACACAGTGTTAACCCTCTAGATGGCTACAAATCTCACTTGATCTGAATGAAATATTGTCAGAATATCTACCTACATCAAATCTAGGTCAACATCAAATGTGTCTGGTCAAAATCTAAGTCAAATCATAGAAAAACATTGTTAAACACTCTAGAGGTTTATTAAATATTGTGGGTCATGTCCAGTCATAATCTAGGTCACTATAGGTCAGGGTTTACATGGTGTACCAGGTGAGCGATTTAGGGACATGGTTGCCCTTGTTATTTTCATCTGAGTGGCAAACAGTTTGGAACCTTGGGTTTGTGTTTCCCGGCGTCTGATCAGGCTACAAAGTGTTTGCCATGGACTAATAGTTTTAGTGTTAACGCGTTTATGAGGAAAGAATAAATCTTCTCCACAGCATATATGGAGTATATTACAGTGAAGAATTTGTTATTCTTTCCCGTTTAAACGCAAACGTACGCAAACGCAAAACACTAAAACGTAAAAAAGTACAACTTTTGGACAATTCTGATAATTCATGTTTATCTTGGTGGCAAACAGTTCGGAGCCTGATCAGACGCCGGGTTACCCGGCGTCTGATCTGGCTCCAAACTGTTTGCACTGCAAATAATAGTTTTAGCGTAAACGCGTTTATTGGGAAAGAATAACGTTTTCTCCACTGTAAGTAGCGGAAATGTTGGATACTGTACTGTTATCTAAGTTTGTTCCGACACAGCGCTGAAGTCATCACATAATACCATGCAACCTCATAATTGGTAAAATAACCATAGTAATAATTACACCATGTATATGTAGGATTTGTCATGGACGATAAAACAGAGTCGGGCCAGTCATACTGTGAGTTCAGAAGTTGTTATAGTTACAGTGGAGAAGATGTTATTCTTTCCCAGTAAACGCTTAATTGTTTTTGTCTGTTGCAAACAGTTTTGAGCCGGATCAGACGCCGGGTTACCCGGCGTCTGATCAGGCTCCAAACTGTTTGCAACTCGGATTAAAATAAATCGTTAGATATTGAGACAAGTTGTAAAGTTTTACATTTTATTGTTATTCGTTTGCGCTTCAAATGCGTTTAAACGGGAAAGAGTAACTTCTCCGTTGTACATGTAGATCTATGTATATGGTGATATTATATAATTATGGACTATTTCACTTTTGAAAAATGACCAGTTTGTGTCGATTTAAGAGCTTTTAGGAAGTACAATGTATTTCAGAAAAAAGTAAAAGCAATTCACACAGTGCTTACACCAGGGCTGCCATAAGTTGACATAAAAAATCCTAAGATTTCCAAAATTGCATTTTTAAGTGCTATTTTATGAATTGTATACCTTTACCCCATCGCCGGTGTCTAGTTTTGTTGACACGTGACTGCTTAAAGCAGGCTGGAAGTAAAGCAGAATGCGCCTTACGGCGCATTCTGCTTTATTTTCAGCCTACTTTAAGCTACCATATACTAGAAAAAAATCCGAAGATTTAGGAAAAATCCGGAGAAATGGCAGCCCTGTTACACTGATAAGGAAGTTCGTTAATAAAGGAGCCCTCTGACCAGAGTCTATACTGTTGCAAAGTATACATACATACATGTACATGTATATCGGTTTTCATAGGAAATGTCAATAATACATGTATTGGTTTCATTAGATATGTAATAATTAAAGATACAATCATATAAGTAGTATATGCAAGTAGTTTCTTTATACATGTATACTGAATGCATCGTGTGCCACTAATGAGCAAGAAACGCAGATTTTCCAGTTTTTCAGACTACAATCTGCTCTTCGTTTAGGGTAAAGGAGATTGAAATGCTTTTATTAATTGGATGATCCTTTTGTATTGCATGAGTGTACCTCTCCCCGAAAAAACCCGCATAAATTTGAGTCACTCGACATCTGACCAAACTCCAAACTGTTGACCCTCAGTCACGGTTGCCGTTTCTCCGGATTTTTCCAAAATCTTCTGATTTTTAGCTCACCTGAGCCAAAGGCTCAAGGTAGCTATTGGGATGGCCCTGTGTCCGGCGTCCGTCGTCGTGCGGTGTGCGTCGTCCGTCGATCGTCGTTAAAAATTGCTTCAAATGACATCTCCTCCTAAACCACATGACAGATTTCAACCAAACTTTACAGGAATGTTCCTTGGGTCAAGCTCTTTCAAATTTGTTAAAAAAATTAAAAACAATGTAGAACTCTGGTTGCCATGGCAACCAAAGTGAAAAATAAGGAAATCTTAAAAAATCTTCTTGTCTGAAACTACAAGGGCCAGAGCTTTGATATTTGGGCACATAGCATCATCTACAGGTCCTCTATCAAGTTTGTTCAAATTATGCCCCTGGGGTCAAAATTGGTCCCGCCCCGGGGGTCACAGTTTTACATAGAGTTATATAGTGAAACTTTCAAACGTCTTCTCCTCTGAAACTAATATGGCCAGAGCTTTGATATTTGGCATGGTGACACTTCTAGATATCCTATACCAATATTGTTCAAATGGTTCCAGTCGGTTGCATATCTAGGTCACAGGAGCTAAAAATATATTTTTTCAATGAAAACTTAAAAAATCTTCTTGTCTTAAACTACAAGGGTCAGAGCTTAGATATTTGGCACATAGCATCACCTACAGGTCTTCTATCAAGTTTGTTCAAATTATGCCCCTGGGGTCAAAATTGGCCCCGCCCCGGGGTTCACAGTTTTACATAGAGTTATATAGAGAACATTTCAAATGTCTTCTCATCTGAAACGAATATGGCCAGAGCTTTGATATTCGGCATGGTGACTCTTCTAGATGTCCTTTACGTATTTTGTTCAAATGGTTCCAGTCTGTTGCATATCTAGGTCATAGGAGCTAAAAATAGATTTTTTCAATGGAAACTTTAAAAAATCTTCTTGTCTAAAACCCTAGTACCCTGATCTTAGATATTTGGCGCATAGCATCATCTACAGGTCCTCTATCAAGATTGTTCAAATTTAATAATGCCCCTCGGGTAAAAAATGACCCTGTCCTGGACATAAATCATTATCTCCATTTTGTCAGCTATTCTCAGGTGATCGAAATATGCCCCATGGGGCTCTTGTTCTTAATTTGCCCAGAACTACAGATTGTTTCCCAAATATTTGGATTTAACTTGAGTTGATTCTGTAATTTTGTGAAGATCAGTGTGTTATAAAGGTCATGGCAGTAAATGATGTGCTATATTGTTTTAAAAGATGGCTTTGAGCACAAACGCACACAAATAGCGCGTTTTAACCCGTTTTCACGAATAAACACCATCAGCTTATTTTTTATCCTACAGCAAATGATAGCTTAATGGGGGCTGAAAGTAAAACTGATTGCGCCTCATGATGCATTCTGCTTTACTTTCAACTTGCTTTAATGTTTAAGTGGCCTTTACATGTATTCAAACTAAAATAAAAACATGTTTTAGCATTAACGCGTTTACTGGTAAAGAATAACGTCGTCACCACGGTACATGTATCATATTACAGTGGAGAATCTGTTATTCTTTCCCGTTTAAACGCAAACGTACGCAAACGCAAAGCACTAAAACGTAGAAAAGAACTTCTTTTGGACATTTCTGATATTTCATGCTTATTTTGGTGGCAAACAGTTTGGAGCCTGATCAGACGCCGGGTTACCCGGCGTCTGATCTGGCTCCAAACTGTTTGCACTGCAAATAATAGTTTTAGCGTAAACGCGTTTATTGGGAAAGAATAACAGATTCATCGGTCAGTTCATCGCAGGATACAAAACTCTCCAATTGTTTTGTTTCTACGTTACGGTGGCAGATAAGTGATGACCTTGGCGCAAGATGATGTTTTGACTGGTCCAATTTAAACACAAGTTCATGATAACCTGGATTTTAAAAAGTTTAAAAATGTTAACTAGTGTCTTAATAAAGGTCAACTGCCGAAATCTCGTTGAACTTTGAGATAACAATATATACATGTAACTGTTTTAGGCTCTTGTCGAATCATAGCCTTAACTTTAATTCGATTTGACTATTTGACTTATTGATTAAGCCATCTATAACTAAGCGCGGGGACACAGGTATTTGCAAATACATGTAGTTTTGATTCAGATCAGTTGTCGTATAACGAGGCCTCTGTTCAGAATCCCATTAGTGCTACTCATACAGCGAAGAAGACGTTATTCTTTCCCAATAAACGCGTTAATGCTAAAATTAGTATTTTCATTGCAAACAGTTTGAAACCAGCCTGATCTGACTCCAAACTTTCAATAACAATTGACATTTTCATCATTTTATTGCAATTCGTTTGTGCTTCTTTTGCGTTTAACCCATTTGCAAAAAAAAACCTGCCTACGGTACTATATATATGACAAAAGCAAACAGTGTATACTCTGTCTGTCCCTTTATAGGACGTTAGGCACACATTGGTGAATATTATGCTATCTGTCCGGTGTGGGGTTTTAAAGGAGTGTTTTTATAAGATAAAACCTTAGATTCGGTTTTAGATTACAACTACTCGAGTATAATGTTTGCAGTACAGTACATTTAAAACTTGTGATTGGTTAAGCTAAAAGTTCCTGTATGCGCGTACCTTTCTGCTTTATCTTAATTTCGTTTGAAACTGCTTTAGTGCAACTCCCACTTTAAGCTACTCTATTGTCATCCTGCTTTTGTACGGCAAACTGGATATAAACCACATTATGGGCAGTCATACCAGTTTGGCTTTACTAAACATGCATGTCGTGCAATTTTTTTATCTGTCAAGTGCCTTTTTATGTTTTAACCCTTTCCTTTCTGAAACTTTAAATGGCCAATTCCAGTTTTCAATTTATGTAGTCCATTTTATGACTACTTAGGGTTGGAGTTTCGTCAATGTATAGCAATACAGTAAAACCTCTCTATAACAGCCACTAAAAGAAGGCTAATAAGCTGTATAAAAGACAGGTGATAGCTTAAAGCAAGGTGACAGTAAAACAGAAATCTCCTAAAGGAGATTTCTGTTTTACTGTCACCTTGCTTTAAGCAATCACCTGTCATAAACACCTACTAACTAACACTAATTAGTGGCTGTTATAGAGAGGTTTTACTGTATTACAAACAGTGAAATCTCTGACCAGAGAGCTACTTCAAGATCCTCTGATCTTGGTATTCACTGTTTCCATAGAAGACAGATGCATTCTTCACATGTGGATGGCGTCTAATCGGGTTCTACGTATTGTTAGCCAATGCTTTCTCTAGTGATGGTTAAAACACTAAAAAATAATCCCTCTAGTGAGTGGTAACACTACAACTAATACATTTTAAGAACGTGACAAATACAAATTTTGTTCTTCAAAGATTTCGTTTGTCTTACGCTGATCTACAAAGTGTCTTGCTGTCTGCAAACGTCTAGTGATATATACGTCTCAAATTTATCGTGAGGGATTGTCTCAAAATGATATAAACTGTCGGGGACGAATCCGGTTTTCAGTGTTTGATGAACAACTAGGGTCAAAGGGGATACACAAGAACTCTCGAGGAGCAACATTGCTAGCCTATCTCGATGTTTGCTGAGCTATAAAACAGGAACTCAGAAAATCACAAACAGTACATGTAGACTGAGATAAGCAGCTACGGTACTTTAGAGCTTGACCAAGTTCAACTTTGTTGTTTTTTGTCAGAACGAGCAGCATTTCTTCTGCAAATCGTATAAATTCTGACCAGAAGCTGCGTTGTCACTTACAGCTTTTGTAATGCCAAAATGTCCCCTATCTCCAGACGTTTCCATTTAACACATTCAACCCTAGCGACGAGCATAATCGTCATTTACAAACAGTGTACCTTTGAGGATTACACTTGTATAATGCAAACTGTGTAGACCCTGGTCAGAGGGCTCCTTAAGGACTCTGAGCAGGGTCTACACTGTTTGTCATTTTGAAATATATTGTTAAAATCAACCTTAAATAGTCAAAAATGGTCTAGACCTATTTTGAAATTGGAATTATCCATTAAAATTTGCATAGGTGAATGAGTTAAAGCCTGTATTCCTGGATAGTGTAATGATCTATCCATATGTGCTTACTGAAAAAATTTCATCATAGATACACAAGGATGATCCAAAGACACCATAATGTTTGCCCATACAGCATAATAATGCTGTTTGTGAAAAAACTTTAAGTAGTGTCTTTCGATCACCCTTGTGAGACAACATTTTTAAAGCAGACGATGGCAGAGAAATGGTAAAAGCAGGTGACAAAAATTGACGTTGAAAGGATTAACTCATTACCCCCTAAAACTTTCAATGGACAAGTCCAGTTTGCAATAAAAGCTGGTCCATTTTCGACTAATTAGAGTTGTTTTGAATAATAATTTACAAAATGACAAACAGTGAAGACCCTGATCAGAGGGCTCCTGCAGGAGCCCTCTGATCAGGGACTTCACTGTTTGCATAGGACAAGTGTATTCTTCACAGGTACACTTTTGGTAAAAGACGCATATATGCGTCACTAGGGCTCAATGAGTTAAAGGACATCTGTCCTGACGAGCTCCACAGGAAGGTTGTATTGTTTAACTCTTAATTAATACCAGTGTTTAAGTAATTAATGCATGCATGTTGCATGATTAAGTAATTTATTCATGCATGTTGCAAAATTGGCCGTCTGTAGCTATTTTCAGTCTAATTATTTGTCATGTCATTCAAAAACATTTTAATCATACTGTTTGTAACAGTTACAGTGGCGATGGCGGTATTATTTCCCGATAGACGCGTTTATGCTAAAACAAGTACATATATTCCCATTGTTAACAAAATGGTAACAGATCAGACACCGGGTGTCGGCGTCTGGCAAGGCTCCAAACTGTTTGCCACTCTGGTAAAAGTTAATTGTCAGCATCTTCAAGAATATATCACTTTCTTTATTTTATTGCACTGTGTTTGCATATTAACGCCTTCTCTACTGTACCACAAACATATACATATTCGTGTCTAACATGTTGACAGTTTATTTTCTCCGGCTTTTCAATGTAAAAACACATTATATAATGTCTTTCAAGTGGATAATTTAGCAAACTTTTAAATACACACCAATTAATAATTAGATATCTAGATACACGTGCACGACAGTTGGTTGGTATGAATCTCAGTGTTAAATATCACACGCCAGGTGCAGTGGAGAAGACGTTATTCTTTCCCAAATACATTGTACATGTAATTCCGATTATGCTTAATCTATTATTTCCATTGCAATCAGTTAACCCTGCAGGAGTTCTCTGATCAGAGTATGCACTGTTTGTTATATAGCATTATGATTATTGTTAAATCCACTACTAAACAGTAAAAGAATGGACTAAACTTAACTGGAAATTTGAATTGTGCCTTGAAAGCTTCCGGGGTGAATAGCTTGATTTAGCAACCTTTGTAACTTGTTTTTCACCTATTTATCGACAGATAAAAAAAGTCTTAAATTCTTTGATAACAATCCGTCTGTTTGTGATACAGATAACTGAACCACTAAGTGGTTCGCCCTTTTTAAGTAACAAAACGTGCTTATCTTAGCCTGTACAGTGGAGAATATGTTATTCTTTCCCGTTTAAACGCAAACGTACGCAAACGCAAAGCGCTAAAACGCAGAAAAGAACAACTTTTGGACAATTCTGATATTTCATGTAATTGGTGGCAAACAGTTTGGAGCCTGATCAGACGCCGGGTTACCCGGCGTCTGATCTGGCTCCAAACTGTTTGTAAAAGAAAAAATAGTTTTAGCGTAAACGCATTTATCGGGAAAGAATAACAGATTCTCCACTGTACAGTGGGGAAGACGTTATTCTTTCCCAAATAAAAAGCTTTGTGATAAAACAATGATGCCCATTGCACACAGTTTCGAGCAGCCGGATAACATTTTGAATTCTGCTGAACTACAGTGGAGAATCTGTTATTCTTTCCCGTTTAAACGCAAACGTACGCAAACGCAAAACACTAAAACGTAGAAAAGAACAACTTTTGGACAATTCTGATATTTCATGTTTATCTTGGTGGCAAACAGTTTGGAACCTGATCAGACGCCGGGTTACCCGGCGTCTGATCTGGCTCCAAACTGTTTGCACTGCAAATAATAGTTTTAGCGTAAACGCGTTTATTGGGAAAGAATAACACATTCTCCACTGTACTTCATTGCCTTACCTCCGAGAGTACAATGGTTATTTGCAAACAGTTTGGATCCTGATCAGACGCCGCATACATTTCATGTTATATTTCTGAAGTCAAATAACCTAAAATTTAAATTTGTGAAATAAAAGCAGGCGATACTGGTTTTAAGCCTATGACGTTATGGCAGTGAATAGGTTAACAGCATATAACCCATTGACAACAGTTAACATTTTGAATTCTGCTGAAGGGAAAGTACTGTGGAAAAAATCAATCTTTCTTAACAAATCATTTATGCTAAAAAAAGCGGTTTGGAAGCAAATCGGACGGAGATGATCAATTTCTACGCGGAACCGCTTCCCGACTAGGATCCAAATTTCTTTCGACTTAGGTAAAAAACAAATCGTCAGAATTTTTAAAAAATCTACATTTTATGTAATTGCGTTTGAGTATAGATGGAGAATATTTTCTTCTTTCTACAATGGGCCTACTTACAACGACCATTGGCGCTTTTCCCAAAACAATATAAGTATGTCCAACCTTTTCATGGCTGCAATATAATCAACTTAAATTGTCGTCTGCTTTTCTCAAATTTACATATTAGAAATATTGACAGAAAAAAACATAACGATGAGTGGCAAACAGTCTGATCTGGATTCAAGCTGTTTGCAAATGTAAACCTAAGTCCCTCCCTACAACGACGCCCTACGAACAAAGCACATAGTTTTGTCTCCCATTGGATGTCGTTGTAGAGAGGGAGCGCTGTATTTAAAAAAACCCTTTAATATGCTGTTTTTAATTGCATTGCAATTACACGAGATTTTTTTCTCAGTTTCAATGAAAAAAGTTGTTTTCGCACAAACTCGTTTTAAAGGATCTATTATATAATAACGTCTTCTCCACTGTAACTGTATCTCGTCTGGTCCAAAATTGCTTGACACTGCTTTGATATATCAGTGTCCAAGGTTAATAAGAGTTTTAATTGAGTCTGAGATTTTTTTGGTTGGCCATATCAAATCTGGCCAACCAAATGCTTGAGAACGATCTCAGACTCAACTCAAACTCTTTATAACATTGGGACTAGAACGAACAACTATGAGAACAGTTGCAGACGTTACCCCTTTCATGATCAAATTATTCGGGATGTTTTTACCCTATCACCGCTTTATTGTCGTCTGCTTCAGTATTGTTGTCTGCAAGACACGTTTCAAAGTTAGATTCAAGGTTGTATGACTTAATAAATATCGATACGAATGTCAAACAGTTTGGATCCTGATCAGACGCCGCGTTACGCGGCGTCTGATCAGGGTCCAAACTGTTTGCAAATGGGCTTTCAGACGTCATTGAGAGTGAAAGGGTTAAAGTGTGCAGACGACATTAAATTAATTTTACAAATAAAACATGTTAAAGGTAAACGTCCTCGTTGATAACGAATAGTGGAGAATTTCTAGGCCAACGTCCGATGTGTCATCTTGCAAGTCAAAGGCACATTAACCTTTGAAGACATTTGCTGACTAGATTTGATATCTATAGTTCAAATTTCATTTTTTTTAAAAAGTCATACACAGAACTGAGAGTTATTTCTTTAACTCATTCAGCCATGAAAAGTTAATGGACAAATCCAATGCCCAATGAAGTATACTCCATTGTTGACATTTAGGTTTGATTTCAACAATATGTTACAAAATTCAAAGCATGCATAAGGACTTTTCAATAATATTTCGTTTTCTTGAAAGTGTCTTTAGGAGTGTCTACAGTAGGAGAAGACGCTAAACGCATGGTGCTCAAACAAATTTACAGTGACTTCCATTTCCCTACAATTTAATGCCATCTCAGACACTAGTGAACCCGGTGTCTGATCAGACTTAGAACTATTTGCCAGCCTGGCATATATGAGTCATAATTATATAGACAATATTATCGTCAGAATTGTCAAACCTTTGTAATTTCCAACAATTTATTTGCATTGAAGATCTTATTGCGTTAAGGTTAAACGGGAAAGAACACCGTCTTCTCCACTGTATTACAATTTTGACTTTAAAACTATTTGTGTAAAGGTATGAACTGATTTTATAATCATATTTACAAATATTATTTTTGTTCAGTGGTTATTGACACGAAGTAAATGAGCTCAAGCCGGTGAAAATGTACAACGTATTCATAAATTGGCTAAGGTACATGTAAGAACTAGCAGAAACAAAATAAACGCGTTTACGCTTAAACTATTATTTTCTTTGCAAACAGTTTGGAGCCAGATCAGACGCCGGGTGACCCGGCGTCTGGTCAGGCTTCAAACTATTTGCCGCCCAGATTAAAACAAATAGTCAGAATTGTCAACAAGTTCGACACTTTATTAAATGCGTTTGCGTTTCGTTTGCGTTTTTAAAAACGGGAAAGAATGACGTCTTTTTCACTGTACGAGTATATCCTATCGTGTTCGTGCAAAAAAGATTGCACCAACAAATCGGCGGATGTTTAAGTCGCCATTCAAATCCCTGTAACAAACGTCTTTCTAAGAAAGGCGACCGCTTAATGCAGAGTAACAGTGGTACAGTAATCTCCATACGGAACTTTCTCTATCACAATACGTATGCACTAAGCGGCCACCTGTCTCGATTATTGTTCACGAATATTCTTTAGAATTGTTGCTTAATACCAGTACCATTGTAGGGCACAAATCAGATAAAAAAAAGTTTCAAATTTATCAAAAGAGCATTACTCGATAAGCCTGCGATAATAGAACTTAAAAGTGGACAAGGCTAGCAGTAAAATGTAAATCTAGGTTAAGTACATGTTCTCTTAAAACCTGCCACTGCCTTACCCCGAGTAAAATGGCTATTTGTAAACAGTTTGGATCCTGATCAGACGAAATTGAGAAATTAAAGCAGACGACAATCGATGCAAATTGACGCGGAAGTCGTTGAAGTGAAGGGGTTTAATACGGCCATTGTTGTTTTAAGTGACTTTCTTCAAACAGAAGACACATTAAGTCTGATATTTACGATAGGATTCAATATTACTGTAAAGCAAAATCTCCAACATCGAACAGTTCCGGGCGCTTTCAGGAAGTTCAATTCAGAGTAGTTTCCAAATAAGGAGGATTTAGTTTCTATTCAAAAGAAAGTCCATTTGAAAGTCGTTTATTCAGGTACTTCCTGTTCAGAAACGTTTTAAAATATTTCTTTTTGTTATGATATCTATTTAAAATACTTCTCGTTAATAGGAGTTCGACTTTAAAGACTTCTGGTTTGTTAGGAGTTTGCTTTCAGAGACACTCGGTTGTTAGAAGTTCGGTTTCAGAGACCTTCGGTTGTTAGAAATTGGTTCAGAGATTTTCAGTTGTGTAAGTCGTTCGATTTTCATAGACTTCAAGTTGATCGGAATTCAGTTTCAAAGACTTCCGGTTGATATGAGTTCAGTTTCAGAGACTTCCGGTAGATTGGATATCAATTACAGAGACTTCCGGTAGATATAAGTTCAAATTCAGAGACGTTCGGTAGATTGGATTTCTTTTTTAGAGACTTCCATTTTATTGCAGTTCAGTGTCATAGACTTCCGGTTGATTTGAGTTCAGTTTCAGAGACTTCCGGTTTTTAAGAGTTCGATGTCAGAGACTTTCGGTTGTTACATGTAACAGTTTGATTTTCAGAGGCTACTCTGTATACTTCTAATTTAACCTTCTGCACTATAGCTTGTTTTTAGTATCGGAGATAGCTGAAAACTTAAAGCCGCATTGTGTTTTTGAGAAACCTGCATAAAACGGTTGTTTTGGGTCCCATTTGAACTACGTAGGACGTGATTCTTTCACAAAAAACGGTTTTATCTAAGAAATTCGCTTTTTAAATTTTATTTATAATATTTTGGTGCTGCACAAATTAAAGAGCCTCCCTTGTGAATGGAAAGAAGGACAACTCTGTAAATACAGGGCTCCAGATAACGGAAGTATTTCGAAAACTAAAATCTTTATTTCTGCTTTTAAACCCAATGGTTTCATACTCATTAAAATTGTCTCGCATTCGGTGCTGAAATGAGTGAGAAAATGTTAGATTAGTTCAGATTACTCTCGCTTACATCTATAGCTGGAGCACTGGAAATGACCCTGTTAACCCTTATTCTGCTGCACAGACGTCTGCTTTGACATTGTCGTCTGCAAAATGTGTTCAGTTTAGATTTATGCATTGTTTTAATTAAACAAACCTAAAGACGAGTGTCAAACAGTTTGGATACAGATGCTGTATAAACTGTACTCGTTTGTTACAGTGGAGAATGTGTTATTCTTTCCCAATAAATGCGTTTACGCTAAAACTATTATTTGCAGTGCAAACAGTTTGGAGCCAGATCAGACGCCGGGTAACCCGGCGTCTGATCAGGCTCCAAACTGTTTGCCACCACGATAAACATGAAATATCAGAATTGTCCAAAAGTTGTTCTTTTCTACGTTTTAGTGCTTTGCGTTTGCGTACGTTTGCGTTTAAACGGGAAAGAATAACATATTCTCCACTGTATACTGTAATCTGAAATTTATGAAAAAAATTTAAAGATACAGTATACCTTTTAATTAGCGAGCCGACTACCAATTTAGCCCATTCGGTCCGTAGTCGCATAGAGACGACTTTGGAAAAAGGTTAAGTAGTTTGAAGTTCTTGTCAGGTTGTTGAGTGCTACACATACAAGAGAACGATACATTATTGAAAAAAACTGAAGGAGATTTTAGTATATGTAATTCTTTTTATTTTCATCCTGCATTAACATACATCTTCTATTGCATGTAAGCATTATAATATTGACTGTATTTATTGTAGCGCTCCCTCTCTACAACGACACCCAATGGGAGACAACAAAAATGTGCGTTGTTCGGAGTGAGTCGTAATCGGGAGAAAACTTGCAAACAGCTCGAATCTAGATCAGACGCGGCGTCTGATCTGGATTCAAGCTGTTTGTCATTTGTCATTATGTTTTTTCTGTCAAAATGATATTTTTTTAAGAAAAAACATATGACAACAATTTTAGTTAGATGATGATGTATCAGTGCAAGCATAAAACATGATTTTCGTGGGAACAGCGGTGGATGTCGTTGTAAGGAGAGAGTCGTTGTTCGGAGGGCCGTTGTAGAGAGGGAACGCTACATACTATAATTGAACTGGATCCACACGGCTTTACACTGTCAGTTGAGCCTAAAGTCCACTTTGCAAACAGTTTGGATACTTATCACACGCCGCGGCATCTAATGACAGTCCAAACTGTTTGACATTTGAGCTTACATCGATATTTCTTTGTAAACAAAAACAACAACAACAAAAACAACAATCTGACTTAGAAAATCTTACAGCGCTCCCTCTCTCCAACGACACCCAATGGGAGACACAAAATATGTGCGTCATTCGGAGGGAGTCGTTGTAGTGAGGGAAATATGCTTAAATTTGCAAATAGCTTGAATCCAGATCAGACGCCGCGTTACGCGGCGTCTGTTCTGGATTCAAGCTGTTTGTCACTTGTTATTAAAAATTTTTTGACAAAATGCCCATTATGTAACTTTGAGAAAAACAGCAGACGACACATATAAGCAGACGGTATTTCAGCCATGAAAAGCGTTATATATTATTGTCTTGTTTGGTGAAAAGCAGCAAGGGTCGTTATAAGGAGGGAACCGTTGTTCTGAGGGTCGTTGTAGAGAGGGAGTACTGTATAGACTACACTATCAATGCAGACGACATTTTGGCGCGTGAGAGGGTAACAGCAGACGATAAAACACGACAGTAAAAGAGTTATCCGTTGAGCAAACAAAATTTACAAAATCAGCAAAATACAACAAACATTTTGCAGATGACACTATTAAGCAGATGACCTTTTTATACAGCGGAAAAAAACCGCTATTCCTTCCCAATAAACGCGTTATAAACTATTATTTCCTTTGCAAACAGTTTTGGGCCAGATCAGACGCCGGGTAACCCGGCGTCTGATCAGGCTCTAAACTGTTTGCCACTCAGAATAAGAATAAACACTGTTTATTAAACAGCAGAATAGTCAACACGTTGTCCTTTCCTTCTTTTTATGTCAACGCGTTTGCGTTTCGTTGGCGTTTTAAACTTGAAAGGATAAATATCTTCTCCACTGTATAATCTGTGTGTGTGATAAGCTGTACCATGCATTAGTTGATGGGTGAATCAAATAAATACAGAACAATGTTTCGCAAGTTCGGAATGTCGCTATGAAGGAAGCGCTTATCTGATCTTGTTTTTTCTATTTATGTGTTCTCAGTATTGCTGTGTGTCATCTACTAGAAGCTGTATTGCATTTTAAACGTGTGCAAGAGGTAAAAACGCATATCTTTCCAGTTAACTGCGTTGTGTGCTTAAAGTACTGACGTCTGTTGCAAACAGATTGAAGCCTGATCAGACGCCGAGTAACTCGGCGTCTGATCAGGCTTCAAACTGTGTGTCACTATGAACATAACAACATTAATTTAAAAATCACTTTGTCATTTTCTATTGCATTGTGTCTAGGTTCAGTTTCATTTGAACCAGGTAAAGCATAGTTTCTTAAACTGTACGTGAATCGTTATTTGTAAAAAGAAATCTGGAATTATGGGATATTAACAATATTGGATATAACTAGATGACATGTGAACTATGTTTATACAGCAGGAGTCGCCGTTCAAATACGACAATAACAATTAACTTATTAAAGGACGTGTATCACATTAAATCTGAACGAATATAAGGTAGTAAGCTCCACAAAAGTGAAGAAGCTATTCCCTCTAAATAAACACGCTTATGGCAAAACAATTTACAGTTTGTCAATTGCAAACAGTTTTGAGTTAGATGTCGGATAACCCCGCGTCTGATCAAACGCAAAACTATTTGCCATTTCTCAAAAATTACAATTGTCTTCAATTTATTTAAATGCGTTTTACGTTTCGTGTGTGTTTAAACGGTAAAGAATAACGTCTTCTCCACTAGATACATATACTGATTAACTGTCATCGTGCTTTCGCCAGTCACCTGATTTAATCACCGATAACAGTGGACGTTTTTGTGTTAAAACAATTTTTTCACAATTTGGATAGTTCATAAGGTAACAAGTTAATATACTACTTTTGGCGTTATGGCGATCTTCCTGTTCTCCGATTGTGTATTTTCCTCTTTGTTACCTGTTTTTGTCTTATGGCTAAAAGGCATCTTCTCTCTCTCTATTTCCCTCTATGCGTGTGTCTCTATCTCCCCCCTCTTCCCCACGATTTCTATGCATGTTCGTCCGTATGTCCATCTGTCTGTCTGTCTATATGCCTGCCTGTCTGTACGTCAATCTGTCTCTCTCTCTCTCTACATTTATATATAATTATATATCATACAATAGAACCTCTCTATTACGACCGCTAAATGATGGCTAATTGATTGAATGAAGACAAGTGACAGCTTTAAGCAAGATAACGGTGAAACAGAAAGCTCCTGAAGGAGCTTTCTGTTTCAATGTTACCTTGCTTTAAGCAGTCATCTGCCTTAAATACGTGATATTTAGCAAAATTATAAGTGGTCATAATAGAGAGGTTCTACTGTATATATCACTATCTAGTATACATGTACAGTGGAGAATCTGTTATTCTTTGCCGTTTAAACGCAAACGTACGCAAACGCAAAGCACTAAAACGTAGAAAATAACAACTTTTGGACAATTCTGATAATTCTTGTTTATCTTGGTGGCAAACAGTTTGGAGCCTGATCAGACGCCGGGTTACCCGGCGTCTGATCTGGCTCCAAACTGTTTGCACTGCAAATAATAGTTTTAGCGTAAACGCGTTTATTGGGAAAGAATAACATATTCTCCACTGTATTCCCTATCTAGTAGTAATCTTTATTTACATCTCATCAATATATATACACATCTATGATTGACTCTATGTCTGTATGTCTGTCTGTATCACCGTCAGCATGTGTGTAAACGTGTACAGTTGAGAATGCGTTTTTATTTCTCGTTTAAATTCAAACGAAACACAAAACGCAAAACATTTAACTGTAGAAAAGGAAAACTTATTGATAATTCTGACTTTTTACTTTTATCTTAGTGCCAAACAGTTTGAAGCCTGATCAGACGCCGGGTTACCCGGCGTCTGATCATGCTCCAAACTGTTTGCGATTGAAATAATAGTTTTGGCGGAAACGCGTTTTGCAGATGACACTATTAAGCAGATGACCTTTTTATACAGCGGAAAAAAAACGCTATTCCTTCCCAATAAACGCGTTATAAACTATTATTTCCTTTGCAAACAGTTTTGGGCCAGATCAGACGCCGGGTAACCCGGCGTCTGATCAGGCTCTAAACTGTTTGCCACTCAGAATAAGAATAAACACTGTTTATTAAACAGCAGAATAGTCAACACGTTGTCCTTTCCTTCTTTTTATGTCAACGCGTTTGCGTTTCGTTGGCGTTTTAAACTTGAAAGGATAAATATCTTCTCCACTGTATAATCTGTGTGTGTGATAAGCTGTACCATGCATTAGTTGATGGGTGAATCAAATAAATACAGAACAATGTTTCGCAAGTTCGGAATGTCGCTATGAAGGAAGCGCTTATCTGATCTTGTTTTTTCTATTTATGTGTTCTCAGTATTGCTGTGTGTCATCTACTAGAAGCTGTATTGCATTTTAAACGTGTGCAAGAGGTAAAAACGCATATCTTTCCAGTTAACTGCGTTGTGTGCTTAAAGTACTGACGTCTGTTGCAAACAGATTGAAGCCTGATCAGACGCCGAGTAACTCGGCGTCTGATCAGGCTTCAAACTGTGTGTCACTATGAACATAACAACATTAATTTAAAAATCACTTTGTCATTTTCTATTGCATTGTGTCTAGGTTCAGTTTCATTTGAACCAGGTAAAGCATAGTTTCTTAAACTGTACGTGAATCGTTATTTGTAAAAAGAAATCTGGAATTATGGGATATTAACAATATTGGATATAACTAGATGACATGTGAACTATGTTTATACAGCAGGAGTCGCCGTTCAAATACGACAATAACAATTAACTTATTAAAGGACGTGTATCACATTAAATCTGAACGAATATAAGGTAGTAAGCTCCACAAAAGTGAAGAAGCTATTCCCTCTAAATAAACACGCTTATGGCAAAACAATTTACAGTTTGTCAATTGCAAACAGTTTTGAGTTAGATGTCGGATAACCCCGCGTCTGATCAAACGCAAAACTATTTGCCATTTCTCAAAAATTACAATTGTCTTCAATTTATTTAAATGCGTTTTACGTTTCGTGTGTGTTTAAACGGTAAAGAATAACGTCTTCTCCACTAGATACATATACTGATTAACTGTCATCGTGCTTTCGCCAGTCACCTGATTTAATCACCGATAACAGTGGACGTTTTTGTGTTAAAACAATTTTTTCACAATTTGGATAGTTCATAAGGTAACAAGTTAATATACTACTTTTGGCGTTATGGCGATCTTCCTGTTCTCCGATTGTGTATTTTCCTCTTTGTTACCTGTTTTTGTCTTATGGCTAAAAGGCATCTTCTCTCTCTCTATTTCCCTCTATGCGTGTGTCTCTATCTCCCCCCTCTTCCCCACGATTTCTATGCATGTTCGTCCGTATGTCCATCTGTCTGTCTGTCTATATGCCTGCCTGTCTGTACGTCAATCTGTCTCTCTCTCTCTCTACATTTATATATAATTATATATCATACAATAGAACCTCTCTATTACGACCGCTAAATGATGGCTAATTGATTGAATGAAGACAAGTGACAGCTTTAAGCAAGATAACGGTGAAACAGAAAGCTCCTGAAGGAGCTTTCTGTTTCAATGTTACCTTGCTTTAAGCAGTCATCTGCCTTAAATACGTGATATTTAGCAAAATTATAAGTGGTCATAATAGAGAGGTTCTACTGTATATATCACTATCTAGTATACATGTACAGTGGAGAATCTGTTATTCTTTGCCGTTTAAACGCAAACGTACGCAAACGCAAAGCACTAAAACGTAGAAAATAACAACTTTTGGACAATTCTGATAATTCTTGTTTATCTTGGTGGCAAACAGTTTGGAGCCTGATCAGACGCCGGGTTACCCGGCGTCTGATCTGGCTCCAAACTGTTTGCACTGCAAATAATAGTTTTAGCGTAAACGCGTTTATTGGGAAAGAATAACATATTCTCCACTGTATTCCCTATCTAGTAGTAATCTTTATTTACATCTCATCAATATATATACACATCTATGATTGACTCTATGTCTGTATGTCTGTCTGTATCACCGTCAGCATGTGTGTAAACGTGTACAGTTGAGAATGCGTTTTTATTTCTCGTTTAAATTCAAACGAAACACAAAACGCAAAACATTTAACTGTAGAAAAGGAAAACTTATTGATAATTCTGACTTTTTACTTTTATCTTAGTGCCAAACAGTTTGAAGCCTGATCAGACGCCGGGTTACCCGGCGTCTGATCATGCTCCAAACTGTTTGCGATTGAAATAATAGTTTTGGCGTAAACGCGTTTAAAGGGAAAGAATAACGTTTTCTCTACTGTATCTGGCTTGTTTATCTATGTGTGTAGTGTACATTTCATTTTTTTGTATGAATGTCTCTCATTCCATTATTTCGTCGTTTTTTTGTTTTCCCGACAGTTACATTTTCAGTTTACCCGTAGTGTTGTGTATGAGCGCCCTTTCAGGGCTCCAGATAAGAGGAAGTTAACTGAACAAATCCAACATTTTCTCACTTATGTCGAGACGATTCTATTGAGTAGTGACACCATAGGGTTTAAAGCAGAAATAAAGATTTTAGGTTTTGAAATACTCCCCTTATCTGGGGCCCTGCCTTTGCAAAATGTCCGATGCAAACAGTTCAGACAGACACGTCTGCAAACCGTACTTTACCGGACTGAGTCAAATATTAGATAGAGAGGATTCTGGTTTATGGAGAGTTGCGGTTAGTTTAAACATATTTTATTCCATAAATATACATAGAAATGGGGTTGGGCCACAAGTTCTCACAACATTAGATTCGACCCTTCCCCTTGTGTGTAAACATTCAGACAATGTATACAATGGCTCTAAACATATATAACTATTTAGTGACAACAAATACATTGTAGAAGGAGTGGTAAGTAAGAGAAGAGAAGGATAAAGAAATAAGAAATTGCTACTTATTATACTTATAAAAATAATTTATTTGATTTAAGTGACATCATTTGGATCAGTTTGTAGCAGCTGAACATGTACAGTAATTCGTGTATCCAAAAGAAGATGACAAAGTAGTCTAATAGATGATGAAGCTCAATGCAGAACAAAACAATACAAAAAAAAGAAAGAAAAAAAAGAGTTGCGGTTCAGAGAGGTTTCCAGTTATGAGAGGTTTCCAGTTTATGGAAGTTACCGGTTTAGAGAGGTTCCCAGTTTAGAGGATTTTTTTCCGATTTAGAGAGTTTTCCAGTTAAGGAAATTTCCGGTTAAGAGAGGTTCCTAGGTTTAAAGAGGTGTCCAGTTAAGGCAATTTCTGGTTAAGAGAGGTTCCTAGGTTTAGAGAGTTTTCCCGTTAAGGAAATTTCCGGTTAAGAGAGGTTCCTAAGTTTAAAGAGGTTTCCAGTTAAGGCAATTTCTGGTTAAGAGAGGTTCCTAGGTTAAGAGAGGTTTCCAGATAAGGCAATTTCCGGTTAAGAGAGGTTCCTAGGTTTAGAGAGGTTTCTAGTTTATGGAGGTTTAGAAACCCTTCCAAGCAGATTTAATTCTTATCGTGCTAAGCGCGACTTGACAGCGTTCCCTCTCTACAAGTTCAACGACACCCAATGGGAGACAAATATTGAGTGCGTTGTTCGGACGGAGTCGTTGTAGGGATGTAAATTGGCTTACATTTGCAAACAGCTTGAATCCAGATCAGACGCCGCGTAACGCGGCGTCTGATCTGGATTCAAGCCGTTATCACTCGTCATTAAAGTTTGTTCTATCAAAACGTCCATTTTCATACTTTGAGAAAAACAGCAAACGACAATTTTAAGCAGACGGAATTGTAGTCATGAATAGTTCGGACATAAATGTCTTGTTTGGGGAACTGCGACAAGGGTCGTTGTAAGGAGGGATTCGTTATTGGGAACCTCGTTGAAGAGAGGGAGCACTGTATTTCCAAACAGATTGCCCTAAAATAGGATGCAGAAAATGACAATTTATTGACGATTGTGAATATTTATTTCTGGTGGCAGGGCTGCCATAAGTTGACATAAAAAATCCTAAGATTTCCAAATTTGCATTTTTCAAGTACGATTTTACAAATCGTACCTTTTCCCCATCGCCTGTTTCCAGTTTTGTTGACACGTGGCTGCTGAAAGTAAAGCAGAAGGCGCCTTAATGTGCCTTCTGCTTTACTTTCAGCCTGCTTTAAGCTACAATGTACTAGAAAAAAATCCGAAGATTTAGGAAAAATCCGGAGAAATGGCAGCCCTGAAGTGGTCTAGAATGTGAATGGCTAAATGTAGCTATTGTTTTAACGTCATCATCTGTTAATTGAGTCAAATATTGCTCTCTACATTAACATGTATATCTTGGTAAATCAATAAAACTGTGAATGATGACTAAGCTGGACCCTGATAAGACGATGAGTAATTCGGCGTCTTATCAGTCTAAACTGTTTTCAAATACAGGTCAAGTTACTGTTACAGTGGTGAAAACGATATTCTTTCCCAATAAACGCGTTTACGCTAAAACTATTATTTCCATTGCAAACAGTTTGGAGCACGATCAGACGCCGGATAACCCGGCGTCTGATCAGGCTCCAAACTGTTTGCCACTCAGATTAACAATAATAGCCAGAATTGTCGAAATATTGTCTTTTTTTTACGTTTTATTGCGATGCGTTTGCGTTTTGTTTTCGTTTAAACGTGAAAGAATAACGTTTTCTCACATAACTAACCTTGTTTTCTATAGCGAACAACGATTACGAATATCCTTATCTCCAACATGTGTGAGATCACTTTGATGACGTCACTTAACGTCACTATTTATAACGGAAGTTTGACGTCACCGGGACTTCCAAAAATGCCTATTGCTTTGAAAAGTAGCTTAGAATCGTTGGATATGTGAGAAAAAGAATCTGTCACTCGTCGATGTTTAAGACAAGTTGATCTCAAACTCGTCTAGAATAGAAAAGTTATTAAGCTCGCCAAGGCTCGCTTAATAACATTTCAATTCTAGACTCGTTTGAGATCTGCTTGTCTTAAACATCGACTCATGACAGATCCTATATTTCTCCACTGTACGATAAGCTGCTGTAGACACTTTTTTAATTTTCTGAAATTTACTCGCCGGGACTCTTTCATAAAACTTCGTACGACAAAACCTGTCGTAAGTCAAAACTTTAAAATACATTTGATTTCTTATTTCTCTATCTAATCCTGTCTTGTGACATCTCTTTGGATCGTCCTTTCAAGGCAATTCCAAAGAGATGTTATAAGACAGGATTAGATGGAGAAATATGGACTAATCCAATACGTGTATATAAACATGGTAGAATACACTGGGTGTACAGTGGAAAATCTGTTATTCTTTCCCGTTTAACGCAAACGTACGCAAACGCTTTGGCACTAAAACGTAGAAAAGAACAACTTTTGGACAATTCTGATAATTCATGTTTATCTTGGTGGCAAACAGCTTTGAGCCTGATCAGACGCCGGGTTACCCGGCGTCTGATCTGGCTCCAAACTGTTGGCACTGCAAATAATAGTTTTAACGTAAACGCGTTTATTGGGAAAGAATAACACATTATCCACTGTAAATGGGTTAATCAATAACCGTTGAATATAATGTTTACTGTATTACCTCAGATATAACGTGGGTAGATTATCAGATAAAAGTTTGCTCACTGGACATATGCTTTATGTGTGTTATTAAGTTTGGATAACATAGTATGACATTTAACCCAGTTGTGACTATCTTCCCATAAAAGGGACATAGACAAACTGTTACGCTCTAATTAGACGCCGCATTAGTCTACACTGTTTGCTGATAGGAATTTTAATATAAAACAAAACGAAAATGAAAATTGAGAACAGGCACCCTAACATAAAACATGGACTAAGCCAATATTATAGAAGCATATCTAAGAACCCACTGGGCGCAAATGGGTTAAACTGGGATAAATACTTTTCGAAGAGTTACTACTCAGACATCGATGGACTAATCCTTGTTTGTTTGACACTTAGCCTATATCGAATGTTTCTGTTGTCAGAGCCGAATCGAAATCATTTTTGATAAATCAAAGCAATCGACACTTTCAAAGCAGACTATAAACTCGTATATAGTGAAGAGATACAGTGGAGAAAACGTTATTCTTTCCAAAAAAACACAATGTACATGTGGTTATTTGTCTTTTCTCGGTTTGTAGGTACATTTATAATTATAACTTCATGTGAAGCACTTTTGAACGCACATCTCCTGTGTGAAAAGAGCGCTATATAAATCGGGTATAATTATAATAATTGTTTAAGCCTTGCAATTTTTTCGCAACTCGCTGTCTAATCAAGGTCAGGCTCGAGTGTTCAAAACACTTACACCAACGCTTATAAAGTTCAGATTTAAGGTAGAACGGCCCTGGTGCGAGGGGAGATAGGTGGGGTGGGGGTTGTCACTGAAATATCCAGACAGATGCGGGTAAAGATACGAAAATGACTATCGTTACTTAATTTCAACTGGCTACGTAGTCAATTAGAATCTACTATTTTCTTCATATAAACCGCCTACATATCCAAAGTTTTATCTTATACATGTACCAAGCCGCTCCTGTCGTTGATATACATGTAACACATGTGGCTTATCACGACGAAAATGATAAGATATAACTAGACCTATATAGGTTAGAAAATTGTCATAACCGCTTTAATTTAACCTTTGTCATTCTGAATAATAATAAGTTTTGAAGCTTTTCAAATTTACGAAAAGGTGAAGATGAGTGGCAAACAATTTGGATTCAGATCAGACGCCGCGTTACGCGGTGTCTGATCTGGATCCAAACTGTTTGCAAATGTAAGCCAAGTCGCGCTTACATTGTAGTTTGATAAGGGTTAACCTAAGTTTAACCCACTTAAGGCCAGTAGAGGGGGACATTGGAAAATAGTACAGACCCTGATGAGACTCCACGTTACACTGCGTCTCATCCTGAGCGTTACTATTCGCTGTTTCATATGAAGAGCCTTCATAACGTCAAGATGCTGTTTGGAAAATATTTATACTACAATGTCTTTAGATCCGCACATGTTATATATACATGTACAGTGGAGAATCTGTTATTCTTTCCCGTTTAAACGCAAACGTACGCAAACGCAAAGCACTAAAACGTATAAAAGAACAACTTTTGGACAATTCTGATATTTCATGTTTATCTTGGTGGCAAACAGTTTGGAGCCTGATCAGTCTCCAAACTGTTTGCACTGCAAATAATAGTTTTAGCGTAAACGCGTTTATTGGGAAAGAATAACACATTCTCCACTGTATATTATCTATATAATTAAATCTTCCAGTATGCCAAAAGGGTGAATTAATTGTAATATCCAGGAATTCATCGATTTAAAGTCCGCATCACTGTTTTGCTTGTGTGTCATAAAAGTCATCATTTGTAAAAGTCATCATTTGTAATATTGTAGTTTGATCAATTTTCAGTGTGTATCTACATGTATCGTTCGCCGTCAGTTATACTACAGGTTTCAATCGTGTGCCTTTTGTCGCCGAAATAGAGGGTTGAAGGTTTTGTGACTTATATGAAGGGGCACCCCCCCCCCCCCCATAAATCTTTCAAAATGAGTCAAAATACATCCATATGTTCAACAAACATCCTTAACAAATGTTTCAAGAAGTTTCAAGAAGTTTAAAATTTTATTTTTTTTCGTATCATGTATGTATACAATGAATGTATACTATTTTACTTATAAATTAGCAAAAACATTTTTTTTTAGATTTCATGAAACTTCAGGAAATGTTCTTTTATGATGATTATTGAATGTATGGATAGATTTTAGGGTATTTTATCCACGTTTGGTGGTGGTGGAGGGGGGGGGGGGGTTATAGCAGCTAGGGGTAGTGTCATAGCCAACGGGCCGAATGCCTATGTGAAGGGGTAGAGAGAGTTTCAGCGATCCCTCTCTATAACGACACACAAAGGGAGACAACTATATGTGTAATGTTCGGAGGAATCGTTATAAAGAGGGAAATTGACTTACATTTGCAAACAGCTTGAATCCAGATCAGACGCCGCGTTACGCGGCTGTCAATCTGGATTTAAGCTGTTTTTCACTCGTCATTATGTTTTTTTCTGTCACAATTTCCAATATGTGACTTTGAGAAAAACAGCAGACAACAATTTTCAAACAGACGATATTACAGCCGTGAAATAGTTGGACATAATAGTCTTGTTTGGGGTACAGAGGCATGCACGCGTCGTTGTAAAGAGGGAATCGTTGTTCGGAGGGCCGTTGAAAGGAGGGAACACTTTACTTTAATGCGCTTCTGTGGAGGAAAGAGTTAACCCTCTACTCCATAGATACACATTTTAAATAAACACCTTGCTTTATTCCTGCATTGAAGAAAATAGTTGAATTTGTACATTCATGAATGTGCACCACTTATTTTTCCTCAGAGATGAGAGCTTAAAGCAGATTGAAGTAAAGCAAATGTGCACAGGGCGCATTTGCTCTACTTTCAACCTGGTTTAAATGATCTTGCACTTGTCCTCGAAACTATATAAACAACCTATAGAGAAAAGGGTGAAGGAGTCATAATTATGTAGAATGTACGACACTGTTCATGTAGAAGGGTACGGTTGTGAAGACGTTATTCTTTTCCGTTTAAACGCAAACGAAACGCAAACGCAATGCAATAACACGTAGAAAATAACAACTTTATGATTGCCCTGACTGTTAATATTAATCTGAGTTACAGACAGTTTGGAGACTGATCAGACCCCGGGTTTCTCGGCGTCTGTTCTGGCTCCAGACTGTTTGCATAGGAAATAATAGTTTTAGCGTAAACGCTTTTATACTTCAAAAGAACTGTATACATGTATGCATGAAAGGCATCTGCAGGGAACAGCACGCTATTATTTCCACTTTAAACGATACTAAACGAAAACGCTATACATGTAGATGCAATTCAATGTTTAAAATGACAAGCCGTTGAACATTGGGGCGATTTATGTTTGTCTGAGCTACAAACTGTGATCAGACGCCGTGTTACATGTAGCTATTAACCATTTACCCCATAGCCTTATTCTAGTTTTGAATATAGGTGACTACTTAAAGCAGGTTGAAAGTAAAGCAGAATGCTTTACTTTCAGCCTGCTTTAAGCTAACATGTGCTAGAATATAAGACATATTCCCTGTAATAGATATCCATGACTGATTACATTGGAACTATTTTCTTCAGCGGATGAATAAAATGCAAGTGCTAAAAGTCGCTTCTATAAGGGAAAGGGTCAACCTTCTCGCTTGCGGCTTTTGGTCGACATGTTACAGATGTGTCTGACCTTCTTACATGTACCTTACCCACAATGACAAATAAGAAATCATTAATAACGTTAAAACCACGCGCGTTCAACGGAGAAGACTATTCATTACCAATAAACGTGTTTTTGCTAAAACAAGTATTTCAATGGCAACCAATTATTTACGTCTGATCAGGCTCCAAATTGTTTTCCCCTTTAGTTTGAAATAAATCATTAGAAATTTAGGAAAAAAACCCAATTTTCTGCATTTTATTGCATTGCGTTTGCGTTTATATTAGTTTAACCCATTACCCCATAGCCTGTTTCTATTTTTGAAAACAAGTTACTACTTAAAGCAGGTTGAAATTAAAACAGAATGTGCCTTAGGGCACACTCTCCTTTACTTTCAGCCTGCTTTAAGCTATTATCTGCTAGGATATAAAAATATTTTTAAGCTCCTAAAGGATCTGCATGAGTTGCTTCAAGCTGTCATACAGCTGTTTTTCGTAAACAAAAATAATTAACACAATTTAGTGGTCGTAATAGAGAGGCGTTACGCAGAATATTGGACATTCAGGTGACCCACTAGCGCTCATTTTCGCGCATTAAAATAAGAAGGGCACTTTTACATAACTTATAAAACATCTGTGGTGAATGTGTTAAAGCTATCTATATGAACCTTCTGCATGCTGCGATCGAGTTCGTGACAAGTGTAGCAAACAGTTTAGATCTAGATGAGAGGCAAAATAGAATAAGGGTACAAAAAAGACTATACTGGGGAACCACCTATGGTGTTAATGAGCATGTAGATCATAGAACGGTCATTTTTAAGCCGATTCAAACTGGACCGGATAAAAAGTTTAGACCTGGCGGAGAATCGAACTACAGTGGAGAATCTGTTATTCTTTCCCGTTTAAACGCAAACGTACGCAAACGCAAAGCGCTAAAACGTAGAAAAGAACAACGTTTGGACAATTCTGATATTTCATGTTTATCTTGGTGGCAAACAGTTTGGAGCCTGATCAGACGCCGGGTTACCCGGCGTCTGATCTGGCTCCAAACTGTTTGCACTGCAAATAATAGTTTTAGCGTAAACGCGTTTATTGGGAAAGAATAACAGATTCTCCACTGTATATTGCCCTGCTGTATACAGTGCTCCCTCTCTACAACAGCATCAAATGGGAGACCAAACTTGTGTGTGTTGTTCGGAGGGAGTTGTTATAAAGAGGGAAAATTAATACCCTTAGAGTGCTGAGCACAACGTTGCTTACATTAATTTTTCAAACAGTTTGAACCCAGGTCAGACGCTACGTTACGCGGCGTCTGATCTGGATTTTATCTGTTTGTCACTCGTCTTCATGTTTCTGTCAAAATGGCTATTAGAGTCTATACATAACTTTGAGTAACACGACAATCGACAATAGTGTTAGATATAATTGTCTATAAGGACCGTTGAAGGGAGGGAATACAGTAAACAGTACGGTGTTCTAACGACTGAACTATCCAAGTTGCGTGTGCCCAAATAAAGCAGAGGGTCCCTGATGAGGTCGGATCAGTGCTCGAGCATATTTCGGTACGAGTCGTATGTTAACGAGAATGGCGAATCGCCTTACGTAAGGTATATATATTGACCGACATTGACCCGCTCTCATTACGGACGTTCTACCTTAACACGGTCTGTTGAGTTTTTTGTATTAGGATGTAGATAAAGACGAGTTTGTAATGTGATGACATACATGTATGTATATTGTACACCGAAGAAGTGTATGTGATAGATCTATGTCTTCTCAAATATGTGCTGTGTCTTCACGCCTTTACCGCCACGATATCGTCTGCTTAATATAGTGTCGTCTGCTTTTATTGTTTAATGTTAGTTTTCAGGTATTTTGACATCACAAATTGCTGTATAAGTATCAAACAGTTTGGATCCTGATCAGACGCCGCGTAACGCGGCGTCTGATCAGGATCCAAACTGTTTGAAAACATTAATGAACATGGGTCAAAGTATTGAATTATTTGAATCGCTGAGTAAATATCGGCTGTTTGAAATATCGGTTGGAAACATTTTTCAAATTACGTTCGATGAAATCAATACTTAAAGTTGAATGATGAAAGTTGAAAAGTTAGTGTATTTATTTACTGGAAGGAAAAAAACCCAAACAAACAACATCGTTTCGACTGTTAACCATTGCTCAGACATGCTGATATACTCTATGTATGAGTTGAATGAACAACGTTTGCAAGTACATTTACATTAATTTGTATTCACCCTTTGAAGGACAAAGGTTAACCGTGCAGGAAATAAAAAAATAAATGGACAAAAATTAGTACATGTATGTGGATATTGACTTGTGAACTTAGGGATGTGTTGTTAAGGTTAAATGAAATAGGAGTTTGTACTGACACCTTTTAAATCTCTTTATTGCCTTACCACGAGTAGAATGGTTATTTTAAAACAGTTTGGATCCTGATCAGACGCCGCGTAACGCGGCGTCTGATCAGTATCCAAACTGTTTGATACTCATTTCAATATTTCTTAAGTTAAAATTCCTGGAATTTAAACTTGAGAAACAAAAGCAGACAGCAATTGTTTAGAGCAGATGACGTCATGACGGTGAAGGGGTTAAAGACAGTACGTAGGTCACGTTGTTCTTGCACTACAGTTGGATCTCGATAGCTCGAGCCCGCTTATGTAGACATTTTTACAATTTAATGTCATAATTCAAAATTCACTTTAGTCGAACATAACCGTATTTCTTAGTTAAAACGTGGTTGAGCCATGTTTTAACTTTGACATACGGATATGTTCGACTTCAGCGAGTCTGACATATCGTGGTTCGATTGTACTTTTTATCACGGGCAGTCAGAAACAGACATGTTTATTGTGCGTAAAACAGATTATACATTGAAGCAGTGTGATAGTAAAGATGGTAGCAAACAGAATATTTCTGATTTACGTTCGTCTTGCTTCAAAATTAAAAAACGAATTAATACTTTCTTCAAAATGCGTATGGTTCACGTGAAAGGACACGTTAATCTTTCCTGACTCAACTCTTACCATGCTACCGGCGGATATATCCTACATGTACAGTAATTACCTTTGCAAACAGTTTGGATCCTGATGAGACGCCGGGTAACGCGGCGTCTCATCAGGATCCAAACTGTTTGACACTCTGACCAGGCTGTTTAGAAAAGAAATTTGAAAAAATCTATTTGAAGAACAATAGCAGACGACAATTGTTGCAGACGAAAGAATTACCAATATCTTTTAATCAGACCAGACTCAGAGTAACACGGCGCATGGTCAGTCGTCAAGCTGCTGGACTCTGATATTAAAAAAAAGTCAACATGTTTTAAAAAAACTCTCATTTTCTTAATATTTTTGCCTTGTCTTTGCGTAAGGTTTCGTTCAACCCATTGATTTCTCATAGACACGCCTTTTCCTGTTTTCTACCATGTTCTGTTAAATAGGCGTATGAAAATGGTTCTGCATCCTAATAAACTACAGTACAACATCTCTATTACGACCAATAAATTGTTTAAATTACCAAGGGCTTAAGACAGGTGACTGCTTTAAGCAATGTGACATTGAAATAGAAAGCTCCTTTCGGAGCTTTATGTTTTACTACCACATTGCTTTTAAGCTGTCGGCTGTCTTTTATGCAATCAATAAGCCTTCGTTTAAGTAGATACAGGGTTTTCTGTAGTTTGGCTGGTGGATGATTAAAGCAAGTTGAAAGTAAAGCAAAAAGCTTCTTCAGAAGCGTCCTGCTTTACTTTCAATCTGCTTTAAGCAATGGCGTAAAGGGAGAGGGTGTAAAACAGGAAGACGATAATATCTTCCCATTGTATAGTAATTAGGTCGTATACGGAATGTTTCAATAGTCATGCTTTGTTGAGTTTTGATTTAAGACTTTACTAACGATAAATAGGCTTACGTTGCGTTTTTTATTACAATACTGGACCTGCGTGTGTGTGGACGATAATACTATTCTCTTATGCACCGTGTGTTTATGCTTCACCGGATAGTTTTACCTAATTAACAAAACAATAACTTACATGTCAGCTGTATCGTAACGTGAGATATTTTTGTTATTGCATATACATGTACAGTGGAGAAACCGTTATTCTTTCGCAAAAAAACTCGTTTACGCTAAAACTATTATTTTCATTGCAAATAGTTTGGAGCCAGATCAGACGCCGGGTTACCCGGCGTCTGATCAGGCTCTAAACTGTTTGCCACTCAAGTCACGTGAATAGTCAGAAATGTCGAAATGTTGTTTTTTCTTTGTTTTATTGCAGTGCGTTTTCGTTTAGTTTGCGTTTAAACGGGAAAGAATAACGTTTAGTAAAAAAGTAAAAACGATATCAATGTACTCATACATTGTACCTTACCCAGATAAACCCGATTACGCCAAATTATCATCTGCTTTGCAAAATTAGCGCCTGTGAAAAAACTTATGTAAGTCTTATGCCAATTTTAATGACACAAAACTTAATATGAGTCTCAAATAGTTTGAATCCTTATCAAAAGCATGCAAATGTAATTGTGTACAGTAGCACTTAGATTGGTAAGGGTCTAAGCAGGAAGTTTATTTCGATGGCATTGTTTTTAAAATATTTTACTCATTACACTTACACTAACGAGACTCTGGAGACCGAATACATGCATTCTTTGCAGACAGTGTTGATCCTGATATGAGGACTCCTAGATTATAAGACAAGTCACCGCTTAAAGTAGGTTGAAAGTAAAGCAGAATGCACATTAAAGCGCATTCTGTTTTACTTTCAGCCTGCTTTAAGATAAATCTGGTAGGATATAGAACATATTTTTCTATGTGTGGTATATATTCATAACTATATAAAGTGGAACTATTTTCGCTAGTGGAGGAAAAAATCAAAAGGTGTAAAAAGACGTATTTATGGGGTACTGGCTTAAACTGGCACATTATCTTACCTCGAGTGCACTCATCTTTGTAAACGGACTAGCTCCTGATCACACGCCATGAAACTTGGCGTCTGAACAAGTGCCAAACTTTGTTTCACTCATATTGTTGATCATTATCAACCCATTCGTTCCCACGATCCCATATATATTGGACATAGGCAAACAGTGTAGACTCTGGCGTCTGATCAGAGTCTAAACTGTTTGCTGATAGGAATTTCAATATAAAACAAAATGAAAATGAAAATTTTCAACAGGCGTCCCTTAGATAGAAAATGGTCTAATCCAATATATAAACATGGAAGAATTCACTGGGCGCAAATGGGTAATGTCAAAAGCTGTAAATTTACGAAAGTAAAAACTGACAACAATGTTATACACAATTATAACCAGGCGATAAACAGATAGGGAAGTTATTAATAAAACTTTTACTGGCGGAATATGGACGTTCCCTGTGCGTTTCTGAATTGAAAATACACCGGCTTTGTGTAAAATCTTTTCTAAATCAAGAGACTGTGAATGGATATAGTATGTGATACTTAGTAGGTGCCCACCAACAACCACGGGGGAAGTAGAATTCTTATATAAGTAAGTGGATTCTTATACTAAATACAATTAAACCCCTCTTTCACGACCATCCCTCTATAACTATCATTAGTGTTATTTGATCGTTAAAAGCAAGGTAAAAGTAAAACAGAAAGCTCCTTTATGAGCTTTCTGTTTTACTATCACCTTTACAAGTTGTCACAGGTATTTCATGCAATCAATTAGCTTTCTCAGGTGATCGTAATATAGAAGATGTTCTGTACAGTGGATAAGACGTTAACTATGTTCCTTTTCAACAAAAGTAAACATGTAACACAAATACAGTTGAAATATGAGTAGAAGGTTGAAAATGACAAGCTTTTAAACCAGTTACCCCATAGCCTGTTTCTATTATTAAATGCAGGTGATCACTTATTTTAAAGCAGGTTGAATGTTAAGCAGAATGCACCTTAAGGTGCATTCTGCTTTACTTTCAACCTGCTTTAAGCAATTATTTGCAAGAATATAGAAACTACTTATCATACATAATTTTTCATGACATATTTGCTTCAATTTTTCTTCATTAAAGAATAATTCAAGGTGTAAAAATGCGTATTCATAGTGGGTTTAACATCTGACTAGTTATTACTACCTGATGGGCAAACAGCTTGTTACCCGGCGTCTGATCTTGCTCAAACTGGTTGCCATGGACATAAGGGTTTTATGTTAACACAAACGAGTTTATTAGGAGAGAATAACGTCTTCCCCACTGTACCACCTTAATGTCGTTGATGATGAGCTTAACAATAGCCATTATACAAGCAAAAATGTTGTAAGTGTATATGAGTATAAAAGGTAATTGGGTTCTACTACTTAACCCCTTTACTGCCATTTCTTTCGTGAAATGTTTACCCCTTCACCGTTTCATTGCCGTCTGCTTCTGAATCTTGTTGTTTGCAAGATCGTTTCAAAGTAAGATTCAATCTAGTATGACACAAAACATATCGATACGAGTGTCAAACAGTTTGGATCCTGATCAGACGCCGCGTTTGCAAACGCACTTTTAAGCGTCATTGAGAGTGAACGGGTTAACCCCTTCACTGCTACAGTGGAGAATGTGTTATTCTTTCCCAATAAACGCGTTTACGCTAAAACTATTATTTGCAGTGCAAACAGTTTGGAGCCAGATCAGACGCCGGGTAACCCGGCGTCTGATCAGGCTCCAAACTGGTTGCCACTCAGATCAACATGAATAGTCAAAATTGTCGAAAAGTTGTCCTTTTCTATGTTTAAGTGCAATGCGTTTGCGTACGTTTGTGTTTAAACGGGAAAGAATAACAGATTATCCACTGTATTATGAGAAAATAACTCGCCTAGTTAAGACGCTGCAATATTATCGTCTGCTTATATTTTTTCGTCTGCTTTCTCTTATAAAATTGGGAATTTTATGCATTTTTGACTTTGGAAACATTGATTTGATTGTCAAACAGTTTTGATCTTGATCAGCCGCCGCGTTTCTTGGCAGTGAAACGCTTAATAGGTACCATAACCATTTCAACACCGTGGACCTATTTAAAGTATACTCATTACGTTTGCAAACATTGTGGACCCAGACCAGAGGGCTCCTATAGGAGCCCTCTGCTCAGGGCCTACACTGTTTGCTGATTTAGATCAATATTTATTAAACTTACAAGAATTCCAAGTAGACTGTCTCATGTTTTGGTAACCAAAAGGACCAACAAGGTAACATAATAACCCACAGGAGTTACAAAGTGTTGAAAGAGTTAATAGATCTCCGTTTAACTAGGATATTGAGCTTGTTTGATATTGGGATTAGTGTGACTTTATCGCTATCTTAAACAGGTCCTGTATATTTATGTATAGCAGGGCAATTCGATAAAGAAACATTGTCATATCTTATAAGTTACATGTATTACGCAATACTAATACAGGGCCAGAGTAATGCAGAACATTCCTGTAGTATACTTCTGTGTCAATTTAGTTCTGTTTTTAGATGTACCCCTCCAATCCAAAAAAATAAAAAATAAAAATAAATAAATAAATAAATAAATAAATAAAATAAAAATAAAATAAAATAATAATAATAAAAATAAAATAAATAAATAAAAATAAATAAATAAAATAAATATAAAATAAAATAAAATAAAATAAAATAAAATAAAATAAAATAAAATAAAATAAAATAAAATTAAATAAATGATAACACCGTATTCGTGCGTAACAAGTTTCTATGATTATTGTTATCGTTACAATGATATTTGTTACAGTGGAGAAAACATTATTTCTTCCCAATAAATGCGTTTACCCTAAAACTATTATTTCCATTGCAAACAGTTTGAACCCGGCGTCTAATCAGGCTCCAAATCGTTTGCCACTCAGATTAAAATAAAGAGTCAGAATTGTCAAAAAGTCCTTTTCTACGCTTTATTGCCATGGGTTTGCGTTCCGTTTGCGTTTAAACGGAAAATAATAACGTATTCTCCACTGTAGAAGCTGATTGGGTAGGTGGGGTTTGTTTACCCTTTCCAATCTTTTTTGTCTTCTTATTTCTTGTTGTTCTTTTAAAGTTATTTAACATTTGCCTTATATTTGTGCACATTTATGTACAGTTTATAGTGTCTTAACGTTTCCATCAACTTCCCACTATTTTTGAAATGGCGCTAATAACATGACCTTTCACCATGGCTACCGGAATGTCTATGACGCAGATTAGCCCATCTATATGCCTGAAAACTGTATCGAACCCTCCCTATTTGCCTGCTAAACGATTTCGTTGCCGATGACTTTTGCAGTGATTTAAGTATCTATCTGTAATGTAGGTATACAAGGATGCTCTAAAGATACTGCAGTCTTGTCCATACGCAAATCATATTTGTATCACTTACATGTATATCTACTGATTTGATACGTCAATCATTTCATATGAAATAGTACACAGTCCAGTCCCTGAGAAGACGTCGCAAATCTATACTGTTTACAAATGTCAACTCAGTTGTGTAGACAATAATAGGCATCAATGAAGGCTTCATGACATGAAAATGGACTTGGATTTCGAATATATAGTGGTGAAGTGCTAAATAAATTGTGGTGGTCTGATGCGAGAATATAATTATGATCTAGCACTGAGTTGAACAGTAATCACAGTTGAGAGCTTTTCTGCGTTCTTTCTATACATTGTACCTTGCCAGGATAGAAACGGTTTCAAATGATTTATTTATCTATAAAGGGAAGCTATGAATTGAAATATGTTTTTTTTGTTAGAGGAGTCTATTACAGAAAAAATTGAGAAATAGATTGTAAATACCGTTTTCAGAAGGGAGTGGCTTTGAGGTGAAGATTCGAGACTGAAGACTCCCAAACACAAGAATGTTTACTTAACTCAGAATCTTCTGAAATTTCCAATGAACGATTCCGGTTTAGAATAAAGGCTGGTACATTTTGGACTAAATAGGGTTGTTTTTATAATATATTTCAAAATGACAAACAGTGATGTCCCTGATTAGAGGGCTCCTGCAGGAGCCCTCTAACCAGGGACTTCATTGTTCGCATTAGACAAGTGTACTCTTCACAGGTACACGTTTGGTAAAGGACACATATATGCTTCACTAGGGCTCAATATGCCTCTCCCACATAGACGCGCCTTTTGACACATTAATAGTAGAAATGCCATGTAATGTTTCTACGTATACCATGTCCTGATAAGGACCATAAAGTACATTTTCCGTATTCTGACAAGTGGATGCTTAAAGCAGGCTGAGGGTAGAGCAAACTTTTCTTAAACTTGGTTTCAGCCTAGTTAAATTGCACAAATTTATTATAGTTATCTACTGAAGAAAAAAGTGCCATTTTATACTGTCATGAATATGTAACATAAGCAAAAATTTCTATATACTAGCAGATGGTAATTGATAAGTGTACTCTTCACTGGTACACTGTTGGTAAACGAATATATACACGCTCCTACAGGGATCGGTGTGTTAACTCCTTGAAAGCTTATTCCATAATATTTCTGCATCAATTTGAGTCTGCTACTATTCTTAAATTAGAAAAGCAGACTGAGAGTAAAACATAGTCTGCTTTATTTTCCACCAGTCATATATTCCCAACTAGACAAAGGCTATTGTGATGAGCTAAGCACCAATCTGTATTAAACTTGGACAACAAACTACAGTGGAGAAAACGTTATTCCTTCCCTTTTAAACGCAAATGAAATGCAAACTCATTGCAACCAAATGTACAAAATAACAACTTTTTGACAAATCTTACTATTTCGTTTTTATTCGAGTGTCAAACAGTTTGGAGCCAGATCAGACGCCGGGTAACCCAAACTGTTTGCAATGAAATAATAGTTTAAGCGTAAACGCTTTTATTGTGAAAGACTAACGATTTATCCACTGTGTGGGAGAACATGGGTTAACACAGACTTGAGAGATTATCACTTGCACCTTACGTGAAGACATTTGGTATTGATAAAGACAAGATAAAATTTAAAGTAAAATTATAAACAGTCTGATCTATTTTGACTCCGCCTCTGATCTGAATCCAGACTGTTTGAAAATCGTCCAGATCTTTCGTCAGCCAACAAAAAAAGCCACATAACTTGTATAGTAAAAACTGAGTATGAAATTATTTGCAGACGGTAAGATTAAGCAGAGGATTTTTAGGGGACAAAGTGTAACACGACAAGTAAACCGCAGACATGCAATGTCACATGCATAAAGATAGTACTAAATTATGCCGCGTCACTTGTGAGCTGTCATTCATGGGCAGTATTAAAGATACAGTAGTATCCCTCTATTGCAACCACTATATTGTGTTAATTATAAGGTGTTTAAGGCAGGTCGCTGCTGAAAGCAATGTGAAAGTAAAACAGAAAGTTCCTTAAGGAACTTTCTGTTTTACTTTCACATTGCTTTATTCTGCAACATGTCTTTTATACAACCAATTAGCATTCTTTTTAGTGGTCGTAAATTACGCGTAATTGATAGTTTTTGCTATATACAATGGCGCAAACAAAAGTATTTCACGTTCAGTGAAGAAGACTTTATTGCCGTTCAAATGCAAATGCAATGCAATAAAGTGCAGACATTTTTTAATCTGAGTGGTTAACATATCTTACACAACACTGTTTGTAATAAACATGAGGTTTAGTCATGAACGCAATTATTGGGAAATAATGACGTCTTACAATGTACTTTTACCTATTATTTAACCCATTACCGCACAAATACGCATTTTTACACCTTGAATTTATTCCTCAACTGAAATAATTATTTCCATTTTATACAGTCATGAGTATGTACCTTAAGTAATATTTTCTTTATCCATTCAGATGTAGCTTAAGCAGGTTGAAAGTAAAGCACAATGCGCCCTGCGCATTCTGCTTAACTTTTAACCTGCTTTAAGTGATTATATGTCTTCAAAACTTGAAACAGGCTATGGGGTAATAAGTATAACACAACTGCAGGTAAATACAGTGTAATAAATGAAGCACTTTGAATGATAGTTTGAAAGTGGTATTGTTTTCAAAAATCTGTTTTCAAAATGTTTCGGGAGCCTTATGAGACCCCGGATTACTGTGCGTCTGATCAGGGTCTAAACGGTTCGTCATTTAAATTGTATCTTTGATAAGAAAATTCTTTATGGGATGAATAAGTAACCACTTCCCTAATCTTTCGATGAAAGACGGTTGGAATGCAAAGAAACGCTGTGATAGCTGACTACATTACATGTACCTTCGCCCTGCATCTTTAATGATAACTTTATCGTCAATGAATGACTTCTCAAGACAGGTTTTGACATTATCCATTTGCGCCCAGTGGATTCTTCCATGTTTTTATATTGGATTTAGTGTTTTAGCTAATGCGGAATGGCGGGGCGGCCCGCCCTTCTGCCCTTTTGATCCGCCCTTCTGCCCTTATTCCGGTGTAAGGATCCGCCCTAGTGCCCATATTCTGTGCCCCTATCCATTTGATATAGACCGCCCCGCTGCCCGGAGCGATACCACTTACTGTCGCTAATCCCATTATTGCCAATCAGTGCAATGCGACACGCGCGTGTCATAGACAATCAACAATTATAGTGTGTAATCGACCGATACACATATGTATACCTGGTGTGGTACCCCGCATAGCGAGAGTGTACGACTGAAGCCGGATTAAATCGAAACGCATGTTGGCCTCGTTGAAAAACAGAATATACGACACCCTTTTCCCTAAATTTAAACATTCATATGATTATTATCCATTATGAAGACTGAAAAAAAAAATCACAGATTAAAACGCAAACGCGAGTCGGATCTTGGAAAAATATGCTCGATACAGGGCCAATAAAGAATGCTCGACGAACGAACATTTAAGGTGAATATAGATCTAAAACCGAATTTAATTTTCTTAGAAGGAAATACTTTCCATACAAATCTTTATTAATATTCACGTACCAGAAACGAACAGTCTTCCAAATTTCGGAAATGGAAAATTCAAACGCGCACAGTGCTTCGAACTTTTACACAAGTTGTCTTTACTCGTTTTATTGGCTATAAGAAAGGTAATTCCCCGCATCTTTTTTTTTTAAATATCCAATGAATGTAGACGTTATATACACCCATTTAGAAAGACAGTATTGATGATTGACGTGAAATAAACAAATTACATCTTACAGGTGTATATTTCGCTGGAGTTTTGGGAAATAAGTTACGACCGAGAGAGGTTTGGTTGGTTTGATAACGTCCGTTACTATATACGCGCGAGAATCGAAGAATGGGATATTTCTATTTCTAAAAGTATCGGTTCTGTGCTGTTGTTTTTATTTTGGTAAGTTCATATTGAATGATCTATTTGAAACAGAACATCAGCGTGACAACACATATCTAAGTAGACCCTGTTTAATTTTTCCCGTGATGCAGTCTAATTAATTGTATTCTGTTTTATGACAGGTGGTTGCTTAGGGAAGGCTGACTTTTATTAATAGGAAAATCCTTAAGACACCCACTTGCCTGGATACAGCAAAAATCCAATGCCAATAATTATTGTACTTTATAGTAGATCTATTTGTTTGTGTGCATGTTTAACTGTGTGCGATATTAGAAAAATCTCAAAATAATTTTAAATCAGACAAACAGATAATACACCCTATACAAAGGACTTACCCAGGGCACTCTGATCTGGGTCTATACTATTTGCATAAAGGTAAAGACACTCCATAACCTAGTTTCTTGCTCTTTTTTTTTTTAAAGAATTAAGTAAGAGAATTGATATTTTCTAGTATTGATCGTTTTGGGGCTTTTAAACCCCTGTTTTACAAAATACATTGTTGCAAAAGAATGGAATACTAGTTTAAATGCCAACCTCAATCAACAGCTGTAATGGGAAATCATCAGGTGCTGGAGTAAAATTTAGTTGTGTAACTTTAAATATTAATAATGTGTGATTTAAAGAAAAAAAATCTTGATCTGTTAATATTCTATTTGCAAAAATTGGCTGATTTCATCCATTTTCCATAATACTTGTATGCATCTGTATAATGTACACGTATAGCTAAAATCCACTACATGTGCATACATGTTTATTATATATCTCTGTATAGCAAAATTGCACTATTTCATCATTTAAAGTCCAAAAAAATTCCGCCACAGCGCAGGAGGGGACGCCCCTCCCCATTGTTCTATTGCCACATGTATAACCTTTATCTTTACAGACTTATATGCTGAATACATTAAAAGTGCTTATGGATCTATAAGACTTCGAATATGATGAAAAGACACCTAGAAATGTTAACAATCCCCTCGCCGAAGTTGCGGGTTCGCACTTTGTTTGCACCCTGCCCTTTTTTGGTGCCCCCTGCCCCTTTTTGGTGCCCCCCTGCCCTTTTTGAGAGTCTGGCTAAAACACTATGGATTAGTCCATTTTTATCAAAGGGATGCCTGGTCAATTTGTTCATTTTGATTTTGTGTTACAGCGCTCCCTCTCTACAACGGCCCTCCCAACAACGATTCCCTCTTCACAACGACGCTTGCTGCTGGTCCCGAAACAAGAAATTATGTCCAACCTTTTTACGTCTGCAATAATCTTCTGCTTAAAGTTGTCGTCTGCTGTATTTCTCAAAATTACATATTGGGCATTTTGACATAACAAACCTTAGTGACGAATGACAAACAGCTTGAATCCAGATCAGACGCCGCGTTACGCGGCGTCTGATCTGGATTCAAGCTGTTTGCAAATGTAATCCTATTTCCCTCTCTGTAACGACTCCCTCCGAACAACGCACATATTTGTTGTCTCCCATTGGATGTCGTTGTAGAGAGGGAGCGCTGTATATTGAAATTCCTATCAGCAAACAGCGTCTGATCAGAGTCTACACTGTTTGCCTATGTCCAATATATGGGGTCGTTGGCACAAAATGGGTTAAATGTGACCCCTTCATCACAATACATTATGCCTGTAAATCCGACTTTTGGCAAATAGTTTGGTTCCAGACTAGACGCCGCGTCACGCGGCATTTGATCAGGATCCAAACAGTTTGACACATGTGCTGATAATTCTTCAAACAAACCACTTTAAAGCTTCAGCCTGCCCTGCTTTAAGCCTACATGTACATCTGCTAGGATATAGAAAAATATATCTTATGGTACATGTACATGATTGTTTAGTTTGAAACTGTTTTCTTCAGTAGAGAAATCATTAAAATGCGCTAAAATGCGCTTCTATGGGGGAAATGGTTATAAAGGACACGGTAAAACTAGACGTTGAATGGGTTAACTATGTCAGCTACTACTGCAGTTTATGGGCCATAAAAGAACCCACAAACCTGACCACATTCCAGCTTTTAAGGTCAACGTACATTGCGTAAATGTTTTGTATAATCTCCGTGACCTGTACATTCGTACAGTGGAGAATACGCCACTCTTTCACAATTACACGTTTGTAATAAAGCTGAGTTCCTTTGCAAACAGTTTGGAGCCATAGCAGACAAAACCCCAAACAAGAATTTCATGTTTATCGCCTGAATTGTCAGGAACTTGTCATTTTCTACATTTTATTGCATAACTATAAAACATTTGCCTTTCCTTACGTTTAAACAGTAAGTAGTGAGTGTGAATTGTAAACAGATTAAATCCAAATCAGTCACGAAGAAACACATCGTCTTTTTTGGAATATTTACCCTTTCACCACCAATATGACGTCATAACCCGCATTACATAATCGTCTGCGCACAAAATTATCTCCTGCTTTTACTTAGAATTTAGAAGTTAGCGCAGTTTGATTTCAAAACATTTATATACAAGTGCAAAGAGTTTGAATCCTGACCGGACGCCGCGTTACGTGACCATTGGTTTAGGCTATCATCTGCTAGGATATAGAAACTATTTCTTATGACCTACATGCACATGTACATGTTCATGACTATTATACATCGGGAATGTTTTCTTCATTAGAGGAATACCATAAATAAGCTAAATCAAATGGCGTTTCTCTAAGGTGACGGGGTACGTCAGCGTATTGTCCAGATCCAAATCATTCAAGATACCTGGATGATATTTTTGACAGAAAATGTAGATAAATCAATGTTGAAATTACAGTGGAGAAGGCATTATTCTTTCCCAATAAAGGCATTTACGCTACATTCGTTATTTCCAGTGCAAATCGGCATCTTTCAAGGCCCCAAACTGTTTGCAGTCAGTTTAAAATAAATCGCGAGAAATGATTTTTTATCATTTGTTTTTACATTTTAGTGCATAGCATTTGCGTTTCGTTTGCCTTTAATCAGGAAAGAATAGCGTCTTCACCACTGTACAAAGCGGGCTAAATATTTAAGCTTTCACCTGCCGTTTACATCATCGACGAATCTTCGTTTGAGGTGTTATAATAAGTGATTTATCTATCGTTCATCAATAGGGTAAACACATTATTTCCACTCTACATCGATAAAGTGCATTAGATTATTGCGATATTGTACAGTGGAGAAGGCATTATTCTTACCTGTTTAACCCTTTCACTGCAAATACTTGCGTGAGGTATTTACCCCTTCACCGTTTCATTGTCGTCTGCTTCAATTTTGTTGTCTGCAATGTCGTTTCAAAGTTAAAAAATAAGGCAATATGACTGAAAGAAATTCAAAACGGGTGTCAAACAGTTTGGATCCTGATCAGACGCCGCGTTACGCGGCGTCTGATCAGGATCCAAACTGTTTTCAAACGTGCATTTTAACGTGAATGAGAGAATAGTTATACTCAAACGAAATATAACGCATTGCAATAGTATCTTTTCCATTGTATCGGAAATAAATGTGTTGCTTTTACATTCAAATGAAAATCCCGATGTACATGGATATAGTGTAAACAAATGTTTCACCAGTACTGCAGATAGAAATTTTCTACATTTAATTGGAATGCGTTTAAATTTGAAAGAAAACAGTATTTTCCACTGCAATATGGGTTTTATCTGTACAGTCATCAAGGTAAACAAATTATTTCTGCTTTGCGTCGATAAACATTATTAGATTATTGCGATAGATATTGGAAATAAATGCTTTTACAGCTGGTACATGCAACATTCGTTGTGCATATGGATTTACGTGTAGTTTTAAAAAAAAAAAGATTTCACTATTTTAAGATAAGTGCGGTTGGAACTTTGTTATAAATAAATAGTAGTAAGTGATACACCAACTTTGATGCACCCCGCTGATGTGATACATGAAATATGCCCGGACAAGTTTAATTGGCTTCCTTTTCTAATGACCTTTTTAAAGTTGGTCATGTTAGAATAGAAACAATCTCGTAATAAAAACGGTTGGTCGTTGTGATGCGGTCTTCGGTTTTCGACCGTCGTGGTCAATTGCCGCGCACCAAACCCCAAACGTTCTCTAATACCGTTTAACATCGAAAGAACATAGATTATTTCTTAAATATAATGCACGTTCATATATTTTATGGATCATATAGAATATATTTACATTCATTCTCTTTATAATTGTATGCTTGGTTGACACATGTACGTGTGTATAATGTGCTTAGAATGACAATGTATGACTGTTTGTACACGAAGCATTGATAAAGATTACTACTTCATGTGCAGAAACCGTGATTGGAACATTCGATCGACATATGCGAGCTCTCTCGTGAGCTTTTCTCCTAACATAATGTTATAATATATATAAAGTATGATTTATATCATAGTAATATTTAAAGTAAAGTACATTTGTATTATAGTTGACCATACACGTTTCACAGATAGCACGTAAAGAGTCAGTTCCATTTCTTATCCATGACTGAAAAACAAAAGATGATATTAATCTTCAACTATGATCGATTGAAACATTCAAAGACACAACATAATTAAGACGTCGTTGTGCATCTCTCACAACGCATTTAACAGACACCGACAAATCGACCATAAACAAACTAGTTGACGCTAATATCGATGTTTCGTGAGGCTAAAATATTTGAGAAATGTTCCAAAGTTGTATAGTTAGTAGGGGGATAGTGACATGATACATTTAAATTACAATTATACAATGTATTTGGTTATACTTGTACAATATACTATAATATTTATCTTTTATTCATTTTCGCTCTATAGGTAACATCAAATCATGTTTATATTTAGATTTCATCAAATCACACATACATCAGGCATGTAATTATACATCTTTTTAAACAACAAAGGGCATTTCAGTGTGAACAAATGCTTTGGAAATGGCATTTCCACTTACTGTGTCACAGTTTTTTTATTTTAATATTGCGGAAGAAATGTCAATTTCTCCAATAAATGTCTAAATTGACATGCGACTCTAACTTTTCCTATATGTGTAAGTATTGATTTTAATTACTTATATAATATGTTTTCAAATTTGAAGGAAACTATTAATACCGGCTCCTGCGTTACTTCACTGTCGAGCCCGAATACGCTAGCGTTCGTTATTTTCATGCATGGAGAAGACGGTTTTTTCTCGTTTATGCGCAAACGCAAGGCAATAAAGTGTAGAAATTACGTTTTAGAAAATAATTCGTAATATTGATTTTAATCTGATAAGCAAACAGTTTTGAGCCTGATCAAATGACGGGTTACCCGGCATCTGATCTGGCTGTAAACTTTTTGCAATAGAAATGACAGTTTTAGCACAATCGCGTATGTAATACATTAAGCGGTTAACACTCGGTAAAGATCACCATCCATCTCCATTTAGTGGTCGCACAGATATGGCGCACAGCTCAAGTTTGTCTGTACATTGTATGTATTTGTATTCATTCTTGCTTAAGGTGACAGTAAATCATATTCACCTTTCGTTCAATCACACTTCATGCATATAATTATGTACATAACAGTCAGAATCAGGGCTCCAGATAAGAGGGAGTAAAGTAAACAAATCAAACATGTTCTCACTTATTTCAATACCAAATCCTATAGTCTTACTACTCTATAGAATCGTCTCGAAGAGACGATTCTAATGAGTAGTGACACCATAGGGTTTTATGCAGAAGTAAAGAGTTTAGTTTTTGAAATACTCCTCTTATCTGGAGCTCTATATAATAATAACGGATGCTATGCGTGTGTTCTTGTGTGGTTTATTTTGCGGGTGTCACAGTGGAAAACAGGTTTTTCTTTCCCAATAAACCCAATATACTAAATCAACTATTTCTATTGCAAACGATTTGAAGCCTTATCAGACTCACGGTCACCCGTCATCTAACCAGGCTTTAGTTTGTTTGCCATTCAGTATAGGAATAAACAACATCTTTTTGACGTTCATGACGGTATGACTACATTAGCTTCGCAGGGGGTAAGTTTCGTTTATTCCTTATATTTATATTTTGTGTCTGGTCAATTTAATGTGTTTATTTGCCAGATTTGTTTTTCTCTATAAGAATTTATCATATACCGGTCAAAGAGGTTTGATAGATGTAATGTCGATGTAATAGCCATTCCAGTTTCTAAATATGGTGAGAAAGTAGTCCCAACTACATGTACTATAACTGTAATAAAAAATCAGGATTTTTTCTAGTAAACTTTCTCTCTGTGAATGGAAAAGACTTACAAGGCAAACAAATAACAGTGCAACTTGAATATCTATTGCCAAAGCACATTCTTAAAATACAGGTCGCGGTTGTTTTCTTAACCCATTTACACACATAGCAACGCGATGACAACGGCCTATGGGTCTGTATCACTCCGCTAGCGTCATATGACCGTCGACCAATGGTAGCTTAGTGTTCAGTGCCCGATGTAGTCTATTTTAAGAAGTCCACGAATAGCACGGGGAAATCCGAACTGGCTAGAACCAGTTTCGATTTGTTAGTTCGTCGGCAGATGTACTGCATATTTTTAATCATTAAAAATCGCCGTTGCTTGCCGAATTATTGGGGCGGCGGTCGCCGCCCCTGCCGCCCCAGGAGCGGCGCCTCTGTAATAGGATTACATAAAGACTTTACAGGGTGAATGTAAATATATACAAAATAAATCCTAAGAAATTTCATAAAACTGTCATCATTTTCATCATTATAATATATCGTAGTACGTTTGCGTTAAGGTTAGTTTAACCCATTTAAGCCTAGTGTCTACAATGTTGGCTGTATCATATGAAACATTTTAATGTATGAACAAATACTGCAGTGTCTTTAGAAAACCCTTGTAAATCTACAATGCAATCTTCCAGCAAGTATACCAGGAGAGTCCTTTGCAAATTTCAAGCATAAATAGGTTAACCCTTTCATGATCAAATTATTCTCGTCTGGTCAATATTGTTGTCTATAAGACACTTTTCAAAGTTATATATAAGATTGTATGACATATTAATATCGATAAAAGTGTCAAACAGTTTGGGTCCTTATCAGGGGTGACGTCTTATCAGGGGTGAAACTGTTTGCAATCGCGCTTTTAATCGTCATTCAGAGTGAAAGGGTTAAACGGAAAAGACAAATGTCTTTTCCACTGTACAGACGGTGTTGCTAGGGATTTGTTAGACGACTTATGGTGTCATTATGAGAGTGAAAGGGTTAATACAATGATAGAGCTACTAGTAAGGGTTTGACGACAAGCACCTGTTGCCTCTCCTCTTGTGACCTATTCCACTTGCCAAACACCTCCAAGCAATACTGTATATCAGAATATATAACCCATTCATTACCGAAATGTATCATATGCTCCAGTCCTTTCTTGAGCAGTGTCTGCTTCAACAGTACAGTGCCCCCTCTCTACAACGACACCAAATTGGTGACAACGATTGTGAGCGTTGTTCGAAGGGAGTCGTTATCGGGAGGGAATTTGGCAAACAGCTTGAATCCAGATCAGACACCGTATAATAGGGCGTCTGAAATGGATTCAAGCTGTTTGTCACTTGTCAAAAACAGCAGACAGCAATTTAAAGCATACGACATTGAAGCCGTGAATAGGTTGGACATAATTGTCTTGTTTTTGAGAAGAGCGGCAAACATTGTTGAAAGGAGGAAAACGTTGTTGGGAGGGTCGTTGAGGAGAGGGAACACTGTATTGTCTGAACTATATTTCCGAATCAAGTTTTTTGGAAAGTTTATTTGACAGAATATAATTATATCGAAACTAGTGTCAAACGTTTTGGAACCTGATCAGACGTCAACTAATTTGGCATCTGGTCGGGATCTAAGCGGTTTCTGTACGAGACACGTCTGAATCCCACAGGCCATGTCAGTGAAAGGATTAGTGGTAAGATGTGAGAGGCGGTTCATTAAGATACAAAAGTCGGTCTTGTATCAAGCGACACTAAACAGAAAGCCCTTGGTTAACTTTAAAACACATGATTGGTTAATGCAGGATAACAGAAATGCAGAAAACGCCTTTTGGCGTTTTCTGCATTTCTGTTACCCTGTATTATCCAATTACTCGATAAAAATACATTTGTACGCCTTTCTTTAAGTTATTTTACTAATGAAAAACAAAGTTACATTGTGTAGAGTCATGATTATGCAGCGTAAGCATATTTTTAATACCCTAGCAGATGGTAGCTTTAAGTATAGGCTGCAGAAAAAGCTGACTGCTCCGTAAGGCGCAAATGTATATGAACTAAACCTTCTGTAAGCGTTAACCTGTCTTCAATACATATACAAAAACAGTCTATGGGGTAATGGGTTAAGCAGTAACCTAGTAATGAGATACAAGATTAGCTGAATGTCATACATACATGTACATGTCTGTCACGCCGCGTGCATCTAAACAAAGAAGGTTTAATCAAGTCTGTTGTCTCTCATCTCTTCTACAATGCTTGTACTCCGCAATTAAAAAAAAATAACTGTTAACTCACTGGCCCCTAAAACGGTACATGGTCAATCCGAATTTCCATTTAAGTCTAGTCCATTTCCGATTACAGTGGAGAAAACGTTATTCTTTCCCGTTTAAACGCAAAAGAAACGCAAACGCAAAACACTAAAATGTAGAAAATAAGAACTGTTTGACATGTTTCTCTATCATTTTTTATCTGAGTGACAAACAGTTTGGAGCCTGATCAGACGCCGGGAAACCCAGTGTCTGATCTGGCTTCAAACTGTTTGCAATGGGGATAATAGTTTTAGCGTAAACGCGTTTATTGAGAAAGAATAACGTTTTCTCCACTGTATAAACTGAATTGGCTAAAGGACATTACTATTGGGGAAAGGGTTAATGCAATTTTCTTAAAGATAATGAAATATGATATACGATGTTGTGGTTTTAGTTAGAGCGTTGACAGCACACTTACAGTGGAGAACACGTTTTTCTTCCCCTGGTTAAACACAAACGAAACGCAAACGCATCGCAATAAAACGTAGAAAAAGACAATATTTCGACAATTCTGGCTATTCATGTTAATCTGAGTGGCAAACAGATTGGGGCCTGATCAGACGCCGGGTTACCCGGCGTCTGATCTGGCTCCAAACTGTTTGCAATGGAAATAATAGTTTCAGCGTAAACGCGTTTATTGGGAAAGAATAACGTTTTCTCCACTGTATAAAGCATCCGCATGTCTAGCACGTAGGCATTTATTGTAAATGAGGCTACATGTAATGACGGATCTCAGAGTACAGTTAGATGTATCTGACATTTCTGTCAGATGATACATTCAGGATATCGAACAGTTTGAATCCAGACGAGATGCTGAATTACTCGGCGTCTCATCTGAATCCAAACTACAGCTGCAATGATTATCATTAATTTCAACATTGCGTGCTTAAGTGCGAGGTCGGGACAGTCACGTTATTTATTCATTAATTTTAAAAGCATTTCATTTCCAAAATGAACAATTTCTCCACACCCTTTGTTTTAGACGAAGGCATTTAAAGCATCTTTTAGAACATTTTCTGAGGGTTTCTGTTAATTTTTTGTGTATACATTTATATCGAATGTTCGATGCTTCAATTGGCTAAGTTGTAATAAAAGTTTGCAAGTGATTAAAGTTTTCATTGTTTCAATAATTGAACACAAAAAGTAAAATTTGAGCATTAATTCCTAAGTATATCGATTTGCAAATAAGAAAACACAAGCTGCTATCGTACATGTATTTCCGTTTTTCTTATAGATGTACGGTAAGCTGTCTTTAATATATACATGTATTGTATACATACATACTTATTGACGCGTTAAACTGAATTTAACTTTTAACGGACAGCGCATTATAAATCGTATGGCACACTGTGCATAAATATACTAATTAACAAATCACTTGAATACTTTATTTATACGCCGAATGTAAAAATAGTTTAGAGAATCTGGTTTGACAACTTGGATCAACACGAGTGATTAAAACATTTTCAAGTGTCAAACTGGTCTATATCATATCCCCCCCCCCCCCCCCCCCCCCCGAACAGTCCCGCAAATAAGGCTACGTAGATCTCTAGTATTACTGAGACTCATATGAATAAGTAATAGTTAGAGGTTATTTCAATGATTCTTAATGATTAAGAAGCCAACAAATGAGGGAGCCTGCGACCGAATTTGGCTTCTTAATTATTAAGAAGCGTTGAAATAAACTCTAACCATTTTAGTGTTTGACCGCCCACATATGACGTCACTTCACTTCATTACCATATTTTTCTCCGCCGACAGATGTTCACACAGCCTGTTACATATATTGTGTGTTTTATTACGCAGCAACATGACGCATGGCAATTTTGATTTTTAAAAGCGGATACGATTTGGATATTTTTGAAAATGGTTGTCTTCAAAACCGAAGGGAAAATGATAGTAATTGACGTCTAAAGTGTAACAGAACACATATTTGAAATATCTCATACAGGTTGCGCTAATTAATACAGCCTACATTAATGCAGAAAGCTTCTATAGGAAATTTCTGCATTAGTTTTACCCAGCATTAAGCAATCCCCTGAAAGAGATCTCAATGATATCCATTTGTAACATTAATTACAGGCGGTTGCTTAATGTAGCATAAAATAATGCAGAAATCTCCAATAGGAACTTTCTGCATTAGTTTTGTCCAGCATTAAGCATTAACAGGCGAGCTAAAATTCACACTTGAGCCTTGACTACAGGTGGTTGCTTAATGCAGCATGAAATAATGCTGAAAACTCATAAATGAGCTTTCTGCATTATTTTGATCTTGCATTAAGCAGTCGCCTGTCTTTAGCATTCTCGCCGCGACTTCATTTTCAAGATTGACAATGGTTTGTAGATGTTGGTGTTTTTATAACGGTAAGAAATCTGTTTTAATTATATTGTGTGTTTTCTTTTTCTTATTCCCCACTCCTAAAGATTAAATAAAATTTGAATGATTTTCACAAGTTTCTTCCGCTAGCGAGCTACAAAATGTCTAGTTTCCTCGAAATTGAATTGTACATCATACATGTATATATGCACCGTTTGCTGTGTAATGGATTTCGCATGAAGCCTAAAAGTCACGCCATGGGCGGAGTTGACCGAAATATTAACACATGCGCAATGCTTGCTAACGTCTAAATCCAAGTCTCGAACACTTCATAATTAAATTGCCAAATCTCGTTAAATACCGAAGACTTAATAATTAAACCGAGCGAAATTTTGAATTTTGCGGCTTGCTGATTGGCTGAAAGAGTAGGTCAAACACTAAGACTACTAATACAGCTTTTAATGTTATACCATGATGACGTCATGTTACAATAATGACGTACATGTAATTAAAGTCAAGCTTATCATTTTTAGTCAACGAGAACATGTATTTGAACAATTGATAGAGGATATTGAATGTGTGTTGGTTTTCTTTATTTCATTTTGACACTGTTTTTATCTACATGTATGTATGCCTGAATGAAACCAAAGGCTCTCAAAGGCTCGCACTTATTTTATCCATTAGTTTTTACCCATCTCTTTCAATAAATTCAATACTGAAAACACGCTCAATCAAACCCTGTCTAGTGTTAGGCTGTTACTCAGTTAATAAGCTTTGTGATATTTTATGGCAGGATGAAACTATTACAAAATATACCTTCAGTTTAAACGGAATGCAATTAAATAGAGAAAATGACAGCCTCTTGAAAATTCTGACGATTTGTTTTTATCTAAGAAGCAAACAGGTTGGGACATGATTCGACGCCGAGTTACCCTGCGTTTGATCCGCCTCATAACTGTTTACAACGGAAATGCTTCTTTTAGTATAATCGTGTCCATTAGATAAGAGTAACGTCTTAGATCCTACAGTGGAGAATGTGTTATTCTTTCCCAATAAACGCGTTTACGCTAAAACTATTATTTGCAGTGCAAACCGTTTGAAGCCAGATCAGACGCCGGGTAACCCGGCGTCTGATCAGGCTCCAAACTGTTTGCTACCAAGATAAACATGAAATATCAGAATTGTCCAAAAGTTGTTCTTTTCTACGTTTTAGCGCTTTGCGTTTGCGTACGTTTGCGTTTAAACGGGAAAGAATAACAGATTCTCCATTGTAGTTGGATGCTGAACTTTCTGTTTTTATCCTTTCAATGTCACACACACATTTTTTTGTCCAAATTGTCTGGCATGTGTAAAGATATTTCAGCAGTCATATCAGTTCAAGTACGACAACTCTCTAAAGACGTATGAAGACAGAAATTTAATTTTGAAAGCGTTAAAAAGACGAAACAAATTGTTGGTAAATGTGTTAACGTTTGTCCTCATAAATCATCCTGGTTTAATATCCCCTGTATACGGAATGGCTTATCTGGATATATTACAGCTACATAATAGGCTTGGCAAATTTCGTTTCTTATGGCGCACGCAACCTTTTGATTTATTCGATTAATTTAGTTTATACTGACCAGTCCGTTATCGGTCAAGCATTCAGACAGTTTGAATAGTTTCCAAACCTTCTTTGTAACTTTATCTTTCCACATGATCCATCGAATCCGAGCTTTGAAATACTGGTCACTCAAACGAATATGCAGTGAAAATGCGTTATTCTTTCCCGTTTAAACGCAAAAGAAGCACCATCGCCTTGAATTTAAATGTAGAGAAACTAAAACATTTTACTTTATATTTTGATCTAAAATGGCAAATAGTTTGCTGACTGGTCAGACTCCGGGGTACCCAGCGTCTGACCCGACTCCAAACCGTTTTCACTGGGAAATAATAGATTTAGTATAAGCGCGTTTATTGGAAAGAATAATGTCTTCTCCATTGTACATTGGTAGTGTTCAGGACTGGTGGTACATGTAGTTATATGTACATGTACATGTACAAGCAAAATTAAGATAAAGTTGAGAATTCCTGCATGTGCAATCTGCATTACATTCATACGAGGACATTCGTACGTCTTAAAGGCTTAAGCTACTATCTGCATGTCTAAACCCCAATTCCCCGCCACAGGTAGTTAAGGTCGACTTCGCAAACAGTTTGAATCCTGATCAGACGCCGCGTTACGCGGCGTCTGATCATGATCCAGACTGTTTAAAACTCATGTCGATACTTCTTCAGCCTAACTGAATAAAATTTTACTATGAAATAATGGTATTATGATAAGTTGGCGAGTTTATAGCAGACGGCATAATGGTTATTTTAAAGCAGACTATAAAATGTTCATGGAAACGATTAATATACCAATGAGTCGTGAAGTGAGGGATCGCAATAGTGAAACTTTAATGTTGGATAAAAGTAACCACATACGTGTTAGCAGTTATGAAGGTCAGAGTTGAATAATTAACTATATTACAGTACAGTGGAGTTCTTCTTTACCAATAAACGCGTTTACGCTAAAACTATTATTTCCAGTGCAAATAGTTTGGAGCCACATCAGACGCTGACTTCAAACTGTTTGCAACTCAGCTAAAATCAATAGTCAGAATTGTCACAAAGTTGTTATTTTCAACATTTTAGTGGATTGCGTTTTCGTTTCGTTTGTAGTTAAATAGGACGTGTTACATGTAGCAGTTATGAAGGTTAGAGTCAAATAATAACTATATCATTTGTAGTAGATTTCTAACTATTTTACCGCCAAATTAATCTTTAGGTTTTTTAATATTTCACTGCCTTATTGTCGTCTGCTTCAATATTGTTGTCTGCAAGTTGATTTCAAAGCTAGATTTAAGGTAGTATGACTAAATAGATAATCGATAAAAGAGAATGTGATCTGGATCCAAACTGTTTGCAAAGTCGACTTTAAGCGACATTAACGATGGAAGGATTAATATCTTTATATGTATACATGTATACAAATATATCAATAAATATTATACATGTACCGGTAATTTGTGTAAAAGAAACGCTTTACGACTTTGTCAGTCTGCCTTATCGCCTATCTTATGTCTAAAATTTAGGAATTTTGATTGAAGATATATATGAGTTGCAAACTGTAGATCTTGATTAGACGGTTAGTAGCACGATGTTCGATCAGGATTCAAACTACATGTATTTGCAAATGTTGCTCTGGATGAGGCAGTGGGTGTAGGGTGTAACAAAATTAACCTGAAGTTGCCACAAGTACATGTATACTCGTAATTAACAAAAGGTGTACCTTTGAAGAATAGAACATTTGTTTCCTATTCAAACAGTGTAGACCATGATCAGAGGGCTCCTGTAGGAACCTATGATCATGCAGGGTCTGCACTTTTTATCATTTTGAAATACAGCGCCCCTTCTCTACAATGACACCATTTGGGAGACACAAATTGTGTTCGTTGTTCGGAGGGAGTCGTTTTCGTTGGGAATTGGCTTACATTTGCAAAAAGTTTGAATCCAAATCAGACGCCGCATTAAGCAGCGTCTGACATTGATTCAAGCTGTTTATCACTTGTCATTACGTTGTTTAGGTCAAAATGTCCAATAAGTAACATTTTCTGAAAAACAGCAGACGGCAATTTTAAGCAGACGACATTGCAACCGTGAATAGGCTGGACATAATTGTCTTGTCTTGTGTTTGTTGGAAGAGCAGCATGTATTGTTGTAAGGAAGGACTCGTTGTTGGGAGGGCCGTTGTAGGGAGGTAGCACTATACATGTTTATTGTCAAAATCAACTGTTTAAAAACGGTCTAGAGTTAACGCAAAACTTTAATCGTCCATATGATGTTTTAGGGCGAAGGGAGGGTTACAATGTACTAGCTCATGTTTTGTTAATAACATGAGTTCAGTGGTCATAGGATACGACATTACGTTTACAAAAGTGTTGAATGTATAAATAATTACACAAATACATGTATTTTTATAGCAGTTCTGAAGCACATTTGAAATTTGATCAGAGTTACGGTACAGTGGAGAGGACGTTATTTTTTCCGTTTTTTGAATTTCACTAAGCGGAACAAAATGCGTTAAAATGTAGAAAATTAAATGTTTTGAATTTTTACTTTATTTTTAATTTACTGGCAAATAGCTTGGATGCTGGTCTGACGCAGGGTTACCCGGCGTTCGGTTGGCTCAAAACCCTTTTGTATTTGACATAATAGTTTAAGTGTAAATCACAGGTACTTGACACATAGATCTAGATCTATTAAATGAAGTGTTTTATGCACCCCGCACGACTTAGTCGGGGATATATTGTTTTGGGTCTGTCTGTCTGTTTGTCTGTGTACAACTTTAACCTTGGCCATAACTTTTGAACAATATAGGATAGAGACTTTATATTTGGTATGTGTACTCACCTCAAGAAGCTCTTGAGCTCAGTACAATTTGGGTCATGTCTGACAAAGGTAAAGGTTTATTCGTTTATAAAACTAGCTTAACTCTTTGAACCCTAGTCCCGCATATAGGCGTGCTTTTCAAACAGTGTACATGTGAATAGTACACTTGTCCTATGCAAACAGTGAAGACCCTGATCAGAGGGCTCCGAAAGGAGCCCTCTGATCAGGGTCTTCACTGTTTGTCACAATGCCAAACATCCACAAAAACAACCCTTAAAAGTCAGAAATGGACTAGACTAAAATGGAAACTGGAATTGTCCTTTTAAAGTTTCAGGGAGGAAAGAGTTAAAGCTAGTTGCATATTTTAACCAGCCTATTATACAGCACAAGGATGTTTGAATAACAACACGTACATTTACTTCGCCACGGGACTCGATTTTAACAGTCACTCCGAAAACAAATGGACGTTTCACTTCCGAGAATGACTACAGTTTTAGTACAAGTGCACTGACATACACACATGTATTGCAAACAAGCTTTACCACTGATATACTGGAAAGAAATTTTGACTCAAGTAACCTTCATGTAATATTGATATGAGTGTTGAATAGTTTGGATTACATGTATGACCAGACGACGAGTTATTCTGCATCTGATCTGGATCGAGACTGTATGCAAATGTAATAGCTTGCGACATTAACGGTGAAAGATATAACCCGACCTATTTGTATTTTTATCATTCGTACAAAAGTGTATGCAAATCGTAAAGATATATTCAATTAATTTGCTATCAAAGGGATGTTATTCCCACTAATTAATTTGACCTATTACCCCATAGATACGAATATTCACATTTGACTTATTACTCTACTGAAAAACGTTGAAATACAGTAGTTCCAATTTATACAGTAAAAATATGCATCTTGAGAAATACAGTTGAACCTCTCTATTACGACCACCTAATTGTGTTAATTATTAGGGGTTAAGAACAGGTCACTGCTTAAAGCTAAATGACAGTAAAACAGAAAGCTCCTATAGGAGCTTTCTGTTTTACTGTCACCTTGCTTTAAACTGTCACCTGTCTTTTATACAACCAATTAGCCTTATTTTTAGTGTTTGTATTAGAGAGGTTTTTCTGTAGTTTCACTATTCTAGCAGATTGTAACGTAAAAGCTGGATGAAAGTAAAGCAGAGTGTGCCTTTAGGCGCATTCTTTTTTACTTTCAACCTGCTTTAAATGCTCGTCTGCCTTCAAAACTAGAAACAGGCTATAGGGTAAAGGGTTAAGATAACGTCCACTGACCAACATACCTCCTCCCTCTTGTAATACAATCGAAAAGACCCAATGAAAACTACTGCCTTTGTCAACAGTTGGGAGCCGGTGTAACGAAGTATTTTGACCCCCATCGAAAAATGACCCCCCGGTCAAAATTCGACGACGTAGAATGACCCCCGGTCATTTTTCGATATTGTACAATGACCCCCCGGTCATAATTCGACGTCGAAATTTGACCCCCCCGGTCATAGTACTTTGACTCCCCTCATGAAGTGATTTGACCCCTCCTGAAATATATCGGCCCCCATCGAAAAATGACCCCACCCCTCTTTAGCAATTAACAGACACAGTTTAACCCATTGGACCCTTGCGACGAGTATATTAGTCATTTACAAACAGTCTACCTAGCAATAGTACATTTGTCCTTTGTAAACCGTGTAGACCCAGATCAGACTAATCCCAAAGGAGCTCTCTCATATGTTTGCAATATATGTCAGTTTTGAAATATATTGTATAAAACAACTCTAGCTATAGGTCAAAAGTTGACTTGACATAACTAGAAAAAAATTGCATTGTCCACTTGAAGTTTCAGGTGTGAATAAGTTAAAAGATATATAAAATTTAGATGATAAACAAGTCAAAAGTCAGACTTATGATAAGCGCGCCATCGAAACGTACAGTATACTAAATGCTGTTCCCGATGGGTTACGTTAAACTTGTGCCTATCTGTTGGATACTGATGGTAGGGAAACAAGGTGGCTGCGGGTCTGTGGACAGCTTATTTATAAATAAGTTAAGGTAGCATTTACCGAAATAAATGGTAAAATAGTCGTTTTGTACTTTTTTACAAATCCTGATAGATAAAGGTATTTTCTACAAGTTACCAAATTCTCTCTTGCTTTCTCGGTCATTTTACCGGTAAATCAGGCGTCAGAATCCCCGCTGGGTGCCTCAATTGCGTAGATTACGTGACTAGATAGGTGGTTTATTCCGAAGCTGTCAGAGGTGATTTACAACTTTTACCGTATTAAAATCGTTATTTTAATATGATTGGCTTTGTTAATTTGGGGCGGAGTTTAACGAAATGGTTGATCATAAGCTGGATCATGTTATTTGTTGAAAAAGAAGGTCTTAGTTGAATACCGGGCGGTCACGAGATCCTAATTGCCACATCAGTCAATTAATTGGAGTTTCCGGCATTACATAATTTGAAGCAAGCGGTATTTTTGAACTCCCCTAACTTTCGCTGTGGGGGTTCAATTTTCGTGCGGTTTGAAGCAGATGAAAGGGTATTATCTCCCCGAGGGAACCGTGTCTCAGAAATTGTATAAGTAGCTCCAGTGGTCCGTTATAAAGCGTTACGTAATAGTGGTTGACTTTAAAGCGTAAAAAATCTTTGATGTTACATAACAAAGGTTAGAAGCGGTATTTTAAAAATCTGAGACACGGATCCCTAGATATGTTTATAAAGAGTATTTTAGGCAATTTTAATCATGTTACAAATAAAGATGGCTTTGATATCGTTGTTTGAATTTTTTTTTTAATGTTCTTATAAAATAGTAAAAAAATAAAATATTTTTTGTAAATTGGCATATTCTGATGGGATGTGTACCATTTTCATCCGTCAGCTATAAAATTGGGGGGAAAATCATCAATCACGACAATTAATTAGAAAAATCCGCTTGCAGTATCGATCGTCAACAGCTACCTTAAGACAGTAATTCAGTCATGGAGTATGCAGGCCGGTGGGGCGGGAACAGGCATGGTGTGAATTACATTACATTAAAAGTGTCACCAATTACATTGCTAAGGAGTGTATTATATTACAATTATTATTACGTTTACATTTGTAATGTATTAAATTACAAGTACGTTGGCAAAAGTAATGCATTATATCACACATTACATTTTGATAACAGTCAAAAACATTACTGAAAAATAACTAATAAGCATATCATATATAACTGATAGGTTATCATTTACAAGTTCTTTGTCAACTAAATAATCAAAGATTCTAAACTTAAGAATACATGGATGCAAGTTTACAGTTTAAAAAGTCACAGCCTTTTTATAGTGCCCACTGGGTAAGGAAGTATTCTTGTGTAAGGTAGTGAGCCCTTAACCCTTTCCTCCACAGTAGCGCCTCAGGCCGCCTGCACCTACATCTGCAAATAAGATTAAGATACACTAATAAAATCCAATAATAGTTTAATTACAGGCGTCAGCTAACAACAAAATGAGTGTAAAGCAGAAAGCGTACATGAGCTTTCTGCATACAATTCATATTGCTGTATGCATTGTCCTGCCTTAATCACAGTTAAACGTAGCTAATTTGCAAGCTTGCCTATGGAGCAAAGGGTAAATACAGACCAAAAGTTTTGTACAAAGCTCTTTGAAGTGCTATCTACATATCAAACCTGTTATATGAAATGGCATGTCTTTTTTGCCTGTATACTTCTTAATTGAATTACTGCTAATTACCAAGACAAAATGTATAAATGTTACTGTTGCACATAACATCATTAAAGTTTCAAATACATTGTCTGTTAGATGCATTATGTCAGACCTGATTATTTAACCCTTTACTCCTTAGCCTGTTTCTATTCTTGAAGATATGTGACAATTTATTGAACGTAGTTTACAGTCTATCAGTGATACTCCATACCAATAAACGTTACGTGAACGAGAGCAAATATGTATATCCCCCTTTTACAGAACATGTATGTAATATTTACATCGGTTCCAATGACATTCGTCATCTAACAATGTGTCGCAACAGAAACATTGCGGCATGTGACTATGAAAATTGATTAGATTATTGACAGTATATTGTACAACATAGAAGCATCCAATGATTTAGGTAATTAGCAATCTGATATGAATTTACCCTCAGGGAGCTGATCGCAACCATGGCGGAGTTATTCTACGACATTGAAAAATGACAAGGTGTCTTTGTTTGACATCAAATACGGTAATTACCATATCGGGGCAGGGGTGGCATTCTATGAAAAAGAATGATATCAGGGGGTCATTCTACGACATCGAATAATGACCGGAGAGTCATTCTACGACATCGAATAATGACCGGGGAGTCATTCTACGACATCGAATAATGACCGGGGAGTCATTCTACGACATCGAAGAATGACCGGGGGTCGTTCTACGACATCGAATAATGACCGGCGAGTCAAACTGTGATATCGAATAATGGCCGAGGTGTCAAAATACGAGCTAGAATAATGACCGGAGTCTTTCTACGACACTGAATGGTGTGATGTGCAATGAGGCAACATAACACAGCTTCCGATTTTGATCGCGTTTTGTTTGCTTGTTTGTTTGTTTGTTTAGTAAATGCAATTAACTTTACACTTAACATGGTAAACTATAAACGCACAACATAGCAAGTGTTGACAAAAGACAACAAAGCCCACTCAAAACAACCGACCTGCATTCTTCTTATTTCTTGACAAAAAGGATAAGTTCCGACAAATCAAAACATCCTCTATGAAAATATGTTAAGACATTACCTAATAAATACGAATTGTACGCCTTTGATCTTTTTATTCCTCTACTGGAGATAAAAGATCAAATTTATACAGTCATGGGTATATACCATAAGAAAAATGTTCTATATCCTAGCAAAGTGTACCTTAAAGCAGGCTGAAGTAAAGCAGAATGCGCAATCTGCTTTACTTTTAACATTCTTTAAGTGGCCATCTGTCTTTAAAGCTAGAAAAAGGCTGTGGGGTAGTTGATTAAACCAAAGAAACCGCGGCAAGATAGGAAGAGTTCTTGGAATGAATGTCAATACGAGCGTATTGTAAATTCTGATCATACGCTTTCTCGGAGACGTGGTGCATGTATGATTGGGGTTTACTCAGCCTGCTACGTCGAAATTAAATCAATAATCGAACAAGAGTAATCGGTAGATCGTAAAGGTATACTTGTAAAAGGGTAAATAGTTCTGGGTTCGATACCCAAGAGGTTGTCCATTGATAGGCGGACACACTTACAATTCAATCAATATAATTTATTCACTCAAAACTTAAAGTTAGGTTTAAAACAACTTTAGCATATGCAAAACTGACTTTAAACAAAATATCAAGGATTTTTAAAGGGGGGTCATATTTCGACAGAGGGGGTCATAATTCGACGATAGGGGGGTCATAATTCGACGATGGGAGGTCATTCTACGACGTCGAATTTTGACCGGGGGTCACTTTTCGATGGGGGTCAAAATACTTCGTTACACCGGATCAAACTCAAAACTGATTGCAGGTGATATTTTAATATCCTGTCTTTTTCTTTTTCGCCCTACATAGCCAAATTGGTCTGGCCTTGATTCTTAACTGACTTCGTCCATCAAAAGGTTTAGGGATGAATGAGTTAACGACAATCCACCATCGCTACCAATCATATGAATGGCGATGAAAGTTTATTTTTGTCCAGTGGCTTTATCTGACTTTCGTCCTATCTGTGTCTATGCTAACCCCGTCACTGCCATGACGTCATCTTAATTACAAATAAGTGTCGTCTGCTGTTAATTCCCAAATTTAATGTTGTGGTAAATTGACTAAAGTAATATCGTTTTCAATGTCAAACAGTTAAGATCCTGATCAGACGCCGCGTCACGCGGCGTCTGAACAGGATCTAAACTATTTGCAAATAACCATGGTGATCACGGTTAAGCATAGAAAGGGTTACATGTGCTGCAAGCATAAACAAGCAAGATTAATAAACATCGATTTATCGTTTTATCGATATTTATGGACAAATGAAACGACGCAGTCAAATATTATGAAATGCTATTTGATATAGAGAAATGTGGTTATGTTCCAGAAATATGATGTCAAATGCAAAATGGGTTGAGCTAGATCAGATGCCAAGTGAATGTACAATGGAGAAGACATTATTTCTATCGTTTAAAAGGAAACGAAACGGGAATATAATTCAACAAAGTGTAGAATTTATTCTGATGACTTCTTGTTTTGATGTGGAGTGCATTAGAATTGGTCATCGGCGTCTTATCTGGCTCTACAATGTTTGCAATGGACATACAATCTTATTGTCAGGAGCCATGACAAACCGCCTTACTGCATTGTGCACAACATTGTACAGACCAATCACCGTTGTAATCCCAGGCACTTTATCTGAGTATGGTCTACACGGCCAAACACCGTATACATGTATATACAGTAGAATCTCTCTATTACGACCATTAAGTTGAGTTGAATATTAGCCGTTTTAAGACAGGTGACTGCTTAAAGCCATGTGAACGTGAAACAGAAAGCTCCTACAGGAGCTTTCTGTTTCACTTTCACATTGCTTTAAGCTGTCACCTGTTCTTTAAACTAACAATTAGCCGTCGTTTTAGTGGTCGTAATAGAGGGGTTCGACTGTAATACAGCTACATAAAATGATTGGTGTCAAACAGTGTAGATCAAGACCAGCTGCCGCCTCTTTAACAGGCATGTTTTCTCATGGCACGGCTCAATTGTTTTTATCAGAAACGCGTTTATTGCAAACGAATGAAGCCTTCCAAACTTTAACCCGGCCAATGTTTAGGCTTCAGAGTGCAGTTTCAAATGCACATCTTCATTTAAGCATACATGGAGAGTTCATTGCAATATTCAGGCATAAATGGGCTAATCTAACCCTTCCTGGTTGAGTAAAAGTTCGATCTAGAGGGCAGAAACAATTGAAGTAAAAATCAATGAGTCATCGGTTTATGTTTGTGCTTTGTAAACCATGAACAATTGTTTGCAAAAACGTTTAGCTATGGATTTAGCCCCTTTACTGTCAAAGGTGCCTAAACCGACTTTGAAAACAGCTTGAATCCTGATAAGACGCCGCGTTACACGGCGTCGGACCAGAATCCAAACGTTTTGCTACTCGTTACGATTTCTCTTCGAGAAAAAACGCTTTAGATAATCCTAACTTTGAAATGCTATAATAGACAATACTTTACAACAGGCGATATATTGGCGCCAATAGGGTTAACAGCGGTACCTTTTCAGACATCATCCACGGTTTTTGTAGCTGCTCTACTATTATCATGGATTAGCTGTGTGACTGGCAACAGATTTCTGGCATTTACAGACAAGTTAGATCCAGATCAGTAGTAGAATAATACCACGTCTGATCAGGATTCTAACTGCCTTTTTCTCGTTTAAACTTTTAATTTCTTCAGTCAAATACCAAAATAAGGGTTATACATGTAAATGAGTTAAAGTTGAGTCTGAGATCGTCCTCCAGCATTTGATTAGTCAGATTTTAGCAAAGCTCAAATTTGACAAATTAAACGCTTTAGAACGATCTCAGACTCAACGCAAACTCTTTATACATGTATCTTTGGGCACTGTCAGTGTAACGTTGTGAAGAAATGCAGTCTACGGTAATATTGAAGCAAGCGATAACACTGTTGGGAAATAATTAAGCTGTTGAAATTGGAAGCTGTTAAACATGTTGAAGAACTAATTGGATGAATACTGCTACTCTCCGGATTGTTGACAGTAAAATTCGTTATTACTTTCACTAAAAAAGATTTGATTTTGGCGTTGAAGGCAGGTGACTGCCTAAAGCAATATGTAAATAGACCAGAAACTTTCACGAATTGCCTTCATTAAGCTATTAGGCTTCGAGCAGTTTCAAAATTATTTAAATTCTTTTTCAGTAAGTTTGCCTTAAATCTAAATTTGAAACAAAAATGCATACGGCAGTATAAAGTAGACGATTTATTGCAGTGAAACAGTTTATATATTGAACCCTATCGACCAGTATACTCGTCATTTACAAACTGTTTATTTGTGAAGAGTACACTTGTATTATGCTGTTGATCTTTTAGTAATGTATTGTTAAATCAACTCTAAATTGTTACAAAATGGACTAGACTTGATTGGAAACTAGAATTGTCAATTTAACCCATTTGTGTCCACGATCCCATATATGGGACATAGGCAAACAGTGTAGACTCTGATCAGACGCCGCATAATGTGGCGTCTGATCAGAGTCTACACTGTTTGCTGATAGGTATTTTAATATAAAACAAAATGAAAATGAAAATTTTGACCAGACATCCCTTTGATAAAAAATGGACTAATCCAATATATAAGGATGGAAGAATCCACTGGGCGCCAATGGGTTAAAAAATCAGGGGAAAATGAATAAAAACTTCTATTTCACACGTTCTCTTTTCAGGACGACATCTTGCTGCTGGTGGAAAGTTAACGATCATGTTACAGGACACCCTAAAAGGGAAATTGATAGTTACAGAAAACCTTTGAAGGATTGGACATTACATGGAAGATGAAGAAAAGGTGAATACATGTACAGTAGTTGATTTTTCTCGGCTTTTCTCTTGAACATCTGCAGTTAACATTCGATCTCAAATGAATACATTAAATCATAGCCAGTACATGTACATGTATAAACAGTCAAGAGAAGGATTGTTACAACGGCTAATGTCGGTTAACTCTTTCCTCCCTGAAACTTTAAATAGGCAATCCCAGATTTCATTTTAGTCTAGTCCTTTTCTGACTTTTAAGGTTTTTTTGTCAATGTTTAGCATTAGGACAAACAGTGAAGATCCAGATCAGAGGGCTCCGTAAGGAGCCCTCTGATCTGGGTATTCACTGTTTGCATAGGAAAAGTGCACTTTTCACATGTATACTGTTTGAAAAGCACGCCTATATGCGGGACTATGGTTCAAAGGGTTAATGTAAGGGATTGCGTTAATCAAACCCATATCTTTATAGGTATGCCTTTTACCTATTTAATTTGTTTCTCCTCTGAAGAAAATAGTTCCACTTTATGCAATTTTGAATTTTTAACATACGAAATAGTTTCTATAGCCAAGCGGATGAGAGCTTAAATTAGGCTGAAAGTAAAGGAGAGTGTGACTTATGTGCTTCAAAACTATAAATAAGCTATGGGATAAAGGGTTAAAAAGATAAAAGTAAAGCAAAATCTCTTATGGGATATTTCTGTTTTACTTTCATCTTGCTGTATGCCGATACTTACATGTACATGTATCTATACCGTCGTCCAACTGACTTCAATGGGGTTTCGTAATTATAAGATTGAATTGAATTTTGAATCGATTTCAATGTAGGAAATAATTTCAACACGGAAGCTTACCTGCTAAATTAGCACACCTGCCAGAGGATATATCTCGATAATTCAAACGGAGCTTTAATGAAATCCGAACAGTAGTTTTCAAACATATCTAGAAATACAGCCGAAATTCTACGTCACAAATTGACATAAGTTTCTAAAGTATCTAATTTCTACATTAAATTTCATTATTTCATAATCACTTTAGTCGAACATTTCCTTATTTCAATATTACAGTGGAGAATCTGCTATTCTTTCCCGTTTAAACGCAAACGTACGCAAACGCAAATCACTAAAACGTAGAAAAGAACAACTTTTGGACAATTCTGATATTTCATGTTTTTCTTGGTGGCAAACAGTTTGCAGCCTTATCAGACGCCGGGTTACCCGGCGTCTGATCTGGCTCCAAACTGTTTGCACTGCAAATAATAGTTTTAGCGTAAACGCGTTTATTGGGAAAGAATATCAGATTCTCCACTGTATTTCAATGTTAAAACGTGGATAAGCTACGTTTCAACTATAAAATACGTATACGTTCGACTAAATCGAGTTTGGGTTATCGAAATTTCACTGTAGAAAGAAACGGGTTAAAGGCTTCGTTACGGAAACCGTAAACTAGTGGTACATGTATTAGGCCATAGAAACAAGTGTATTATCTACGTAATACCAGGTTTTATTGTGTTTTCATACATAAGTAGTCAGGGTCATATGTTTCAAACGATCTAAATTCTATGAATTAAGATAGAGAAGATTTATAGTGCTGTATACGTCATCAAACCCATATACGTCTATAAAGTTCAGGAAAGTAATAGATCTACACTCCTTTATGTGTAGATCCTATAGGAACCATTGCAGAGATAAGATATATACTGTTGAGCGTGTATTCAGCGGTTCCTTAAACTATACGAAGAAGTAACATCCTTAAAGAATAGCTTATCAAAGATCGAACAAGAAACAGCAACTTCATATAGGGAATTTCTGTTACTCTAATGTTAGATGCATTTATAATGCTGTCATTCTTTACAGATCTATGTACATGTAGCACTTAAAGAGTAATACATGTTTAGGTGATCACCAGTTTGACTGGTGACCCTTATCGTGCTAAGCGCGACTTGACTAACATTTGCAAACAGCTTAGATCCAGATCAGACGCCGCGTGACGCTGTGTCTGGTCTGGATCCAAACTGTTTGTCACTCATATTCAACTTTTCTTTGCTTTAGAAAATATAATTTTTTTTTCGCAGACTATATATTTAATGCAGATGACAATTCAGCACAATAAGAGTTAACAGACTAAATAATATCTTCCTATCGTTATCTACAGGCTATGTCTTCTAGGCGCTCCTGCTACACGAAATTGAAATATTATATGTCAAAAAAAACCTCTAAATCTCTATTCGCAAGCGACAACGACCAGGATGTGATTACGATTGGTTTTATTTTAGACAGATTACGGATATCTTGAATAGACTTTATTGGACTTTTGCTGGAAAACAAATAATGAAGTAAGCTATGAATAAACTTTCAATATCGGAAAAGACTGGGAAATATTTAATATCTGTCGTGGCATACCGTCAAACCTGTGAATAAGCGATCGTTGAAAATATGCATGGGCTGTATTCGATCAATTACCCCATAACCTATTACTTTTATTGAGGATAGGTGATAGGTGACTATTTAAACAGGCTGAACTTAAAGCAGAATGCGCCTTATTCTGCTTTAATTTCAGCATGCTCTAAGCTACCATCTGCTAGGATATAGGCTATTATTTCTTATTGTGTATACATGTATATCTATTCACGATTGTATAAGCTGGAACTATTATCTTCTGTTAGGGAATAAATTAAAGGCATGAAAAGGCGTATATACAGAGTAATGTGTTACATGTAAATGTGAAAGTGTCGTGGATGTACAGCAATTTAAGTTTCAAACAGTAGTTACATGTAGGCTCCGAATACTATGTCGAATTACTCCATACATGTATATCATTTTCTGGGCTGTTTGCAAAATTCACCGATAAACAGTGGAGAAAATAGTATCCTTTTTCCTCCAATCGAAACGAAACGCAAATACCATGCAATGAAATGTACATGTAGAAAATGGTATGTTCTTACAAATGCTTTGAATGTTCTTCATATCTGAGTGGCAAACAGTTTGGAGCCTGATCAGACTCCTAAGTGTTTACAAAGGAAATATACATGTATGTTTTACATTATTTCCCATTAAACGCGTTTACGCGAAAACTATTATTTCCATTGCAAACAGTTTGGAGCCAGATCAGACGCCGGGTAACCCGGCGTCTGATCAGGCTCCAGACTATTTGCCACCCAGATACACATGAATAGTCAAAACCGTCGAAAATGTGTCATTTCCTACGTTTTACTGCAATGCGTTTGCGTTTCGCTTGCGTTTAAACGAGAAAGAATAACGTTTTCTCCATTTAAGCTGAAGCGCCTTTATTTGGCAAAAAGTAACGTCTCACACGATGTGTGCTTGGGTGCATGTGAAGGGTAAACTTCTATATTCAGTGATTCTCCAGGATAAAATCATTTCATGTGTTGAGTTGAAATTTAAGTACAGCAAAGTTTTATATTACATGAAATCGGCAATATCAAGGCAGAGTACCTTGGTAGACTTTATGACAGTTTGTAGATTTAATAGATACAACCCTAGCAACGAGAACATTTGTAATTTACAAAAGAAATACCGTGATGTGAAGAGTACACTTCATATGCAAACACTGTAGACCTTGATCAGAGCGATTCTACAGGATATATATGATCAGGGTATGCACTGTTTGTCATTTTGCAATACATGTATATTGTTGAAATAACACTTAAATAGTCTAAAATGGACAAGACATAGAATAAAAAATATTACGACTACTAAATTGTGTGAAATATTAGGTGTTTATGGCACGTGACTGCTTAAAGCAAGATGACAGTAAAACATAACACTCCTTTAGGAGTTTTCTGTTTTACGGTCATCTTGCTTTAAGCAGTCCTCTGTTTTAAATGTCTTTAGTGGTCGTGATAGAGAAGTTTTACTGTAATTGGCAGTTGGAATTGTCCATTAAAGGAAACGGTGGAGAAAACGTTATTCTTTCCCAATAAACGCGTTTACGCTAAAACTATTATTTTCACTGCAAACAGTTTGGAGCCATATCAGACGCCGGGTAACCCGTCGTCTGATCAGGCTCCAAACTGATTGCCACCAAGATAAACATGATTTATCAGAATTGTCAAAAAGTTGTACTTTTCAACGTTTTAGTGTTTTGCGTTTGGGTACGTTTGCGTTTTAACGGGAAAGAATAACAGATTCTCCACTGTATGGGCCAGTGAATGAGTTAAAGCAGGACAGCAATAATTTATGAGCTTTGTACATTACTTGCAGTAAGTCTTTAAAGATCGTCACGATTCATTAATATGCAGTTGTTGAATACAAGTTTGACTTAATAAGTCTTTTGTTACTAGGAAACAGGACGCTGGAAGGCGAGAAGAGGCGATATAAGAAGCTGATGTGGAATCACTCCATAGCTGTGTTCTACGACAATATAACCATTCCAAAGACTGGAAATAGCCAGATGTACTTGTAAAAGTCAAGTAATATTCAACTTACATGTAAATCTAGTATCAGTGAAACAGTGCTTATATATTCTATTTATTCATGGTGAGTTTTAAAGTGTTTGCCTGTGCTGTGTTGTCTACCAAACTCTTAACTTACAGACACCCTACAGAGCTTGTATGAAAAATCACATTGGATTTATAGAACAGAACCAGTGGTCATAAGATGGCGTTCAGGGTTCTAAAGAAGAAGTTGTACGGGGCTGTTAGGATGCGATGCGCACTACGGTACATTGTTTGCATAATTATAGGTATTTTGATGATAATCTCAATTAATTTATCAGCGCTTTCAAAAAGTGCGTCCGCTCTATTTAAGAGTAGTCATCTAGATTTAGTTGATACTAGTCATGTTGTGGGGAAGGGATTTAACAAATATAATTTTACAAAAAACGTCATATCAAAAGTAGTGAAGGGATCGCCGATCGAGTTAAGAATTAACAATGACGGTGATAGAAAAGTGACATGGGAGGTATATAGAAACAATCCAAGAATGAAAACCGGAAATGCGCTTATAGACAACTATGGCCAGAATGATATGACGAGGAGTGGGGAACAGGGACGAGGAGTGACGTTTGCTGGGAACGAACAGCAGAAGGTCACTAAACTGATGGAGAAATACAATTTGAACGTCTACGCCAGTGACTTAATCCCCTTGAATAGAATGGTTCCGGATTCGAGGTTCCCGAGGTAGGTGGCGCTTCATGTGTACAATGGAGATAAGACGTTATTCTTTCCCGTTTAAACTCAAACGAAACGCAAACGCATTGTAATAAAACGTAGGTAATGACACATTTTCGACGTTTTTGACTCTTCATGTAAATCTGAGTGGCAAACAGTTTGGAGCCTATCCAGACGCCGGGTTGGCAATGGAAATGATAGTTTTCGCGTAAACGCGTTTATTTGGAGAGAATAACGTTTTTGTACAAAACTTATTTTTACTGCAATGCAATAAAATTTAGAAAAATGACAGGCTTTTGAAAATATAGACACTTCCTAAAATCTGAGTGGCAAACAGTTTAGAGCCTGATCAGATGCAGTGTTCCTCGGTGTTTGGTCTGGCTACAAACTGTTTGCAATGGGTGTAAGTGTTACAGGGTTGAAATTGAAAGAAATGAGTACCGCCCTTTACAGTTGTTAATGCCTCGTTAGGTCCACACTCTACAGGTACTTGACCTATTTAAAAAAAAAAAAATCTTACTATCTACTATATACAGATATGTAATGATAGTAAAAACATATTTTAGTCAGCTTTATGCAACTATCTGTCTAGAAACAGGCCATGGGGTAACGGTACCTATAGACAGCAACTTGCTCACAACACTGAAACCACACTTTCTTTTGGATGCTTCTATACATGTACATGTAACAGCGGTCACTGACATAACGTCATCAATTTTAAACAATTGACGTCTGCTTTTATTTTTCAAATTCAGATTTTAGGTACATATATTTTGAAAGAAGAAATATTGAAATGAGTGTTATACGGCGTCTGCTCAGGATCTAAACTATTTGCAAATACATATTAAACTCTGGGTAGAACATCGAAGAAGTTAGCTTTATCTATATCATATTTGAACAGTTTGATGTCTTCTGACTCATTTATCAAACATGCATTGAATATCGGTAAATATTCTTACAATGAAGACAGATTCCAAAACACAGAAAAGCCTTACACCCCGGTCACACAGACGGTCGGGCTTAAATCGGTACTCAATCGGTTCAATTATTTGCTGTTTTGATCGGTTGTCATAATGCCCCGGTCACACAGACGGTCGGGCTTAAATCGGTACCCAATCGGTCGAATTATTTGCTGTTTTGATCGGTTGTCATAAGTGATTTAAGTTCAGGCTTTCTGTGTGACCGGGTATCGGTGATAAATAATTGTTCAATCGGTGAAACGCCATCCCGCCTCCGATTGGCCACCGATTGGCAACTCGTGAACTCCTATGGGCCACCGATTAAAAGCACCCAACAACCGATCAATAATCGACGAATACCGATAAAACACCGATGAAATGCTGGCGGCAACCGATTGATCACCAACTGATCACTGATTGAACTGCCATTAACAACCGATGAAAACCGACGAGATCCTGCGTTTTAATTCTCATCTTTTTTCATCGGTGGTAAGTATCAGTTCATCGGTGCTTTATCGGTGGTTTATCGGTGACTCGTCGGTGATATCGGTAGTAGATAGGTTGTCAATCGGTTATTTGTAAAATATTTTCACCGATCGAGAATTTTAAGCACGTTTAAAAATCCCAATCGGTGATTTTTCGCCGGCGAAACTCATCTTTACCCAATAGCGATTGATAGGTGGAAAACAGGTGGCCAATAGGTGATGTCGGTAGCAAATAGCTTGTCATCGGTCCCCTCCCTAGTTTGGCGAAAAAAACAACCGATCTATCACCGATGGCTCTGTGTGACCGGGTGATTTAATTTCAGGCTTTCTGTGTGACCGGGTATCGGTGATGAATATTTGTTCATCGTTCAAACGCCACCCCGCCTCCGATTGGCCACCGATTGGCGACTCATGAAATCCAATGGGCCACCGATTAAAAGCGCTCAACAACCTATCAATAATAGATGAATACCGATAAAATACCGATGAAATGCTGGCGGCAACCGATTGACCACCGATTGATCACCGATTGAACTGCCATTAACAACCGATGAAAACCGACGAGATCCCGCGTTTTAATTCTCATCTTTTTTCATCGGTGGTAAGTATTAGTTCATCGGTGCTTTATCTGTGATTTATCGGTGACTCGTCGGTGATATCGGTAGGACCGTAGGAGACAGGTTGTCAATCGGTTATTTGTAAAATATTTTCACCGATCGAGAATTTTAAACACGTTTGAAATTCCCCATCGGTGATTTTTCCCCGACGAAACCCATCTTTACCTATTAGCTATTGATAGGTGGGAAACAGGTGGCCAATAGGTGATGTCGGTTGTAAATAGCTTTTCATCGGTCCCCTCCCTAGTTTGGCGAACAAAACAACCGATCTATCACCGATGGCTCTGTGTGACCGGGGTGTTACCGGGACAATGGCGAAAACGCCAGTCTCTTGAGTTCAAACCTAAACAATGGCATGCAAATAAATAATGGTGTTTCGTAAATATTGACACAATATTCTAATCAGTATTCCGATCTGTATTTATCCGGCGTCTGATCCAGGCCCCAAACTATTTTCAATGGACATATGTTTTAAGCATAAGAACGCGTTTACTTGGAAACAATAACATCTTCTTCACTGTAATAGCGGGGTGTCACTATTTTGATCTGGGACCATTGAAAACGCAGCAGCAAAGCTAGATTTGCTATTAACCCTTAGCCTGCCACTCACGACTATAGCTCCATATGCAAACAGCTTGGATCCGGATGAGACGCCGAGTAACTCGGCGTCTCATCCGGATCCAAGCTGTTTGACACTCGGACAACATTTTCAGCAATTTTGAGCAACTTTGAAGCACTTTGAAACTTGAAGCAGACGATAAATGTAGCAGACGACAATTTATTTGGCGGGCTAAGGGTTAACATGTAACCACTCACTCAAGTGCTAGGATATTGTACAGCAGCATCCCCCACACAATTTAGTCTACAGAAAAATACATGTACAGTGGAGAAAACGTCATAATTTGCAAATTAACGCATAACAACACGCAGACGGAATGTATGAAATTAACAAAATAACAATTCTTTGACAATTTAGATTGATTATTTAAACTTGAATGGCAAACAGTTTTGAACCAGGTCAGACCCCGGGCTACCCGATGTCTGGTCTGACCCCCAAACTGTTTGCCATGGAAATATATGTTTAAACATAAACACGGTTATTGGGAAATAATAATGTTTTCTCCACTGTACATGTAAATGATAGTGCTTATCCCTTATATCTGTACACGCTAATTTTTTATCGTCTGCTTTTACCATTTTACTGTTGTGATATCGTGTACAGTGCTCCCTCCCTACAACGGCCTTCCCAACAACGACTCACCCCTTACAACGACCGTTGCCGCAGCTAACTTAATAGAACAATTATGTCTAACGTATAAATTGCAGCAATATCGTCTGCTTAAAATTGTCGTCTGCTGTTATTCTAAGTAGATATTTTGTTAAAATAAATATAATGACGCGTTACAAACAACTTGAAATCAGACCAGACGCCGCGTCATGCGGCGTCTTCTCTGGGTTCAAACTGTTTGCCAATGCAAGCCGAGTCTTAATATTCACTCCCTATAAGGACTCCTTTCGAACAACACATCAAATATGTGTCTTCCGTGGGTGTCGTTGGAGAGAGAGAGAGAGAGAGAGAGAGAGAGAGAGAGCTTTACATGTACAGTGCTCCCCTCTACAACAACACTCAGGGAGAGACAATGATTTTTTTGTTGTTCGAAGGGAGTTGTTATAGGGAGCATTAAGACTTGGTTTGCATTGGCCATCAGCTTGAACCCAGACCAGACGGGTTGTCATAGGGAGGGACATTGGCTTACATTTTCAAACAGCGAAACTCGGCGTCTGATCTGGATTTTGAAAGCTGTTTGGCACTCGTCAGTGTGTTGTTTTCTGTCAAAAAGTCGAATATGTGACTTTCAGAAAAACAACAGACGACATTTTAAGGGAAACGATAGTGCCATCGTGAAAAGGATGGGCATAAATGTCTTATTTGGGGAACGAATTAGCATTGTTGTAATGAGGGACTCGCTGTTCAGTGGGCCATTGTACAGTGGAGACTCTGTTATTCTTTCCCGTTTAAACGCAAACGCAAAGCGCTAAAACGTAGAAAAGAACAACTTTTGGACAATTTTGATATTTCATGTTTATCTTGGTGGCAAACAGTTTGGAGCCTGATCAGACGCCGGGTTACCCGGCGTCTGATCTGGCTCCAAACTGTTTGCACTGCAAATAATAGTTTTAGCGTAAACGCGTTTATTGGGAAAGAATAACACATTCTCCACTGTATGGAGGGAGCAGTGCAGTAATTTATTTTGTGAAATTGTTCCAAAGCAAAAACTCGGGCACTATGACTGATGACATACTGTATCGAAATGATTGTCAAACAGTTTGCATTCTGATCAGACGCCGCGCCTCGCGGCGTTTGATCAAGATCCACTTTTTTGCAAAGACAACTTTGGTTGTCCATATCAGTGAAAGGGTTAAGAAAGAGCGTTGAACAGAAATCTAGTATGTACATTATACTTGATCTTTAGTATGATAGACAGCAACTTGGCTTAATCATCGTAACTAAGACATCTTTTGAGTACTTGTTGATTGAACTAGCGAGACTTCATTCCCTATGTACAGTGGAGACGACGTTATTATTTCCATCCCGTTTAAACGCATACGAAACGCAAACGCAATTGCATTAAAGTGTAGAAAAATATAACTTTTTGACATTTCTTAAGTTAATCTAAATCTGAGTGGCAAACAGTTTGTAGCCTGATCAGACGCCGGTGTCTGGTCTGGCTCGAAACTGTTTGTATCTGAATTCATAGTTTAAGCATAAATGCATTTTTTGAAAAAGAGAATCGTCTTCGCCACTGTACATGGTCTTGTCGGGTAAAAGGAGTGTCATTGTTTTAGTCTAGTAGAGACGACGGTATTCTTGAGAGCAAATAAACGCGTTTATACTTAAACATTCTATTTCTGTTGCAAACAGAATGGGGCCTGATCAGACGCAGGATAAATAAGCCTGGCCTGATTGCCGCTCGTAAAAACCCAAGTCGTTAGAACTTTAAAAAAGGTTTAATTTTCTTCAGTTTTATTTCATTGCGTTTGCGTTCAGTTTCGTGTAAACGAGAAGTCTTCAATGTACAACTGCATTTATTTGACGTTTTTCTTTCCCGTTTAACTCTTTCCTCCCTGAGACTTTAAATGGACAATTCCAGTTTCCATCTAAGTCTAGTCCTTTTCTGACTTTAAATGATTGTTTTGTCAATGTTTGGCATTGTGACAAACAGTGAAGACCCTGATCAGAGGGCTCCTTTCGGAGCCCTCTGATCTGGGTCTTCACTGTTTGTATAGGACATGTGTACTATTCACATGTACACTGTTTGAAAAGCACGCCTATATGCGGGACTAGGGTTCAAAGAGTTAAACGCAAATTAAACGCAAATGTAATGCAATAAAATGTAGAAAATTACAATGTTTTTGACATTTCTAACAACTTATTTTTATCTGAGTGGCAAACAGTTTGGAGCCTTATCAGACGCCGGGCTACCCGGCGTCTTATATGGCTCCAAACTGTTTGGTAGGGACATATTTATTTCAGCGTAAGCACGTTTATTGCGGGAACGAATAGCGTCTTCTACACTGTATCTTCTTGTATGTACAGTGTTTGTTAGATTTAACCCAACATGATCAACATGTTTAATGTACAAATCCTATTTAGGCCAACTTTGATAATAAGACAGATGTCCATATTTATATAAAAGGTAGCATGAGATTATTGGTCTTTACATATATGTAATTGTGAAATTTGTTTATCACAACCTCACAATGACCACTATTTGTCTTTTCTGTCTGTACAGCTCGTCCTTCCGTTTGTCTGCACGTCTCTCTATTTCTCTCGTTTTAAATCTATCTTTTTTTTGTCTGTCCGTATATTTCCCTATCTCTGTTTCTGTCCCTGACTCTCTTTCCCAGTATCCTTTCCCCACTCTCTCTCTCCACTCCCCATCTCTCCTTTCTCTCCCGCTATCTTACTTACTCACTCACTCTCTATCCCCTTACATGTGCCTCTTTGTTTATCACAGCCTATACATGTATTTTATGTGGCATTGCCCACTTATATACATGTATTATATTAGAGCGCTTGGTTCGGGTACATGCACTGAATTTTAGGAGGCAGCTAGTCTTCTACATCTCGCTTGGAACTAAAGTGGAGAAAACATTATTCTTTCCCGTTCAAACGCAAACAAATTGCAATAAAAAGCAGAAAATGACCACTTATTGACAATTCTGATGATTTATTTTAATCTGAGTGGCAAACAGTTTGGAACCTGATCAGACGCCAGGTAACCTGGCGTCTGATCTGGCTCCAAATTGTTTGCAAACTGTAGGTTATGGGCAAAAGGGTAAGGTTGAAAAAAAAAAGAATAACCTGTCTGTATATGTACATGTACCTGCCTCTTTTTATGCATTGGAGGAAACGTTATTCTCTCCAATTAAACGCGATTACGCTACAACTACTATTTTCCCATTGCAAACAGTTTGGAGCCAGATCAGACGCCGTGTAACCCGGCGTCTGACCAGGCTCCAAACTGTTTGACACTCAGGTCAAAATGAATAGTTTGAAATATCTAAAAATTGTCTTTTTATACATTTTATTGCGATGCGCTTGCGTCTAACGTTTCTCCACTGTACGTCCTCATTCACTAAGATTACACTAATTACTGATCGCGATCGAAGTGTTTTGAACATGCACATGTATCGGGATTATAATATTTCAACTGCCGGAAGAAGTATGAGTAATTTCGATTTTAGCGAGTTGGATATATCGATATATCGATTTGTTACTGTATACATGCGCAACGATTGCAATGTCTGTCATTTTTTTTCAGATGTAAGAACATTCCATTCGCCGATAACTTGCCATCTACCAGCATAATAATTCCATTTTACGACGAGTGGCCATCAGTATTACTACGTACCATTTACAGTATTGTTAACAGAACACCATGGAAACTACTGAAAGAGATCATACTGATAGACGACGGCAGTCAAGCAGGTAACACCTCATGTCTTTCTCAGTCACCATAAGTTTTAACATTTAACTCTTCACCCCAAAGTCTATTTGTAGTTTGAAGCCAGCTGACCCTTTAAAGCAGGTTTATAGTAAATCAGAGTGCGCTTAAAGGCACTTTACTTTACTTTCATCCTGTTTTAACATACCATCTGCTAGTGTATAGACACTGTTTGTTCTGGCTCATATTCATGACTATATGCCCATGTTACAGAACGATTTTCCTCAGTATATGAATAAGTTTAAGGTTCAACATACACTCATTACAAAAAGAAACGCACATTGTGCTCAGGCGCAGATTAAGAGACTTTTTTTAAGATACTAAGACCATATCTCAAGATCAATTTAATTATGCCACAAGTTTAGACAAAACTTATACTTAAAATTACTGTGCTGTATTCTAACCCTTTCACTCTTAATGACGTCAAAAGGCGCGTTTTCAAACAGTTTGGATCCTGATCAGACGCCGCGTAATGCGGCGTCTGATCAGGATCCCAACTGTTTGACACTCGTATAGATATACTTTAAGTCATACTACTTTGAATCTTACTTTGAAACGATCTTGCAAACAACAAAATTGAAGCAGACGACAATGAAACGGTGGTGGGATAAAAATTTCACGATAAATTTGGCAGCGAAAGAGTTAACTAGTGCCTGTTGAAAACACCGCATCGATTTGTACAGGTTGTGATGATACCAATTCAATGATAAACCTCCCATTTTCAACATTGATAGCCCAAGACGGAACTACTGACTGTAATGAAAAGATTATTTCACAAATACGTTCCTTCTACATACAGATACTATTGTATAAAAGTGTGCGTTTCTTTCTGCACTGAGTGTATAGTATAAATGCCAAATGCATGTACATGTATTAGGGATTAATAGCATTTATTTAGGAAGTGTGAAATTCAAGTCGGAATTCAGAAGATTACTTAGTGAAATGTCGCCACCGGTCTTTCGTATGAACATACATAAAGGCAGGCATACAAACATTCAAACAGACAGGCATAAACACAGACAGGAATACGAACAGATAGGCATACAAATAGACATGAATAATAGAATCAAGCACGGCTTTTGGTAAAGACGGGGAATTCTATACCCGAGGTTGGTCTGTTCCCAGTCGGAAACGAGCTTTAGCGAGTTTCCGACAGGAACAGACCAACCGATGGTATAGAATCCCCCGTCTTTACCAAAAGCCGTGCTTGATTATTTTTCTCGCTTAAAAATACCGTTAAAACGAGTAAATTAAAGGAGTTGTAAAGACCTTGTTTTTATCCGAATCACACATTCCATGTCCAATAGCAACAAACAGCTGTTTAAAAGTCGCGCTATTTCAGTTTGGCTTTAACATTTATTTGTACACACGTTTTAAGAAGAAATCATGTCCCACTTTAGATCACAACTCAGAAATACAAACGTTTTTATTGAATCCAAGCGATTTTGTATAGTAAAAGTTATCAAAACGTCCATTAGTTCCTTTACACGAGTTCTACTTTCAAGCCAATAACAACAACAGACGTCAACGACGTCACGGAAGAACGTGACCTTACGCGTATATACTCGGCCATGTGAAACAATCAACAACAACAACATAAATTACTGTTTAAACATCGGATCATTGAATTGTCGAAAGCCACAGACAACTGTAGAGTCTACTGTAAAATTTTCGGTTTCATGCCTCTCTGTACACGTAGTTTGTGGTCCATTTTAAGTTTTAGGGAATTTCTGTAAGAGTTACGTCCCTTTCCCTTGCTTTTACCCAATCGGGCGGAAGGATACCGTACCAGACAAGGTTTGCCGCACTGCTATTTATAGTAACAAAATGTGGTCTAGCACCCCAAAAAAGCGAGAATGCACCATCCTTATAAGCTAAGCATCTACAAGTAAACGTAATGCAGGGTGTTAAATTACTTCGAGGTTAACCTATCACGCCAAGAAATCATACACTCAGTCAGCCAATGCCATATTTGTGTCTTGCACACCATCAAAACTGCACTGAGAGACAACTCATTGGCATTCATAACCTTTAGATAGCACGTTGAAAAGTTTTCATATGCAAACTTTGTAGATCACAGCATTACAGTGTATAACTATGAGTCGCATTAATATAAAGTAATGCCAAAGCGGTAAACTGTTAGAATCCAGATGAGATGCCGAGTTACTCGGCCTCTCATCAGTATCTAAACTGTTTCATAAAATTACTAACTGCTTGCAAAATATTACCCAAACGCTGCTGGGGCCCGTCTTACCAAACGTCGTGCATGTACAACAAAAACGGTCATAAGTCAAAACTTTAAAATACATATATTTTTTCATTTCTCCATGTACAGTGGAGAATCTGTTATTCTTTCCCGTTTAAACGCAAACGTACGCAAACGCAAAGCGCTAAAACGTAGAAAAGAACAACTTTTGGACAATTCTGATATTTCATGTTTATCTTGGTGGCAAACAGATTAGAGCCTGATCAGACGCCGGGTTACCCGGCGTCTGATCTGGCTCCAAACTGTTTGTAAAAGAAAAAATAGTTTTAGCGTAAACGCGTTTATCGGGAAAGAATAACAGATTCTCCACTGTAATCATGTCTTTTAACAATCTCTTCGGAATTGTCTTTTCAAGACATTTCCCAAGAGTTGTCACAAGGCAGGATTAAATGGAGAAATAAATAAAAATAGAGAATTTTAGAATCTGACTCACGACACTATTTGTCGTGACGACGTTTCCTAGGACGGACCCCAACTCTCTAGAGGATGTCTTAGACTTTATGTTGAACTGCATTTATTTGTCGCCTGACTTATATATTGTCCATTCGTCTGGATTAATTTTGTCTGATATCTAGGCACACAGTTGGCTACCTCAAACTATGCGATGTAAAATGTATGCAAATCATTTTGCCGACAGGTCGACGTATTATTTTTTAAATAGTAAACTCTCACCATGCTAGCGGCGGATATGTGTCATAGTGATTACATGTACCTTTGTAAACCGTTTGGATCCAGATGAGACACCGCATGACGCGACGTCTCATCAGGATCCAACATGTTTGACACTCTAACCTTTCTCTGAAATAAATTAAGAAAATTCTATTGTAAAATGATAGCAAACGACAATTGTTGCAGGCGAAAAAACTTATCCAGCATACATGTACAAAGCGTTAATTTCTGTTAACGTGGTATCGAATTATTGTGGCGATTGATTCCTCGTAGTTTCTTGATCAATGAATACTGTTTTGTTTTGTTATTTCAAGTGCTCGCTAAAACGTCGACCATACCTATATTTCAAAGTTTAAATATGGCTAAAACACTTTTTAACTTTGAAAAACGAGTATATTCCACTTAAACGTGTTCGAGTTATTAAATTCGAATGTAGAAATACCTATAAGATCGACTTGAACGGTCTCGAGCTTCTTTTTCTGTTCCTGAGTTTTCAGCTTTTAACTTTAATATCCACTTCCCTGCTCGTGCTACATGTTTTAAAATATCCGATTCGGAAAAGTTAGTTTAAACAATATTTTATTCAGAAGAAAAGGATTGGACAACAGGCAACGCCTATGCGAGTCCTCTCCAAACTCGGAAAAGTTGTCAGGCACACAACTTTATTTTGACTTTATTTCAAAACTTTAACATATTCTTAGACAACCTCGATACTAATTTAAAAAGTAAACAGTACACAACTTTGATCAAATCATTTCTTTTTAATGAAGTCCAATTTGTGGTATATGTATGTAATTAGTGACACATAATGCATGTTCGTGTTATTTACAAATAGTGTATCTGTTAAAGGTACATGTACACTTGTCCAATGCCAATTACCTCAGTGCCATTAAAATTTGAATTTTGAATTTGAAAAAGTTTGTAAATGTTTGATGACCTATACGCACGTGTTGAGTGCATTTTTCACGCCCAGGCATTTACATCTTGGTGATAAATGAGTTAATTATTTAACTAATATGGCAGCCCGATCACGCTATTTTCATGTTGAAGTTACATGGCGAATGCTAGTGAAAATCTAAATAGTTATTACCATCATATGTAACATAAATAAAACTTATGTAAAACAGTAATCCAAAAGAACATTAACACTTATCCAGCTGTGATATCGTCTGCTTTGAAATTGTCGTCTGCAAAATTTGTTAAACAAGTGTTAACCCTTTACCTGATAGCCTGTTTCTAGTATTTAAGATATGTGACTACTTAAAGCAGGTTGAAAGTAAAGCAGAATGCGCCCTAAGGCGCATTCTGCTTTACTTTCAGCCTGCTTTAAGCTATCATGTGCTATAACATAGAAAATAATCCCTATAATACATATTCATTACTGATTAAATTGGAACTATATTCTTCAGCGGAACAATAAATCATATCCGCTAAAAGGCGCTTCTATTGGGGAAAGGGTTAAACAGCTTTGACCCTGATCAGACGCCGCTGGATCCAAACTGTTTACAAAAAAGTAATGTTGCGATGAGAAGGTGTAGTATTATCAATTAAACCTTATCCTGATGTAATATTTTCTGCAAAGTTTGTTAAATTTAAATTTATACGTTTTTAAGCAAAACAAACAATAAGACGAGTGTTGTAAGGAGGAAATCGTTGTTCGGAGGGCCATTGTAGGAAGGGAACACTGTACGGTCATCTTTTTCAGATTATGTTGGGAAAAGCCTGGACACTTACATTGAGGACCATTTTCCTGCTGGACTTGTACGGATGGTCAGACTGCCCAAGAGGGTAGGTCTCATACGAGCCCGCCTCACTGGCTTCCGCAACGCCACTGGTGACGTCATCATCTTTTTCGATAGCCATATGGAAGTCAACATAGACTGGTAAAGTACCCCTAAATCATTTACCCATGAATCCAGTTGCCAATTTAATAATAAAACCAACTTAAAACCAACTGTAAGCATGCATTTTCAACAGAAACTGCATTTAATCATTGAAATAAACGGTTATCGGAAAATGGGACAGGGGTTCGTTCATAGCCGACACAGCATTGACCACTACTGTACGCTTGTTAGGCGGTATTTTATCGAGCATCACAGTCATTGACCACTATTGCACGCTTGTTTAGGCGGTAATATCGGGCATGACAGTCACACAGTTCCATAGATATACATTAATGACAGCGATCAAAGCTGATTTCTTCTCAAATCATTGCCGTACAAAAAAGCTTACATGTACAAAAATAGCTTTACTGCCGCTAACAACTGTGGAACTGTATGACTGTAATGCTTGATAATACCGCCTAACAAGCGTACAGTAGTGGTCAATGTTGTGTCGGCTGTGAACGAACCCCTGTCCAATTTTCCAATGATTGTTCATTTCAGTGAGTCAATACAGTTACTATTGAAAGTGCATGCTTACAGTTGCTTTTATGTAATGTTTTTATGGAAGGATCTTATATGAGCTTGACAGAAATGCAACAAAGTGTCGTTTCATAAATATTTATTTATGATATGCCCGGTTTTGTCCAGATAGGGTGAGAATATACTGACAATTAGTTGTACCCCTTTTCTCTAAAAAATAATCGTGTCGGATCCCTGTGGAAAATAAATGACAGGTCCATTATATGTTTTGCAGGTTGCAGCCATTATTGACTGAGGTACAAAAAGACCGGACAACGGTTGCTATGGGAGTTCTCGATTATGTACAATTGGACACTTTCGAGTATAAGTATTACGGGGACTATATGACGCGTTACGGTTTCGATTGGCGTCTTGTGTTCTTCGAGACCTTCTTCCGCGGTGATCAGGTCGGGGAATCTATAGAAGACACGCGACAGTAAGTAGAATATAATTATAGAACAGCGACCTCTAGAAATAATGCTTGTTAACCCTTTCACTGCCAAATTTTTCTTGAGACGTTTACCCCTTCACCGTTTCATTGTCGTCTGCTGCAATTTTGTTGTCTACAATATCGTTTCAAAGTTAAAAGTATGACTGTAGAAATTTCAAAACGAGTGTCAAACAGTTTGGATCCTAATCAGACGCCGCGTTACGCGGCGTCTGATTAGGATCCAAACTGTTTGCAAAGGCGCTTTTAAGTGTCAATGAGAGTGAAAGGGTTAAAGGAAAGAGACTGATGAAAGCTGAAGAAATTTTCTTCAACCCTGTTTGAACGTGATCACTGGATCTTTTCTGTATGTTTATAAAGATAAGTGGTTAAACTATACATCTTCGAAATTTGGTAACTCGATAGCTAGCTTTAGTATATCTTACCCGTATTTGTACATATGAATTTTGTACCCTGAACTTGCTTAAGTGGGAACGTCTCCGTATTTGAAAGTTAATATGCGGTGAGTCATGCCTTATCTTTGAAATACGGATTAGTTCAAGCAAAGCAACATGTAGTTTCAGATACATGTATCAAAGTTTGGCTGTACACAAAACTGCTTGATAAAACGCGTGAATGTGAGCCAAGAACTGAATGCATTGATAACCATTGACCTAAAATAGTGAAAAACTTGCGGGTTGCATTTCAAATACTGAAAAATCGTTAGATAACGATATTCCTCTCCATTTAAACGAAAGTAAACGCGTATACGCAACTTACACTAAAATGTCGGAAATGAAATACTCTGAAAGTTGACTATGTTTTTAAATACAAGCGTCACACAGAATCCAAACTGTTTGACCTTATTGCCTTAGCACTTTAGTCACGTTACCGAAATGATATCATAAGCAACAAGAAGACGGCAATGTGGCGGTGAAGGGGTAAAAGGTTCACGATACAATTGACAATGAAAGGGTTAAACTAGATAACGCCATAGCAAGTAAAATAGTTAATCCTTGACTAACCATGTGCCTATATTTTTAGATCAGGGACCAATGTTATAAAGCGTTTGAGTTGAGTCTGATATTGTTGTTTAGCATTTTGTTAGTCATCTATGAGCTTACTCTCAACTCTGTGCAATCAAATACTAGTTGAACAATCAAATGCTAGTGAATGATATATGACTCAACTCAAACGTTTCATAATTATAAGGATTGGCTGGACTTTGCAACACAGTTTGAATCTTCAGTGTCTTGTTCAAATGCTGAATATGTTAATCCTTTGCCTGTTGCGATTTGACTGGTACATATATTGCAAACAATTAGGATCCAAATCAGATGCCAAATCACGTGACGTCTGATCTCGATCAAAGCAAAACAACATTGAAAACAGGTAGAAAACACACGTGCAAAGTATAAGGTCATACATTTTTGCATAGAACAAAACAAGTCTGATCAGAATCGCACAAATGGGCGCATAAATGCAAATCCCTCTAACCCTTTCACTCTCAATGTCGCTTAAAAACGCGTTTGCAAACAGTTTGGGTCCTAATAAGACGCCGCGTAACGCGGCGTCTGTTCAGGACCCAAACTGTTTGACACTCGTTCTGAACTTTCTTTAGTCATAACTCATTTTTTTTGTAACTTTAGAAGGACATTGCAGACAACAAAGTTGAAGCAGAGGACAATGAAACGGTGAAGGGGTAAAATTCTCACGAAAATGTTAACAGTGAAAGGGTTAAAACGAATTGACATTTTATGACACGCGACGTTTAGTTGATGACATATTATTTTACAATTGTCGGTAAATCCATTTGGTACTCCGGGCATGTGTTGCTAATAATAACTACCCATACAAGTTACAGTTACAGAAAATACTATAAAGTGTAAATTTGAGAAATAAAAAAGCAGACGATAATTCTTTAACACTGATGACGTCATGGCATTGAAGGGATTTAAGCGTTATTGCAGTTTTTTCCTATTTTTTAGAGGCTCGGTGATGGTTGGAGCCGCGTATGCCATTTACCGGGACTTCTTTGATGAGATGGGCGCGTACGACGAAGGAATGAAAGTTTGGGGAGGAGAAAATCTCGAAATGGCCTGGAGGGTAGGTGAAATGGTCTGCCCAGGACAATGTTGACGGTTATGCATTTACAAAATATCTTATTGCCCAATTTTTCTTACGTCACCAGTACAAATAGATTTGCATTAACCAGGTGACTGCTTAAAGCAGGGTGAACGACATGCCTAAACAGAAAATGTCTGTACGACTTTTCTGCTAGATGCATTCGTCTTTCCTCAATCTGCTACCCCTTTAACACAACCAGAAAAATACAGCGGAGAAAGCGTTATTCTTTCCCAATAAACGCGTTTACGTTAAAATATTATTTCCATTGCAAACATTTTGGAGCCAGACCAGACGCCTGTTTATCCATTGTACATTTTACTGCCCATGCTTATTTATCAGCTGGTCGTTGAATATCCGTGTGACTGCACATTATTCTTTCCCAGTTAATGCGTTTATGCTCAAACAAGTATTCCCATTGCAAACAGTTTAGTGCCAGAGCAGAAATCCTCTGACCAGCCACCATACTGTTCTCAACTCAGATGTAAATAAATCTTCAATCTTTCCAAAACAACTATAAGTATCATTTGCTATATATTTAATAGAGTTTACATTAGTGTTTTATACGGGACAAAACAACGACTTCCCCACTGTATGCTAGTGAAAGAGAAATATTACTTGACTTTACAGTGGGGAATACTTTTTTCTTTTACTGTAAACTCGTTTACGATAAAACTTTTATATCTGTTTCCATTGCAAACAGTTTGGAGCCTGATCACACGCCGGGTAACTCGGTGTGCGATCAGGCTCCAAACCTTTTGCCATTCCGAATGAAATACATGATCAGAGTTGTCAAAGAGTGATCCTTTTCAACATTTCTTTAGTAATGCGGTTGTGTTTAGTTTGCGTTTAAATGTGAAAGAATAACGTCTTCTCCACTGTAACTTAACCATGCATTCAATCATTTCACACATAGCGTAGACAGTCTTGAAGTTTTGTGACAGTTTGTCTAAATCTGCTAACTGTTCACTGTCGCAGTGGGGAAGACGTTGTTCTTTTTTTGTTCGAGCCAGATTAGACACCTGTTAACCCAACGTCTGATTATGCTAAAAACGTGTCTGCAGCTCAGATCATATATTTATTTTTAACATTTTCAATAGCTGGTTATATATACAGTTTATTATACTGTGTTTGCGTTTCGTGTCGTTCAGACGGGAAAGAAAAAAATGTTCTCTCCACTATATTACTCTTATACAGTTGAAAAACCTTAATATTTCCTGTTTACTTGTAACTGATTTATTTCTGTATATTGCAATGGCCCATCCCTATGTACAGTGGAGAAAAAAACGTTATTCTTTCCCGTTTAAACGCAAACAAAACGCAAACGCAAAACACTAAAATGTAGAAAATAACAACTGTTTGACATTTTTCTCTATTTTCTTTTATTGGAGTGACAAACAGTTTTGAGTCTGGCCCGGCGTCTGATCTGGCTTCAAACTGTTTGCAATGGAAATAATAGTTTTAGCGTAAACGCGTTTATTGGGAAAGAATAACGTTTTCTCCACTGTACTTGCGCGAATATGTAACCATAGCTATCAAAGGAGGACCTAAAGACACTGTGTGTCCATATACAGTGGAGAAGACGTTATCATTTCCAAATAAACGCATGTACGCTAAAACTATTATTTCCAATGCAAACAGTTAGGAGCTAGAGCAGACGCCTGTTAACCTGGTGTCTAGTCAGGTTCCAAACTGTTTGTCACTCAGATTAAAATGAATAGCCAGGCTTAACATAATGTTGGTGTTTTCTACAATCTAGTGAATTTCGTTTGCGTTTCGTTTGCGTTTTGAACGGAAAGAATACCGTCTTGAACACTGTATCAGACCATTTCGTATGAAATGACAAACAGGAAAGGCACTGACGAGCTTCAAAATGTGGCCTCTCATTTGGGTATACTTGTTAACAGTTTGCTCATTTCTAATTTTCAGGACGATTAGGCTCATATCAATTGTATGAATTACACTGACAAATGTTGGAATGTTGTGCATGTACATATGTACAAGCTATCTAACCTACAACACTATGATATGTCTTAAAAGTTTCACTCTATGCATAAGTTATTCACTAAACTGCGAGAAAAAGATCATTTTCATGTGAAATTCTATTTACGTCTACATTTTTTCTAGATATGGCTTTGTGGCGGACGTCTTGTACACGTGCCCTGCTCGCATATTGGTCACGTGGCGCGGGCCCAGCCCTACTCATTCCCCGGGGGTAGGACAGCCATCGAACAGTATAACTATAAACGGGCGGTAGAGGTGTGGATGGAGCCAGAACACAAACAGCTGATATATGACTACTTTCCCCAAATGAAAGTAGGTGGCGCATTTTATAGTGTACACTTACAATTAGCGCGACTTGATTTGCATATATAAAACAGTATTGATCCAGGTCAAACGCCGAGTAACTCGATGTTTTGTCAGTATCCCAAGTGTATTACAGGCATCGAACTAAATAGAGAGCACCCGTATACATTGTAACAACACACTAGAAATGGAAGGCGATGTATGAATAATCAATATTTACCATTTACTCCATAGATAGGCCCTTTTACATTTGGATTTATTCATCCACTGAACGTACTATTTCCAATTAATACAGATATTACTATGCACCACACGAATGTTTCTTTTATCCTAGCAGATTACACGTAAAGCAAAATTCACTTTAAGCTGCATTCTGCTTTTCTTTCAACCTGCTTCAAGTTGGCACGTGCGTTCAAAACTAGAACCAGGCTACGGATTAAGGGTTTGATCAAGCATCTCCTTTGAAGTTTTCTAGAAACATGAAATTAGAAAAAAACCATATTTGATGCTGATTATACTCCCAAGTTCTTTGATATCTGATCGGAATTCAAACTGTTTACGATGCGACTTCTATTGCAAAACACTGTTTAATATGACAATTGCGTATGAAAACTGCGAAGTATTTGCCGTAACTTTGTAAATACAAGAAATGTGTATAGTAAAACCTCTCTATTACGACCACTAAATTGTGTCAAATATAAGTCGTTTAAGACAGGTGAATGCTTAAAGCAATGTGAAAGTGAAACAGAAAGCTCCTACATGTACAATAGCTTTCTGTTTCACTTTCATATTGCTTTAAGCTGTCACCTGTCTTTTATACAGACAATTAGCCTTCTATTAAGTGATCATGATAGAGAGGGTTTAATGTATAATTTGTTCTTGCAGGACCTAGACGTGGGTGATTTGTCAGAAAGAATGGCACTAAAGAAGAAGCTGAAGTGTAAACCGTTCTCTTGGTTTATAGATAAAATATGGCCGGAACTGTTTGTCCTGTCTAGAAACGTTACAGCATGGGGTTCGGTAAGTGCAAACCCTTCTCCTGGTTTATAGATAAAATATGGCCGGAACTGTTTGTCCTGTCTAGAAATATTACAGCATGGGGATCGGTAAGTGCAAACCCTTCTCCTGGTTTATAGATAAAATATGCCCGGAACTGTTTGTCCTGTCTAGAAACGTTACAGCATGGGGTTCGGTAAGTGTAAACCCTTCTCCTGGTTTATAGATAAAATATGGCCGGAACTGTTTGTCCTGTCTAGAAACGTTACAGCATGGGGTTCGGTAAGTGCAAACCCTTCTCCTGGTTTATAGATAAAATATGGCCGGAACTGTTTGTCCTGTCTAGAAACGTTACAGCATGGGGATCGGTAAGTGCAAACCCTTCTCCTGGTTTATAGATAAAATATGGCCGGAACTGTTTGTCCTGTCTAGAAACGTTACAACATGGGATTCGGTAAGTGCGAACCCTTCTCCTGGTTTATAGATAAAATATGACCGGAACTGTTTGTCCTGTCTAGAAACGTTACAGCATGGGGTTCGGTAAGTGTAAACCCTTCTCCTGGTTTATAGATAAAATATGGCCGGAACTGTTTGTCCTGTCTAGAAACGTTACAGCATGGGGATCGGTAAGTGCAAACGCTTCTCTTGGTTTATAGATAAAATATGGCCGGAACTGTTTGTCCTGTCTAGAAACGTTACAGCATGGGGATCGGTAAGTGCAAACGCTTCTCCTGGTTTATAGATAAAATATGGCCGGAACTGTTTGTCCTGTCTAGAAATATTACAGCATGGGGTTCGGTAAGTGTTAACCCTTGTCCTGGTTTATAGATAAAATATGGCCGGAACTGTTTGTCCTGTCTAGAAACGTTACTGCATGGGGATTGGTAGGTGCAAACCATTTTCCTGCGACCCGTCTTACAAAACGTCGTACGACAACTGTGTCGAAAGTCAGACTAATTATTTCTCCCTCTAATCCTGTCTTGTGACATCTCATCTCGTCTTGAAAAGACGATTCCCAAGAGATGTCACAAGACAGGATTAAAGGGAGAAGTCGGAGATTAGATGTTTAAGTTTTGACATACGGCCGTTGTTTACGCCCTGGTTTGTAGATAAAATATGGCCTGAAATGTGTGTCCTGTCTAGAAACGTGACTGCATGGTGATCGGGAAGTGCAAACATGTGCTTTGCACGAGTAATAAACCAATGTTTATGTTCTCAAAGTATCAAAAACTTGTAACTTTCCATATAAAGCGGTTGAACATTTTTTGGCCTTAATTTGTTTTGTAAACGGAGACATGGCGCCTATATAACACACATATATTAGTTTTGTAAAATGCATTTTAAAGAAAAACAAAATAATCAACTCAACTTGTTTAACAAGATATGACCTAAAAAAAAAGTCAGATCGGAGTATGTACTGTTCCCCAACAAAATTGAAACGCAACTGAAACATTAGACCAGGCATCACGTAACTCTTTCGCTACCAAACTTTTCCTGAAAATTTACCCCTTCACCATTTCGTTGTCTGATAAGGATAAAAACTGTAGCAAATGCGCTTTATGACGTCATAGAGAGTTAAAGGATTGAATGAAATATTGACTTATCCAATATATAAGCATACATGTATGTGCATTACATAATGTTGTTTTTTATTGACAGGCAAGGAATCTACATACCAACACATGCCTTGATAACCACCAGTACTTGTTTCAAGCAGCGGAACCGCTGTTCCTTGACCCATGTCATTACCAGTTGGCTTCCCAGGTAACCTAGCACGTGATCATTAAAAACAAGTCTAACCTATTCACTACGATGGCGTCATATGCTTCAAACAATAACCGTCTGTTTGTTCCTCAATTATCTCAGATGTTTTTAAAGCTGAAGTAAATTGACTAATTTGATATCGTTAACATTGTCAGACGGTTTGGATTCCCATACATATATACATGTATTTCAAAACCTTATTTCAAAACGAAATCATGCAGAACTGTTGTCTGCTGCAAATATATTGTCTGCAAAATTAAAATGTATAGGATTTTCTTTTACCTGAAGAAAAATTGAATATAATTTAATCTTATCTCATTCCATAAATATACATATAAATGGGGTTGGGCCACACTTTCTCACAACAATAGATTCGACCCTTCCCCTTGTCTGTAAACTTTCAGACAATATATACAATGGCTATAAACATATATAACTATTTAGTTACAACAAATAGAGTGAGTTTTAAGTAAGAGAAGAGAAGGAGAAGAAATAAGATATAGCTTACTAATTATACTTATACAATAACTTATTTGAGTGACATCCTTGGATCAGATGGTAGCAGCAGAACATGTACATTTAGTCTTGTATCCAAAAGAAAATAACAAAGCAGTCTAATAGATGATGTAGCTCAATGCAGAACAAAACAACATAATAGAAAGTGTTTTATAAAAACATTCTGTGTATGTGACTTTAAACATACATGGATAACTAAAAGTAATCATAACAAATCACATTTGGTTAACATTAATCAAATGTGAAACGCTTTGTTTTCTTTTATATATCGATGTTCAGCATCAACTATAACAATATTTTCATCGTAAGTGAAGTTGTTACACCCGTGCATTAGTAATCCTGGATTTAAAGGATGAAACGCTTTAATAGAATTGGAAAGTTTTATTCTTTGAGCATGGTATTTAGGACAGATAAAAAGGTAATGCTCTGCATTTTCTATTTGGTTACAGTGGGTATATTTCGGATTGTCTGATATGTGATTATCATAAAGTTCGCTGTTCAAATTACTACACATTTTTCGCAGACGTGCAAGCATGACTGATACATTTCGATTTCCATGTAAATAGAAAGATGGTTTTTTGATTATGTCATGTTTAGAAATATTTTCTTTAAAACTTCAAATTGAAGGAGCATTCTTGAGAATATTGCTGTATTATTCCGGAATGCAATTGATTACGGAATACACGATTTACGAAATATTTCTGTCATAGCAAAATGAACAGAATTCATTAGCGTTTCTTAAGTTATAATTTCGTTCTAGTGGAATTTGAGGAAACAGTTAATTCAAATAATCAGGCAGCATATTGTGAGTTGCTTTGTACATGAAACAAGGACTTTTTATTTCGTGACGCTTTTCTAGAGATTGCCAATCGCTTTCTCTATACAAATTCTCAAGTGTAGCTGAACGTGTTAGTCCTATTGCTATACGAGCAGCCTCATGTTGGAGTTTTTCTAAGGAATTGGATTGCTGCATTGTACAGCAATTCCAACCCTCAGAAGAGTATTCCAAAATAGGTGTCACGTAAGATATATAAATCTGGTTTAACGCATGTCTATTTAAATCAAATTTCAATCTACTATATTAGAAGCAAATTTTAAACTGTTATCTATATGAGTATTCCAATGTCCATTTGAGTCAAGATGTTTATGGCAATCAACAAAATCAATATGTGTATTGTCAAAGCGAATTGATGGAAGGATTTCATAATTTCTAAGAGAAAATAAAAAAGGCTTCTGTCTTAGAAGGATTAAAATTTACAAGCAATTGATTAGCCCAGTGTGAAATAATATTGATATCGTGATTTATAATTCCTTCAATATCTTGGATTTAAGAAGCTGAATAGTATAATGAACTGTCATCTGCATATAATCTGGTTAAACTTAAAGCGACTCGCAACCAGATGGTGCATTAAAAATAGTAATTTGTAAATATGTGTCAAACGCTTATATAAATGGTAAAGAATTAGTTTAGGATAAGAAATTCTGTTTAAAAAAATGTATTTCAATAAAAAAATTATTGGTCTCTGGTGGGAATCGAACCCGGGGCCCGGCATTGGCGGACAGAAGGCAAAATAGGGGAAACCGCTTAGACCAATGGACCACGGAACTATCCGTTTATCTCGGATCGATTTAACGTATTTCAATGTGTAGCGATCGAAAGTGCATACAACGTCGTAATTCGGCTCGTGTTTATGTCTGAGCCCGTGTAGAGAAGCAACAACAACAACTATACCGTCTACTAGTCGGTATAGAAAAACGATGGAAAATATCTAAAAATCTAAGATTCGGTGACGATTCTTGAGACTTTTTTTGGACTGATCATACTTTTTTAATGTCAGAAGCCAAATAATGCCACAAATTTGCTTTTATTTGAGTATTTTATTTTATTTTGACAAGTACACCATCCGGTTGCGAGTCCCTTTAAAAGTGATTCTGCAATGTCATTAACATACATTAGAAATAAATGAGGGCCTAACACTGACCCCTGGGGCACACCAGCACAAACAAACTTCGCTGATGAAGTATGGGAATTATAACAACTTTCCGCCTTCGTTTAAACAAATAATTGGAAATACAATTTAAAAGTTTGCCTTTTATGCCGTTTTGTTCCAATTTAAAAAGGAGACCACTATGCCATACCCTATCAAACGCTTTTCAGATATCACAAAATACCATGTAACTTAATAGTTTGTTTTCAAAGGATTGACATATATGGTGATATCTATCTATTAATTGGTAAGAACTAGAGTGCATAGGTAAAAATCCTGATTGATATTTATATATAAGATTATTGTCAATAAAAAAAATTACACAAATTTAAATACTATTCTTTCAAAACTCTTTCCACAACAACTTAATAAAGCATAACAAGGAGTTGGACCTTATTACGGATTCATTATTATAATTTGATATTCTTTGTTGTACAGAAACCCATTTAAACCATAGCATATCAGACAATGCAATGCAAATATCCAACTATCACAGTTTATTTAATAGAAATGATAGGTCTAATCGTGGTGGGGAGCTTCTTGTTTACGTTTCAAATGATCTAAAACATTCGCTGATTCTAAATTTGGAAGTTTTCTGTAACGAATGTGTGTTGATCAAAATAGAAAATGAACTAGAAGTAATTTATTAAGAGTTTTCTACAGTCCTAAAACAGCAGATCGATTTATTTCGACAATATTAGTTTAAATATAGAAAAAGCCTCTGAGTTATCAAATCAATTTGTTATTGTTGGAGATTTAAATGAAGATCTGTTTAATCAATCATATAGAAATTTAAAACATATACTTATAAATAATTCATTGAGAAATGTCATTACTGAGGCTACTAGAGTTAATGCTTTACTCTCTCCAATGACTGTTCCATTTGATATGACATTTAATAAAGCTGATGTCTGGAATGTCCCAAATGATATAAGCGATCATACAGCTACCTTAATATCACTTCCTCTTTCATATCATATCAATAAAACAATTGAAAGGAAACGTACTGCTTTAAAATCAGGGAAATAGTTATAAGAAATTACGAAATAAAATAAATAATTTGAATAAACATGCTTAAGAAGCATTTTATCAAAATCTTGAATCTTCCCTCTCGATTTTGCGAAACAATGACAGAAGCGGTTTTTCGAAAATTATACGTCATTTTGTTAAAAATGATGATTCCTCTGCAAATATACCTCTAATATGTACTGTATCTTCTTCTGGTGAGCCGTTTCTTCATACATCAGACGAAGAAAAGGCTGAAGTTTTTAATCAATATTTTTCCTCTATCTCTACTATTGACGACAGTAAAGCCGAACTACCTGTTTTTATAGGCACAACAACTGAGAGTTTAAGTGATATTTATATTTCAAGGGAAGAAATTGAAGATATAATCGGTAGTCTTGAATTAAATAAAGCACCCTGACCAGATGAAATTAGCTTAAAAATGTGTCGCACTCAATTTCGAAACATCTTTGTTTGTTATGTAATCGTTTTTACAAGTAGGAATATTTCCAGATATTTGGAAGTTTGCAAACGTAACTCCGCTTTTTTAAAAGGGTGATAAAACAACATCTCCAACTACCAGCCTGTTGCTTTATTAAGAAAAATTGAATATAAGTTAATAACAATTTGGATCCAGATCAGACGCCGCGATATGCGGCATGTGATCTAGATCAAAACTGTTTGCAAAGTATAGCGAAGTCGCGCTCACCAAGATAAGGGGTTGATATAGAATACAGTGGAGAATACGTTATGTTATTCTTTCCCGTTGAAACGTAACGAAACGCAAACGCAAAACACTAAAACGTAGAAAAGTGCACCTTTTGGACAATTCTGATCATTCATGTTTATCTTGGTGGCAAACAGTTTGGAGCCTGATCAGACGCCGGGTTACCCGGCGTCTGATCTGGCCCCAAACTGTTTGCAATAGAAATAGTAATTTTAGATTAAACGCATTTATTGGGAAAGAATAACGTGTTCTCCATTGTAGGTGTAGTCATCACAGCAATACATCGGCAAACATTCTAATATGCAATATGATCGATATTGGTGTTTTGTTTCGGAATTGCTACGCGACCGATTGCTTTAAGCCTAAATAACATTTTCGAAATTACGTTTTGAATATCGGAATGAGTGATAATCTGACACTTATCGTTACAGTGGAGAAAACGTTATTCTTTCCCAATAAACGCGTTTTCGCCAAAACTATTATTTCCATTGCAAACAGTTTGAAGCCAGATCAGACGCCGGGTAACCCGACGTCTGATCAGGCTCCAAACCGTTGCCACTCAGATTAAGATAAATAGTTAGGATTGTCAACATATTTGTCATTGTCTATGTTTTATTGCCATGCACTTGCGTTTCGTTTGCGTTTAAACGGGAAAGTTTAACGTAATATCCACTGTATTTGAAATGAAAGCTTACCTTTTCAGTATATTTAACATTTATGATGTAGGCGCATAATCGGCTTCTGATCAGATTCAAACTGTTTAACACTGGGATTCTTCAGCGAGGCAGCTTTGAATGTTACTTTGAAATAATAACTTAGGCAGTATTTAAAGCAGACAATAAAATGATGGTGAAGCGGTTAAAGCAGACGGTAAAATTTGTCGTGCAGAGTTTTAACTGTACATGTAGCTGTAAAACAGCTGTTCAATATGGCCGTCTTTCATTCACAACTAACTAGTCAAATGACCAATTCAAGTTTTGGAGCAAGTTAGGTCCATATTTTACTTTTTAGGGGTATGTTATCCAGCAACCTCGCTTTTAAACAGGTATCAGTTTAACTTGCACACAATGTCCATACGTATAAGTTCTTGACGGAGTGCAATTGTTGTCATAGAATACTTGTAGCAAGAATAAATATATGGCTTTTAGTTCACGAAAGAATATGGCTTTAAGCTTTCAAATGAGTTCATTTATTATTGAAAATGGGCAACTTCAGTTCTTAATTCATTTTGATAATACTTGCACACAATGTATATAAATAATATAAGTCCTTGAAGGTGTACACTTACTGTTGAAATTGAATCAAGGGTTATCCGCCCCTGATATACTCAGATGTGTGGCCTTATTTTTGTATTGTTTAGGCTTTAGTGTTTACAAAATTGAATGTATTTTTTTTTATAAAAAACTTTGTTGAATGTTGATCTTCAAAGACAGGTGACCACAATTGGCCCATCCCACAATAAAGTCTGTCACTTTTCTTATCTACAATTCCTGCGACATGTTATCAATTCTAAACTTTGCTTGTTTTTATTTAGTTTAAGACAATATTAATAAATGACAAATGATATAGACCCTGAATCTTTGTTTTTATTAGACAAGTATACTCTTCATAGTTACAATGTGTATTGATTGTATAATAGCCGGTATGGTTCAACGAGTTGAGCTTACCTTTGCAAACACTTGGATGCATACGAGGAATATAGCAGCTCAGTACTTGATTAAAATCCAGACTGTTTCCAAATCCCAATGTAACCGCTCAAGTTCGGTTAAAACTGCGAGTAGAAGACGCGTTTCGCTGAAACTATTACTTGCTAACAGTTTGGGGCCGGATCATGTTCCAAACTGTTTGTTACTCCGATTACAATTATCAGAATTATCAAAATATATCCGGACTGTTGTCTGTGTGTTTCAGGGGTTTTCACTGACGAGAGACAAGCGTTTAAGGACGTCCCTGCAGTGTGTTATGGTGAAGGCTAAGACTGTTGGAACACGGCCGGTGTTAGAGGACTGTATCATAGGAACAAAGGACACGTGGACTCACATACAGGTAGAGTTTGGATGGCGTAAATTCTTCCCAATCTACGCGTTAATACGAAAACAATTTGTGTCCATTGCCAACAGATTGGAGCAAGATCATACGCTGGCTAATCCGGCGTTTGATCTTGTACTAAATTGTTTGCTACTAGTATTTAGATTAAAACATTTTCAAGAAGTTTGTATTTTTTATTACGTTGCGTTTAAGTTTAATTTCGGTCACTCCTTTACCACATGACCTGTTTCTAGTTGTAGTTCTAGTGACAACGTATAGAGAAGGTTTTAAAGTAAACATACTGTACTTTTAAGGCGAATTCTGCTTTTCGTTCTGCCTGCTTTAAACATATGCTAAGATGTGGATATATTTCGTATAGTTCATATTCATGACTATATCAATTGGAACTATTTTATTTAGTTGAGGAAAAAATAAAGGGCGTTAAACGGTATTTTTAAAGCCGCATTGTGTTTTTGGGAAACCTGCATAAAACGGTTGTTTGGGATCCCATTAGAACTACATGGGACGTGATTCTTTCATAAAAAGCGGCTTTATCTAAGAAATTCGCTTTTAAATTTGTATTTATAATTTTTTTGTGCTAGCACAATTTAAAGAGCCTCCTTGTGAATGGAAAGAAGGACAACTCTGTAAATACAGGGCTCCAGATAACGGAAGTATTTCGATTACTAAACTCTTTATTTCTGCTTTTAAACCCAATGGTGTCATACTCATTAGAATCGTCTCGAAGATACGGTTTAATCAGTAGTAACACCGTAGCATTCGGTGCTGAAATGAGTGAGAACATGTTGGATTTGTTCAGTTTATTCCTCTTATCTGGAGCCGGATGAAATGAAGAATTTAACCCTTATTCTGCTGCTAAGACGTCTGCTTTGACATTGTCGTGTGCAATATTTGTTCAGTTTAGATTTATGCATATTTTTGATTAAACAAACCTTAAGACGAGTGTCAAACAGTTTGGATCCAGATGAGACGCCGCGTTACGCGGTGTCTGTTTTAGAGTCAAACAGTTGCGACCAGTAGGCACAGGATTAAACTATGATATAAGGTCCCCACGTGTAAATAATTAATCACGGTGGTAAGCGTGTACAATCCAATACGGGGGATCTTGCTGAAAATGACTGTTTCAGCCTTGTCTTCTCTCTAACTCAACCACCTATTTTTGGATCTTCACCAAACTTGCTATAAATGTTTATTAGTATAGAATCTAGCTCAATTTCGATAACTATTAAAGTCGCATGAGGCATGTCTGAGTTATTGCCCTTGAATAATTAAAAAAAATGACTGTTTCAGCCTTTTCTGCTCTCTAACACAAACACTTTTTATTGGATCTTCACCAAACTTGCTGGCATTGTGTATTTGTTTTAAATATAGATCAAGACAAAATTCGAATACAGCTGACTGAAAATCCTTCAAGAGGTAAAGGAGGTATGGAGTAGTCATTTATTACTTTACTTATTACCAACACGGCCAAGATGAAGCACATGCAACTATTGACCAAAATGTTGGTTTAAATAGAATAAAAACAGTTCCTGTTACAGAGTTGACAGGGCTAAAATAAGGATGAAATAGCAAATTTTTAATAATTGAAGAACCGTAACTCCAACATGCCTTCGGCGATTTGGGTATTCATAGAACTGGACTAAGTTTTTATCCAATATTATTTTCAGCAAATTTGGTGAAGATCCAATTAAAACCGTTTGAGTCAGAAAGCTGACAAACCTGAAGTATGCAATCTATAATCATTCAAGGGCAATAACTTCAACATGCCTTGTGCGATTTTGGTAGTTAAGATTATGAACTTGATTTTATATTAATAAACATTTTCAACAAGTTTGGTGAAAATCACAAAAAATTTATTTGTGTTAGAGAGCAAAAAATGGTGAAACAGGTATTTCTAAATACATAAAGGACAATAACTCAGACATGCCTTATGCGATTTAAGTAATAATCAAACTGAACCTAGATTTTGTATAAATAAAGAATTTCAGCAAGGTTTTGTTAAGATCCGAAAAGAAATGTTTGTGATAAAGAGCAAAAAATGCTGAAACATTAATTTTTAATAACTAAAGGGCAAAAAACTCAGACCTGCCTTATGCGATATAAGTACTATTCGAACTGGAGATATATTATATATTTATAAACATGTTCAGCAAGTTTGGTGAATATCCGATAAAAACTGTATGTGTTAGAGTGCAAAAAAACCCTGAAACAGTCATATTTTAATAATTAAAGGACAATAACTCAGATATACATTATGCGATTTTAGTAATATTCAAACTTAACCTTGATTTTATATTAATAAACATTTTCAGCAAATTGGGTGAAAATCACATAAAGCATTTATGTTAGAGAGCAAAAAATGGTGAAACAGTCCTTTTTAATACATTAAGGGCAATAACTCAGATATACATTATGCGATTTTAGTAATATTCAAACTTAACCTTGATTTTATATTAATAAACATTTTCAGCAAATTGGGTGAAAATCAAAAAAAGCATTTATGTTAGAGAGCAAAAAATGGTGAAACAGTCCTTTTTAATACATTAAGGGCAATAACTCAGACAATCATTATGGGATTTTAGTAATTATCAAACTGGACCTAGATTTTATATAAATAAAGAATTTCAGCAAGTTTGTAGAAGATCCGATGAAAACTCTTTGTGTTAGAGAGCAAAAAAGGCTGAAACAGTCATTTCTAATAATTCAAGAGCAATTACTCCGACATTCCTTATGCGATTTTACTAGTATTCAAATTTAACCATGATTTAATATCAATGAAAATTTTCAGCAAGTTTGGTAAAAACTCAATAAAAAGAATTTGTGTTAGAGATAAAAACTGGCTGAAAACAGTCATTTTAATACATAAAGGGCAAAAAAACTTAGATATGCCTCATACGATTTTAGTAGTTATCAAACTAAACCTAGATTTTATACTAATGAACATTTTCAGCAAGTTTTGTGAAGATCCAATAAATGTAATTGTGAAAGAGAGCAATAATTGCTGAATCACTCATTTTTAATACAAAAATGGCAAAAACGCAAACATACCACATGCGATTTTAGTAGTAATCAAACTGGACCAAGATTTTATAATAATAAACAATTTCAGTAAGTTTGGTGAAGATCAACTAAAAAATGCTTGTTTTAGAGAGCAAAAAATGCTGAAACAGTCAACTTTTAATAAATAAAGGGCAAAACGTCTTACATGCCTTATTCGATTTAAGTAGAAATTTAACTGTACCTAGATTTTATATAAAAGAACATTTAATGCAAGTTTGGTGAAGATCCGATAAAAACTCTTTGTGTTAGAGAGCAAAAAGGGCTGAAACACCGTTGTGACGAAATGTGACTCATTTTATAGCAATCGTTCGCACCCGGTGATATTGAACCCAGCTGTTCCACGTGCCACTTATCCGTGTGGTAATATTTATGTCAGACGATCTACTTTCGGTTTGTTATGGTTTTAAATCGCTTTTTTGGTGATTTAGGTCTGTCTTCAACATTTCATAGATCAGTTTGGCCCATTAGAATGTTCAAGCATTATTATTAACCGTTATTGTATTTCGCACAAAAAAAGGTCTGAAAACACAATGGGACTTTAAAGGATTGGGGAAAACGGCAAAGGACGTCATCATTTAATAAAAATAAGCGTATGGAAGCCAACGTCTGCTCGGGCTTTAATAAATTTGCCGTCGTCTGCTTTGAAACTGTTGTGTGCAAAATTTATTACATTTAGATTTATACATTTTATAAGTAAAGAACCATAAAGACGAGTATCAAACAGTTTGAATCCAGACCAAACGCCGCGCTACGCGGCGTCTGGTCTGGATCCAAACTGTTTGCAAGTAAAGGTAAAGTCGCAACCATCAGGCAAAGGGTTGACATTGCGACAATGATTTTAATAATTCTAATTTTCTTTTTACAGGGAGGATACCTGAAACACGAACAGACGGGAATGTGTCTGGACTTAGACGCGAATGGTCCTATAATGAAGACATGCGACCCTGCTAGTGTCACACAGCTCTGGCAGTTTAATGCATATGTGCCATAATTATATGTTTCATCGTTAATAAATAAATAAATATGAAAATAACAGATATACTTGTTTATAATACTCAACCCAAGGTAGTGGCAATGTGTGGTTTTAAAATCTGGCTGAATGTATGTCTATGTCTGTTTGTTTGTCTGTCTCTTTCTTTTTAGCTCACCTGAACTAGCTCAGGGTGAGCTTTTGCAATCCTTGAATGTCCGGCGTGCGTCGTGCGTCGTCCGTCGTGCGTCGTCAACAATTTTAGTGTTTACACTCTAGAGGCCACAATATATATTCAATCTATCTCAAACTTGCTCAGATGGTATATTACTATAAGAGTTCGAATGAGTTCGATTATGGTTGAAATTGGACAAATAGGTCAAGAGTTATATACCTTTGAATTGCTGAAAACGCCATATTTAACAGTGTTTACACTCTAGAGGCCACACAATTTATCCAATCTTTCTCAAACTTAATCAGATTGTAGAAGACTATAAGAGTTGGGATGAGTTTGATTTTGGTTGAAATCGGACAAATAGATCAAGAGTTATCTACCTTTGAACTGCTGAAATGTCATATTTAACGGTGTTTACATTCTTTAGGTCACAATTTTTATCCAATCTATCTCAAACTTGCTCAGATTGTATATGACTATAAGAGTTCATATGAGTTTGATTATGGTTGAAATCAGACAAATAGGTCAAGAGTTATCAACCTTTCAATTGCTGAAAATGCCATATTTAAGGGTGTTTACACTCTAGAGGCCACAATTTTTCTCCAATCTTTCTCAAACTTGTTCAGATTGTGTATTACCATAAGACATCGGATGAGTTCGATTATTGTTGTAATCGGATTAATAGGTCAAAAGTTATCTACCTTTGAATTGCTGAAAATGATATATTTAACAGTGTTTACACTCTAGAGGCCACAATATTTGTCCAAGCTTTCTCAAACTTGCTTAGATTGTATATGACCATAAGCGTTCAAAAAAGGGTGATTATGGTTGAAATCAGACCAATATATCAAAAGTTATCTACCTTTGAATTGCTGAAAAAGCCATATTTTACAGCGTTTACACTCTTTGCAACTACAGTTTTCAATGGATTTTGATTATACTTGTACACAAAGTACATAGCTATACATTCTAGAAGGAGTGCAATTATTGTTGAAATCTAATCATTGTGGCAATAGTTATCTGCCCTTGATTTACATGTACTTTGAAATGCTAGAAAAGGCTTCATTTCAGTATTGTTTAGACTCTAGTTATCTGCCTTTGATTTAGTCTACTATACTAGAGTAGGTTGTATTCCAATGTTGTTTACATGCTAATGATGCTATATATACTACAAACTTGAATGGATTTAGAATAAAACGGGTGAAATTCAAAGGTAAAGCTATCAGGCTTCATTACAAATGGTGATCGATATCAGGGCCTTCAGGCCCTCTTGTTTCTCTCTGTGTCTGTATGCTTGTCTGTTTGTCAGTATTTCTCTTTTTGTGTGTCTTTGTCGTTTTGTTTCTGTCTGTCTAAATGTGTCTCTGACTCTCGGTGTGTCTCACTGTCTGTCTCTGTCTCTCTACGTCTCTCACTCTATCTTGAATATGTATCCAACGCAAGGAATCTAAAACAGTAAAACCTCTCTATTGGGACCACTAAACTGAAGGCTAATTAAATGTATAAGCGATCGCTTTCTGTTCTTAAAAAGTTTTCAGTTTTACTGTCCCCTTGCTTTAAGCATTTACTTGTCGTAAACACCTAATAATTAACACCATTTAGTGGTCGTAATAGAGAGTGTTTTTTTACTATACTACGGTAGATGCATGTAGATAGATAGATTTATTTCGGTAAAAAATGTACATGTACATAAAATGGCAACACATAATTAAAGCAAACATATAAGAGCCATGTAATGCGCACTAGACACCAATGATAGCACAAAAAAGAAAAAAATATCCTTATTTCCATTGTGGTCCGGTATGATGGTGGCTGTCAAAGTCCAACTAGCCAAGCCCAAGGGCGTTAAGTCAAAGCTCGACGCCATCGTTTTGTTACTGATTAAACCTTGCAGTATGGTTTCTAAGTATAAGTTAGTGTCTATTAGTCGATTTTAACAAAAATTAGTGGTTGAAATTATTTTTTGACCAATGAGAGTTAAGTATTTTTGAAAATTTTCGAGGATTAATTTTTGTAAGTCAGTACTATCAAACACTAAACAACGACTAAACAATTTAATCCTGCGCATGCGTATTTGGGTTGATTCGCAGGTGTGTCGGTAAGCCTCAAAGAACCTCAAAGAGCCCTTTGATGAGCAGGGCTGCCATAAGTTGACATGAAAAATCCTAAGATTTCCTAATTTGCATTTTTCAAGTGCATTTTTACAAATCATACCTTTACCCAAACGCCTGCTTCTACTTTTGTTGACGCGTGACTGCTTAAAGCAGGCTGGAAGTAAAACAATATGCGCCTTAAGGCGCATTCTGCTTAACTTTGAGCCTGCTTTAAGCTACCAAGTACAAGAAAAAAATCCTAAGATTTAGGAGAAATCCGGAGAAATGGCAGATTGCAAGTGCAATGTCGGGTTTGGGGAATCTACAATAAACATAAACGCAAACGTACGCAAACGCAAAGCGCTAAAACGTAGAAAAGTGCAACTTTTGGACAATTCTGATAATTCATGTTTATCTTGGTGGCAAACAGTTTGGAGCCTGATCAGACGCCGGGTTACCCGGTGTCTGATCTGGCTCCAAACTGTTTGCACTGCAAATAATAGTTTTAGCGTAAACGCGTTTATTGGGAAAGAATAACGTTTTCTCCACTGTAGCAGATAGTATCTTAAAGCAGGCTGAAAATAATGCAGACAATTCCTTAAGGAGCATTCTGCTTTACTTTCAGCCTATCTTAAGCAACCATCTGTCTTCGATACTGAAAACAGGCTATGGAGTAAAGGGTTAAGCAATAATCAATGGTAATTTGCCGTTTTAACTAATACAAATGCAAGAACTATGCAATTAAAATTAGAAAAGTATGTACAGCAAAACCTCTCTATTACGACCACTAACAGGTAGAATAATTGATTGTATGAAAGACTGATGGCAGCCTAAAGCAAGGTGAAAGTAAAACAGAACGCCCCTAATGATTTTTGTTTGACTTTCACCTTGCGTCACACATTATGCATGCACCTGGAGCATATCCGTCCAGCTGAGAAATGAAACGCATATTGTCATTTCGGCGCAAACCATTCTAATTTGGAAAGGATATAAATGGACTGATTTTTGTTTCTATTTAAAGGTATGTCCATTTCCTTTGACATTTCTTTGTCGGTACTATTTAAAAAGGGTGTTTCGGGAAGTACAAACGTTTTGTTACTTCCAATTGACGGTATAGCTCTTTGTCGGTACCAACAAAATAATTTCAACCACTAAATGGGTTAGTGTCTATTAGTCTATTTTAACAAAAGACTAAAAGTCGCTCGGGTGCCCCTCGCTTGACTTTTAATTTTTGTTAAAATCGACTAATAGACACTAACCTATACTTGAAAGTCAAGCGAGGGGCACCCGAGCGACTTTTATTCTTTTGTTAAAATAGACTAATAGACACTAACCAATTTAGTGGTTGAACTTATATTTTTGGTACCGACAAAGAGCTAAACCGTCAATTGGAAGTAACAAACGTTTTTTTCCCTGAAACACCCTTTTTAAATAGAACCGACAAATAGATGTAAAAGGAAATGGACATAGGCCGAATCCAAAGAACACCTGCGAATCAACCCAAATACGCATGCGCAGGATTACATTTTTTAGTCGTTGATTAGTGTTTGATAGTACTGACTTACAAAAATTAATCCTCAAATTTTTTTCAAAAATACTTAACTCTCATTGGTCAAAAAATAATTTCAATCAATAAACTGCTTAAGTGAACAGTGGAGGAGACGCTTTTCTTTCCAAATAAATTGCGTTTACGTTAAATCTATTATTTCCATTGCAAACAGTCGGAGCCAATTCAGACGCCAGATAACCCTGCGTCTGATTAGGCCCCACACTATTTACGAAAGGTCGTATACGAAAAAATGATAGTAAGACAAAACTTCAAAATACGTCTAATTTCTTATATCTCCATCTAATCTTGTCTTGGGACATCTCTTTGGAATCGTCTTTTTATTACGATTCCAAATAAATATCAAAAGACAGGATGAGTTGGAGAAATAGGTATAAATTAAGAATTTTAGAATCCCACTTACGACAATATTTGTTTCGTAAGATGGAACCCTGAGTTAACAAGAAGTTGTTATGTTTTTCATTGCACTGCGTTTGTGTTCCGTTTCAACTCAAACCACCAGTTTCTGACTCCCATAAAGTAAAAAAAGTAAAGTACCAGTTAAAGTCTACTTTCAGTCCGAATGACCGCTCAGCCGACTGTACATTTACCCCCTGATCATTGAGCCATCTTGCCTACAATATTTAGCACTGCTAACATATGGCGCTAAAGCAGCCGCAGTACCGGCTCAGACCCTCACAGGTACCCATTTTAACCCCTGGGTGGAGAGGAGCAATTCGCGGTACATGTCTTGCTCAAGGACATTCCTGTACATCATCAGGGATTCGGAAAAAATCCCCTAGTCAGACCGCTCCCATGATATTGGTACGGTGGTGAACACATTATTTCTTCCCGTTGAAACGGTACAAAATTTATCGCAAATTCAATGATATTACTTCTAGAAATTTGGCAGACTTTGAAACTGTTGACAATTTATTTTGATCTGAGTGGCAAAGAGTTTGAATCCTGGTCAGACGCCGGTATATCTGACATCTGGTCTGGCTCCAAACTGTTTGCAATAGATATTTTTTCGCACAAACGTGTTTACTGAGAAACAATAACGTATTGTATGAGAGCAAGACGACCAGCAATCTACATTCCCTGAACTCATTCATCCCTGATTCTTTAACCCCTTCACTGCCGTGACGTCATCAATTAAAAACAATTGTCGTCTGCTTTTGTTTCTCAAATTTAACTTTTGGGTATTTTGATATCAGAAATATTGAAATGAGTGGCAAACAATTTGGATCCTGATCAGACGCCGCATTACGCGACCTCTGATCAGGATTCAAACTGTTTGCAAATTACTCTTTCACTCGGGGTGAGGCAGTGAAGGGGTTAAATTGACAATTCCAGTTTACAATTAAATCTAGTCCAATTTTGAATAATTAGGATGGATTGTAACAATATTTTACAAAGTGACAAACAGTGTATACCCTGATCAGAGGGCTCCTTAAGGAGCCATCTGATCAGGGTCTACGCTGTTTGCAAAGGACAATTGTACTATTGATAGGTATACGATTTGATCATGACGAGTATACTCGTCGCTAGAGTTCAATTTGTTAAAAAGAACATACGTACAACACTTTCTATAAGTTAGAATCCGGACATTGTGTTTAACCAATATCTAGGCATTCGTTTTTGTCTAAAATAATAAATAAGAAACCTACCCAGCTCAACATCAATTTCGTGGGAACAGCGGTGAATGTCATTGTAAGGAGGGAGTCGTTGTTTGGAGGGCCGTTGTAGAGAGGGAACGCTGTAATTTAAAAGCACCGTTGCTATAGAAATGTTCTATATATTACCTGCCATAATACAAGCACATTGGTTTTATCTATATTTTCTTCAATACCCGACTGTTTTTACAATACAAGTTTATTTTACAGTTGGATCAATCTTGTGCATCATGAAAATAACGACGTGTGATCTTCAAACAAAAATAAAATCATTTGAAGCTCTTCGCCTATAGTAAAACCTCTCTCTTACGTCCACTAAATTGTGTCAATTATGTTTTTGTGTAAAATATTTTACAATCGCCCCATTCAATTCCATTGACAAAAAGTGTGTTCATTTCATATAAACACCACTTTTCGAGAGGGCGGGACTTGTGGAAAAAATTCGAAGGGGAGGCGGGGCATATGCAGTTTTCATTCGCGAACTAATCTTTGGAACGTGGGACAGCAAACATTTGGCGGAATTTTTCAAAATTTGTTCTTAACCGTGCTATGCCTTCCTACTAGTGGGAACCATGATTCCCGACTAATATTCTTCTTTATTAATGAGATAAATTGCAAGAAAACTGACATAAGAATCTATCTTATATACAGTGGATATCTGCGTTTCTTTATGACAAAACACCCCGATATATTTATCCTACTTTAAAATGACGTCACTTCCAATGACGTCAAAAAATCGGCATTTTTCGCGCCAAACTGTCAAGTTGTTGACAATGGAACTTATTTTTTCTGCTTTCGAATGTACACAGCTTAAGTAAATCGGTCATGGCTGTTCCTTATAGGGTACACATTATTCGTGTTATCTACCTCTAATATGGATTAAACATACAATGTACTAACAAAATGTTTATTTAATGTTAGAAATTACAGCAAATATATATTGTAAATATAAGAAATGAACTAGCGCGATTCATGGTATTTGCCGATAATTTTTGGTCGTTTATTTCGCTTGAACACCGAAAAAAATCAGTTCATTTCTTAAGTGCATATACCTGGGCTTATAAGGATTTATGAAACTTATTCAACAAAGTATTGAATTGCTTTATTTTTTTGAAGAGCTGTTTTCGATGAATACGGAAACAACATACATTTGTGGCTCTACGGCCGTTTAAAACAAGACAATATTACAATTCCTTATTGTCCAACAGAACCGATGTGAAACTCATGTATACCTATCTCCATCGCACTTGTGAATAATGTAGATGAACCATTGACATGTGCAACATTCATGTTTTTAAACCTTAAATCTGAACAAACACAATATTTCGTACATGGAAACAACTACATGTACGGCTAAGAAATAACTGTACATGTAGTAAAATAAACAATTGACTTGTTGCAACTCACTTAACTTCATTTCCTTATTGTAAATAAATGACAACCTTAATTATACAACTGGTTATTATGTTTTCTAATGTTATAGGCCGATTGTATTGACTTGGCAGGGCGGAGTTTCGATGCGGATCATTGCATTTCAACTTTTGGGGCGGCAGCACGTTCTTTTATTATCGGAATTTACCGTTTTCGTCTGCCGTTCTTTACCGCTATTTCTGGACATTTTGATAGAAAGAATATAATGAAGAATGACAAACAGCTTGAATCCAGATCAGACGCCGCGTTACGCGGCGTCTGATCTGGATTCAAACTGTTTATAAATGTAAACAAAGTCTTAATTTTCTCTCCTTTTAACAACTCCCTCCGAACAACACACGCACTCTTTGTCTACCATTGGGTGTTGTTGTAGAGAGGGAGCAATTTACATACCTTTTTCACGTGGATATGGATGCACGTCTAAATTGTGCTTCTCCATGTTGAAAGTATCGGACAATAATGATATAATTCGGAACTTTAACTATCACCCCTATTATCAAAAGTAAATTAGTTTATCTTTGCCAAAGGTAAGCTCCGCCCTGCCAAGTCAATGAAACCGGTCTATACCTTTATGAAACCCACAGTTTGGTTATGCTCAATGAGACAAGAGAGTACCATCCTTTAAACTTATAGGCCGATTTTATTCAACTGGCAGGGCGGAGCTAACCTTTGGCAAAGATAAACTAATTTACTTTTGATTTTAAGGTAGATAGGTATAGTTCCGTATTATATCGTTATTGTCCGATACTTTCAACTTTGAGAAACACAATTTATGCGTGCACCAATATACATGTGAAAGGGTATGTACAGTGCTCCCTCTCTACTAAAACACCCGACGGGTGTTGTTCGAAGGGAGTTGTTATATATAGAAAAAACTAATACTTGGTTAACATTTGCTAACAGCTTGAATCCAGATCAGACGCCGCGTAACGCGGCGTCTGATCTGGATTCAATCTGTTTGACATTCTTCATTATCTTCTCTCTGTCAAACTGTCCATTGATATGTAATGTTGAGAAAAATCCGGCAGACGACAACGGTAAATTCCGATAATAAAAGAGCGTGCTGCCGCCCCAAAGTTGAAATGCAAAGGTCCGTATCGAAACTGCGCCCTGCCAAGTCAATAAAATCGATCTATACAATTTTTTTATCAGGAAATGAAAACAATGCTCTGGAACAAAACAAACTCTTTTGAATCAATACAGAACATTATCAAATCAAAATAATATTTTACTTGTAGAATTATGAATTCCATTGTATGTCACCACATATTCATTGTCGGGCACTGTGTCCTGGTCAAAGCTTATCAAGGGAGAATACTAACAGTATATTTGTTTGTAGTAACTTATCTTAGTTGAATCCCATTATTTGTTTTCATATGCTGCAAAGATAACACCTAAAAACAGTATATGAAATAAATGTATGTTACATCGTTTATGTTAGAACCTTACCTTAAAAAGCACCAAAACATTTTAAAACAAAGTCGATCCTATCTGAATTCACGATGTAGTCTTTGCTTGGATGTGAGAATCCCAATACAGCAGCAATGTCTCCGATACAATAAAACAGAAGGTACAGTAGAACCCCTCTATTACATTACGACAACTAAATCGAAGGCTAATTGTCCGTATAAAGGACAGGTGACAGCTTAAAGCAATGTGAAAGTGAAACAGAAAGTTCCTACAGGAGCTTTCTGTTTCACTTTCACATTGCTTTAAGCAGTCACCTGTCTTAAACGATAAATATATAGACACAGCTTAGTTGTCGTAATAGAGAGGTTCTACTGTACTGTCAAGTCGCAGTCATAGAATACGAAGGTCTTAACAAATAATCATTTCATATAGGCTTAATATTGTATAAAATTGAAGGGGGATGACAGCAGCTAAGGCTGTGAGAACGCCCCATAATTGCAAATAAAATGTTGGTAACTGTTATTATTATACCAGATTTATATAGCGCTCTTTTCAAACAGGAGTTGTGCGTTAAAAGCGCTTCACATGAAATTATATAACTGTACATTCAAAGCGAGAAAAGACAAATGACAACATTTAGATCTGAAATAAACATGATACCTTATGGATTTACATATACTTACATTCCGAACAAGGTAAATTATTTCAATTTAATTACCAAGATTATAAAAATTGTTATAATTAGTTTAAATCAACTTTAAAATGAGTCTTCAAAGTATTTAAAAGATCAATGGCATGATTAAAAATAGTGATTTAAATGTCATTGTTGTCTCACCCACCTCGGGACCTATACAGTATATTATCCATAACTGAATGATACCCTTCATCTATAAAATAAACTGCCCAAGAATTACACCACAGACACGCAGCCAGCTGGTTTCAGAGAGATCAGGGCCCGTTTTACTAAACTGCTTACGCAAAATTTTTGCGTAAGTCAAAATTTTAAATTTTAATGTATATTTTTTATTATCACTTGCTACAAACAGCAAATAGCCAGATCAGAGAATGCGCTTTTAGCGCGTCCTCTGATTTGGCTGTTTGCTGTTTGCAAACATTTATGATCGAAACCCATGTCTCTACTTCGACATAAAATGGGAGACACAGATTGTGTGTTGTACAGAGGGAGTCGTTATGGGGGATACTATCCTTAGAGTGCCGAGCACGATTTGGCTTACAATTGCAAACAGCCTGAATCGTGATCAGACGCCGTCTGACGCGGCGTCTGATCTGGATTCAAGCTTTTTGCTAGTCATCATTATGATTTTGTTCAATGTCAATTTTAAACTGACGATATTGCAGCAGTTAAACGGTTAGCCATAAACGTTTTGAGATTCAGCGGCAAGCATTGTTGTAAGGGGGGGGGGATCTTTGTTCGGATGGTCATTATAAGGAGGGAACACTGTCAAGGTAATGATTTCAATTCTGTACATACATGTATCTGTGTCCCAAACTCATGTAGTGTAGCGCTCCAGTGAATATTCGTCTCGATCTTTTCCCAATAAACCAAATAATTTTTTTCTTTTATAACAGCAAAGATAACTGTTGCATGAACAGATACAATAATATTATTAGTTGTCTCTCTTTTTATAATCATCCCTTTCTTCACCCTATGCCAAGTATATCGGTATTTACACATAGTTTGGTCTCTGATCAAAAGCTGACATCTGGTCAGGGTTTAAACGATATTGTTATTCAATGGGTGTCTTAAAAGTCCATTTGCCTAAAACATAACAAAACTTTATGAAAGCATGCGGACGCTGAATGAAATGAGCCGTGCCATGCATTTCAAACGTTGTAGATAAAAAACAGTAGACTTGGTCGCTGGCCGTAATCTACTCTATTTGACACCATCACTCATCTAAAGGATGGTATTTAGCAGTATTATACAGATTTGGCAGTGTAGACCAAACTGAGATGCAGAGCTTGTGATAACAACGGTGTTTGGTCTGTACAATGTTACAGTGCAATAAGGCTGGTTTTGTCATGGCACGGGTCATTTCATTTTCTTTGCTCTTGAAAGTCAAGACGTCATTATACAGTGATCCCTCCCTACAACGGCCCTACAAACAACGAATCCCTCCTTGCAAAACGCTGAAATTTATTGTTCTTAAGCCCTCAACTGCATAGCCATTATACATCGAAATTAACCCATTTGTGCTCACGATCCAAAATATGGGACATAGGCAAACAGTGTAGAATCTGATCAGACGCCGCATCATGCGGCGTCTGATCAGAGTCTACACTGTTTGCTGATAAGAATTTCAATTAAAAAACAAAAAGAAAATGAAAATTTTGAGCAGGTATCCCTTTGATAAAAATGGACTGATCCAATATATAAACATGAGAGAATCCACTGGATATAAATGGGTTAAAAGCAATATCTATCCAGATCAGAGGCCGAGAAACATGCCGTCTGATCACGATTCAATCTGCCTGCTATTCAACTTAATATTTCTTTAAACGTCAGGAATCTTCAAAGCTCCTCTGAATTTGTTTAAATAAAAGAAAACGACATTTGTTATCAGATGACATCGATGCACTGAACGGGCTAACCATCTGTTCGTGACTGTTCGAAAACAATTTGAACACAACTAACCCCAATGGCGAATATACTCGTAATTTACAAACAGTGTACCTAATAAAATTACAGTTCTCTTGTGCAACCACTGTACCCTGATCAGAGGGCTTGTAGAGGAGCCCTCTGATCAGGGTCTGCATATTTTGTCATTTTGCGACATGTAGTTTAAACATAGACTAGATCTATATAATAAACTGAAAACTTGAATATACAATTTTATGTTTCAGAGGTGAATGAGTGCTTAGACCGACTTGGCTAATATTTGCAAACAATTTGGATCCAAACCATTTCCCACTGATATTGTTATTTTTTCACGTTTAAAAAAGATACAAAATCAATTAATATTTATTTCCCAGATTTTTTATCTTACGCAGACGACAATTCAGTACGATAAAGTTAACTTGTATTAGTTTCGTGACCGATTCCCCTGTACCACAAGTCCATTTATTAGGGGCTGCATATTTTTTCATTTTGCAAAATAAAGATTTAGTTAAATCAGTCATAAATATGTAAAAAAGAAGATCTTCAGTGCTCCCTCTCTATAACGACATCCAATGGGAGACACATATTGTGTTCGTTGTTCGGAGGGAGTCGTTATAGAGAGGGACAATTAAGCTTTGGCCTACATTTGCAAACAGCTTGAATCCAGATCATACGCCGCGTAACGCGGCGTCTGATCTGGGTTCTAGCTGTTTGTCACTCGTCATTATACTTATATCAAAATGTCCACTTATATGTAACTTTAAGAAAATACAGCAGATGACAATTTAAGCAGACGATATTGCAGCAGTAAAAGCATAATTTTCCGTTTTTAGGGAACTACGGGAAGGGTCGTTGTAAGGAGGGAGTCGTTGTTGGGAGGGCCTTTAGAGAGAGGGAGTCGTTGTTTGGAGGGCCGTTGTAGGGAGGGAGCACTGTATATACATTGTTCTCATACATGCACTCCGTCTTCCAAAGATGTATTCGCACACGAACATCTGTATATGTATCTCTACTTTAGCTGATGTTGGGTTGGAAAAATAGCTTCGCACAAGCTTTTTTATAATCGAGATTAGAGGTGAAGAACACAGTGATAGCCTGAAAATGACATGTCGCACCCCACAGTTCAAAGATGTATTAACAAACACAATTTGTTATTTTGTAGTTGATTTGGTTAAGGAAATACTAGTATGCTCGGAACAAGTTTCCTAGTCATTGAGTTGGAAAGTCGACGTTAAGATCACAGTTTCTTAGCAATGGTACGCTATACTCCATCATCCCAAGATGTAATCGCACACCACATTTGCGTTTCCTAGCTGATGAAGTATACGACATATTTCATGGCAAGTTTTCCTCTATAAGTTATAGGTGATTGACAATGTCATAGTAACCTGAAAATCTTTTGTGATATCGCGCTGTACCGAGTTGTACACCAGGGGCCCGTTTTACTAAACAACTTACGCAATAAAAATATAAATTAAAATTAAAAATTTTGACTTACGCAAATTTTTTGCGTAAGTAGTTTAGTAAAACGGGCCCCTGAACAACATTTGGTATCCATAGTTTATGTGGTGTAGGACATATGCTCCGGACGAGATTATATGCTATACAGTACTCACTCTCTACAACGACACCCAATGGGAGACATAACATGTGTGTTGTTCGGAGGGAGTCATTCTAGGGAGGGAAACATTAAGACTTTGCTTACATTTGCAAACAGCTTGAATCCAGAGCAGACGCCGCGTTACGCCATTCAAGCTGTTTGTCAATCGTCAATATGGTTTTTTTTCTGTCAAAATGTCTAGTGTTTGACTTTGGGAAAAACAGCAGACAACAATTTTAAACAGACGACATTGCAGAAGTGAAATTATTAGACATATAATTGTCCTGTTTAGGGTACAGCGACATGAGTCGCTGTAAGAAGGGAGTCGTTTATTGGAGGACCGTTGAGGGGAGGTAGCACTGTATTGCACTCCGTCTTCCAAAGATGTATTCGCACACGAACATCTCTATATGTATCTCTGCTTTAGCTGATGTGGTGTTGGAAAAATAGCTTCGCACAAGCTTTATTATAATTGAGATTAAAGGTGAAGAACACAGTGATAGCTTGAAAATGGCATGTGGCTCGCCACAGTCCAAAGATGTATTAACAAACACAACATGTTATTTTGTAGTTGATTTGGTTAAGGAAATACTAGTATGCTCGGAACAAGTTTCCTAGTCATTGAGTTGGAAAGTCGACGTTAAGATCACAGTTTCTTAGCAATGGTACGCTATACTCCATCATCCCAAGATGTAATCGCACACCACATTTGCGTTTCCTACCTGATGAAGTAAACGACATATTTCATGGCAAGTTTTTCCCTCTATAACTAAAGTTAAAGGTCATTGTCAATGTCATAATAACCTGAAAATAGTTTGTGATATCGCGCTGTACCGAGCTGGGGCCCGTTTTACTAAACAACTTACGCACATTTTTTGCGTAAGTCAAAATCGTTTAACTCTTATTTTTCAATCATAAACGTTTGCAAACAGCAAATAGCCAGATCAGAGGACGCGCTTAAAGCGCGTCCTCTGATCTGGCTATTTGCTGTTTGTAGCAAGTGATAATAAAAATATAAATTAAGATTTAAATTTTTGACTTACGCCAAAAATTTTGCGTAAGTAGTTTAGTAAAACGGGCCCCTGAACAACATTTGGTACCCATAGTTGATGTGGTGTAGGACATATGCTCCGGACGAGATTATGCTATACAGTACTCACTCTCTACAAACGACACCCAATGGGAGACATAACATGTGTGTTGTTCGGAGGGAGTCATTCTAGGGAGGGAAACATTAAGACTTTGCTTACATTTGCAAACAGCTTGAATCCAGAGCAGACGCCGCGTTACGCCATTCAAGCTGTTTGTCAATCGTCAATATGGGTTTTTTTCTGTCAAAATGTCTAGTGTTTGACTTTGGGAAAAACAGCAGACAACAATTTTAAACAGACGACATTGCAGAAGTGAAATTATTAGACATATAATTGTCCTGTCTAGGGTACAGCGACATGAGTCGCTGTAAGAAGGGGGTCGTTTATGGGAGGACCGTTGTAGGGAGGGAGCACTGTACTTGTACTTGAAGTCAGAGGTCAAACTTAATGACATGGTTACCTTAAAAAATTACCGATGTGTATTAAAAGACATATCTTGTGTTCCCAATTTGATGTGATATATGACATATGCTCATTATAAGATTTTTACTAATTGAAGTCAGATGTCAAGGTTAAGGTCAAGGTCACAGTAACAGGGTGCCTGTAAATGCCATCTGACAGTCTGTCATTCTGAGATATACTCTCACACCAAATACGGTATCCCTATATATTGTGGTATTGGAGATGTTCTCCGGATAATTATTTTCTATAATTAAGATCAAGGTCAAGGTCACAGTGATTTGAAAACGGTATGACACGCCTTCGAACTCGCACACACAGTTTAGTAAAACTTAGCCGATGTGCAATAGAAATGTTCTTCAGATTTTTTTTATATATAATTGAAGCCAAATGCCTAGGTTAAGGGCACTGTAACAGTAAGCTGGAAGTAGTCCGTGAGCCCATATCCTAAGATGTACTTACACACTAAAGTTGGTGTACTAGTTGACTTGGTATAGCAAAATTACTATAAAACACAAAATATTTAAGTCAACGTGGACTAAAATGGTTCATATATGCCGCATTCCGTTATCTAACCGATGTACTCACAAATTAAAATTGTTATCGCTAGCTGATAGGACACATCTCCTGGACAAGGTTTTTCTTTTATAAATAAGGTCAAATGCTAAGACAAATGTCACGGTAACCTGACAATTTAACGTGGCTATAACGGAGGAAGTGAAGAGAGCACGTTTCCTCATATTCTCAATCAAATTATTGAGTCCGGGCGGTTTTACAGGTCATGTTAATACAGTACTCACTCCCTACAACGGCCCTCCAAACAACAAATCACTCCTTACAACGACCCTTGCCGCAGCTCCCTAAATAGGACAATTATGTCTAACTCTTTTACTGCTGCAATATCGTCTGCTTAAAATTGTAGTCTGATTTTTTCTCAAAGTTACATAATGGACAGAAATACATTTTTGACGAGTAACAAACAGCGTTACGCGGCGTCTGATCTGGATTCAAGCTGTTTGCAAATGTAAGCCAATTTTCCTCTCTTTAACGATCCCTTCCGAACCCGAACAACGCACACAACATTTTTGTCTCCCAATGCATGACGCTGTAGAGAGGGAGCACTGTAGTCTTCACAGAGAGTATTACAGTGGAGAATCTGTTAAACGCAAACGTACGCAAACGCAAAGCACGAAAACGCAGAATAGTACAACTTTTGGACAATTCTGATATTTCATGTTTATCTTGGTGGCAAACAGTTTGGAGCCTGATCAGACGCCGGGTTACCCGGCGTCTGATCTGGCTCCAAACTGTTTGCACTGCAAATAATAGTTTTAGCGTAAACGCGTTTATTGGGAAAGAATAACACATTATCCACTGTATACATCTCTATCACAGGCTACATCTCCAAATGCAAAGATTCTTGACAAAACTATTTTCGTACAATTTGTAAGCAATAAAACATCGCGATTACAATCTTTATGTAAAATATGTCAAATATAAGAGTTTTCAACCGAAAGTAAATAAAATATTAGTGACAAATCTTAAAACTATTTCGTGTATTTTGAAAGTAAAACCATTCAACATTTAGGCCATTAGATTGTTTTTTCTAAATGTGTTTGTGGTATATTTTCTTGTAAAAGACGCTGACAGAGACTGAAGCGCCGTAATGCTTTTTAACCCATTACCCAATAGAAGCACCTTTAAGCGCATTTAATCTATTCATCCACTGAAGAAAATAATTCCAATTTAGACAGTCATAAACATGTATTATAAGAAAAAGTTTCTATGTCCCTACAATCACATATTTTTGCTCTCTGCACAAATATATTGTAGGTTTAATTAATAGCATTCACTGCCTTACCAAGATTACACTAGTAAATTGCAAACAGTTTGGACCCTGATCGTTCGCCGCGCAACGCACCGTCATATCATGATACAAGCTGTTTGGCACTCATTTCAATATTTCTTAAGTCAAAATATCTAAAATTAAATTTGAATATTAAAAGCAGACGACAATTGTTAAAATTTGATGACGTCATGACATCGAAGGGGTTTACATTACACTTGTTGACGTCCGTTTAACATATCGCACAACTAGACTACTAGGACAAGCGACCCAACTCGCGACCCAACAATTGTGATGGTATATTTCGGTTCAAAACCGGCGCTGGTCGTTGATAGCGCTTATCAAATATACATTTGCCCCAAAATGTTTTGTAGCCATTCTGCGTACTTGCCCTTTCCTTCATACACTGTTTCTGGCTTGTTTTAAAGACTGGTTATCACTTAACCATTTCCCTTATAGAAGCGACTTTTAGCACATGCATTTTATTCATCCGCTGAAGCAAATAGTTCCAAATTATACCATAATGAATATGTGTCATATTTAATACTTTCCTTATTCTAGCAGGTAAAAGCTTAAAGAAGGCTGAAAGTAAAGCAGAATGCGCCATATGGCGCATTCTACTTTACTTTCAACCTGCTTTAAGTAGTCACCTGTTTTTTAAATAGAAACAGGCTATCTGGTAATGGGTTAAAGCAGGTTGAAAATAGAGCAAAATGCGTCACTTGGCACATTCTGCTTTACTTCCATCCTACTTTAACTTACAATATGATGCAATAGAGGAATATTTCGCATGTTGCATATTCATAACTGTCTTAACTTTAGTGGGTAACACTATCAAATAAAGGCATATTTATAGAGTAAAAGGTTAATTACTAGTGATGAGGCTTGTGTTGGCACTCGTTCAGTTAAGAAGCAAGGTATATCCATACAACCGGACAAGTAGCTACTTTATTCATAACAACAATAATGAATTGAGCTCGTCTAAGGGCGGTCTGGATTATTCGATTCTGCATTCAATCCCTTCACTGCCTTATATCGAGTACAGTGGCTATTTGCAATTTTGATCTCGATCCAGTACAATGTTTTTCTAAACAATTTGATTTTAAACTGTTTTGCACTTGTAACGATAATTCTGTAGTCAAAATGGGCGACATCTTAGTTTGAAAAATAAAAGCAGACGACACTTGTTTAAGGCAGTTCACCTCACGACAGTGTTAAGAGGAGATTATTCAGTACAAATACATGTAGCATGGAACTACATTTAAGGCCGCAGTGGCGGAAGCCACAGTAAATGTTATTGCAAGCAGGTTTTTGTCAGCTATGACGTTTTGAAGCCTGTGCTACCAAATTCCTCACTGAAACCACTTGAATATTTAAATATATTTTTTGTCAATGTATTACAATCTAACAAACAGCGCAAACCCTGATCAGAGGGTTCTTGGTTTTCATTGCTTGTATAGGACAAAAACGGTCGTAAGTCATATCTTTAAAATACATTTAATTTCTGACTTCTCTATCTTATCCTCTTATGTGACATCTCTTTGGACTCGTCTTTTCAAGAGGATTCCTAAAGGATGTCACAAGGCAGGAATAGATTGAGATATAAATAATAATCGAGACTTTTATAATCTGACTTACTACATTTGTCGTACAAAATTTAATGAATCGGGCCCTTGGTTTACAAAGTCTGCGTATATGCTACGTGACAAGAGTTCAAAGGGTCCAAATGCAACCATTGGAATCTCTGAAGCATGAGAACCCCTGAAGGTAAACCAAAAAGTTTTAAAGGAAATTTCTAATTGACCCTGTCCTGCTAATCCCTTTGCCGCTGATCGCGACTTAACTGATTTTAGCAAACAGTTTGGATCCAGATCAGACGCCGCGTAACGCGGCGTCTGATCTGGATCCAAACTGTTTGACACTCATCCTGAGGTTTCTTTACTTAAAATGTATAAAACTAAATTTAATAAATTTTGCAGACGACACTTTCGAAGCAGGCGATATCGCCGCAGGATAAGGGTTAAGCTGTAATCTACATACGACTGCTCTTGGTCTTCTTCTGCAGTAAGTGTCGTATGCAACACTTTGGCTCATGTCCTGATTATAGTTTTGAACAGATGTGGTCACTTAAACAGGTTAAAAGTAAAGCAAAATGCACACAGTTTGTTTTACCTTCAGTCTGCTTTAAAGATATTGAAAAGAAAAAGGGCCTAAAACTTATTTATGCAAATGAGTGCCATCTATACATGTACATATATTATCTATACATGTACATGTATATATTAGTTTAATTGAACGATTTATATTTAAAACACAATTCCAAAAATAAAAAATAAAAATTGAGCTTTGTCGGGGAGTAGAAAAAGCGATGGAAATATCTAAAACTAAATTCCGGTGACTTTTCTTGAATATGTTGTTAGCCTTATCATATTTCAATGCCATATGCACGACAATGCCACACATTTGCTTTTATTTGAGTATTTTCTTTATTCAAACACCCCTTTCGGTTTTCAGTTTTCAGTCTCCTCAAGCTACTAGGCTATGGAAATTAATTCTAAATGTACATATTTATGACTGTATAAAATGAAACGATTTCTTCAGTGGAAGAATAAAATAAAGGCGTAAAATGGGTATAAATTATCGAGTAATGCGTTCCAAGAGTCAATCTGTACGTTTAATGTCGTACATTGGGCTCCATAAATTTGGCAATAGACAAGTTCAGTTTTGCACAATCTTGAGTAGTGGCAAAGGATATCGTCTCCCGAATTGTAGTCAGCAAAAAATCAAGTCCATTCATTGGTTGTCCTTATCTTTTTGTCCTATTCCCAAGACTGTAGAAACAACAGCTGTTTATAATGACAATCCTTTAAGGTCACATCACCGAATTAAAATCGTGTTTCAAATATACATAATACATTTAAACAAAAACAGTAATATTATTCTATTACGATCACTACATTATTTGAATGTTTTGGTGTTTAATGCAGGTGTATGACTGCTTAAAGCAAAGTGAAAGAAAAACAGAAAACTCAGTTTAAGAACTCTCTGTTTTATTTTTTTATCTTGCTTTAAGCTGTCGCTCGTTTTTGTACAACCGTTTAACCTTCTTTTTTGTGGTCGTAACAGAGCGGTTTTACTGTATGACCTCATTCGTGATAAAACGTCAGAAACACTTGGAGGCGTACACATTTATTCCAGGAACTACACTGAAACCTCTCTAAACCGGAACCTCTAAATACCGGCATTCTCTCTAAACCGGACAAAACCTATGGTCCCGTTTCCAACCCTACTTTTTTTTAAACCCATTGCACAATAAATACGCATTTTTACGTCTTTGGTTTGTTCTTACACTGAAGAAAATAGTTGGTATATTCTAGCAGATGATAGCTTAAAGCAGGTTGAATGTAAAGCAGAATGCGCCTTAAGGCGCATTCTGCTTTACGTTCAACCTGCTTTAAGTGGTCAGCTATCTTCCTGCTAGAAACAAGTCCAAACCCCTCTAAACCGGAAACCCCTCTAAACCGGACATTTTTGTTGTCCCCACACATGTCCGGTTTAGAAGGGTTTCACTTTATTTGTAAACCAATGTAAAATGCAGCAAGGCTACGATATTTCTTTAAAGTTAACACTTTAACCCCTTTACTTCATAGCCTATTTCTAGTTCTGAAGACAGTCGACCACTTTAAACAGGTTGGAAATAAAGCAGAATGAACATTAAGGTGCATTCTGCTTGAATACCAGCCTGATGTAAGCTACCATCTACTAGAAAATAGAAAATATTTATTATGATACTTATGCATGACTGTATAAATTGGAACTATTTTCTTCAGGGTATGACTAAATTAAATGCGTAAATATGCGTATCAATGGAGTAAAGGGTTTAAACGTCTCAAAAAAACTCCTTTGAGATCACGCTGCATAACGTTCATTATACAGTGGAGAATCTGTTATTCTTTCCCGTTTAAACGCAAACGTACGCAAACGCAAAGCGCTAAAACGTAGAAAAGAACAACTTTTGGACAATTCTGATAGTTCATGTTTATCTTGGTGGCAAACAGTTTGGAGCCTGATCAGACGCCGGGTTACCCGGCGTCTGATCTGGCTCCAAACTATTTGCACTGCAAATAATAGTTTTAGCGTAAACGCGTTTATTGGGAAAGAATAACACATTCTCCACTGTACACATTCACTGCCTTAACCCTTTCACTGTCAACTTTTTCGTGAGATTTTTACCCCTTCACCGTTTCTTTGTCGTCTGTTTCAATTTTGTTGTTTGCAATGTCGTTTCAAAGTTAAAAATAAGGCAAAGTGACTGAAGACATTTATAATGAGTGACAAACAGTTTGGACCCTGATCAGACGTCACGTTACGCGGCGTCTGATCAGGATCCAAACTGTTTGCAAACGCGTTTTGAATGGCGATTGAGAGTGAAAGGGTTAATGGCTGACATTTTGCATGTTTTTATTTATAATTTGTGGGCATGCATACGTTGTTTTTCTCAAGAAACCTTGATATGACTTTCACACAACGTGGATCCTGATCAGACGCCACCATATGCGGCCTCTGATCAGGATCCAAACTGTTTGCAAATGTTCATTTTGACGGCATTGGCAGTGTATGGGTTAACCAATTGCCCACCATACGTAACTACTGTCGAGCTGACAAATAGTTTGGATCCTGGTCATATTTTACCGTATCACAACCATGAATTCATCTCTTTTAATATTGTTGTCGGCTATTTGTTTTAAAAGTTAATTTTAACGAGTTAAGGCCAGCAGTGTAATGGTGAAACATACATATCTTCATTGATTGGTTGTTAGAAAGTGGTTGCCAAGACAGCATAAAAACCGTGCAAGTTAATTACGCCATTTTATTTCCCGTTTTAAACCGAACAAATCGTCAATGTAATCAGGAAAATGCAGAAAATGACAGTTGTTTTTGAAAAAAATGAGGATGGATTAAAATCTGACTGGCAAACAGTTTGGAGCCTGGTCCGATGCCGACTTTCTTTGGCTTATCTTGCTCCAAACTCATTGCAATGGACATACAGCGGAGAAGACTTTATTGTTTTCACTTTTAACCAACGAAGCACAAACTAAATGCATTGAAATTACGCAAATGTCAAAGGTTTGAAACTGTATACAGTATTTGTTTAACTTTATCGGCAATTAGTTTGGAGCCTGATCTGACGCCAGATGGTGGTCTTTGTCGTTAGGTCTTGTATATTCTGTTAGTTGAAACTTAGTATATCAATTTTACAAGGAGAGTTCTGTTATGGTATCTATTTGATAGTAGTCCAAGGTAATCTGTGTATTTCATGTCTTCAGGTGCTCAAGTCTTCCAGGGCTGAACTCGCTGTTGTTTTGTAAACTGACTATTGTACGATACTGGTGTAAAGGGACCATTGTTGCCTTAAATGCATATCTACATTAGAGAACACATTGCGGTTAAAAGTGTAAAGCCGATCAATTCATGGCGCGAAAGAGCCGATTATAAAATGAATGTCCAAAGAGACATAAAGTCATACAATTCAACTCATTACTATATAAGTACGCATGTGTACGCCTTCATTTTATTCCTACATTGAAGAAAAACAACATTTACCTTTATACAGGCATGCATATACATAAAACGGAAAATTGCCTAAATCATAGCGGGTGGTTTTATAAAGCAGACTAAAAGCTAAGAAGAATGCTTCTCAAGACACATTCTGCTTGACTTCCAATTTTATTTTAGTGACAATATTTCTTTAAAACTAGAAACAGTCCATACGGTTAAGGGTTACAGTGAAATCATTCGAATACAACATGTTTGTATTATGTAGGTTTGTGTAAATTGGACAAGGACATGGTTTAACTCATTATTCCCTGAACATTCCAATGAACAATTCCAATTTACAATAAAGGCTGGTCCATTTTAGACTATTTAGGGTTGTTTTTAATAATATATTTCAAAATGACAAACAGTGAAGTCCCTGATAAGAGGGCTCCTGCAGGAGCCCTTTTATCAGGGATTTCACTGTTTGCAATAGACAAGTGTACTCTTCACAGGTACACTTTTTGTAAAGTACGCATATACGACACTAGGGCTCGATGAGTTAACCATGCAAGAGGTATGCAAATGTAAAAGTAAAAATTAACTTGGATATTTCGGTCATTATATGATAGTTCCTTAACCGCTTTATTGTAGAATCTGAAAATATAACGCAGATAGCATTTTTATAGCCGGAAATGTTTTTGCGATTAACAGGCTGAACATCTGGTACATTTATTAAATATGTACAGGGACACAAATGAAGATAGAGTTCTTTCCTCTCTGAAAATTCAAAGGCAAATTTAAGTTTGCAATTAAGTCGAGTGCATTTTTGATTACTTAGGTGTTTTGGTCAATGCCTTGAAATATGAAAAACAGTACATCGCTCCCTCTCTACAACGACATCCAGTGGGAGACACAGATTGTGTGTGTTGTTCGGAGGGAGTCGTTATAGAGAGGGGAAAATCAAGACTTGGCTTATATTTGCAAACAGTTTGAATCAAGATCAGACGCTGCGTCACGCGGCGTCTGATCTTGATTCAAGCTGTTTGTCACTCATAATTATATTTATTCTATCAAAATGTCCACTTATATAATTATAATGTTAGGAAAAGCAGCAGACGACTATTCTAAGCAGACGTCATTGCAGTAGTAAAACCATTAGACATTTATTCGGTTTAGGGAACTGCGACAAGGATCGTTGTAAGGAGGAAGTCGTTGTTAGGGGCCGTTGTAGGGAGGGAGCACTGTACATACCTGATCAGATGGCTCCTTGACAAATTATACTAGTTATTATCGAAACAAATAAATGTGATCTAATTTATGTCAGTTAAATTATTTAGGCAAATAATTTGCAATTAACATTTAAGAAAATTTGTAGTAGTGCTTATTGATTACATTTAAATTAGTATTGTACATTCTGATATGAAATGCACCTACATTTGCTTTTTTATCTCTTCAAAACCTTACCCCGAGTACAATGGTTATTTGCAAACAGTTCGGGGCCCGTTTTACTAAACAACTTACGCAAAATGTTTGCGTAAGTCAAAATCGTTAAACTCTTGTTTTTCGATCATAAACGTTTGTAAACAGCAAATAGCCAGATCAGAGGACGCGCTTAAAGCGCGTCCTCTGATCTGGATATTTGCTGTTTGTAGCAAGTGAAAATATAAATTAAATTTTAAAATTTTGACTTACGCAAATAATTTGCGTAAGTAGTTTAGTAAAACGGGCCCCGGATCCTGGTCAGACGTCGCATAACGTGCTGTCAGATCAGGGTCCAAACTATTTGACACTCAAATTGATATTATTAAGTCAAAATACATATATTTTAAGATTGCGAAATAAAGCAGACGGCAATTATTTAAAATTGATGACCTCATGGTTGTAAATGGGTTAATTGTGGTTGGTAAAGAAATGATACCAATCGAAAATAGAAGCATTACGTAGTCAAAGTTGGACTGAATCGAGCATAGTGCGCATGATCTAGTACACTGTATGTGTATATATTGAGAGAACAAGAGAGACAGTCTAAGACATTGCCGAAGCTAAGGTAAGACATTGGCGTTATGTTGTTGGTGATTTGCTAAAACTTTGGATTTGAATGCTATCGATAAGGCGATAACTAGTAGAGAAGAACACAAATATATTTATATCTCTTTTTTTCTTATTAGTAGGCCAACGTTTTGTATGTTGCGATGTTAAGATATTGTTTCTGTATTATAGCATACTATATATTATATTCATACTTGTACTAAAATTTGGCGTCAAGGGAATGCCCTTTTCTTATGTTGGTAAAATTTGTGGCTCAACCCTTTTGCTTTAGTATCTTGAATAAAGTGCAAGCTGTGGTGACGAGATAAATACTATATTCAGTAACTGTAAAACAGACAGAATATTTTAATATTTCTCAACAAAAATGTTTATGAACAAAAGTCCAATACAAACAGTTAGAAGCTAGAATATATGCCGCGTAACTTAGATTCTGATAACGGCGACTCATCAGGGTCTACAGTGTATGTCAATGTCCACTTTAGTAGACACTAGGCTGACATGTAAGTACAGCATCGGATCTTTTACAAGTATTTATGTTTTACGTACAATATGGCGGCCGTCAAAACAACGATATTAGCGGTTGCGTTTTAACCCTTTCACTCTCAATGACGTCATAAAGCGCATATGCAAACAGTTTAGATCCTCATCAGACGCCGCGTAACGCGGCGTCTGATCAGGATCCAAATTGTTTGACAATGGTTTTGAAATTTCTTTAGTCATACTGCCTTAAATTTAACTTTGAAACGATATTGCAGACAACAATATTGAAGCAGATGACACAATGGCGGTGAAGGGGTAAAACTCTCACGATAGTTTTGATCATGGAAGGGTTAACAGCGCAAACAACGGAACTATCCAGTTGAGTGTGTTAGAAACTGGAATTGACCATTGGAAGTTTCAGGGAGCAAAGAGTTGAAGGATAGTGCCAGAAAACTGAATGACAAATTCACACAATGCAAACAATGAAGATTCTAATAACAGGGTTCCTGAAGGAGCCCTATGAACAGCTTCTGTTTTGAACTTGATATTTTAGGGAAATAATCAGTGTTTACTGGTTATTATTTAGTAGTAGTTTACAATTTAAAAATTCAGCTGAACTGCCGTCTGTTTCATATGTATTGTATGCGTAAAAATTACATATGAATTTAAGGCTCGTTAACCATTTCCTCTCCGAAATTGAATCAAGTCTAGTTCCCAAGGTAGTCTAGTATTATTCTTGACTATTTAGGGTTGTTTTTGTCACTGCATTGCAGTATGACAAACAACACAGGCCCTGATCGTATGGCTCCGTTATGTGTTCATAACATGTAGGAGACAATGTTTTTCTTTCCCAATAAAGGGGTTTGAGCCACATCCCCAAACAATTACAAGACAGAAAACAACAACAACAACGATTTCTATTGCAAACTGTTCGGAGTAAGATCAATCGCCGATAGTAACCAGGCAAACTATTTAGAAATACAAAACATCGGGTCACATTGATGTATTATCAGGATCCACACTGTTTGTACTGTCCTGTATAAAATCCCCAGTATTTACATATCAACTTACAAAGTGTTACAGTGGAGAATGTGTTATTCTTTCCCAATACACGCTTTTACGCTCAAACTATTATTTGCAGTGCAAACAGTTTGGAGCCAGAACAGACGCCGGGTAACCCGGCGTCTGATCAGGCTCCAAAATGTTTGCCACCAAGATAAACATGAAATATCAGAATTGTCCAAAAGTTGTTCTTTTCTACGTTTTAGTACTTTGCGTTTACGTACGTTTGCGTTTAAACGGGAAAGAATAACAGATTCTCCACTGTACCTCCCAACAACGACCCCCGACAACGATTTCCTCGTTACAACAACGTTTGCCGCTGTTCAAAAACAAGAAACTATTGTATTACATTTTAACTGCCACAATATCGTCTGCTTAAAACTGCCGTCTGCTATATTTCTTCTGAAAGTCACATAATTGAAATTTTGACAGAAAGAAACATCATGACGAGTGATAAATAGCTTAAATCCTAATCAGACACCCGTCTGATCTGGAGTCAAGCTGTTTGCAAATGTAAGTCAATTTCCCTCCGTATAACAACTCCCTTCGAACAACACTCATACTATTTGTCTTTCCATGGGTGTTGTTGTAAGATAGGGAGCACTGTATATTGTATCTTAACAATTATGTCAAATGTAAACACTTTTGAACCAGATCAGATCCCGGCTCTAAAATACCTGTCTTTCAATTGACAACAAATGGCAAGAATCAACAAGCTGAATTTTTTTCTACAATTTCTTATTTATGCTTTACTCGTTTTATCTTCGATCATAATGAAAATAATAACGTTTTCTCCCTTGTAAGATTTTAATGCTTAGGCACAGGGTCCTAAGTTCAAACAAATAAAGCTATCTACAGCTTTGCAGTGGAGAAGACATTATTTAAAAAATAACCACGGTTATGCTTAAACTTTTATTTCTTTTGTAAACAGTTTGGAGCTAGATCAGTCCGGGCAACCCGATGTCTAATAAGAGTCGAACATGTTTGCTACTAGGATTTAAAAGAATTCGTCAACATTGGTTCGCTCTAAACTAGATAGTCATATCGTAAAACACCAACATGGTTAACTATGGTGTTCTTTAGGTTACAGAACAACAAATAGACAGGAAGTGCTGTCATGGTCCAGTCGAAAGAAGTTCTCTGAGTTATACATGTAGTGCCAACGTTTCTTGCCAAAAAACGGCAATTTGTCACAATTGATGATGAAAGGGCAAACACTAAGAGAAGGCATTATGACAAAACACTCGAACGTATTAAAATGAAACTTAAATTTATGCAACAAAATGTAGAAAAGGGCTTTTTAAATATTCTGGCAAATTTATTTTTATCTGAGTGGCAAACAATTAATTGCCTGATCTGACGCCGGGTAACACGTCGTCTGGTAAGAATCAATTATGTTTAAAATGAACATGCTCACTGTTTTCACAACCGTACTTAGCGGAAAAGAGTAACGAACATGTATTCCAAATAGTTGTTAGTGTAACAGTGGAGAAAACGTTATTCTTTCCCGTTTAAACGCAAACGAAACGCAAAAACATTGCAATAAAACGTAGAAAATGACAAATTTGTATCTGAGTGACAAACAGTTTGGAGCCTGATTGAACGCCGGGTTACCCGGCGTCTGATCTGGCTCCTAACTATTTACGATGAAAATAGTAGTTTTAGCGTGAATGCGTTTATTTGGAAAGAATAACGTTTTCTCCACTGTATGGTAACGTTACTTCGTACAAAACAAGAAAATGGACCGTTTACTCTCGTGACTTTTTGAGGTTATTTTCTCTGTTCCTTCCTTGTTCCTTATCTTATCGCCCTTCATTCAAGACTGTAGGACACAACAGCTGTATACAATGACAATCCTGTAGGTCACATCACAGGAACAAAATCGTGTCCAAATATACATTTAAACAAATACAGTAAAATAATGACCCCTCAACAATTTGAATTATTTGGTGTTTAATGCAGGTACACGGCTACTTAAAACAAGGTTTAAATAAAACAGACATCTTCTTTTAAGAGATCACTATATTGTTTTTATCTGGTTTTAAGCTGTCGTCCGTTCTTGTACAATTATTTAACCTTTCTTTAAAGGTCGTATTTAAAAGGTTTAACTGTATACATTAAAAATACTGTAAAAATACGACTACTAAATAGTTTTGAATTATTTGGTGTTTCATGTAGGTGCATGGCTGCTTAAAGCAAGGTGAAACTAAAACATACACTTCCTTTTAAAAACTCCCTGTGTAAGTTTTATCTGGCTTTAAGCTGTCGCCTGTTTTTGTACAATCATTGATTTTTTTGTAAGTGGTCTTTATAACCCTTTACCTGATAGCATTGTTTCTAGTATTGAAGATATGTGACTACTTAAAGCAGGTTGAACGTAAAGCAGAATGCGCCCTAAGGCGCATTCTGCTTTACTTTCAGTCTGCTTTAAGCTATTAACTGCTAGAATAAGGAAAGTATTAAATATGACACATATTCATTACAGTATAATTTGGAACTATTTTCTTCAGCGGATGAATAAAATGAATGTGCTAAAAGTCGCTTCTATAAGGGAAAGGGATAGAGAGGGTTTACTGTTTGACATGACCTCATTCGTGATAAAAGGTCAGAAACAACTGGCCAAACACTGTGAATCCTGATCAGACGCCACGATACCCTGCGTCTGATCAGGAGCCAAACTGTTTGCAAATGTTCATGTGGTCGGTTATCAGTGTATGGGATAACCAATTGCCCACCGTACTTGACTACTGGCAAAGTTGGCAAAGAATTTGGATCCTGATCAGATGCCAGATCGTCTGCTTTATCCATTTCACCACAATTAATTCATCTAATTAAATACTGTTGTCTGCATGTTTGTTTCAAAGTTAAACTTAAGGAAGTATGCCTGAAGAAATGTAGACTTCAGTGTGAAATAGATTGGATCCTGATCAAACGTAGAGCAACTCAGCTTCTGATTAAGTCAAAACATTGAGATTGAACATGATTAAATATAAACCCTTTCGATGCAAGGACTCTTGTATATTAGCCTATGAAATCGGAGGATACGTTCAGGAAAAGTGTAGCCATGTAGGAGTTTACAATATGTACAGTGTTCCCTCTCTACAACAAGTCCCAATTGGAGACACAGTTTGTGTGTTTGTTCGGAGGGAGTCGTTATAGGGAGGGGAATGAAAACTTGGCTTAAATTTACAAACATCTTGAATCCAGATCAGACGCCGCGTAACGCGGCGTCTGATCTTGATTCAAGCTGTTAGCCACTCGTCATTATATGTTTTCTATCAAAATGTTCATTTAAATGTAACTTGGAGAAAAAACAGCAGACGACATTTTAAGGAGACGATATTGCAGCAGTAAAAGCATTGAACATAAGTGTCCTGTTTAGGGAACTGAGGCAAGGGTCGTTGTAAGGAGGGAGTCGTTGTAAGGAAGGTCGTTATAGGGAGGGAAAAAAGTATCTTAATTCTCCCTTATCTATTGATAGATCAAAAGTGGATGCCACTAATCGTAAATATAAGTAAGAAATTTATCTAACGACTTCTCACATTATAATAGTCCTTATCGAAACAAATGATTATGATGTCATCAATGTCTTTGGCAAATAAACATAGATGAAACTATTTATTAATGTTACCGAATTACATTTATATTGATAGTGTACATTCAGATATGAAAAAGACCTACATTTTCACTTAACCCCTTTCACTGCATTGCCTCGAGTAGTATGATTATTTGCAACAGGTTGGATCCTGTTCACATACTGCATTATGCTGTATCTGAACAGAATCCAAACTATTTGACACTCAATTTAAAATTAAGTCACACTACTTCAAACAAGAAATATCTTTAAAAAAGATATTCGGCGGAATGGGTGGTGAAGGTAATGATGTATATGGAATTGATTTTATCCAAGTTTGCAAAAAATAGGATGGTAAATCAGGATATTAAGCTTAATATTGATCTAATAAGACACGCGCAGTAATCTACGACCACATACATATAACCAAAGACTGAATGTCTTGAGAGTCGCCAAGAATGAGGTTTTGCAATCTACTGGATCTGAGGTTAATCATTAGTTTGTTAAGGCAGTTGGTCTCTCAAAGACTGAAGGTGAAAGTACAGCAGAGAGCATTTACACACGTTTATGCTTTTGATCGGGCTACATTTTGCTGCAAGTTGTCAGCTGTTTGTCAGCTGTTTTTATTCCATCAATAAGTACTTTTTCAGAGGTGGTTGTAGAGAGATTTACTTGAAAATTCTTGACAGAAGGTACAGTTTGCACATGGATCTACTGCTTGGTTCAAATTACCACTTCCATCTTTATAAGCCAATTGAATTGCACTTACTTCTTCCTAGGATGTGACTGAAAGTGATGAGAATTTTTAAAGACAGATCTAGATCACGGAATTATACTTCCATGTCTAGATCTACGTGTATCATTTTTATTTTGTAATTTGTAGATACCATAAATTACTAAAATTCGTATGTGTGTGCTCTTCTGTTAGTTGTTTATACTTTAAATATGGTTTGATTGTTTAAATATTCTCAATCACCTGATTTTGATTTGAGATTTTTGGAAAGCACCCCCGAAATATGCCGAATATGAATTGTTTGAAACGACCCCTCAAATGAGAAATTCATGTTGCCACCGGTAAATAAAGCAAGTGTCCGCTTCAAGAATTCGTGTATGGAATTTGTCTTGTAGAGTTAGTTCTATGTTCTGATTTATTATAAAAATATCTACAAAGTGTAGCAATGTACGTTTTAGGTATCTACGTGTTGTTGGGTTTTCGCATTTAACCAGGGATAATATATCAAAATGCCCGTACCATTTAAGTTATAAAACATTCATAATTTGATTTCATTATTTTATTAAATTGAAAGCATTTACTTGGTAGGTCATTTACATAAATAAACGCTGTTTATAAAATCAATTAGTGTGGCGATTGAAAATGTATGCATGGAATTTCAATAGTGCAGTTAGTTTTAATAACCATTTCTTAAATCATGATCAAGTATTTGCCAATTTGAATCAGTTACATATATAGTGTAGAGTTAAGCACAAATATGTTTCAAGAAAATAACAAACATGGGAACAAATGACCAGAGAGCATACACTAACTTGTGCTTTAAATTGTCGTCAGTGTTGATATGTTAACTTAAAACGTAAGTTTGTGTGAAAGAGTGCACAACTAGATAATCAACATATAGTTTCTTCACGCACTGTTACCCGAGCCCTCTAAAGCCGAGAACTCCGCGAACGCCGACGAATGTAAATTACCACAGTTAGTGTTCTCTACCATTGAGGTTATGTTCTTCACTATCCTAAAACTATCTCTAGAGCGCCTTGATATCACATCATCGATGCCACGTGGACATCAACCCTTTTATTGCCATTGTTACGTCTTAACCCATCCAACATATTCACTGCAACATCATCATCTGCTGTTAATTTCTAAAGACAATACTTATATATAGTTTGACTTAACCCTTTCATGATCAAAGCTATCGTGAGGTTTTTATCCCTTCACCGCCATATTGTCGTCAATTGTTGTCTGCAATATCGCTCAAAAGTTAGTTAAATGCAGAATAACTGACGTAATTTCAAAATAAATCACAAACAGTTTTGATCCTGATCAGAAGCCGTGCTAATAAATCACAAACAGTTTTGATCCTGATCAGAAGCCGTGCTACGCGGCTTCTGGTCAGAATCAAAACGGTTTGCAAATGCGCCATAAGACTTCGTTTGAAGTGAAATGGTTAAAAAGTAGTTTAGATCCTAATCAAGCGACACGTTACGCTGCATCTGACCTGTATCCTAATTGTTGTAATATGTTAGTGTTATAGAGTTTGGCTTTATCCATAGCTATCCATTACAATTAGGCATATTAAAATTTCTTTCATTTTAAATGAAACCAAACATAACGCTTTAAACTTAAAATATGTCATAACTTTAAAAAAAAAAAGCATAGCGGCAAACTGTTTAGAACCAGCTTAGACGTCGATATAACCGAAATTTGGATTTGAACTCAAACTGACTAGCACGTTGCATTCCCAAACGCATTTATTTTAGAAATCACGTCATACCTAATGTATGAACATTTTTTCTATACATATACGTCAAGAATTCATTACTTTCAGTCAACTTTTATTTCTTGTTGTCATAAGTGTTAATTCCAGTATTAGTTACGGTGGACTTCAGAATACAGTACGTCGTAGAATCCTATAAAGGTTTTTACACGACGGACGATAAGAGATGCCGTTCTATCGGCGATGATCTCGTAGGGCTAACTCAAAAGCATCTACGGAATCAGCATGCCCTATGCTGTATGGCAGTTTGTTCCATTGTATCATAGTGTCTACAAAGAAGGCATGTCTGTACTGAGGGGTTTTGCTATTTAGGACTGTGAGCCCTCTTGTGTTGTTGCATACTTGATTTTCAATTACATGTATCTGTAGTATTCGTGCTGTAATCTTTAAATTTAGTAGCTCTAATGTTTCGTCTGGTTTGTGCCAGGTTTGTAAATATTTGTGTTGGTAGAGCTGGTACTACCGTGTACATAAGTGTCAGACGGAGGTTAACTCTCCTGTCTTCATGGGTCTCTAGTTCCAGTCATTCTCTCATTTTTATGATAGCCCCTATCTCCCTGTCTTTGTAGTTCTTAGTTATAAATCTGATTGCACCATTTTTATTTGTTTTCTAATGTTTCTATGTCCCCTTTGTGGTAAGGAATCCAAGTGTGGCATTAGCTTTTTTTACATACATGGTTTACGTGTACACTCCATTTGAGAATTTTGGATATCTGTTTGCCTAGATGTTAACTATCTTGTACCTCTTGTAGAAAGTGACTATTGAGTTGGTACAATTTGATTACCTTTTTGTTTAAGGAGAGTATGTAGCATTTCTAATCGTTTACCAGCCATAATAACGTTAAACACATTCAATATCTTTCACTGTCAACGACGGCAAAATGCGCCACTGTAAACATTTTTATTCTGATCAGACAGTGCGTAACGAGGCGTCTGATCAGGACCCACATTTTTCGACAATCAATCTCGTATACAATTATTTTGCATAACACCATTATACTTAAATCAATGCAAACAAATGTTTGGTATGATAACGATTAATAAATGCAACTTAATACATCGGAAGGATATTTTGCTACCTTCTTTGTTAGGCTCGCATGAATATGTTTTAAAGATTCACCGAGATTATTTTACTTTTCAGAATCCAAGATGAAAGTTTGTCTGGCACTTCTCGTTCTCCTGCCCCTGGCATACAGCATGAGTGTCGACCTGGACTCTCTGACTGAGGACCAGAAACGTTTCCTCTTCAGGAGTAAGTACACCATAATGACCATAAGTACTGGGCCAGACAGTCCCGAACAAACCGTATAGTCCCTGGTCAGACGGCTCCCCCAGGAGCAGTGTGATCAAGAACTAAGCTATTTGCAATTCGGTTTACTTTTTGGACACCTTTCTGTGATAAAAACAATTGATTTAGATAAGTACAGCGGTTATACAGGGTTTCTGAGTACTAGTATTTATGATTCCCACGATAGCCTGTTACACAGTGTTGCTATGTCGTTTCTTGAGACAATCGACTTCGACATGGTCAGGAAAATCATTTGCTTACATGTCGATATCTATTTTATTTGTCAACGATAGATTCTAAGCACTGTGTCTGAATGAAAAATCGATAAGGAAAATCAAATCGTTAAACCATGATTGGAAAAAGTACTACCGGTATACAGTAGAACATCTATTACGACCACTAAAAAGAAGGCTACGTGTCTGTATAAAAACAGGTGACTGCTTACAGCAATGTGAAAGTGAAACAGAAAGCTCCTAAAGGCGATTTCTGTTTCATTCAAATTGCTTTGAGAAGTCACCTGTCTTAAACAACATATACATGTATTTGACAAAAGTTAGTCGTTGTAATAGAGAGGTTCTACTGTATAAGCATCTGATCTGATGGTAGCTGTTTGCAATTATCGGTGCGCTATGAGTAGAGAATGGGATTGTAGAATCCCCAGGAATTATTCAAAACGAGCAGATATTTCTTTTTATTTCTTTGCGTGCATACATAAGCGATTCTCTGTAACAAAAACAAAATACATTTTACAATCACATAAAATTCATAGAGAGCAAAAGAAGGGACACGATTAGGCGAACAGATAGACAGAATAGGAAAAACAGGTATATAGATAGGTAAATAAACAGACTGTAATATAGAGATGTACATATACGTATTTTTACTCAACAAATAAAATTACGATACATTAATATTATAGAAACAAAATATTAATTAACATAACAAATATAATTTTAGAAATTTATATACAATTCATTTACATACCGATTTTGTTCTCCTTCCTGGATATTCTATATTTTCTTCTTGTTATTGTTTTCTTCTATTGTTTATTTTTTTCTTTTAATTACGTTCTGACGGTCATATAACGTAATCCGACGCGACGAAACGTTACCCGCTAATAATAGACAGGTAAGGTCCAGTCGCGCCAGATTAAAATTGACAGAAAAAACAATAATGGCCGAAACAAACATCGACCGTTATAGGGATAAACAACTCATAGGCAAGGCAGCGAAGGATAACGATCTCAGCGGCAATGAAGGGGTAACCAACTCAGGGGTAAGACATTGAAGGGGTTAGCTAACTTGGACTCAGGGGTAAGGTGATGAAAGGGCAACCAACCCAGACTTAGATCAATAGCCTACAGATAAACAAAACGTTTTACGCTCTAGACTAAATATATATTAATCAGTTTAATTTTTATGAGAAATATAAGGATTAATGATGCAGTTGACTCTGGAAGTGTTCTAGTTTATTTCCGCTATGTGTCCAGTGTTACCGTGTGGCTGTTTGTTTGATTTTGGAAGGTTTTCCAAAAATGTAATGTGTTTTCGCGATACCCCGAAGCCTTCGGCTTCGCGATACCCCGAAGCCTTCGGCGAAGGACGTGACATTGACAATGTAACAATGTGAATTGTTAATAACTGCTGTTGGTATCAATTCAAAATTTGGACAGGGATAACTGTCAGATCCACTCAAAGGTAACAACTTTTGAAACATTTGAAAAATGAGTGAAATAACAAATTTATAACTTAGTTTATATTTGTTTGGATCAAAAGGAAATGACGTAATAGATTATGACTCTCAAATCATCACACATGATAGTACAGCGGCTCGAGTAAAATCATGGCTGAGTATATTTTTTGGGATGAAAAGGAAATTACGTCATAGATTATGACTCTCAAATCATTACACATGATAGTACAGCGGCTCGAGTAAAAACATGGCTGAGTCGGGGGAGCGGATAGATCCTAATGATCCCCAATGTGTAAACCCATTGGATGGGATTTTTTTCAAAATAACTGATAGTCATGAGAAAACAACCATTGATTTTCTCATGTACGTGTTTTTTCAGTGCTTTCTAAAACTGACATCAGACTTTCAGCTACCTGATGATGTAAGTATTTATAAAATGAACTCCAGAAAGCAAGATCTGAAAGTTCACATTGTTTTAAACTGTGTAACTAGAACTGCTGAAGTATCTGAAATCGGACACAACACCTGGAGGGAAGACTGTTTGAATAAAACTACTCCAAGCATGCTTCGACAACTTGTCTGTCAAACAAATGCAAAACTCAACACTGCAGCCATGGCTCCGAGTGATTCTCAAAGTGAAGAGGAAGAAATGTTTGTGACTAGTGGACCATCAGTAGAAAGTAATGTTCAGATGATAAATCATAACTCAGCAATTCTAAATGCACTAAATGACTTAAAAATCTCTAATGAAAATTTAAGAAAAGAAATATGTGAGATCAAACCAATTTATGCTTCAGTTGTAAGGAATACAGCTACATCTGCATCTACATCACTACAGTCGTCCCAACAAACACCAGGTGTCGATTCTTTGAAAATATCTACGCCCAGATCTACACCTATGCCAAAAAACAAATTCCCAAGGCCCACAAAAAATCACGGAGTTCGTCAGACTAGATCTACGACAGAGAGAAAGATAGAATCAGTCACTAAAACTACTCTACTGGCAAGAAGATCAATCTTAAGTAAAGTAAATCCAAGGGGGTTGAAGCATGGTCTTTTGAAACACTGCATCCCTGGAGCAAAGATAGACACGCTGGCACAAGAGATCCTACTGTTCAACCTTGCAAAGTTTGAAACTATAATTATATACGTTGGCGGCAACGATATAGCTAATGGGAAGGATCCGGAGCTTATAGAAGAACAATATGACCAATTCATTACCCAGGTCTAAAAATTTACAATTTAAAAATTGCGCCAAGGGGTGACGTTGATGTTTCACCTCATAATAGTATCATAGATAGACTATGCATCCACCATACTATTGAAAGTGTGGACATTTATTCAGCTTTTCATGACCAAAATGGCATGATTTCTACAAGATACTTTAATCAGAATGACACAATCCACCCATCATCATCTGGTTTAAAAAGGATACTAGGTACAATGAACCTTAAGCATGCAATAGTGCATGACTTTGACAATGTTGTTTTCGTAAGTGCTGCTGATAGACGCTACAAAGGGCATAATAAGTCTAGACACTTCATTCACATCGTCCAAACCCCAAACAAATGTCTGAAATGTGGGGAGACAAATCATAACACTTATTCTTGTAGGCATAGAGCTCCAGTCACATGTTGGTTATGTGGATGTACAGGGCACAAACAGGGAAGGTGATTTTCTTTTAAATAGGGGTTAGGCAATGAGGCCGTCTTATCGCAAAGTGTACCTGATGTTTGCTCGATTTGCAATGCCTTAAACTGTTCGTGCCCTGATGTCAAATTAACTGTCAAAACTGATAACTTTCTTCCAGTTGTTTAGGGCTGGGTGAAAAGGGTTTGATTATAGGTCATTTAAATATTAATGGTATACGTACAAAATTTGATGAACTGCAACTTATGTTATCTGCCAACAAAATTGACGTATTTGGTATAAGTGAATCAAAACTGAATGAAGATATTCCTTCCACTTACTTTGGTATTGATGGCTTTCATTTACCTTTCCGAAAAGATCGGACCCAAAATAAGGGTGGAGGGATTTTAATCTATGTTAAAGACAACATTGATTGCATTAGAAGAGATGATCTAGAATCACATGATTTAGATAGCATTTGGCTTGAATTTAAGCAGCCTGGCTCTAGTCCGTTTCTGCTAAGCATTATGTATAGACCCCCTGATGCTCATTTAGAATGGAAAGATGATGATGATGAGTTGGGGTTTACGGCACTGCGACACAAAAAGGTCATATAGCACCGATGATTGATGAAGGGTGATGAGATGAAATGATGATGATTTCAGGAAGATGGTTTCGGTTAATCCCATCCGTTGACCAGCAGCGCATGGGATCAAAACCACCGACCTGCCTTCCTTTTAGTTCTTGGCAGAGGGAATAATCTCGGTCTAATAAACAGAAACAATTCCCTATGACAATTAAGCCCCAGAACTACGGCAAAGTAGGAAGGTCTCTGGGGATGGAAAGATGTTTTTGAAACAAATATTACAAATGCACAAATTGAAGACAAAGAATTATTAGTACTAGGTGATCTAAACAGGGGCCTAATAAGCGACATTATAAGCAAGAATGGATAGACTTCACATTCTCATTAGGCCTGACACAAATGATTCAATAATCCACTCGAGAATGTGACGTTTCGAAAACCTTAATTGATCATATCTACTCCGACAACCCCCAAACTTTAGTATGGGCATCGGTTCTCAAACTTGGTTTCAGCGATCATTTCCCAATATTTTGTGCTAGGAAGTTCAATAGTAAATGTGTGAAAAACAGACATCATCAGATAAAATACAGGTCTTTCAAAAAATTTGATGAAAATTCCTTCCTAGCAGATTTGAATAGTTTTGATTGGTCCGAATATATGAAAAGCGTTGAAATAGATGTAACTGTCAAATCTTTTACGCATACATTCACGTCTATTATTGACAAGCATGTCCCAATAAGACAACACAGAGTAAAAAAGATTCGCCAACCGGACTGGATAAACTCTGATATTTTAGACGCAATGAAAGATAGGGACAAGTTCAAAACCAGAAATGATACCTGTAATTACAGAATTTATAGGAATAAAGTTAATGAATTAATAGATGAGGCAAAAAAGAAATCATATGCAAAGAAAATTTCTGACGGTCAGAATAACCCGTCTACTGTCTGGAAATTATTTAATGAGTTGAAGTCAGGAAATCATTCTAAAGATAACATAAACAGCCTAAATATTAATGGCAATGTAATAAATGATGAAAAAAGGATGTCGGACGCATTTAATTCTTTTTTCACTAATGTTGCTTCTAATCTTAAAGAAGATATTACACCGTGCAGATTTGAAGACGTGAATAACTTTGCTGACTCTCGTTTTCCAAAACCTATGTATTTTAATATTCCACTTATAAACAGAGCTAAAGTGAGAAAATGCTTCTAAACTTAGACACTTCTAAAGCTACAGGCCTTGATGAAGTCGGTCCGAAACTGTTAAAACTGTCGGCTCATATTATTTTCCCTGTAAATCACTACATTCTTAATCAGAGCATATCGCAATGTTTTTTTCGTGATGCATGGAAACTAGCTAAGGTAACCCCATTATTCAAGACTGGGTCTAAGAATGATGTTAATATCTACAGGTCTATTTCTATCCTACCTACTCTATCAAAACTTCTAGAAAAACATGTACATGATGCTTTAATAAATCATTTAAATTATTACAATTTAATTGTTAAAAAACAAAGTGGTTTTAGGAAAGAGCATAGCTGTGAAACAGCTCTTGTTAATTTAATTGATAAATGGTTAACAGCAGTAAATAATGGTTATATTGTTGGAGTAAGAATGGTAGACTTTAAAAAAGCATTTGATTTTGTTGATTATGGAGTTCTTATCAAGAAACTTGAGTTATATAAATGTTCGAACAGAACGGTAAGCTGGTTCAAATCTTATTTAAGCGATATAAAACAAATGGTTAGTCTAAATGGTAGTATGTCAACAAAGCAAAACATTTCATGTGGCGTTCCTCAGGGCTCAATTCTTGGACCTCTCCTTTTTATCATGTTCATTAACGACCTGTCTCTCGCACTTTCAAATCTTATAAGTAGCACTGATATGTATACAGACGATACAACTATATGTGACATTCATCGATCAAAACTTGTTGAAAATAATCTTCAACTTTCATTAAATGTTTTACAAATCTGGTGCAAAAATAACGGAATGGTTCTAAATACCGATAAAACTAAGGTGCTATTAATAACAACTCCACACAGAAGGTCTAAAATTCCGGGAAACTCCTACTCTCTTACTTTCAAAAATGCCCAATTGAAGATGTCCAAAGGAGAAAAACTATTAGGCGTCTGTGTTGATGAACATTTAAAATGGAACGACCATGTCATCAAAATTAAAAAGAAAGTGGCGACAAATATTGGGCTGTTGTCTCGTATCAAAACGTTTATCCCTCTCAATTCAAGAATTCTGTTTTACAAAGCATATATCCAACCGCATTTTGATTTCTGCAATATAGTTTGGGGTTGCACAACTTCGTCTAATCTTCTTAAACTATACACATTACACAAAAGGGCCTCCAAGATAATATTTAGCAATGAGTACACATCTGTTGCAGACGCATTAGAAAATATGAACTGCCTTAACATCTATGAAAGAATTTTACTAAACAAAGCAATACTTATGTACAAAGTTCACAATAATTGTGTGCCTCGTTATATCTCAAATATGTTTGAAAAAGACAACAGATCTTACAAATCAAACTTAAGATCCTTTAGTCATACGAATTTAAGAATACCAATACCAAGATTGGAACAATTTAAAGAAAGCATAGGTTATTCAGGTCCAGGTCCTGATTCGATCAGAGATCTAAAGACCATTGAGAACTTCACCGCGAAATTAATTGAATGGCTAAAAGCAAGGAGGACCTAATGTGATTGTTATCCCTTTACCCACACATTTATTATAGGCTCTAGATAAGAGGATGTACACGCGAACATGTTCAACATTTTCTCACTCAATTCAACCCGGTGTAACTGCTCGTTAGAATCGTCTCTTCGAGGCGATTCTGATGAGAAGTAACACCAAAGGGTTTAACCGTTTAATACAGAAATAAAGATTTTAGCCTGTGGAATACTCCCCATATCTAGAGCTGTAATGTTCTAGCTTTATATCTATATAATGTACGGTCTACTAGTATGAACTTTTTGTAGCCCTTACGGTGATTGCGTAAATCCTGGTCAGCTAGCATCAGGGATGCCATAAGTTGACATGAAAAATCCTAAGATTTCCAAATTTGCATTTTTCAAGTGCGTTTTACGAATCGTACCTTTAACCCATATCCTGTTTCTATTTTTGTTGACATGCGACTACTTTTTAAAGCGGACTGTAAGTAAAGCAGAATGCGCCTAAAGGAGCGTTCTGTTTACTTTCAGCTTGCTTTAAGCTACATGTGTACTTTAAACTGAAAAAAAACCTATTTAAGATTTAGGAAACATCCGGAGAAATGGCAGCCCTGTAGCATAGATTTGCCAGGCTGATTCTTTGGATTTACCCTCTTTACCCAGCATCTGGTTGGCAGTTTTGGTTCGAGTCGGGATACACGTTCTGGAACAAAAACCGTCAGCAGGGTGCCCATGCGTGTGTTTCTAATGTATATAGTGTTTCAATTTTTTTCTTTAATTGAGATCTATTAACTTTTTATATATCTGTAGATCTATTTATGGAGTGTCCGGTGTTGTGTAAAATGTGTGGTGTATATCTAGATCCACTAGATCTACAGACGGATTTTGATATCCCAAACTCGCTTAACCCAAATTTTCTTGCGGTTTTGGATTTCATTATTTCTAGATTGTTTAAGTCGAACATGTCCGTGTTTCAAGGTTCAAACGTGCTTAGCAACTTTTGGGCTATGAAATACAGATATACTCGACTTAAGCGAGTTTGGAATATCGAATATTTACTGTACATAATTGCGTTATTGTACATAATATTTGTTACGGTTTACTAGTATTAGATTTCTGATCTTCTTGTAGCCCTTACGGTGATGGTGTAAATCCTGATCAGCTAGCATGGAATTGTCTGGCAGATTCTTTAGATTTACCCCTTCTCCGTAACTTGCATCTGGCTGGCGGTTTTGGTTCAAGGTGGGATCTCATAAGCTTTGGAGACACGTTCTTGAGGTAGAACCGTCAGCAGGGTGTCAGTGCGTGTGTTTTACATGGTGTAGATCTATATAATGTTCAAGAGTTGCTTTCTTTTGTGTTATAGCTAAATCTTATTAGCTGGTTAATATTCACAGTTCTTGTTTATGATATTAAAGCAATTTGCTATTTTTGATTATCTTAGGACAGACATTCATGAATACGTTCTGAGCTGCTTATAACTGAAGACTGCAGTGACAATGGATAATTTCAAATTACCAATTAAGTCTAGTCCATTTTTGAATATTTAGGGTTGATTTTAAAAATATATTGTAAAATGACAAACAGTGTAGGTCCTGATCAGAGTGCTCCTACAGGAGCCCTCTGATCAGGGTCCACACTGCTTGCATGGGTCAAGTGTAATCCGCACAAGTACATTGTTTGTAGATCACAAGTATATTCGTCGCTAGGGTTAAATGTGTTAAAAAATATGGTGCTCAATATAACTACAGCAGGTGCCGAGACACTCAGGGTCTGATGTGTTGGTGAGCTGTTTGCATAAAAAGTGGTCTGTCGTCTTTTCTTATTTGGAGCTCGAACATGTATTGGTATATATTACAGTTAAACGTCTGAAATCTGGACACCTTTGTGGGTTGAAAGAGGGAATTAATGACGAACTATTGCGTTGTGGGTTATGATGGCGTTGCAGAGAGCTCTTATATGAGCTTTCTGTAATACCATCGTGCTGCTCTTGGCGTCAGCCTGTAGGGGAACCGTTGGTGTTTGTGTCCGGTTTTCAGATGTGTTACTGTATTTCAAACTATTTCTACATACGACCGTGGGAAATTTCTACATTCCGATAGCGTCATCATTATGACGTCATATAACTACGATTATGTGATGTCATGATTGTGTACAAATATATCGCATGCTTGGCTTAGTCTGGTTCCCGTTGTGCCAAAATAAACGGCGTTTTAACTTCTATATATAGACTCGAACTCAGTTTGTAATGGATTTAGACTGAGTATTAAACTTTCATTCTGGATCTAGATATATTTCGCTTTTGCTGTTTTCAAGGGTTTCTACATGTAGCCTGCCCTGGAATATATGTTTAAGTGTTGGATATCTTGATGATTCTTCTGCTGTGGAAATCTCTCACTGTAGGGTTATGTAGGGTTTATAATATTTTAGTATTTTAAAAGCATATGTTTCTTTAATCTGCTATTGAGCTGCGTTCGTCTGTACATATTTAACCCTTTACCTGCTAATCCCGATTTTATTACAATCTGCAAACGGTTCAGATCCAGATAAGACGCTTAGTCAGGCAGCGTTTCATCTTGATACAAACTGTTTGACACTCGTTTTTGGTTTTCTATAATTAAATATGGCATAAATCTGAATGTTACGAAATTTGTAAACGACAATTTCAAAGGAGTCGATATTATAGCAGGATAAGGGTTAAAACTAAAGAAAATCTATGTATGTAATACTTTAATGGAGGGCCTCGTTGAGGATTAGTCCTTAGACTAAATGGGCTACCCTCGTTAAATAAAGTCATTCATTCTTCATTCATTTCATTCATTCATTCATTCCAAGGGTTTAAGCGCGAAGAGTTAACCAATTCTAGGGATAAAGTAGTGAAGCGGTTTTCCACTCGGGGGATGAAGATAGTTGTTTCAGCACACAACGTTTCACACTGTCGAAAGAGTAAAACAATATTTTACTTGAGTTATCCAATGAACAAGCGGTTAAATTGCCATCTAAAACGAGTAAATCCGACAGTTGTGATGAATCTAATAACTTTTGCAAACTTGTGATTGCTTAGATTTGAGCATTCTGCTGAAAATGCCCAATCTAAAGCTTCGGAGAGATCTCAATAGTAATCTCAAACGCTTACATGCATATGCTCTGTTTTGTTTAGGTTAAATTGGTGTTATTTTCTATATTTCCAGTCCCATCCCTTCATGATGTAGAGGTTGAGTGCTGCAAGCTTCTAAACTCTGATTCTGGTCACGCCACCTGTGCGACCATATGTCCCATTGCCCTAACTGCCATTCCTTACGGTTCACTGGCCTCATCACTTTGTGGCCAAGTCTGCAAGGCGTGAGTATTTATTAATAATTGAGAACAATACCGCCCATCTTAACCCTTGTACTGTCTTACCCCGAGAACAATGGTTATTTGCAAACAGTTTAACCTGATCAGACTACGCTTAATTAACGCGACATCTGATCCCGAGCCCTAAAGCTATTTGACACTCATTTAGATATCGCTGTTGTCAATTTACATGGAAATAATTGAATACATAAAAGAGAACGACTATTGTTAAAGCAGATGCCGAAATAACGACAAAGGGATGAAGCATCTGTCTTTCGATAGTGACACGACCGGTACATTAGTAACTGCTCAAATGAAACCATGTGTGGGAAAGTTTGTGTTACACTCGTTAGATTTGAACCAGAAGGGAATTATGGTAACTCTGGGTTTGATCTGTAACTTAATGACACTCCTCTTAAGGTTTTTCTCAATTCAAAATATTATACCATGGGTGTTTTATTATTCTTAATCCGAATCAGGATTCACGTTCACGTTTATTGTTTTATTAATCAAACCAGGAGCATTTGTAATCACGATACTAATTTGTAATCAAGCTCAACGCTACATTAAATAGTATTAAAGGTAACAGAACACCAACACGAGATAAAGTGCCATCAAGCTGGCTTAAAAATGGCCTTTTTGGCACTAGAATTCATTGTTTTGTGCTTTCGATGTTATCGTATGTGGCAAACAGTTTGGAACCTAATAAGGCACCGGATGCCCTGTGTCTGATATGTCTCCAAACTATTATCACAAGACATAATAGTTTTAGCATAGATACGTTTATTGGAAAATTTATGTTTTTTTTCACTGCATGAGGTACATGTAGTGCATTGACAGTTAAAAGTTAAAAATTAAGATATGATTTCGGTGTTGATTAATTGCCACACGATAGGATTTTGTACAGATAAAAATGTTTTGGACTAATTCCCCGTATTACGTATTAGGAGATCTGCAGGACCGCGACAATTATGTTAATAATGTGGTTTATTAAAAAGACATCACGAATACAGTGGAGAATGTGTTATTCTTTCCCAATAAACGCGTTTACGCTAAAACTATTATTTACAGTGTAAACAGTTTGGAGCAAGATCAGACGCCGGGTAACCCGGCGTCTGATCAGGCTCCAAACTTTTTGCCACCAAGATAAACATGAAATATCAGAATTGTCCAAAAGTTGTTCTTTTCTACGTTTTAGCGCTTTGCGTACGTTTGCGTTTAAACGGGAAAGAATAACAGATTCTCCACTGTATCTCTCTCGCTAACCACTCTCTTTCTCACTTCTCATCGTATGTTTCTATTTCTGTCTCTTTCCCTATCTCTATCTGTTCGTCTCTCTGTTACTTTTTTTGTCTATGTCATTATCTCTATTCGTCCGTTTGTCTTTCTTTCTTGCACATACATGTACATCTTTATCTCTTTGTCTCTGTCTTTGTTCACTGTCTAATCATTACGAACAAATCTCTTTTCAGGATTCACTGTTAAGCAGCAAACGACCTCGTTTATTGTTGTAAAACAGTGTGAAAAATAAACATGTTAAACTGAAGTTACGTGTTCCTCTGATTTTATCCAGTTATGTCAAACTTTTTGTCGGGTAGATTTACCGATAAAGACAAATTATATTTCTAATTTATTGAAATGTTATTTTGAAAAAGCCTTTCAGCTTGATTAACAGCTGAAAATTTGTTTTACGTTCAGAATATACATTATAGAATACATTCCCGTTTAAACGCAAACGTAACACAATCGCATTGCAATAAATTATAGAAAGTGCCAATGTTAAGAGTTTTTATCGATTGTTTTTCATCAGAGTGGCACACAGTTAGGGGCCTGCGTCTGACTGACTAGGGGCTCTAAACTGTTTACAATGGAAACAATTATTTTAGCGTAAACTTGTTGATTTGGAAATACTTAAGTCTTCTCCATTGTAACTGACCTGGTTTGACAGAAGAGTACTACACGACTTTACCACGTGTTGTATAACCTCTAATCAATTTTCGACTGCCTTGCAATTTGAAAAAAAAAAAAAATCAAACAGTTTAACGGTTTTTTTATTTTATGATAGTACCACATTTAAAAATGACATAAAACAGTTAGATATCATATACAGCCTGTGATACAGTGAACAAAACGTAAACGAATTGCAATAACGTAGAAAATGACAACTTTTTGACATTGTTAATCTGAGCGGCAAACAATTTGGAGCCTGATTTTGCAATGCAAATAACAGTTTCAGCTAAAACGCGTTTAGTTGGAAAGAATAATGTATTCTCTATCGTACACTTTATATACTTGTATTTACCTGAAGAACGGCAGAAAGTGTAGATCAGCTACAAGTCGCACGCCGACAGTCCAGGCTTGTTCCACACTCTGTGAAATTTCATTTGCGCAACAGGGGCCCATTTTACTAAACAACTTACGCAAATTTTTTTGCGTTAGTCAAAATCGTTTAACTCTTATTTTTCGATCATAATCGTTTGCAAACAGCAAATAACTAGATCAAGGACGCGCTAAAAGCGCGTCCTCTGATCCGGCTATTTGCTGTTTGTAGCAAGTGATAATAAAAAAATATAAATTAAAATTTAAAATTCTGACTTACGCAAATAATTTGGGTAAGTTGTTTAGTAAAACGGGCCCCAGCATTGTATTTAGCCCATGGTAAAAATGTGTAGTCCCAAAAAGTTAATTTCAAGAAGAAAGTCGTTCACTACCAGCGTGTCTTATACATTCAGGGCTGCCATAAGTTGACATGAAAAATCCTAAGATTTCCAAATTTGCATTTTTCAAGTGCGATTTAACGAATCGTACCTTTACCTCATAGCCTTTTTCTTGTTTTGTTGACATGCGACTACCTATAGCAGGCTGTAAGTAAAGCAGAATGCGCCTTAGGGCGCATTCTGCTTTACTTTCAGCCTGCTTTAAGCTACCATGAACTTGAAAAAACCCGGAGATTTAGGAAAAATCTGGAGAAATGGCAGCACCGTACATTGTATACCTAACTTTCTGTCCATCTGGACTGGGTTGTAATTAAATAGTCTGCCTACGGATCGAAAATAAGGCTCTGGAAAATGGGTCTCATGGCATGTCGTGTAGACAGGCAACATCCACTTGATTTATATTCAGCATATGCATACGAACAATTCTAGGGGGGATATAAAGTTCTTAGGCGGGTATTAAGGTCAGAAATAGGTCAAAGGTCACTGGGTGCAGATTTTAGAGATATGATAATTTAGTTTTTATGTTATTTGCAATCACTCATAGATAACCTAAATTACTTTAATTTATTGAATGTATAATTGGTCGAAAAATCTAGAAATAGAATTATCGTGACAGAAAAAGCAATTATTAGTCACAAACAAGGGCGATAACTCTTAAAATAAGCCAGTAAATTGCGTATTCTGTTCATTTCTGCTATAATAGCTGGGCACATTAGTGAAAAAATCATAAACTTGATGATACAATCATCAAAGTAGGTTTAAATTATATAATGGTATGGTCCTTCTGTCAACAAAAACCCTTTTGCACCATGAACATTCAAAATGGCCGCCAATTTTTCAAGATGGCCGCCATTTTCGGTTCTTATATACCATTTATCTTCTAACATTTGACATGTATGACCAAAGTTTATACTTTTGGTGTTGAAATATATATTTTAAGCATTAGGAAGCTAATCCAAAAAACCTTAAATTGACTTGAAGCTTACTTTAATGCATGATGGCCAATGTTTGACAAAGAATCGTGTTTGTTTTCAAAATGGCAAAATGGCTTAAATTTGATCAACTTTCGTGCATTTTGGTGTCAAAATAAGTGTTATAATGTACTAGAACGCTAATTTAGTCAATTTCAGGACGATTTGAAATTTTTTTTATTGAATAATCACCAACACCGACAAAATATTACTGTGTTATTTGCTTTAAGATGACCGTTACCTTCTGGAATAATGATTAATTTCGTTTCTTATATTTTCTGATACATTACCATTAGTCAAACCTTCGGAGTCAAAAGTAGTGTTAAAAATCACTAGTTTTGTGATTGTATATTTATAAAAAAAACTTGTTAAATTGGGTATTGACTTAATTTTGGCAAATATTATGGTTTATGAATAGTAAAGTAGTACATCCTTTTGTAATGCAAAAAGTATATGTGTTGCTTGTTGTTGTATTATTGTAAATGATGTGTGTGTATATATGTTCATTGTCATATTCACATATTCATTAATCTGAACAAAAACGGCAACATCGACAATACATGCATCTGTCACTGCAATCAGTTTTCTTTAGCGCATATGCTTAATATTCGCAAGTATATGTATATATATGCAATAAATAGCAGCCTAGTCTAATGTATCAGCAATAAGTTTCCCTCATTCATACTCTACTGACAATTCCATTATTTTGTGTAATGCCACAAAACATAAGCAATTTGGTATGCAAATACTTTCGTGTGTTTAAACAAGGCTGCTTGGCTTTTAGGAATTGCGCAGTAAGGTTTTTGCAACCTTCAGGCAAACACGTCCAGTCCAACACAATAATTGCATAATAACTTATTTCATGGCTTGTCATACATAGCAATCGCAATGTTTTCAACACTTTAACTAATAGTAAATATTCAATGGATTTTGCATATGTATCATATTTTCCATGAAATGCATTCGATGTGGTCCATGTAGCCTTTTCTCTTTCCATACGAAAACCATATACGAATGAACAGAACACGAAATAATACAATGCGTTGATTGTGTATGTAGAGATCTCACAGGGTCAATTGACAAAAATATTTACTTCATTACGGGAAACCAGCTCATGTTTGATTGTTGTCCAAATGAAACGAACTCTTTCTGTATACCAAGATTTTTTGGCAAAGGTAGTTCTAAGCCCTTGCTGCATTGGTCGGTTTGTTAGATGTATTTTGCATTTCGACAAGTGAAAAATCGAAATACGCATCCCATGCTGTAGACCAACTTGTGAAGACAGCGTTAAAGGATGATGCAACACAAGACATTAGCAATGATTTTTTGGACGCGATGTGATTGCAGAAGCCGTTCATTGGTTTAGCAGTTTACAAATTATTGACTAAAGGAGTGCAGTACCGACTTTTTACTCCACCCAAAAAACAAAGTCAAAGACATTAGCAAGTATTTATAAAGACACCAGATCAGACAAGCAACAGGTTTCGAAAAAGATAAAAGCTGACCGCATACTCCTACAATGTTTGTTTAATGAAGCTAGTTCATGCCTAACCGTGCAGAATGACGATGTACTGAAGCATGAGCTGTCCTCAGCTCCACTAGCATCGACAAAGTCAAATGGAGTAATGAACTTTATTTTATGGTACATGTATGCAAAAATCTGCACTCATTGACCTTTGACCTCAATTCTGACCTTAATTTGAACTTTTCGACTTTACATCCCCCCCTAGACTTTCAAAGATATATTCACTGAACACAAATCAGGTGGATGTAACCCGTCTACACGACATGCCATGAGGGGTCAAAAACGGTCAGAATGTTGGTAGACTAAAATATGAATTGTTCTCCATGCAAAACGCCGATAAAATCGATATCGATAAATTTCTCAACTAACTGCCATATATTGAATATATAGGGGTGATTTTAATGGTCATATTTTCACGAGTGACCTTCCTACTATGCTGCGATTCTGGGACTTAATGGTCATAGAAGATGTTTATGTTTATTTGGTGAAAATTATTCCCTCCACCAAGAACTAAAAGGAAGGCAGGTCGGTGGATTTGATCGCATGCGATGCTAAACAGCGAATGAGATTATAAGAAACCATCTACCTGAAATCATTCCAATGCAGATATAGGGATAGGGTGTGTTGGTGCTTCTTCGAGTTTCAGACGCCGGGTTTTGCGACCGTCTCATTTGGATCCCAACAATTTGCAAATGTTCAAGTTGTCGGCATTGGCAGTGTATAGGTTATCAATTTTAATAGCATACCATATTGTCTGCTTTAACAGTTTCAAAACCATGAATTCGTCTGCTTTGATATTGGTGTCTTCAATCTCATTTCAAAGTCAGATTTAAGGAAGTATGCCTGAAGGAATGTCAGCTTGAGTGTGAAAAAGATTGGACCCTGATCAGACGCATAGCGACTGAGTGTCTGATTAGGTTAAGCAGACAATGACAGTCGTCGTTGAAAAGGTTACATGTACATCCATTTCGATGCAGGGACAGTGTATATAATCTCATGCAAACAGTGTAACCATAATGTAAACATAATCGACAATGAAAAGGTAGTGGAACGTTTGACTGAGTATTGTAAGGGGTTATACAACCATGAGATCCACTCAGACACTTCGCTGTTAGAGAAATGGCCTGTAGAATTGACTCAATCATTAGTAATACCCTTGCCAAAGAAAGGTAATCTCCGACAGTGCCAAAATTACAGAACCATCAGCTTAATTAGCCATCCTAGTAAAGTTATGCTGAGAGTAATTCTCAACAGACTTAGGCCCAAAGCTGAAGAGGTACTGGCGGAGGAACAGGCGGGATTTAGAACTGGGAGAAGTACGGTGGAACAGATCTTCAAGTGTAGGCTGGTCATAGAAAAACACTTACAACAACCTGTTTCACAAATTCATAGACTTTAAAAAGGCATTCGACAGAGTGTGGCATGAGGGTCTATTTAGCGTACTGAGGGGAATTAACGTAGATGAAGGACTGGTACAACTTACAAAGGCCCTCTACAATAACCCCAGCCGTGCAGTCACTATAAACAACCAATATGGCGACTTCTTCCAGACCACTATCGGTGTTGGACATGGATGCATTACAGTAAAACCTCTCTATAACAGCCACTAATTTGTGTTAGTTATTAGGTGTTTATGACAGGTGAATGCTTAAAGCAAGGTGACAGAAAAACAGAAATCTCCTTTAGGAGATTTCTGTTTTACTGTCACCTTGCTTTAAGCTATCACCTGTCTTTTATACAACTTATTAGCCTTCTTTTAGTGGCTGTTATAGAGAGGTTTTACTGTATATCCCCAGTGCTATTCAACCTCTTCCTATAAAGGATCATGCAAATGACCCTCTATGACTACAGCCCGTCCATCTCTATCGGTGGCAGGCCGGTCTGCAACCTAAGGTTTGCAGATGACATAGATCTCATGGGAGGCAGCAATGAGGAACTCCAAGACCTGACTGACAGACTGGTAACCAGTTCCAGTGCATTTGGAATGCAAGTAAGCAACGAGAAATCAAAAGTGATGATTAACAGCCTTACAAACACCACTGCACACATAACAATGAACGGCGAGCCTCTGGAAGTAGTAACGAACTTCAAATGCCTAGGAGCAACTCTGCCGACAACGGCATCTGCACAGCTGAAGTAAAAATCAGGTTATCAATAGCAACGTTAGCAATGGCAAGTTTGGAAAAGTTATGGAAAAGCGACATTAGCTTCCAAACTAAGTACAAGCTGTAAAAATCCCTGTAGCTATCTACCCATCCTATATGAATGCGAATCATGGACGCTACTTGCAGACACAGAGCGAAGGATACAGACATTTAAAATGAATTGCATGAGGAAGTTGCTCCAAATCTCTTACCTCGACAGAAAAACCAACGAGTTTGTAAGAGACAGAGTGAAAGGTCTTGTCGGTCCACAGGAACCTCTACTCGCCACTGTTAAGAGAAGAAAGCTCCAGTGGTTCGGTCACGTTACTAGACATGACAGTCTAAGTGAGACAATCCTACAAGGCACAGTTGAGGGTGGGCGAAAAAGAGGGAGGCAACGGAAGAGCTGGTCGGACAACATTAAAGACTGGACAGCACTAAAGATGCCTGAACTACTTTCCCATGCGACAGACAGTCCAACGTAAAAACAAGTGGCAGCTTCTTCGACAACAGACCCCCCTACGACAGAGTTCTCGGTCAAGGGACGAGTAAGTAAGTAAGAGAAAACAGTGTAGATCAGGATTTCTTCAGGAAGGTTTCATTTAAAAAAACAATATAAGAGATATAACGATATTAATATGCTTCTTCATTCTTCCTGAGTGTTTGGTAGTAAATAAGTGCTTGCCAAGCATAAGGTATAGAAAACTGTACAAGGATGGATTAGTTTGGTTATATGGCACTGCGACACCAAAATGGTCTTATAGCGATTATGAATGATGAGATATGATTAGCTCAGATGATGACGACTTCAGGAAGATGATTTTGTGCTAATCCCATTCGCTGCAAAGCAGTGCATGAGATCAAAACCACTGACCTGCCTTCCTGTTTGTTTTTGACAGAGGGGATAATCCCGGTCTCATAAATTGAAACCTCCCCTATGACAAATAAGCCTGAGAACCACGACAAGGTAGGAATGTCTCTGAGGAAATGTACAAAAGTAATACGCCATGCTTTCTCGTTTAAAGCGACTCGCAACCAGATGGTGCATTAAAAATAGTAATTTGTAAATATGTGTCAAACACTTATATAAATGGTAAAGAATTAGTTTAGGATAAGAAATTCTGTTTAAAAAAAATGTATTTCAATAAAAAAAAATATTGGTCTCTGGTGGGATTCGAACCCGGGGCCCGGCATTGGCGGACAGAAGGCAAAATAGGGGAAACCGCTTAGACCAATGGACCACGGAACTATCCGTTTAGCTCGGATCGATTTAACGTATTTCAATGTGTAGCGATCGAAAGTGCATACAACTTCGTAATTCGGCTTGTGTTTATGTCTGAGCCCGTGTAGAGAAGCAACAACAACAACTATACCGTCTACTAGTCGGTATAGAAAAACGATGGAAAATATCTAAAAATCTAAGATTCGGTGACGATTCTTGAGACTTTTTTTGGACTGATCATATTTTTTCAATGTCAGAAGCCAAATAATGCCACAAATTTGCTTTTATTTGAGTATTTTATTTTATTTTGACAAGTACACCATCCGGTTGCGAGTCCCTTTTAAAGAAATTACAATGTAATCGAGAGAATGCAGAAAATAAGAGTGGTTTTGACAATTTAAATGCTCATTAAAATCTGAGAAGCAAGCCTGATCCGAAGCCGACTAATTTTGCTAAAAAATGTTTGAATGGACATATATTGGAGAAGACGTTTTTTCCCGTCTAGACGTAAACAAAATGCGATCCATTGCAAGAGCGAAAATACCAATGAATTGAAAATGTTCACGGTTTGCTTAACTTTTCACTATCAATGACGCCAAAAGGTGCTTTTCCAAACTGTTTGACACTCGTTTTGAAATTCTTCAGTCATACTGCCTTAAATTTAACTTTGAAACGATATTGCAGACAAGAAAATTGAAGCTGATGACAATTTGGTGGTGAAGGGGTAAACATCACACGATAAATTTGATCAAGAAAGGGTTAAGTTGAATAGCAAACAGTTTGGAACCTTGTCAAACGCTGAATGGTTTCCTCAGTCCTCGTGACTTGTATCTTCTGTTCGTTGACATTCAGATCTATATTGTTCGTTGTCACACTTACTATATTGCTCGTGCACTGAGAGTCCTAGTATCTGCTGAATAGCAACACCAGGCCATATACGTATTCAACGTATTATGTGGCTGATGTCACTGTCTACTTTGAAAGGTTTTGTAAGCTAAATGTTGTGCATTACACCGAACTCACCACTAAACCAACATTGCAAAAAGACAAATAATATCAATCGATTACTACTCATTTCGCACCCAAACCATTTCGTACCCATATCTTGGTCAATACATGTATATAGATTATCATCCCACCAACTTATGATAGAAAAAGGAACATGTAATAAAACCCCGAGAGATCAAAACATACTTAAAACATAATATTACAGATGGCCTACATTAAATAAATTTGATAAACTGGCCTACATAAAAAAACAAGAATTACTGAATCTAGGTAATTTTATTTATTTCTCAAACAAGCTACGAAGTTAACTTATTATTTAAAAAGTAAAAAACAAAAAAGATAAATAAATAAAAAACAACAATACTCGTATTAATTCGTCAGCACAACTATACACTCTTTAACTGTTTTGGTGTGTTGTAATGTCTGAGTATCTTTTAGAGTGACTCAGACACCTTCTCAAACTCGACCAAAATACCACTTGTCTCTTTTTAACGTAATATGGTGACATTGCCACATCCTTGTGTTGGAAAACGATATGACCGTCAACTTTGCTGGTGAGAGAAAGTACTGCCTCTGTAGTTTTGCCGTTTCCCTTTTCACTTTTCTTGGGCAGCTTCACTCCGTCTCATTCCTACATATTTTTATACACATTTAGTGAATATTGTGTATCTTTTGTAAGGTTCAAAATGAATTATCATCATTTTTAGTAAAACTGAAAGAAACCAAGTTAAAAAATTAGTTTGTGCCTAATATTCTGTGTTTGCAGCCATCTTAGACGAAATCTTGAATCTGTTCTAATCAGTATAAGGGTTAAACGGTATATGTGCACACTTAGTGAATAACCTGTCTTTCTGATAATGTTCAAAGTGTATTGTCATCATTTATAGTGAAACAATAGAAAACAATAGAAAAGATGTTCGTGATATTCTATGTTTGTTGTCACCATCTCGAACATACACTTCTTACTATAAGGATTGAATATTCTCTATTCACATCTTGTGAATGACATGACTCCTTTGTAATGTTGAAAGTACAATATTATCAATCGCCCCATTCAATTCCACTGACAAAAATGGTGTTCATTTCGTATAAACACCACTTTTCGAGAGGGCGGGACTTGTTGATAAGTTTCGAAGGGGAGGCGGGGCATATGCAGTTTTCATTCGCGAATTAATCTTTCGAACTTGGACAGCAAACATTTGGCGGATTTTTTCAAAATTTGTTCTTACGGGTAATGAACAGAGAATATTGTGAAAAAAATACCCTATTTCGAAAATATATATGCAGTTTGGGAAACATTCTATCTAAAACTTATACCCCATACCTTAACTGCTTCGTAAGAAAAAATACGAAAACAAATGTACAGCAAATGTCACATTTTGAGGTTAAAAACTGAAAAAAATATGGATTTCTGGAAAAGTTTTAAGGCTTATTAATTATAATGAATAAACACTATAAATTGGCAAATAACGACTGCAGTGACTATAAGGAAGTTCGTACCAGGCCTTGTTTGCTTTTAATTTGGTCAGAATTAGCAATACGCCTCAATTATATTTTGTCTCTCATTCATAAACGATGTTTATTATGTTTATTATGGCCCTACTTTCATTTTGGCAACCCACATGAAAATGACAAATCGATGCAGATTACGAGAGACTGCACATTACCTTGTGTGAATACATCAATATTGAATACAGAACGTGCAATTTGTTGCTGAGATACTGTTATTTGATACATTCGATCACTTCTCTACAGTGTTGTTTTGAACCGCATTTCCATGCGTTCAGGTTTTCGTCCGACATTTTTGCGCGCAGTGATATTCGAGTTTATGGTTTCCGAAAAAAGGTATGTTGAGGCTAAAGTATCATTAGTAGTTATGATATTTTGTTTTATACCCTAGAATTGCATTGAATTAAGTCTATTTTGTCAATTGTAAGCGTTAGTTTAGAAAAAACACACGATCTAAATGACCTATTTTTTTGTAGCGGAAATACTCCGGTATTCCTGTATCCGGTGTCCTTCGGCCATTGTTTGTACAAAACGACATATAAACATCATGATTTGAAGAACATCGCAGGTTGATCACGGATGCAGTGTACATGATGGTATGGAGGTAGGTAAAATCGAACATATTTCAATAACCCAATTATTCGATCGTTTGTTGCAAAAGCTTTAGGTAACAATAAAGGTAAGTATTCGATGTTGTTGACATACGGGCGTAATAACAGTTCCGCATTTGTTTACGTGTCGATACTGTGAAATAATGGTTTAAAAAAAACGAGTTAAACTTAATATTTGAATGATATATAGGCTCTTTACATGACATACGAGTAAATAGTTTTGTGGTTTGGTGCATTTACTATAAGGAGCAAATATTGTGGACAATGTATGGTGTGATGAAGGTGTCAAATAGTTGTGTTTGTGGTCAGGTTGTTTTAATCTTGTGACTTTGCGTACAAATACGTCATTATTATATAATTTATAAGATTCAAAATGGCTAACAGGTCTAAAATCATAACAAAACCCCTTTTGGTTTAGCCACTGGCAAATACTGCAATAAAAGAAAATGGAAAAGAAACAAATACTATCCTATAAAATGCAATACTAGTACTACAAGAGCAACTGTAAAGAAGGGGGAACGAAGGAAATACAATAACAAATTGACATTATTTAGAGATCGGTTACTGAAGCATTACACTATTCGGGCCAAGAGAAAGGCAGATTCTTTGAAACGTTTATATTTTAATAATGAATTTCAAGACCTATACAACACGCATAAGGTAGTGGTTGATTCTGGGGATGGTGGACTTAAATTCAGACTGAAACGTCTTAGCTCAACTGAATATGATGGTTACAGAATCATTAGCATGAATCAACTACATGTACAAGATTTTCTGGCAACTATAACATTACACACAATCCAATGTAAAGGTTTGCAACTAATGCATAAAGTGTGCCCAAATTTACCACCTGTGAAACTGATACGAGAAGTAAGGAACAATGACCTGGCAAGTGTCATAGTAACTGAGTGTCAAGGGTGTAAACAGGCATTTAAAGTTCAATCTAGTGCACAATTACCATCGAATGATACAAAACATTACGTCATCAATCTTCGTGCAGTATGGGGAACCATGGTGGCAGGAGGGGGGCTTTCTCAGTTGAATGAGTTAATGGCTACGATGAATTCACCCGTAATGTCTCAAACAACATTCACGACAATTGAACAAGAAATTGGGATATGTGGGCAGAGGGATTGGAAAAGGAAATGATGGAAGCTGGTGCAAAGGAAAGACGTATAGCCATATTCCTACAATCACTAGTGTTGCAGATGGAGGCTGGAGCAAGCGCTCACATAAAAATACCTATAATGCATTAGGTGGAGTTGGGGTAATCATAGGAGCAGAGACTGGCAAGTTGCTATATATTGGCGTCAGAAATAAGCTACCCAGCCGAAACCTCCCATACAGAACCAGTTCCACATAGGTGCTTTTGCAACTGGAAAGCAAGTTCCCAAGCAACGGAAGCGGACATTGTGCTTGAAGGCTTCTTAAAAGCTGAGAAAATGCATGGATTGAGATATACTAAATTAATTGCTGATGGTGATTCATCTGTTTATGCCAACATTCAGGAAAATGTGCCAGTTTGGGGAAGTACAGTGACCAAAATTGAATGTGCCAATCATGTGTGTAAGTGCCTTAGAAGCAGCTTAGAAAAACTAGTAAAAGAAAACAAGTATTACAAGGGGAAAGGCAAGTTGTCCAAATCAGCCAGAATACAGTTCAACAGTTCAACATTTATTGTACTAAGGCCACCGGCCCATACACAAGATGATATATACAAATGTACATTTAATAAACATGTGTAGTAGTGAAAGCATCCTGGTAATCTGCCTTAAGATCAATTAAATCCATACTTGAAACTTTGGAAAAAGATCATAGCACTATACATAAATTAAAATACAGAACAGAATTAAACAGACGATTTTAGTCATTCAGGTGAAAAGCAATACAGAAGGCTCCTGAAAAAGCCTTCTGCATAACTTTTATCCTGGATTGATCAGTTATCTAGGCAGAACATACAGGTCACAACAACATAGAAAGCTGATAAAAAAGCTTTACATATAAAGTTTGTCAATACAGGTCAAAAGCAATACAGAAAGCTCCTGAAAAAGCCTTCTGCATAACTTTTATCCTGGACTGAGCAGTTATCTAGGCAGAACATACAGGTCAAAACAACATAGAAAGCTGATAAAAACGCTTTATATATAAAGTTTGTCAATACAGGTCAAAAGCCACACAGAAAGCTCCTGAAAAGCCTTCCGCATAACTTTTATCCAAGCAGACCATACAGGTCAAAAGCAACACAGAAAGCTGATGAAAAAGCTTTCTGCATAACTTTTATCCTGGTAATCTGCCTTAAGATCTATTAAAGCCATACTTTTAATTTGGAAAGTAGATCTTACCAATATACATAAGTTAACATAGAGAATGTAATTATGCAGATAAATTTTGTCAATTACATAAACATGCGATATCAATCGAATATACCCATATACGACTGTCGTTCTTTTAACGCATAATGAATAAACATTGCAAGCGTTTGAACCTCTTTCTTATAACTAGACATAAGAGAGCAAAATTTCTCCATCGAAGGATTGACTGTATATGAACTATGTATGTAAAGCGTCCTTAGATGACTGTATAGCGGACATATCATAACGAAATGATACTCATCCTCTATACAGCAATCACAATAAGGACACAATCTATAATCACGATCAACAGAATAATAACGCCCAGTTTCAACTGATAAAGAATGAGATGAACCCCTGAAAGATGCAAACAGTGACCTGAACTTAGCAATATTTATACAAGTTACATAATTTTCAATATGAAATGACTTCTTAAAATGGATGTACAATGTTAATTTTCTATTTACCTCACATCTAGATCGCCAATTTTGGATAGATTGATCTTTCAGTCTCATGACATATTGGCTAAGAAACAATGTAGCATTATTAACAGATTGAGCTTCCCACACATAGCCAAATCCATTTTGATACAAGTTTTCTCTAATACTCGTAGCCCAATTTCTATAACCTAACCTATCATAATAAACCAACATATTATAACATAATTTAGTATAGCGATCGTTCGTCAAAGAAAGCAATCTTATCCAGTACTTAATACACCTTTTCGAGCTACATATATACATTGGGTATCGAGCTAGGTCGCCCATGACTGCATCATTACATGTGAGTTGCTTAACACCAAGGAATCGTTTGCAAGCTAAATATTGCACACTCTCAATACATGGATAACTATTAATACCCCAAATCTCTGAACCATATAATAAAATAGGTGCTATCGTAGTATCAAATATTTTAAAGAATACATTATATGGCAAACATTCATAATTTTTTAACGAATTTAGAACATACAGTAATACTTTTTTACCTTTCACAGACATACTCTCGGCCATTTTACATAATGAAAGTCTGTTTGTGAAACGAATACCGACATAATCAAAACCACTAACTGTTTGTAATGCATTATGGTCATAAATCCATCTTTCATTTCTTGACAAACGCCCCCCATTTTTAAAAACAAGAACTTTTGTTTTGTCAGTATTAACTGATATTCTATACTCGTCACAAAAACTATGTAACATATTTAACTGCTTCTGTAAACCAGAGACTGTATCACTGATACATGCAATGTCATCTGCAAACATCAGCAGAAATATTTCAACTAGATCTGGAAATAACTGTATGCCACGAATGTTGTTATCGCATAACATATCATAAAATTCATTAATAAATAGCGCAAACAATATAGGACTTAAACTACATCCCTGGCGTAAACCTAATGGACAATCAAACGTGTCGGAGGTACCATTCCTGGTCCTTACTAAACCTTTAACAGTTTTATAGATTGACTGTATAGACTGAAACAGTAGACCTTTAATATTATTTTTCCTCAAAACATCGTATAATATTGAACGGTTAACACTATCAAAAGCCTTTTTAAAATCTACAAAGGCAACATAAACAGGTTTACGTTTACGTTGTAAATATTTCCTTACAACAGAATACAATATAAAAGCATTATCAGCTGTGCTGTAACCGGCACGAAAGCCTGCCTGACATTCAGCAAGTTTCTTGTAAGCTTCAACATAAAATGTAAGCCGCTGTGTAATTATAGATATATAAAGTTTACTTTGCACATCAATTAATGAAATGCCTCTATAGTTATTAGTATCGTGAATATTTCCCTTTTTAAATAGAGGAACGACCACGCAGCATGCCCATTTGTCTGGAAATACCCCACTGCAGAAAATTCTGTTAAACAATAAATGTATATATGGTAATAAAACATGTATACCATAAACAATATGCTGCGGTATTAGAATACCACCACTTGCTTTACTAATGTTTATTTTCTTTACACTTTCCATAATTTCCTCAAGTGAAATCAAATCATTAAATAAAATATTTCCAATCTCATCGATATCCCTATCCGGAACGGGAACAGTTAAATCAGCATCTTCTTCTTGTTGCATACCATTGTGACTGAAAAGAGTACTAAAATGCTCATACCATTTTTCAATGCTAATACTGTTCTCACATGTACTTGTGTTTGTAAGATTTTTCAACTGCTTCCAGAACAATTTGGAATTATTTACATTATCATTCAATTTATCTAAAACCTGTTTGTCATATATTGCATGCTTGTTTTTACACATATCCCTATATATATTTCGTTTCTCTACATAATTGTTCAAATTATCTATATTTCGGTAGGACCGATACTTACGCAGTGCTTTTCTTGCTTCTACATGTGCTGATTTACAATCTGCATCATACCAAGTATTAAAGTTTTTTCTCCTAGTTTTTCTTGTGTGTTTGGCATACATAAAATTTTCACTTGTTTTTATAATTGCTTTTTCAAGCGCATCAACAATAATATTTATATCCTCATGATTTAATAACATTTGTTCAATGTTAACAAAATCTCCATTAGACACACCACTCGCAAGTGTAGAAATGTAGTCACTTTTTGTGTCATCGTTCAGTTTAAAACCGTTACGCTCGTTTACCTGGAAGTCTGTGGCAATGGGTGTTTTTACTTGGAATAATAGTGTAATGGGCATATGAGAGCTTTCAACTCGGTTGAGAACTTCAAAGTCATATGCAACGTCCAGTAAGGGCTGAGAAGCAACAAAATAATCTATGGTGCTCTGACCAGTTTGACTAATATACGTAAAATGGTTGTCTTTACTGCCAATATTTGCTTTTGATACTCGTCCATTTGCAATACTACATGAAAATGCTTTACAAAAATTTAACAACTGTCTACCAAAACTATTTACAACTGTATCACAAGTAATTCTTTGTGTATTATTCCTGTTACCTAATATATCAATAACGTCGTGCAATTCAGGTACATCTTCACAAACAATAAAATCTTCCAAATTACCTGTTCTCGCATTTAGGTCTCCACAAAGTAAAAGTTCATAATCAAGTAAATTGTTATGTATAAGCAAATTTTCTAACTGTTCAAAACCTGATTCAGTTGTAGTGTCATAAAAAGGCGAATTAACTGGTGGGATGTACATTGAAATGAGTAAAATATCATTACTAGCATGAAACACTGATTTATCTATTAATAAACATACCCCAAATTCAAACTCAGGACAGATACGCTTTACCAATTTCCCTATACATGTTTTGATATATACAACTACCCCACCCATATGCCTCCCACCACGTTTCGACTTTTTAGCATTACAAACAAACTTATCATAATTTTCGAAAACAGAGTCGCTGCAATCACAAAGGTTAGTATCCCATGTTTCCTGGAAAGTAACTATATCATACACCTTTAGAAAATCAAACAAGTCAAAATTCCTTAGTTTTGAATCAATTCCTTCAATGTTCCATGATAGGATATGAAGGAAATGTGATGGGCTTTGACCTACCCCCTATGCATTTCCTGCTGCTACAGCAGCATAAGATGGCACTGCAGCGTCAGCTACTTCCATTTCAGTGTTTCTAGGTCCGTTAGTATTACCTCTGCGAGCTGCCGGCACAAACACCCTCTCTCTATTTCTATTAGCACTAGCATTATCACGCTTTGGATACGTAATTAAATCACCGCCTTTAAAATAACCATTCAGACCCTGATGACCAAGCTCTTTTAGCTTTTGGCGCTGCATGTAGGACAGGTCATTTGAAATTCTTATACCCTCTCGCCTTAGTTGGTCTCTGACGCCAAACAGTTTAAATTTGTCATCTGCAGCTTTGAATTTCACAATGACTAATCTCGGTTTACCACCCTTTTTACCAACACGTGTAGCACTTTCAATTGATTCACTACCTAATGATCCATCTTCGCCTAGTTTAGAAAATACCTTTGAAGTTATTACTGATTCAAGACTTACAGCGTCACCCTCATCTTCTGGTAGACCAAACACACGCAACGAGTTTTTCAACCTTTCTGATTCTGTAATATATGCTTGCCGCTCAAGTCTGTCAATAGCTTCACCATACAGCTCATCACGATATGAAAGACTACCAACATCTTCACCCAATGATTGAGTTCCATATTCAAGTTCATGCACCCGTGCTTCAACATTTGATATGCAATTTTGTATTTGTACCTGATTATTTTCAAGAGTGGTGATGTTACCTTTAATTGAGGACAACTCAACTTTTAGATGCTTCAAGTCAGATTTCATTTGCTTAACCTCGCCTTTTACACCAAGGATCTCATGTTTGACGTCTTTGATAGCGTCCAATAAAAGATTGGTATCGTCAGTGGGCCCAGGGTTTAGTTCCACATCAGCTGAGAGAAGCAGCCGACGACTACTGTAAGATGCATATTGATTACTCGGCAAACTGCATATAAAGGGAAATGGCACAGTTCCTCGGGGTAAAAACGCATTAACATTGGCGCATAATGGGCTGTGTGACGTAGCATAAGTAGTAACTACTAGATCATGGCAATGGAACACAGAGAGAGTTGCTGAAGCTATACCAAGGATCAGGAACCCACATAGAATGCTACGAAAATGCACATCCGTGCCTCGCTGATATGGTGTATATTTGTCCCATTTCATTGGTTTGAAGCGCGGTCTGCACTGCAAGTCAAATAAACCAATTTTGACCCTAAACTGTGTGCTGCTAATACCCATCTTGTAGAGATCGTGTAGGGATTGTCTTGATCAGATCACACACTGTACCCCTTACACAGCAGATAAGTAGTTATTCGTGCGTATGCAATGTGTGGTTTACACACTCACCTGTACTATACCGCTGACCGCTGACCGCTGTTCACTATCGATCGATATACATGTATACAGGTAAACAGGTAGGCAGGTAAACTTCAATATACGGCTATTGTCCACACCTGTTATATTCAGTGACAAAATTATTTCAATCCCAAAAACAGTCTTCAAATGATACTTTGTCACACAAAAGAGAAATATTCACAAACTATACCGTTTCCAGAAACAGATTATCCAAAAAGTTTATCAGCACTTGGCGGTTTAAAGCATTTAGATCACTTTTTATGAGAGCTTAAAATAATACGACTATGCGCTAACACTACTACACATGAAAATAGCCAGTTCAGTGAGGAGTGCCATTCGACTTCGTTCTAAGGAAAGTAATAAAAGTGAAGCATGCAAGAAACTCCAAAAAGATATACACAATTCAGTCCACCACGTGTTTGGAGATCACCGCAATTGTTCGGATTTTTGTAAGGCAACTAGTGCTAAGAACACACCTATTCAGTGTACACCAGAATAGATCAACAACAACAGTAGTGAATCAATTAAAGAGACAATACCAGATGTGCTTCAGCAAACTAGCTAGGGTCGCAGCTAAATCCTCTCGCCTTCTAGGCAACTGAACAACAAATCTGGCCGAATCGTGGATGGCTATTCGTTCCAAGTTTGATTGAGGAAAGCTTTATAACAGATGTAAGGCGTCTAAATGCAATCCCTCTTTTACCTTGTGCGTACCATGGTTCTGGATCCTTGTGGCCTTTTCAGCGCTCGATCCGTTTCCATCATCCCTAGGGCGTATGACCGACCATCAGGTGGTATTCAAACCATCCCTGTAAAGCCGTACACCCCTTTGGGCCTCCAGCCCGAGCGCCACCCATGCCCGGATACTGGCTACATCTTGCTGCCCATGTTTGCTAGTAAGCTCCTCTTTAAAACCCATACATTGTTGGAAATGGTACATTGTAGTGCAGTCACTGCACTACTATGGGGTAATGTGTTAATAATTGCGTTTTGTTACAGATCTCGAAGATTACACACAATCAAATTTGTTGGAAGAAGAGTATAGCATGAATGGACTGGAGACGAACATGGACATACCAAATGGTATAATGGTACAGTGACAGGTGTGGATGTTGGGAGTGACGGTGCCCCTGATGCTGTTTATGAAGTTCTGTATGATGGAGACAACCACTTATACAGCATAGACAACTTGTGTCAAGATTTTCAATCCGAATCTGTTAAATTTATTGACTTATAGTAAGTATTCTGTTGTAAACCAAATATTTTCCCTAACTATTACCCACTTGGTAGTTTAGCTACCAACTTTTGGAATTGTTATGATTTTTGCGTTACTTTAAACCTTTACCCCATAGCCTGTCTCTAGTTTTGAAAACAGGTGATCACTTAAAGCAGGTTGAAAGTAAAGCAGAAGGCGCCCTAAGCTATCATATGCTAGAGTATAGAACAATTATCCTTTGGTACATTAATATAAATTGGGACATTTTTCTTCAGCAGAGAAATAAATTAGATGCGCTAAAAAGTAAAAGGCGCTTCTATGAGGGAAAGGGTTAACAGTGAATATCAGTTATATCTCAATTTCCAGCTAATTTAGGTGTATGAAGACCCCAGAAGCCCTTTATGCACTGTTTCATGCACAAAAAGGGAACTGGTTAAAACCACCGACATTCTGCAAGTCAGTTGGAAGGTTTTCGCACATGAAAATTCAGAATAACCAGACCTGGATTCGAACCAACAGTGATGAGGAGCTTATTGATGTTAGTCACAGTGACTTTATCACTAGACCACGGAGGTATTCCAGCTACAGACAAAATAAATAGTGGCTATTTAGGCCGCCTTTATTGTATCCATTTTCTGTCTGTCAGCCACTCTGTGCATATGTCTATCAATACTTTTTTATATGACACTATTTCTCAAGCAGTATTACATATTCATCTCATATTAACCCATTACCTCATAGCCTGTTTCTAATACTGAATATAGGTGACCACTTAAAGCAGGTTGAAATTAAAGCAGATTGCGCCTTAAGGCACATTCTGCTTTACTTTCAGCCTTCTAAAAGCTTCCATCTGATAGAATACAGAAAATATTTATTGTGATACATATTCATGACTGTTTTAATTGGAGCTATTTTCTTGAATGGAGGAATAAATTAATGGTGTAGAAAGGTGTATTTATGGTGCAATTGGTTTAAGGCATATGCCTAAGGTATACTGAAAAGAAGAATCCTATAGTTTTGTGTTGAATCAAATCATTAAATCCCCATTTATCTGCCCTTTAATTGTCAAAAAGACCATGTTTTAAAAAAAATTCCCTCTAGCAACCTGATTTGTTCTTAAAGAGGCTCGCAACCTGATTTAGCATTAAAAATAGTAATTTGTAAATATATGTCAAATGCTTATATAAATGGGTAAGATATAGTTTAGGATAATAAATTCTGTTAAAAAATGCATTTCAAAAAAAAAAGAAAAGAAGAAGCTCTGGTGGGATTCGAACCCTTGACCCTCCATGCGGAGACAAACATGAAAAATGAGGAAGCGCCTTTACTACCTCGGCTACCAGCGCTCTCTATATATATGGTAGCGAATTAACGTACTTCACTGGTAGCGATCGATAATACTTTATTCGGCTCGGGTTTATGTCTGAGCCCGTGTAGAGAAGCAACAGCAACAACTATACCGTCAGCTGACGCTATAGAAAAACGATGGAAAATATATAAAAAAACTAAGATTCGGTGACGATTCTTGAGACTTTTTTTGGACTGATCATATTTTTTTAATGTCAGAAGCCAAATAATGCCACAAATTTGCTTTTATTTGAGTATTTTATTTTATTTTGACAAGTACACCATCAGGTTGCGAGTCCCTTTAAATCCTAATAATATTTTCAAAGCCTGTGTATGATCCTGGTCAAGATTAATATTGGAACAAATCTGATCAGCTTGTGAAGAATTATTGCCCCGAATGTTTAAATAAGGTTCTATATTTGTCATTGTTTACAGTTGACCAACCTCATATTTAGCATACTTCAATGACTTTAATGTTACTTCTTATTTGTTTTTGTGTCGACAAGATGCTTAATGTGAGGGAAATATCCACATACTAATTATGTGCATTGAGCTCTGATTGGCTGACTGTTGATCCTCACTAGACTTATTTTGTTGACAGAATTTCTTGACATTTGTTATGAGTCGGGGCTCAATTGCAAAAGTGATTTAGTTTCAGTTGAAATGGGCAAATAACCAAAATTTAAAAATATTATTTATTCCTATTGCAACTAGCAAATCATTCAGGATTTAAAGATTGGTTGCTTTACTTTGTTGCTGATTTTTTTTATCATAGATACTTTATTTCAGCACAGACTAAGGACTTGGAGGTTGACCTGTGCAGCCACCGGTCCGCCAGCTACACCTCCACCCTCCCACCCACCTGACCATGCAATGTATCAACAAACACAGAACGGAGCACAGACTAACGGGTCAGTAGATAATGGGTACTACTTGATAATAGTCCAAACTCCGTAAACAAAGTTCCAAAGCATGTATTTAAAAAAAGATGACAATTCAGTGCTCCAGATATGGGATTAAACTGAACAAATACAAAGTTTCACATTGCAGCACAAAATCCTATGGTGTGGCTACGCATTAGAACCGTCTCTTTTAGATGGTTTTAGTGAGTAGTCATATCATAGGATTTAATGCTGAAATAAATATTTTAGGTTTTTAGATACTCTCCTTATCTAGAGCTCCGTGATTATCAAGATTTTGAATTAACTCAAATGATTATATTTCAATCTGAATATTTATTTGATACTTCTACTAATACAATGGTCAACTTCTAAACCTAATCTACAGCGCTGGTTAGATTCGTTTAACCCATTACCCTATAGCCTGTTCTAATAGTGAAGATTAGTGGCCACTTAAAGCAGGTTGATTTTATTGCAGAATGTGCCCTCAGGCTTTTACACGACGGATGTGAAGAGACGCAATTTTATTGGGGATGATCTCGTAGGGCTGTCTTGAAAACCTCTACAGAATCAGCATGTACTATGCTGTCTAGCAGTTTGTTCCACTGCATCATAGTGCCTACAAAGAAGGAATGTCTGTAGTACAGTACTGTGTGTTTTTACCTATTTGGGACTATGAGCCCGCTTGTGTTGTTGCATACCAGGGGCCCGTTTCATAAAACTTCTTACGATAAATTTTGTCGTAAGTCAGATTATAAAAGTATAAATTTCTTTTTATTTCTCCATCTTATCCTGTCTTGTGACATCCTTTTGGAATCGTCTTGAAAAGACGATTCCAAAAAGATGTCACAAGACAGGATTAGATAGAGAAATAAGAGATTAAATGTATTTTAAAGTTTTGACTTACGACACCATTTGTCGTAAGATGTTTTATGAAACGGCCCCCTGGTTTTCACTTATATTATTCGAACTGTAATCTTTTACTTTCAGTCCCCTTTAATCTTGTTAAATACCATGCAGGATTCATTTCCAGAACTTCATAGTTATGGGCTACTTTTAACACTTTCCCCCATAGAAGCGACTTTTAGCGTATTTAATTTATTCCTCCGCTGAAGAAAATAGTTCCAGTTTATACCCTCATGAACAATTACCATTACAAATAGTTTATATAGCATCGCAGATTTAAGCTTAAAGCAGGCTGTAAGTAAAGCAGAATGTGCCTTGAGGCACATTCTGCTTTACTTTCAACCTGCTTTAAGTGATAACTTGTCTTCAAAACTATAAACAGGCTATGAGGTAAAGGGTTAAACTGGAAGAATAATGAAAGGTGTTAAAAGGAGTTTTGGGTTAATAAAAGAAACTTCAATAGAGTTATGGGTTAATAAATGAAACTTCAATACACTACTCAAATGGTTTTGACCATGAGAAGATTCAGATTTCCTGGTTTATGGACAGAATTCAAACTGTCAAAATATGAAAGTAACTTCGAGCAATGATAAGGAATACTATAAAATGATTTACTGGCTGACGTAGTCGAGGGTAAAGCGCCCACGTACGACGTCAGTAGTCGTGAATTTGATCCTCCGTCGGACCAAGTCCTTCGGATGAGACTTTATAAACCGAGGTCCTTTACAGTGGGCATCTAAAAGAACCAGAGAAGTCTTTTGTTAACAATAGTATGACATGGCACCTGGTTATCTGTTTCCGCTTCACATTCTCTGGGGCGTCCAATTAGCCCATAGATGGCAGAAACGGAGGTAAACAAAACAAAACAAACTATAAAATGATTTATGCGACTTTCAGGAAAAAAGTAGAACTTTTCCTCATGGCTTAGCTACATGTGTGTTGTATGAAATATATCTAAATATACTTTACCACGGAAAGTGTTAAAGTTCCCCATAGTGGACCTCATACTGATTGGCTATACTGAAAAAAGAGTACTTTCAACATCTTTGACGTTGTTCTTGTGTGAACTAAATTGTCAGATATGTGTTAATTTCTGAATTGCTGTTGATGTTTTAACAGAACAAGACAAGACACCTCAGTGGGACAGCAGATAGGAAATAGACAGTACCCACCTGGTACCGGTAAGTGTTATACCAGACTTCAATAATTCTACTATCCAAATGATCCAGGGGTTCATATAAGAGGGAATTAACTGAACAATTCAAACGGTTTCTCACTCCTTTTAGCACCAGCTGCTATGGTGTTACTACTTATTAGAATCGTCTTGACGAGACAATTCTAATGATTAGTGACACCATAGGGTTTAATGCAGAAATAACGTGATTTTTTTTCAATTCTCCCCATATTTGGATCTCTGATGAGTTTTATGTTAACAAGTCACAGGTCAAGTCTGAATATAAGGGAAATTAATCCAACTTGTTAAATGGATAGGATCCGTATTAACCGTCCCATTATCAATTGTCTCATCTGGTACTAAACTGTTTGCCAATGTGAAATATAAGGGGTTGGGCAGTAAACCTTCAGTGAACAAGTTCATTGGTAGGGCTCTCTCTGACAGTTAAGTTTCTAGTTTTAGTTACCTTCAGCACAAAGTGCAAGGTGATTTATTGTGACTGCTCTTCGTCCGGCCTCCAACGTCTATTCACATTTGAAAACTTCATATTCTCTGAATATAGCTGTATACCAAGGTTAGTACAGGCCAAAATGGCTATCCAAGGCCTGGTGGACTGATCAGTTGCTCGTAGAAAAACTTTTATGTTTTTTTCTTGTTGGGAACCTTAAGACCAAGGCTTTTAATATTTGACATGTAGCTCTGTCTTGTGGCCCTCTACCCAACCTTTTAGAATTAAGTGTTTGGAATAAGAAATTGACAGATAGTCTGATGTCATCACAAAAATTACTTTGTCCACAGCTTTGATACTTGTTATGGTTGAATTTTTTAGGGTCTTCTACCAATTATGTTGAAATACATCTGGGCTTTTGAATATTTAGGTGACAGTAGGTAAAATCTCTGATGTATCCCCATTGACTAAATTTTTTCAAGGTGAGCGATTTAAGGCTGCATAGCCCTTGTTTTAATTTTGTGTGTAGCTTACTATGTTTGTTGCAATGCTATGCAGTCAAAATAGTTAGTTTCAAGTAATTTGTATAATTTGACTACGTTGAGCAGAGTTGCATAAATGGGCCACCATACATTATTCTGAAAGTAGTCCCCAAAAGAGTTGCCCCCCTTCAAACTAGTACACATGGCCTTTGTTCAAGTTGTCATCTGAAATAATAGCTTTTGGTTTTCAAAGATGCTTGGCAACAAATACTTGTCTAATGCTCCCACTGACTTATTCAATACCTGATACTTGTATTTCTTTCCTTTTTTTTGCAGATATGTGGTTTGCTGAAGATATTTAGAAACTTCTCCTGAAACGACTTTTGTAGCAAGTATATTTGCTTGTCATTATCTGTGATGCTTATGCCATATATACCAGTGGAAAGAGGACATTGAGACGAACATTTTGATATGTATTAGCCTATAGTTTTGCAGCAATATTTGACATTATACTTTTTTTTTTAAAAATCAGTTACTTTTTTGCAGTAGTCATTACCCTAAACCGATCTATACCCTCCTATTAGTGAAAACCATGATACCCGACTAAAATTCTTCTTTATTAATGAGATAAATTGCAAGAAAAATGACATACCTTCTAAACAGCAGCTATCTGCGTTTCTTAACGACAAAAAACCTCAATATATTATCCTCCTTTAAAATGACGTAACTTCCAATGACGTCATAAATCGGCATTTTCGCGCCAAACTGTCAAGTTGTTGACTTAGAATGTAAACAATGGGACTTTTTTTCTTGCTTTCGAATGTACTCAGCATTTTTCGAACAGTAAGTCTGTCATGGCTGTTCCTTATAGGGTACACATTATTCGTGTTTTCAACCTCTAATATGATTTAAACATATACATACATACTTACAAAATGTTAATCTAATATTAGAAATTACAGTAAATACATTGTAAATATAAGAAATGAACAGATTTTTTGGCGTTCAAGCGAAATGAACGACAGAAAATTATCGGCAAATTTACCATGAATCGCTAGTGCGATTCATAGTATTTGCCGATAATTTTCTGTCGTTCATTTCGCTTGAACGCCAAAAAATCAATTCATTTCTTAATTGTCTTCAATATTTACTCAAAACAAAAGAAAACAATTGTAATACATGTAGTCAGTATGTTGGTGATATTTTATGAGCGATATTGACACACAGATATAAAAACTGCAGCATATAGTTTTATCACAAAGACATTTGTAAGAAAAGTATTGTTTGTAGAAACATTTGTTTACAGAGAATGACCGTTGGATGCTATATTTCAGCATAATATAAGGACTCGGTTGCTACACTATGAAAATTGTTATCCCTTTCAATGTCATTATGTCGTCATAACCCGTCACACAGAATAGCTGCCATAATTATGATACATGTACATCTTCAATCCATAACAAACATATCTTTTAACCCTTTCATGATCAAATTATTCGGGAGAATTTTACCCCTTCACCGCTTTATTGTCGTCTGCTTTAGTATTGTTGTCTGCAAATCACGTTTCAAAACTAGATTAAAGGTTGTATGACTTAAAAATAGCTATACGAGTGTCAAACAGTTTGGATCCTGACAGACGCCGCGTAACGCTGTTCTTACCAGGCCCGAATTGTTTACAAACGCGCTTTAAGGCGTAATTTAGATTGAAAGGGTTAAATGACGTATCATGCATGAAAATTAAATCGTAGATTCCAAGAGAATGCCAAAAAAATACGTACGACGTTTTGAAGGACCATTTTACGTACAGTTTGCAACCTAAATCATGATATTAAATGGCAGTCCTATAGATGGTCAGTTTTATTCCAATTGCCCTAAATACACACATTTGTAAATATATTGCAGTCAACAGTGTAAGGCCGATCAATTCATGGCGTTAAAGAGTCGATTATAAAATGAGTTTTCCAAAATTATACCATTTAATCCATTATTCAATAAATACGTGTTTGTAGGCGTTTAATTTATTCGTCCATTGAAAAAAAGTCCCACATAATGCAATCATGAATATGGACCAATAGGCATATTTCCCATATGCCCATGCGGGTTTTAGTTTATGTAGCCATCACAGCCCATCTGGTTAAAGGTTACAGTGAACCTATTAGTGTTCAACATGTTTGTTTATATATGTTTGTGTAATATGGACAATGATATTAATTAATTTATAATTAATTATTGATTGCTACTGACCGTACCAAGGCGGGCTCCTATATTCACTTAGCTTAAGTTTTTCTTGCGTGTTGTTTTCTATTTAGTGTGTAGATGAAGGAATGGTATTGCGTGTTTTTTTGTGTTTGTTGTGGTATGACTGTGTGTGTGTGTGTTCTGCTTGAGAGGTGGGCGTATTGTTTGTGTTACGTTTCCTGCTTGAGTCTTTCGTATTTATATGGTCCTACCATGAAGGCAATATGCCAATTTAAAGATTAGCACTAATTCGGACAATTCGGGCACACTACGACCAATCCGCAACAGGCTTTGTTGTAGAATCTAAAAATATTAACGCAGAGAAACTTTTGTAGCTGCGATAAGAGGTTGAAAATCTGGTTCAATTAATAAAGTTGGTCAAGGACACCAATGAAGATAAGATGATGTGATGCATATTTCAACCGTTTCCTCCCTGACAATTTAAATGTACAGTTCCAGTTTCCAATATAGTCCAGTGCAACTTTGATTATTAAGGTTGTTTTGGTCAAAGCATTGCAATATCGAAAACAGTGCAGACCCTGATCAAAGGGCTCCTTTAGGGATCTTCACTACTTGCATATCACAAGTGTACTCTTTGCAGGGGATGCATGTATGTATTACTAGGGTTCAAAAGGGTAAACTTTATATCAAAACTGTACACATTATATATTGCCAAGTGCCAATTGTTCTTATCGAAACAAATGAGTATTGTGTAATTTATTTCAGTTTTGGCAAATAAACATCGATCAAAATTTTCATTAATGCTTACTGAATAACATTTATACTAATATATGTACTATACATTAAGATATGCAACACACCTACATGTTCACTTTAATCCCTTCACTGCCTACCCCGAATACAATGGACATTTGGAAACCATTTTGATCCTGGTCAGACGCCACGTAATGCGGCGTCTGATCAGGATCCAAACTATTTTACACTCAATTTAATATTTATAACGTTTATTATCCTAAAATTTGAGAAATAAAAGCGGCGACACTTGTTTAAAATTGATGACGCTATGAAGTGAAGGGGTTACATGTGGTTGATAAAGAAATCATGCCTGTCGAGCATGGAAGCATTACGTAATCAAAGTTTGGCTGGTCGGCGCGTAGTGCGCATGATCGAGTACATTGTATAAATATTCATTGAGAGAACAAGTGAGACAGTCTAGGAAATTGCGTACGACAAGGTAAGACATGGGCTTATGTTGTTGGTGGCAGGCTGAAACATTTTATTTTGGATGCTTTCAATCTAAGTTGTAGATTTGTGTATCTTAATAACTATATGTGCATAAATAACAGTATTACATTGACTGTGTGTTAAACCTAGAGGTTTTTTCATGAAGCGATATAGCCTGATAATTTGTAACGTAAAAGAGATCTTGATTAACCTATATCGCATTTTACGCATTTAATTTATGTATCTACTGTAGAACATAGTTCCACTTTATGCAGCAAAAATAAGAAATATTTTCTATAGTCTAGCAGATGGTACATGTTGACATGACATCATAATGCTTTAAGCCAACATCTGCTTTCAATACGGACAACAAGCTATGGTGAAAAGGGCTAAACGATAAAACACTCGAATTACAGAGAATAAGTTTTTGAGGAATAATAATACGAGCGCCAGTGTGTATACTGCATCTGATCTGGCTACAAACGTACATCTGGTCTGGCTCCAAAATGTTTTCTCAAGAGACCTTCCTACCTTATCGAAGTTTTGGGGGCTTTAAAATTGTCATAGGGAATTGTTTCTGCTTATTAGACCGACATTATCCCCTTTGCCAAGAACTAAAGGAAGACAAGTTGTTGTTTTGTTTCCCATTAGCTGCTACACAAGGAACACGAGATTAGCCGAATTCATGTTCCCGAAATCATCATCATCTCATCTTATCGTCCCTCATCATTTATCGTCGCTGTTTGACATAGTCTGTATCGCAGTGCCGTATACCTTAACTCATACATCCATCCGCCCATCAGAACTGTTTGTAATCGCCATGTTTTCGTAATTTGGAGAAAAGAAAAGAACATCTTCCACACTGTTAGATGCAACTAAACGTATGTAAGGGTAGGAAAAACACTCACCCAAAGAAAATAGCCGTAATAATCCACTCACTGCCATTATGACAAAACTCACTATGCAAACTATAGCGTGTGCAAAATACAGCAGCCCGCATCATTACCAGTACCCTCGGTACAATCACATCACGCCAGTCTTGAAGGATCTTCACTGGCTTCCAGTTCAACACAGAATTGAATTCAAAATTCTGACACTCAAATACAAAAATATGTGCAATGATTCTCCAAGGTACATTGTAAATATGCTTGACGTGTATAAACCTCGGAGAGAGCTGCGGTCTGCTACTAAATCATTATCGTTGGTTGTACCGAGGAGTCGTTTGGTGAGGTTTGGAGATAGAAGTTTCATGCATGCAGCCCCAAAGCTCAGGAACAGTCTACCATCAGAGATGCGAGCTCAGTTGCAGTCTTCAAAAAACGTCATTTCTTTAATATTTGTTATTAGACACTGCTACCTATGCGATATGTTCTTTCTGTAGATGTTGTGGGTCCAAATAGGAGTTCTGGAGTATTATCTGGTTTGTTGGTCTCTAATATAAATTTTAGTTATTGTCGCATGCTGCTATTTTTCCTAGTTATGTTACATTGGGTGGCCTGCATTGGGCGTTCTGCTTTTATTTCTTTCAGTCGGCATCAAGAAGCCATTTTTCTTTTATTGCTAATTGATTGATGGGGTAATGTACGTCGTTTTGGGGGCTGTCTTTTGTATGTTAATTCATGTTTATGTTAGATCTAATCGTATTTATTTGTCTTTTCTCGGTGGCCTCCATTGGGCGCTCTACTGTTATTTCTATCAGTCGGCATTAAGAAGCCATTTGCTTCATTGCTAATTGATTGATGGGGTAATGTGATCGCCAATTTGGGGGCTGTCTTTTGTATGTTTATTCATGTTTATTTTAGATCTAATTGTAGTTATTTGTCTTTTTCTGGCGGCCTGCATTGGGCGCTCTACAATTGTTTCTATCGGTCGACAATCAGAATTCGGTCGCTTCATTGCTGATTGATGGGAGTAATGTGATCGCCATATTGGTGGCTGTCTTTTATATGTTTATTCATGTTTATTTTAGATCTTATTGTAGTTATTTTGTCTTTTCTTGCTTTGTAGGTACATTTGTGTAATTTCATGTGAAGCGCTTTTGAACGCACTACACCTGTGTGAAAAGAGCGCTGTATAAATCTGGTTTAATAATAATAATAATGACGTACTATCGCCAGCTTGTATTTTCTTCTGCTATCAATATTGGTAATTATGCGTTTTTGACTAAGGTAACATTGCTGTGAATGTCAAACATGTCATGGTCACACGCAGCGTCACAATCAGTATCCAAGCTGTTTGCAGATGACAGTGTTATCTATTTCGACAGTGAAAGGGTTTATCCGCCACTGAACTTTTTAAGAGCAACAAGTGCAATGTACTTCAATAGTAGTGTAGGAGAGTGGTTCAGAACGACAGTGGGCGTACGGCCAATATGTTTACTCTCCGCAACACTCTTCAACATCTTCCTAGAGAGAATTATGTCAGACGCTCTGGCAGACCACGAAGGAACCGCCAGCATCGGTGGAAGGATAGTAACGAATCTACGCTTCGCTGATGACATAGACGGCCTAGCTGGGAAGGAGGAGGAGTTAGTCCAGCTAGTGGAACGCCTAGATGAGTCATGTACCAACTATGACATCCAAATTAGTGCAGAGAAGACAAAGATCATGACCAACAATTCCAATAGCATCAGCACATATATACAGGTGAAGGGAGAGAAGCTGGGTTGTGTTGATAGTTTCAAGTACCTGGGTGCCATAGTCAGCGATCAAGGATCACAGCCGGAGATACTTGCAAGAGCAGCACATACCACAGCAGCACTTGCAAAGCTGAAGCCAATATGGGATGACCAAAGCATAAGCCTCAGCTCAAAAATAAGGTTTATGCGTGCACTGGTGATGTCCATATTCATGTATGCAAGTGAATCTTGGATCTTGAACGCAGATTTGGAACGCAGGATAAGCGCACTGGAGATGAGGTACTTCAGGAAACTATTGTGTATATCATACACTGAGCACATCACAAATGAAGAAGTCTGCTGCAGGATAAGGGAAGCCATTGAACCATTTGAGGATTTGCTGACAACTGTGAAAAAGCGGAAGCTGAGATGGTACGGTCACGTTACACGATCTTCAGGACTCTCAAAGACCATTCTACAAGGCACAGTAAGCGGAGGGAGAAGAAGAGGTCGACAGAGAAAACGTTGGGAAGTCAACATTGCAGATTGGACAGGCATGGGTCTGAAGGAAACGATGCGGAAAGCGGAAAACAGAACGGAATGGAAGGAGCTGGTTGCCAAGTCATCTGTAGTGCCCCTACGGTCCTCCAGACTACGGGATAGGTGAAGGTGGAGGTGAAGGTGAACTTTTTAAAAAGTATAGAAGGAGACCTTTTGTTATTTTCTTCAAAAATGTGTGCGTTTACTTGCCACAGCTAGAATCTAGTATAAGCCTGTCACATTGTTATGCAAAATCTTGATAATAATGATTTTAACTATAATTTTAATAATTATGCCATTCAAAAGATATTTGAAATTTAACTTGTTTTACAGACCTATATAGGACTCACCTGACGAAAATAGTCGTAATAACCCAATCACTGCCACACAACTGATCTGGCTCAAAATTGTTTGAAGTAGATATCATGTTTTCGCATAAATGTGTTGTTGAGGAAAGATACAGAACATCTTCCCCACTGCAATATGCAACTAAACACATGTTAGTTAAGAAAACAATTGAAAAGTATAAAACATATACAATAACGCCATTATAGGTAGATGTCTAAGTAACTAATAAAATACATACGCGTTCATCTTTACTTCAATGAATTGAAAAGTTCATGTACAAACTATTTTTTGTACAGTAATGTACATGAGGTGCATTCGTGAATTCGCATAAAAAGGTTTCATATATTCTACTAAAGCGAGTTAATTTTCGTTTTCAGAATCCAAGATGAAAGTTTGTCTGACACTTCTCGTTCTCCTGCCCCTGGCATACAGCATGACTGTCGACCTCGACTCTCTGACTGAGGACCAAAAACGTGTCCTTTTCGATTCGTGTAAATATAGCTTTCTTTACAGTGTCACCATGCCGTGTCGTGAAATATTGAACACCTACAATGCCAGTAAAATCACATGCTTTAACTTTTAAGAAATATCGAATCGTTCTGGCTGAAAAACAATTTTATACGAGTATCAAACAGTTTGTCTCTTGCTTAGACCCGTCTGATCAGTATGAAAACGTTTGCAATTATCACTACAATGAGTGATCAATCACCTGACGGGATTTACTTACTCGGGTGGTAAGGTAGTGCATGTGTTAACCACCTGAGGGTTAAGGTAGTGAATGAGTTAAATAACTTGGAAATTAGACAGTGAAAGGTTAACCAACTCAGGTGAATTGGTTAACAAACTAGGAGGCTAGGCTGTGAATGGATTAACTGACTAGGGCATACGGCAGTGAAATTTTAATCATGTCAGAGGTAAGGTCGTAAAGTGGTTAATCAACTCGAGGGTAAGGAAGTGAAAAGGTTAACCAACTCGGGGATAAGGCATTTAAAGAGTTAACCAATTCGACAGTAAGGCATTGAAGGGATGTACCCAATCAGGGATAAGGCAGTGAAGGGCTTACCTAACTTGGGGTTAAGGGAGTGATGAGTTAAAACAAGTCTGGGATAGGATGTGAAAGTTTAACAATGACAAAGGTAAATAAGTAAAGAGGTCAACCAATACGGGGGAAACAGAGTGAAGGGGCTAACAATATAGGAGGTAAGACAGTAATGCAGTTACATAACTTGAGGGTTGGGCAGTGAAGGGCTCGTCAAATCAGGGATAAGACGGTGAAGGATTGAACTAAAATGAAGGTAAAGTTGTGAAAGGATTAACCAACTCAGGTAGTAAACGGCAGTAAAGGGGTAAACCAGCCCAGAGGTAAGACAGTAAGAGCTAAACAGTGATAAGGGCGTTAACATGTCAATTTACTCAGGGGCATAGCAGTGAAGGGGAGGTAAGGCATTGGAAGAGTTAACTTTATTGGTGTTTAAGAAGAAAATGGGTTAACCAATTCAAGGGTAAAGTAGGGAATGGGTTAACAATCTAAAGAATAAGGCATTAAAGAGGTTAACAACATTAGGAGTAAGATAGTAAGGGTTTACCATCTCAGAGGTAAGGAAATAAATGAGTAAACCCGTAAAAGGGGAAATATAGATAAGTGGTTAACCATTTCAAGCGTAGGGTAGTAAAGCAGGGCTCCAGATAAGGGGACTTTTTCAAAAACTAAATTATTTATTTCTGCTTTAAACCCTATGGTGTCACAACTCATTAGAATGGTCTCGAAAAGACCATTCTAATGAGTAGTAGCACCATAGGATTTGGTGCTGTATGAGTGAGACAATGTTCGATTTTTTCAGATTACTCCCTCTTATCTGGAGCTCTGGTAAAGGTTGTAAAAGGGTTAACTATATCGGTGGTAGAGAAGTAAACATTTTAACCAATAAAGTGATAATAAAGTAAAGGGGTTAACCGTCACAGGGGTAAGAAGGTAAAGGTGTTAACTAGCACATGGGTAAAGTGAAGGGGTCAATCGTCTCAGGGGGGAAAGGAGAATAAAGGTCCAGCAACTCTAAGGAAAGACAATCTCAGCGGTAGTTTAGTTGAAGGGTTTATCATCTCAGAGGTAAGGCAGTGAATGGGTTAATATACTTAGGGGTAATGCTGTGCAATTGTGAACTAACTGATTGGTAAGACTGTGAAGAGTTAACCAACTAAGTGATATGAAGTGGTGTACTAGGGGAAATGCAGTGACATGATTAACCATTTCTGTAAGAAGGAAGTAAAGGGTTTAATTAACTCAGGGATGAGAAAAGTGAATGGGATTAATCTTTTCAGCAGTAAGGGAGTAAATGGGTTATCAAACATAGGAAAGGTTCGGGGATAAGGCAGTAAATTAATGAATTTGGGGGTAAAGCAGTAAAGTGTTTACCAACTCGGGGTAAGAGGATGAAGTGGTTTACCAACTCGACGGTAAGGCAGTAAAGGGGCTAAACAATTTGAGGTTTGGGAAGTGAAGTGTTTAACTAACACCAATATATCATGCAGTTAAGTAGTTAGTCTACGCAATGGTATTGAAGAAAATGGGCTATTTAACTCGGAGATCAAGTAGTGAAAGCGGCCACCTAACTCGGGGGTAAGGAAGCAAAGGGAATATTCCGCCCTGGGCTAAGACAGTAAATAAATAAGACAACTTGGGGATATGACAGTGAAAGAGTAACAACCTCTGAGAGAAGGCGCTGAAGGGGTTAACCAACTCAAGGGTAAGGCGATATATGGTTAAAGGTGTCACGGGTAAGGAAGTGAGGGGTTAACCAACTCAGGTGTAAGGCCGTGAAGAGGTAGCCAATTCAAGTGTAATATAGTAAAGAGATGAACAAACTCGGAGGTATGTCTTGGGGGGGGGGGGGGGGTAAAGTAGTAATTGGAGTAATTTAGTCAGGGATAATGCAATAAGGGGTTAATCTACTAAGGGATAAGTATTAGAAGGGTTAACCATCTCAAAGGTAGTGAAGTAAAGCGGTAAATCAATTCAGAGGTAAGAAAGTAAAGGGGTTTACCAACTCGTGGTTAATAAAGCGAAGTGGTTTATCCTAACAGGCGTAAGGCAGCGAAGGGTTGATCTACTCATGGGTAAGGACGTGAAGTAGTTACCGTGGGGAATACGCTATGCTTTCCCATTTAACGCGTTTACGCTAAAACTATTATTTCCATTGCAAACAGTTTGGGGCCAGATCAGACGCCGGGTAAACCGTTGTCTGATCTGGCTCTAAACTGTTTGCCACTCAGATTATAATAAATCATAAGGAATGTCAAAATGTTGTCATTTTGTTCCTTTTCGTGCACTGCGTATGCATTTCGTTTGCGTTTAAATGGGAAAGAATAACGCATATAAGATAAGGCAGTGAAGGGGTTAACCAACTCGGCGGTAAGGCAGTGAAGCGGTTAACGAAGAGCTACATATGGTAAGGTGTTATTTTCCCCGTTTAAAAACACGTCCACATTCCGATTTTCCTTTTATAATGATTTTCGTTCAGTTTTGTTTAAACGGAAAAGAATAATGTATTTCTGCTTAGGTAACAGTAGTTAGTTGTAAGTCACTTTTTGATATTCGAGTATGAGTGCTAAAATTAACAATTTGACATTCCCATTTTCATATAATAACACTTCACTTTGGGGACCACCTAAACAAATCCGTATACTTGATGTTCGCGGTTACTTAAACAGTGGAGAAAACCTAATTTTCTTTTACACTAGAACGAATCTCAACACCTACCCAATGCCAGAGAAAATTAGACCATTATAGATTTTGAAAAAAAAAACCATGCTTTATCTTATAGGAGTAAAAAACAATTCTGAGCTTGAACAGACCACGGGTTATCAATTTTCTGATCTAGTTCCCAATGGTTTGCAAAGAAAAGACAAGTTAAGCTCAATCGTTTCTTTTGTCAAAGGATAACGGCTTTCCTACTACAATAGTACTTTACTTTTTAAAACTCCTCAGTTTTCTACATCTTATGTTAGAACGTTTGTGTTTTTTTGCTTAAAAGTGAAAATACGTCTTCCTGACGGTAGTTGGTTAGTACTCAACACACATGGCCAAGACATCAGACATATTTGTTTCGTTTGGTGCCGCTTTGTACGGTTCACATTTGATATCTGACATAAAACCATGTACATGTATTAACCCTTTAAAAACCAAATGTTATTTCCTGTTTAACATGTTCGCCATTTAATTGTCTGCTTTAACACTTTCCCTTATAGAAGCGACTTTTAGCACATTCATTGTATTCATCCGCTGAAGAAAATAGTTCCAAATTATACCGTAACGAATATGTGTCATATTTAATACTTTCCTTATTCTAGCAATTAATAGCTTAAAGCAGGCTGAAAGTAAAGCAGAATGCGCCTTAGGGCGCATTCTGCTTTACTTTCAACCTGCTTTAATTAGTCACATATCTTCAATACTAGAAACAATGCTATCAGGTAAAGGGTTAATAAAACGCTAACTGGAACATACAGTGTTCCCTCTCTACAACGGCCCTCCCAGCAACGACTCCCTCATTACAACGAAGTTTTCCGCTGTTCCCCAAACAAGACAATTATGTATAACGATTTCACTGCTGCAATATCGTCTACTTAAAACTGTCGTCTGCTGTTTTTTCATAAAGTAACATATTGGACATTTTGATAGAAGAAACATACTTAAGAGTGGCAAAACGCGGCGATTGATCTTGATTCAATCTGTTTGCAAATGTAAGCCAATTTCCCTCCCAAAAACTACTTCCTCTGTACAACGTACATATGTTTTGTCTCCCACTGGGTGTCGCTGTATAGAGGGAGCACTGTAGTTTACAGTAGAATTAAGGCAGTATAAATGAACGCATATGGTGAGTCAAGTATCAAATTGTTTGGACTCTAAAATGATTCTGGATAACTCAGCGTCTGATCTGGATATAAGATGTGTACATAGTCTATTGTGATTGCTGATTGAAGTGAAATGGGTAACTATTCAACTGGTTAATGGCATTTGCATATACAGTGGAGAAAACGTTATTCTTCTCCGTTTAAACGAAAACGAAACGCAAACGCAAAAAGGTGTTGACAATTCTGGCTATTGATATTAAGTTGAGTGGCAAGCAGTTTAGAGCCTGGTCAGACGCCGGGTTATCCGTTTTCTCCACTGTACCCTTCCTCCGCTTTACCTCGAGCCAACTTATATTATCAAACGGTTTTGATTGTCTTGATCAGACGCCGCAGAACTGCTTGAAACTTGATCAATATTTCTTAAATTAAATTATATAATATCTCAATGTGAGAAAGTTAACCGACGACACTTGTTTAAATTAGATGACGTCAGGACAATAATGAAGGGGCTAAAGCAAATCTAGACGCCAAGTAACCTGATATTTGATGTTGTTCTTATCTGTTTGACAATCAAATAAAAACTGGTGAACATGCTAAGGAAATTGATAGGTTTTTTTAGTTACATAAGTTTCGATGCTTAAAAAGCTAAAGAATGTAATACCACTAATATATCCTAGCGTTACCAGTTTCGACGCCATTAAACGATAAACTCGCCGTAATTTTTGACAGCTGTAAAATGAACGTGATTAAAACAATGGCTGAAGTTAAATGTGCTAAATTGATGATAAACCATTTAATGGCAAGTTTAAATGATTCAGTTGTTCAGAGCATCGGCGATTTGACACTACCGTAGAAGCCGCCATATTTGTTGGGACTCGTTACTTTCGACGCCTCTAATTGATTGACCTATATTGCAGTTATTTTTAAAGTTATAAATAAATTTCATACTGTGCTGCATTGTGTACGCTTGATTTCATACTGGTGAGTCAAAGTTATTTTTTGTTAGCAATTTTTGCTTCAAATTTGTCATGATTTTCAAACAATTTAAAATATAAATGACGAAAAGTGTAAGTTTAACTGTGAACGCATATTAAAAGAAAGGGTGGTTTGGATTTAAGTCCCACACTCCCTAAGACTCTCCAAAGCCTTAAACATGGATATTGGGGAGTAGCTCATGTAATTTGCTTTGGATGCCTCAAATGAAAATTACAAACTTAGATCAGCATGGTCTTACAGATTCCTATTCTTGCGTACACCTACTGAACAATGACAAAATTGCTTGTCACGTGACACGATAAATATGGCTGGGTGTTCCTGACAACTGAGCGTCGAAGTTTTTCTATGATCATTTAAATACAGAAAACGGCTTATAAACTTCCGCACTTCATTACAATTTTGAAAAAACATACACATGTATTGAGAAAGGTAAAACTGTTATATTCTCCCCTTGCATTTCTGATTATTCACATGTTTGGAACAGAACGTAGGTTTTCGTGTTTACAAACGATAGCAAGTGCCTATAATACGTCACGGGGGTGGCTTAGGTCAAACGCAATGTCATAAACATTTAGATTGTATTGACGATTAATTGTAATCTGAGTGGTAAACAGTTGTGAGCCACATCGGACGAAGGAATACAAGACGTAGCAACTGGCTTTAATCTGTTTGCACTTGAAATAACGGGTTTTGAATAAACGCTTTCATTGGGAAAGAATAACGTCATCCCCCCTGTAAAGAGTGCTGATTTAAGAGTTTACAATGATTTGTTGTATTTTCCAGTTCCAAGTTTACAATCGATTAAGGATTCAACCTGCGCAGCTCTTAAATCTGGAACAGTCCACACAACCTGTGAGCTCGCCTGTGAATACGGCCTCAAGACAATTCCTCTTGGCTCTTTGGCTACCTCCCTGTGTCCAAATGCATGCGATTCGTGAGTATAAATCGTTAGCTGAGAAACATTTTCAATAGAAAACCAACAAGGTCTATATCAAGCATTTGTATGGTAATCGTCAATGACTGATCACTGGCTTACGTCTTACAGATACATGTCATTTGGTTATAAAGCGTTTGAGATGAGTCGGACATTGTTTTCAAATATTTGATTGATCTGATATGAGCAAATTGGACCAATCAACAGCTTGAGAATGATCTCAGACTTAACCCTAACGTTTTACAAACATAACTCCAGATCAGATTTGGGCCATATTTGCGTCACAATTGTTCGATTATAAACTGTACTCTAAGAGTTCCACACTTGTTTGGCACTCGTATTTAATGTTTCCTCAATTCAAAATGTAGGATAATAATACAATAGGAGGCTATACCTGCAGACACTTTTGAATAAGGCAATACTGCTGCGAATGAAAGGCTATGTAACACTCTTAATTAGCTCCAAGAGACTTTCCTACCTTGCGGGGGGCCTCCGTGACCTAGTGGTATAGTCACTGTGACTTACATAACTAAGCACCTTACCGCTGTGAGTTCGAATCCCGGTCTGGGATCATCGGACTTTTCATGTGTTGAAACCATCCAATTGGCTTGCAAAAGGTCGGTGGTTCTATCAAGTTGCAGATTTGTGCATGAAACAGTGCATAAAAGGCTTCTGGGGTCTTTCTCAACTGTTTATATGCTGGACGTCGCGATATGACTGAACTACTGTGAAAAGCGACATACAATCACAACAAATAAAATAAAATCCTATCTTGCAGCTTTTCTGGGATTCAATTGTCATAGTTGGTGTTTTTGTATATTGAACGGAGGTCTCACAAGAAAAGATACATGCGGTTACTTTATTACATAGGATCCTAAGTTTATAATTCGTTTCGACAAGTGATTTCTTAAGTTATTCACCTGTGATTATGTGGTAGTGGTCATGTGACTACGCTGCTACAAGGGTCCAATATAAGAGGGAGTACATTGAACTTCCCCAGTGTCATTCATGATGTTGATTCTGAAACCCTAGGATTTCGTGCAACCATAAATATATTAGTGCTGGAAAATCTCTCCTTACTTGGAGACATGGATACCCCAGATAATTATGATTGTAACTATGGCAATTATAAATGATGTTGATGGCTTATATCATTATGCCCATTTAACCGTAACCTCTGTTTTATATTGCTTATGAAGTGTTGCTGTCTCTGTTCACTTCTCTCGTCTTGTCGTGCCTTTGCATATGTTTCATGTGCTCATTATGTTTTAATCTAAAAATAACGAATACATCTATTTTCAGGCTTCACTGTTAAGCGGAATGTGCCTTCGTTTATTGTTGTTATGATATGTGAAAATAAACATGTTAAACAGCAGATACGTGTTCCTCCGAATTTCCCCAAGTAATTTCAATCGTTTTACGTCCAGTCATCATAAATTCTTGGAATCTGATAGGCTGACACTGCACATGTTACCGATTTGTACAAAACCGTACACATTGATTTTTTCGGTTAGTACATATCACGTGATTAGATTTTTTCCCCTCGATCGACTCGCGTAAACAATCTCTCTTTTTCTGTTAATAAAGCTATTCTTTTCAAAGAAATAAAAAGAACTCATAATTAAAAACTGTCTTGAATCTATTATTATGCGTACATGTGACTCAGATATCGATACTCTGCTAGTTTCGTGCTCTGTCTTTCCCATGGCGCTTTCAGTAGAAACAAGTTCACGATTTCTAAAGGAATGAACATTTCACACCAAAAGTCGCCTCTGTTAGGGACCACCTAAACAGTTCCCTTTAGCGTATTAAAAATTGTTTTTTTTTCACTAAAGAAAGATACCAGTAGTTCCAATGTATACAGTCAGAATTAGTTTCATTTTTAGACGATTACAAAAGCCTTACAAATTAGACTTAAATATGTTCATATATAACTGTGTTGTGTTATTATATCATGATTGCTTTAAGCGTACGGTGTATGTTAAATGCAGTAAATGATAATTGAATTGAATTGTGTATGGCAGACCGCAATGTACGAAAACATTAAATTTGATCGAACACTTAAAAGGTATTCCGAATAGTAATTTTGCAGCTATATGTACATTGTAGGTACAATCATATAGGTAAAAATATGTGTTTAGGCTTTGTCTATGGACGAAAAAAGAGCAAAATTGTAGGAGAAAAAAACCCGGAATATCACCAGTGTGTGATCAGCTGTCTTGTATCAGTTGGTTGTGTAATCCAGATCACACTCGAGGCTACACCTCTCGTGTGATCTGGATTACACAACCAACTCGAACTTTATTATATACCTAAATTGTTTGGGTCAAGATCTATATGTTGTTAAACCATATAATCAAAATGATCTGTATGCACCCGTGTATGTTAAAACTCCTCCGTATATGCAATCTGAAACTATTTTTGGACCACAAATAATTCCGTCATTATTTATATGGATGACGTATTGATTATTTTTTTTTTTATATAATCCGTTATTTTTATCGGTTCGATGAAGAAGTAGCTTTTTGCAAATACCGTTCATTTATGAATTTTAAGCTTTATCCTTATGAGGAAAACATTACAAGTGAGTGTTGTGGGTTATTTATGCTTAAAATGGAAATGTTTTGTTCAAAGTTTATCAACGCTTCGTTTCAACGTTTTTAAATATAGCATCGAAACCTGAAATTACGGAACGTCACACACAACGTTTCTCTATATAAACTGAAACTGAAACTATATAAATAGATCGTGTTAAAAAGCCGTGACGTCATCATATGATTCCAAGATGACAGCCCCCATGTTTTATTGTCGCTTAGTCATGAGGAAGTTATTCACGAGCAAATCGAACACTTTTTAAGCCTGTCAGGGATTGAATTGAATCGGAATACCTTTTTTTTTTTTTTTACATGCATTACTTAAGAACGGAAAAAAGCAAGCTTTTTTCCGTATTATCGGTCCATTCTTTATTGTGAGCAAACTGTATGAAAGTGTTAGTGTTGTCGCGCTAGGCAGTGAATTGACATATGCATGCATTTACATAACCGTGTCGTTGTTGTTCGGATATATCTGTAGATGTAATTGGTGTCCTGAAATATAACTTTTCAGATATTTACGACAACACCTCTCTAATTCGACACTTATAAAACTATATTTTCAGTATGTAACTCTTTGAACCCTAGTCACACATATATGCGGCATTTGCAAACAGTGTACCTGTGATGAGAACACTTTTCTTATGCAAACAGTGTAGACCCTGGTCAGAGCGCTCCTTAAGGGCCCTTCTGATCAGCATCTTCACTGTTGGTCAGTGTGACATATATTGTGAAAACCAACCCTAAAATGTCAAAAAAGAACTAGACTAAATTGAAAATTAGAATTGTCCATTTGAGGTTTCAGGGAGGAAAGAGTTAAACCTAAATAGGTGGAAGCTTATTGCAGGGTTTTTGAGAGCGCTCTGTCTTTCTTTGATCATGTATTAATTCACCCATTTGTGCCCACGATCCCATATATGGGACATAGCCAAACAGTGTAGACTCTGATCATACGCCGCATTATGCGGCGTCTGATTAGAGTCTACATTGTTTGCTGATAGGAATTTCAATGTAAAACAAAATGAAAATAAAATGTTTGACCAGACATCCCTTTGATAAAAAATGGACTAATCTAATATATAAACATGGAAGAATCCACTGGGCACAAATGGTTAAGTGGTCCCCTATCTCTTGTGGGCTACTTTGGCTTCCCAAAAGTCTCCGGTTTAAAGAAATTGTATTGTATTTGTTTCACATGTTCTCAAAGCATATTACCATGAAAATGCGCATGTTACGCTGACTATCGGCAAGGGTTGAAGCACTGAAAGTAGAGTGAAGCTTACGTAAATGTAAACATCAGTGAACCATTAGGTAAATCGGCTTTTATAACTATCTGAAGACTTTCATTACTCTGTACTCTGTACTTATTGTAACGTAAAAATCACATCAGGAGAATTTAATAAATCCTGTATTTTTCATAAAATCGCAAAATAAATATTTTCACCGTAGAAAATACCAACGTACGGTAGTTCCAATCTATACATGAAGTCATGAACAAGTACCAGACATATAATCTTTGTCATAGTAGATGGGCGCTCAAAGCAGGCTGAACTTAAAGCAGTATGTGCGTTAAGGCGCATTCTGCTTTACGTGGTCACTTTTCCTCAAACCAAAAACAGGCCATGGTGTGAAGAGTTAACTTATTTCCCGCTGAACGTTTCATACAGACTATTTCACTTTTTGAAAATGTCTGTTTATTTTATATCCTCTATTTAGAAAGTAATTACGTAAAATATATACAGTAAAACAGACAGTGCTGATCCTGGTCACAGCTGTCTTTAGCGAGCCCTGTTCTGTTTGCAATATGTACATACAGGGCTGCCATAAGTTGATAAAAAAAATCCTAAGATTTTAAAATTTTAAATTTTTCAAGCGCGATTTTCCGAATTAAACCTTTAACCCATAGTCTGTTTCTAGTTGTTAAGACGCACGATGCTCAAAGCAGGTTGAAAGTTAAGCAGAATGCGCCTTAAGGCGTATTCTGTTTTTTGTTTTTGTTTTTTTCAATATTTTATTTCTCGATATACATAGATAGATAGATACTTTATTGATACAAAAGGCCATAGGCCCATCAGTACAGGTAAATTAAAAACTATAAATACTTAGCACATGGCTTGGAGCTCTCGGCCAATCAGAGGCCTCAAAAACCTGTGATTATATCGTTTATTTTACAAAACCATGAAATAACTAACACACTGTTCACTTATTCCAAGCTTCCGTCATATCAAGGCAATTTGACGTCACAACCCTAGATCGGAGGGGAACTGCACTCGCTTGATGACGTCATATTATGTACAGTGAGACCTAAACTTTAAAGGCAATTAATATAGGGTTAATACACCTTTTTTCGTGCATTAACATCTGAAGAAGCCCGCGGGCTGTATTTGAAGCCCGAGGCTTTAGCCGAGGGCTCCAAGACAGCACAAGGGCTTCTGCAGATGTTAATGCACGAAAAACAGGTGTATTGACACTATTCTTGCATAAAAATATGTCTATTTCCCCTTCTTGTTGGATTTCACCTAACTCCGTTCTCTAATACATTGACAGAATACGCGCACCTAGAGAGGTCAAGTTTGTTTACAAAATGTTCATGTCTTTTATATATCAACGGCTTGGATACAGGGCCACATGCACCGGATTTATCAATGTCGGCCATTTTTAAAAGCGACTCGATTCGCATGTGTAATTTACGCTTGGCACTCAACAGACATTATGCTGTTCTTCGTCCGTTAATTCAATGACTTGAAAATGTTACAATATATCTGGATATGAGGAGAAATGTGGTTGGATGTTGGAATAACGTTGAATGAGTTGGTCTGGTACAACGTGAGACGTAGCATACAGACCGGTCAGGTGCGACGCAACACAGAACGTCAGAGACTTTCTATGGAAATACAGGTACACCGATTTACAGTTTAGCATGTTTAGGGTAGGACTTTATTGATAATGCTATATTTATTAATAAATATCAGACACATGAATGGATTACCAGCAGTCGATTGCAGTTTATTGCCAGTTATTTAACTCATTATAACTCCATACTGTAGTCTAGCGGGATCGAGTGTAGTCTATTTCTATTTCTATTTATTACTTCTACGCCATCAATTCTTATGATTATGAGAAGGGGCACTTTTTAGGTGCACCATTGGGACTGTACTTGTCGAACACAGGCACAGAGGAGATAACGTTATTCTTTCCCGTTTTTAAACGCAAAGAATGGCAAACGCAGTGCACTAACATGGAGAAAATGACATCTTTTTTATACTTCTGACTGTTTATTTTAATCTGAGTACCAAACATTTGGGAGCCTGATCAGACACCGGGTTACTCGGCGTATGATTTGGCTCCAAACCGACGTCTGATCTGGCTCCAAACTGTTTGCAATGGAAACAATAGTTTAAGAGAATAACGTTTTTTTCCACTGTTATCTTTGTAGAAACTCAACAAGTCCCTACAGCTCAGTCGTTAGAGTGCTAGACTGTTACGTCAGAGACATTGGCTCCAAGGTTATAAAGCTTTTGAGTTGAGTCTAAAATCGTCCTAAAGCGTTTGGTTGGTCAGATTTGAGTTTTTGATGAGCAAAAACTGAAATTTGACTTATCAATGTCTAAGAACCATATAAGACTCAACTTAAAATTTTTAACTTTCTATACGTCTAACTGTCATTGTGCTTGGTAACCATTGTTATACTACAGTTGTCTAGGAATTTAGAATAATTTTGAAAATATGTTTTGATAATTTTGTAAGCCATTTAAATATTAGGAGCGTACTAAGAGTCAATTACTGAAATAGCTGGAACGGAATTTGGGTTGACATGCTATTTTATCAACATTGCCGTTATAGATTCTAAATGTGTGTGTCTGTTAGATTTACTTGTAGGTTTTAAATAAAGATTTGAATTTGAATTGTCTCATTCAATCAATGCCTTCATTAAAGAATAAAAAATAATTCTAAATAAGATGATAAAGCAGTCTATATGTTTAAACTGTTATTATTTATTTTCATGCATGTTTGTTGTTTCAGATTCTATCACCAGATGTCACTGGCCACCAGCCTTGGATGTTGGTCTAAATCTTGAGAAGTCTGCAATATTAACACTGGCGTCATCCTTTCTCATTGACTGTGAACAGAATGTGTTTGGTACTCAACAGAGAACAGTGACAATAACGAGAATGAACCAGATTTAACAAAACAAAGTTTAACTCATGATGAATTTATGTTTACACAAAGTCATCACCCGGCTGGTCTCAAAATAACAGGAAAAGTCTTAGTTTAATGAGGAGCAGCTAACCCAAGACATCTATTACATGTACATGTACATAATTTGATTGCACATTAACCTATCACTCACTCAATATGCAGTTTTACCCCTCTAATTTATTTCTCCACTGAGCAAAATAGTTCAACACTATGGAATCATGAATGTATGCACTATAAGGAGCCTAAAGCATTTTGAAAGTAAAGCAGAATATACCATTAGGTACTTTCTACTTTACTTTCAACATGCTGTAATAAACAACCTGGATAAAGGGTAAAGGGTTAAACAGACATAGTCTGAAAGATCAAATTACTGCAGAGCTACAGGTAAAAGGCATGATTTTATCTTATTTTCAAATATTCTAAATGTCAATTTTTTCATTTTTAATTCCATTTCTAAAATATAATTATTTCCTAAATTCATTACTTTGGCTACTCAAACTTCTTAGAACATATCTATTACATTGTGCTTCAGTATATTTACCAAGTTCATTTATTATCTTGAGCTATGTAATTTTTTAAGTACTTGAAATATGTGTACAAAACCAGAATTTCAAATAAAATATATTTCAATAAACACAATATTTGCATAGATATAAATAATAACAAGAACTTTTGTCTTTATATTTGAGATCCATTTCCATTTTTTTTTTATTAATATCAGTCATTTTCTTCCATATCACAGCTTCCTTTATTCTAATTGCACACCAATTGTATATCTTGCAAGTATTATGCTTTACTACAAACAGTGACTTACAAGGAATGCACTTGTCTTCTGCCTCAGTGTAAACTTTGAACAGAACATCCCCTAAAGGAGCCCTCTGATCAAGGTCGCCACACGAAGAATAATTTTCAATGCATCGGTGTACATGTATACTTTAAACAGAACGCAATTAATCAAGATGGACAAACTTTTATTTTGATTTTAAATGTACATTTAAATCTCCAGTGGTTATTGAATGAGAGGTTTCGCCTAACTGTCGCCAACGTATGCAAATAGTCGCTGTCATGGACATTCTGGTTGTAGACCAATTGGAGTGTCAGATGGCCGATTTTGTCAATTTCAAAATTGATTGATTTGGGTTTACGGCCGCAAACGGTGACACAAAGGTTGTCATAATAGCGCCGATGTTGTGTCAATTTCATGTCATCTATAATAGCAAGTCGCTGCCGTCGAAAGTTCGGCATTTTAAAAATATGTACATGTATGTGCACAATTACGGTACAATGTATAAATAACTCGTATACGAGAAATGGGATTCAAACTGTTTGTTATCGCTTTTATTAATGAGTTAACTGCAAGTTTTAATAATAAATCAAAAGTTACTTTGCCTAGTGTGTTTACTTATATGATGTGTTCTGCTTTGTATCCATCCTAAAGTGGTGAAAACGTTATTCTTTCCCCTTTAACGCTAACAAAACGCAAACGCAAAACACTAAAATGTAGAAAAGGACATTTTTTCGGCATTTCTGACCTTTCATTTTTTCAGAGTGGCAAACAGTTTGGAGCCTGATCAAACACCGGCTTAACCGGCGTCTGATATGGCTCCAAACTGTTTGCAAAGGAAATAATAGTTTTAGCGTAAACGCGTTTATTGGGAAAGAATAACGTTTTCTCCACTGTACCTAATAATGTCACCTGTCAACAGAATTATTTAGTTGTACAAGTTTGGTTGGACTGTATACTATGGAGAAGAAATATTATTCCCCAATAAACTCGTTAATGCTAAAACTATATTTGAATATAGTTTTCCATCGTAAACAGTTTGGAAACAGATCAGACGCCGGATAACTAAATAGTAATGAGTTCAAAAGGTGCAAACTGAATGGGAAACTGTTTAGATCCCGACCAGAATGCTCCCCCAGGGTCTACACCATTTGTTAGCTATTGTCTGTCCAAATACTTAGGGTTATTACAGTAAAAACCTTTTGCATTTCGCCTTAATGACCGTTATGTGTATTTGGCGCACGGTGATTATTTTGTAATTTCAATAACAATGCATTCACCAGCATCTTTGCACTGACAGTGTAGGCTGCAGTTTGGCCAGAACGCTGTTCAAACCGTCATTGTTATTGTTTATACTGGGCCCCGGAACAATCATAACTATAGCGGGCATTAACGGCGCGTGTGCACGTGAATCGCCTTGTTAATACACGTTAAAGTACTCGTTAATGCACCCCCTGGGAACGGCTTTTTATGCAAGAATAATGAATTGTGCTTACATACAGAGCTTCAATAAGCGTTATTTATGTTAGTGTTAAAGCATGCTTAATGTCTCAAACTGCACATTGAAATAACCTTTCAATTTAAGTAAAGTAGATCTATTACAAATAAAATAACTTTTTCGTCTAAAACAATAAGTAGAAACGTAGGGTCTTCTTGTTTTCCTCGAGCCCAAGCCAGTGCTAAATAGGTTAGACCACGGTTGCGCGCGAATAAACGACATAGTTCTCGGGGGCTACGCCCCCTCGAACTATATCGTTTATTCGCTTGCAACCATGGTCTAACCTATACATAATCAAAACGTCAGTGGTAGATGGTAAAGGTTTTACGTTTGCAAATAAGTAATAAGTAGAGGAAAATGAAGCATATTGTTTTGTAGTTTCAAATGTTATAATTAGGCGTTTGCAACGCAAAATAGTTTTCAAAACAGATTTTTGTGATTTGAAGTCATTTATCAATCCTAAATGATTTTACATTTTTATTTGAGTTTAATGATGTTTCTAATGAGTTCACCTTTTGCGCACTAAAAATGAAATATAAGAAACGCATTCTAATCCGCAATAGATTAAAACACCTGTCTTGATTTGGTTTTGTTTTAGTTTTGTTTCGTTTTTCTCTCAAAACATTGTGTGTGCACTAAAAGTGATGTTTATCAATAGCTTATGCATTTAAATATATGTTTATCCAAACTATTAGCATGCAGTGTTGCAAAATTCCCCTTCTCTGCCTTGACATGTGAGACCATTTTGAAGCTAATCACTCGGTAGTCGAACATTTCGAAGTTTGATCAGGATCCAAACTGCAGGAACTCGTATCAGTGTAACATGTACACTAGTAATAGGACTATAACGTACGAATATGTATACTGTTTTAAAATGATAGTGATGCAGAGTTACCTTTCCAATAAAAGTTTCATGATGATTTATTATCATGTCCAGTGCTCCCTCTCTACAACATATCCAATTGGGGACAACAAATGTGTGTGTTGTCCGGAGCGAGTTCTTATAGGGTGGAATATAGGTAAGCAATTTTTGCAGAGTACACTACAGTAGAAAAAATATTTTTCTTTCCAAATAACCCCGGTTACACATTAACTTTCGTTTTCATTGCAAACAGTTTTGTGGATCAGAAGCAGGGTAACCCGGCGTCTTATCAGCCTCCAAACTGTTCGCCACTCAAATTAAAACTGGTAGTCGGAGTAGTCAAAAAGTTTTCATTTTCTATATTTCATTGCAATGCGTTTGCGTTGGAACGGAAGAATACCGTTTTTTCCACTGTATTTCAGAGCCAGCTTGCAATCATTGGCCGTAGATGGCCTTCGATCTCTTTACTGAACTCATGACTGTATTCGGATGGTAACGCCTGTATAGCTCAGTGGTAGAGCGTCCGCTTGCAGTGCGGGAGGTTGCGGGTTCAATCCCCGGCCGGGTCAAACCAAAGACTTGAAAATTGGTAGTAATGGCTTCCGGGAGGCTCCTTGACGCTCAGGATTTCGGGTTAGCATAACGACTGGTTCGTCAGTGTCAGGATAAATTGACCGGCCGGGTACAGTCCCAATGGTGCACCTAAAAAGTGCCCCTTCTAATAATCATCAGAATTGATGGCATAGAAGTAATAAATAGAAAATGGTAACATACTTGGCAGGCATCGGGCAGTTTTACAACAGCGATTTAGGGTTTATTTTACTGTAAAATCATGCCATTTGTTGTTTTTCATCGGCTCATAAAAATGACAGTTCGGCTCCCGGTCAAAGACAAATGCCATCTTTGAAGCCGTAGTGGAAAATCCGTATTTATTTATGAAGGCTTTCTTTTTTAAACTGACACTGATGAGTATCACTCTGAATTTAATTATATACTTGCTAACTGCCACTTGATTTTTTCTAATGCAAGATGAATTTCAGATTGCAGATTTCATGTTAGTAATCGATTTTTTTTTAATGTAAACAACTATTACAAAGGATTCTCTTTTTGGCTCGGAGAGCCTATTTCGAATCCTATTGTATGAAATTGGTGCGAGACTAGCTCCCCCTACAAACAAATCTTGTCATACGGTGTTTACATATGTTATAACGGAGCTTCAGTTGCTGGGTACGTCACTATCAGATCAACCGTATAGCAGCACTGATTTAAACTTAGGATCCTGAGTCTGTACCTGGGTGATTTAAACACCGTATTTACTCCCTTGTAGTAAACATTTACCTAGTAGTCATAGCAGACGATGCATTATAAGACATGCACAGTACAAAATTCTTTAGGGTATTTAAGCGCTGCAGGTTTCTGCTTAATGCATGGCAATGGTAATGCAGAAACTCCATAATTAGCTTTCTGCATTACTTTGTTCTACATTAAACTGGAAGTCCGAGCCTGCAGTACTACAGTACTTTGATTTCTTTTGTTTTCTCAATGAAGAATTATGAGTAGGGCAATTATGGTATGCACCAGGGCCTGTACCCGGCCGGTCACTTTATCCGGACACCGTCAAACCAGTCATAATGCTACCCCCGAAATAATGAGCGCCAAGGAGGGAAGCCTTTAATGCCAGTTTTTAAAGTATTTGGCTTGACTCGGCACCTTGGGCCTGCATTAATCTGGCATTTTATTGTGACATGAACCTGAAGCAATCCAAGCATGTTCAGTTACCGTTTCGATTGCATCAAAAAATGTTACAATTTAACTAAAAGGGACTGTTTGCACAATATCGCTTGCGAACGGCACAAACCGTCTCATAGGTAGTTAGCCAACACGAACAAGAAAAAAAGGCGACCAAATGAGTTTACAAAATAAGCGAACAGTCCCAAGTTAATTTCTCATCAATGAACCAACATTTTCCGATACTTTATGTATCAAACAAAGCAGTTTACATCTGAGCAGCTAAATCTTATTTTTTATATGCGGACAAATTGATGCATTTCAGTTGATTAGTACACTTATGCTTGTGTTATTTCGAATCGTACATAAATCGTTTGTACCCTTGAAAAGTAAATAAACATGGGAGTGCAATGAGTTATTATTGAAGAGTATTGGTGAACGTTAGATGTCGTACTATATGGGTTCTGCTTAATCAATTGATGTTTATCCCTCTGTAACCAGGACTAAACAATACTTATTGATGGAATAAAAATAGAAGACAACTTACAGCACAGTGGAATTAAAGCAGAAAACATATTCAAATGTTCTTTGCTTTACTTTCATCTTTCTTAAAGTGACCACCTGCCATATATACAATAAATGATTACTGTAGCCTTAGTTGTGTCTACAGAGTGGTTTACTGAATTGCAAAACCTCATCCTTGGCAGCTCTCAAGACCTTCACTCTTTGATTTATGTTGGTTGCTTATTGTGAAAACTTACACATATTTTTAAATTATTTCAACAGGGGCAATGGTAACATGGTATGGATGGATCCCATGGATGAGTCAGATTTTATGGCACCAAAACACAAAATGGGTCATATAGCACGGATGGATGGTGAGGGATGGAGAGATGATGATGATTTCAGGGCGGCTGATTTCATCTAATCTCATTGATTGTGATGAAGGGCATGGTAACATCACACTAACATGGTACCAGACCTTTCAAGGGGAATTCAACAGCCATAAAATAGGTAAAGTATTGCTTCTTTCATTATGAAATTACTTAAATTTAGAAAAAGTTAAAAAAAACCAAAACACCCCACCAGTCAGCTGAGGGTAGCCTTTATTGAAATTTCGACATGGTGAAAAAAACATGCTACTCATCTGGGACTTGCAAACAGTTTTGATGCAGATAAGGCACCACTAATGCAGGACCTGATCTGGATCTACTCTGTTTGACACTCAGGTTCTAATTCTGTTAGGTAAAATAGATGTTTATTTAAATTTGGCCTTGGCAAACAGTGTAGACTCACATGTATGCAAAATATGAAGTATCTATCAAATGTAGCTGTGGCCTGTGTCAAGTTCATCCTATTTGACCTTTAGATGACATCTACATGGCCTTGGCCTTTGTCTGACTTAACCCAAGTTGTACTGTTCTGAAGAGATTCTTTAATGCACATGCCAAAATGAAGTCTCTATCACGTGAAGTCACAACGTTATGGACTTTTGGCCAATTGATGCTAAATTCTTCCTATTTGGCCTTTTAAAGCTGAGTCTCCTTAAAATGCAAAATATTTTCGTATATTATTATGTTATAATTTGAAGAGTCTACAAAGTACAGAATATAGTAATTTAGTAAATATTTGAAAGAAAACATTTGAAAGACAAGGTAACTTTAGGCAATATGTTTGGGGCTCTGGATTGAAAAATAAGCCAGTAATGTGTACAGTTCTGACACTAACAGTATCATTATTTTCATTGAAGTCCATGAAATCTGATAAATTTATGATTACGAGTCAGTGCTCCACATAAGTTGGGGTAATCAGACCAAATGCAGCTTTTCTTCATGTCAGCACCAACGCCTATGGTGTTACCATTCATTAGAGTTGTCTCGAAAACAGGATTCTAATAAGTAGTCACACCACTGGGTTTAATGTAGACATAAAGAATTTATTTTCAGTTATCTGAAGCCCTGTATGAGTAGAACCATATGTCAACATTAATTTATCATCATTCTGATTTGGAACTTTAGCTCCATTGATTGAATACATATACCAGACATGCTGAAAAATTCATGGGAAAGTACAAATTACCCAAAACCATGCCTTATTCACATGTTTCCATAAAGCCAAATAATACTTAATATTGCCTACAAATTTCAGCTTATGCTTTATAAAGAATAGTTAAAAAACCTTCAACATAACCTCCTGCTTTTGCACAAGTAAGTTTGCTAAAGCAAGAAATTGTTAGAGACCACTAGTGTCACTGTGCGGAATAAAACCTGCTGTTTGGTCAATATGTTAAGTCGTACAAAAATTATAAAAGAAAACAACAAAATAAAAGTCCTGAGATGTTTCAGGCATGTAGACTTATACATAACAATAAATTATGTATGTACTATCTATTGCAGAATCAGCATAGCCTGTTTGGAATGTTTCCCTGCCTGAAGTGGTAAACAATGTAGGACAAGCAGCAACCATGACATTCAGCAGTTTCCTATCCAAGATGGACTTTCAAACAGATAGTCAGAGAATATGATGCAAATTAAAACTGATTTTTTTTTCAAGAGAGAACAACATAATTATGTGCTGAATTGGAGTAATAAATATATGAATTGATTAGAGCGGTGTTTAAGTTAAAATGGATCAAAATTCCCATGTCAGCACCAAATCCTATGGTGTATTTTAACTTATCATTATATTTGTCTCTTTGAACCAATTCTAACGAATAGTCACACCATATGGTTTAATGCAGACATAACGATTTAAGTTCTTGAAGTACTCCCCTTATGCGGAGCCCTGTATCCATGTTAATTATTTGAAAGAAAAATTATGCGGTGCAATTTTTGACAAATGATTTTAGTCTCTCAAAAAGCTGTAGTTATGTAAATATATGAAATTGAAACGTAACTTTATAGTGTTGTTGTGTTATTTTCACTGCTGTGTATTGTCAGAACTGATGAAATAGAAAAAAAAGCAAATTGAATATACATAATTAAATAGTTATCCTGTTGTGTTTATAAATAATTCTTAAAGTGCCAGTAAAAGAAATCAGAATTGAAAGCCCTAGAGAACCTTAATTTTAACAAGATTGGATCATGTTTTTCTTTTTGTCAATGTGATATTTTACTCTCTGACACTTATTTTGAATCTCGATGCCAACAATTGCTTTATTTACAGTAACACATATCTATTACAACCACTACATGAGGTCCAATTGTTGGTGTGCAAGACAACTTGTCAAGTGGCTGCATTATGCAAGAAAATTTAGATAAAAGTAAAGTAGAAAGCCCCTTAGGTGCTTTCTGATTACTTTCACATTGCTTTAGCCCTTTCCTCCATAACCAAAAGTGCACATCTCCTACATCCAACTATGTCAAAAATACTGACTGCTTAAAGTAAGATGAAAGTAACTTTTTGCAGGGAGCTCTTGTCAGAGCTTTTTGCTTTACTTTTATCTTGCTTTGAACTACCTCATGTGTTCAAAACAGTCACTGGGTAGCAAGTACTCATTTGATATCCTTATACTGAGGTGTTGGTAGAGGTGCTGTAGGCACTTCTGTGGAGGAAAGGGTGAAGCTTTTGTCTGTCTTTAAAATACAGCAAATAGTTATATCATAAGTGATTGTAATAAGAGCTGTTTTAGTGTTATTGAGTGTATCCAAATGAACAGTCTTTTATGGTATTCAATACAATTTGCATCATAAGTTAAAGCAAACTGAAAGTAAAACAGTGAGTTTTGACCTGAGCATTCTGATTTACTTTCGATTTTGCTTTTCAATACACTGCATTACATAGTTTAATACAGGTACAAGTGGCTTAGGATTTGGGTAGGTGACATTTGCATGAATTCATACCCGGTGTTTTATCTTGGCATTAAAACACATGTAGGAGTTGAGATGCCTAGTAATTAAATAATGAGGCCGTTTTTTGTCACCGGAGCGGACTAGTCTTCTAGTCTGTGATAATCTGACAATTTGATAGCCTATGATAGGCTACATTTACACAACTGACATCTCATTACAATTAATTAGATTAATCATACTGCAATATAATGCAAGTTTTGACCAATTTTATGCCCCCACACGACTTAGTCGAGGGTATATTGTTTTTGGTCTGTCTGTCTGTATACAACTTTAATCTTGGCCATAACTTTTGAAAAAACATGGGATAGAGACTTTATGTTTTGTATGTGTACTCACCTCAAGAAGCTCTTGAGGTCAGTACAACTTGGGTCATGTTTTACAAAGGTCAAGGTCATTTAGAGGTAAAATCGGGTGAAAAGGGAGATAACTCATTCTGTATAATTTCAAGTGAACAGGAAGGGAGATAACTCATCATAACTTGCCATAACTTTTTGATCATTTCTTAATTTAGAAATAAGTTTATGATTTTACTTGAAAGCCAAATGAATACATTGCAGTGACAAAAACCTCGGACGTCGGTGGCCTTTGTCTCTTTCTGTGACACCATTCTTGTTCGTCATCATATTTTTAGCTCACCTGAGCCTTCGGCTCAGGATGAGCTATTGTGACTGCTCTTCGTCCGGCGTCCGTCTGCCGTCGTCCGTCCACATTTTCAAACAACATCTTCTCAGAAACCACTGACCCGATTTCAACCAAACTTTGTCAGAAGCATCAGTGACAAGGGGGAACGAAATCTTGTTCACAGTTTTTAGCTCACCTGAGCACAAAGTGCTCAAGGTGATATTGTGATCGCTCGCCGTCCGTCGGTGTCGGTGTTGGTGTTGGTGTCGTCCGTTCACAATTTCTTTCAAACAACTTTGTCTCTAAAACCAATGGCCCAATTGTAACCAAACTTGGTCAAATACATACTGTATTTGTTAGCTTTAAAAATTGTAAAAAAAAAGTGGTTGGGACAATCGGTCTTTTTGCCATGGAAACCATGCACACTATTTTAAAAAATCTTCTTCTCAAGAACGACTGGTCCGATTTCAATTTGGTTTCCACCAAAAGGTTTCTCAAATAATATTCTTTCAAAATTGTTCAAAGAATTTTGATTTGTCAAAAAACATGGCCGCCAGAGGGCGTGGTAAATTTCCGTACTTACATCATCAGTTTTACATAGACTTATATAGAAAAACCTTTAAAAATATTCTTCTCTTAAACCGTAAGGCCCAGACCTAATATATATGGCATCAAGGTTTGCTTTGTGGTCCTCTACAAAAATTGTTCAAATCATGACCCCAGGGTCAAAAATGGCCCTGCCATGGGGCTTATCAGTTTTACATAGACTTACATAGGAAAACCTTTAAAATCTTTTCTCTGAAACCCTAAGGCCCAGACCTTTTATACTTGGCATCTAGCTTTGCCTTATGGTCCTCTACCAAAATTGTTCAAATTATGACCCCTGTGTCAAAAATGGACCCGCCCCAGGGCTTATCAATTATACATAGACTTATATAGGAAAACCTTGAGAAATCTTCTTCTCTGAAACCATAAGGTCCAGACCTTTTATATTTGGCATCTAGCTTTGCCTTACTGTCCTCTACCAAAATTGTTCAAATCATGACCCCCGTGTCACAAATGGACCTGCCCCAGGGCTTATCAGTTTTACATAGACTTATTTATAATAGGAAAACATTAAAAATCTTCTTCTCTGAAACCGTATGCCCCAGACCTTTTATATTTGGCATATAGCTTTGCCTTGTGGTCATCTACCAAGATTGTTTACATTATGACCCCCGGGTCAAAATTGGCCTCGCCCCGGTGCTTATCAGTTTTACATAGCCTTATATAGGAAAACCTTTAAATTTCTTCTTCTCCGAAACTGTAAGGCCCAGTTCTTTAATATTTGTCACATATCTTTGCCTTGTAATCCTCTACAAAGATTGTTCAAATAATGACCCCCGTGCCAAAAATGGCCCCACCCTCGATTTATAAGGTTTTCATAGGAAAACCTTTAAAAAACTTCTTCTCTGAAACTGTAAGGCCCAGATCATTTATTTTTTACCTGTAGCTTTGCCTTATGGTTCTCTACCAAGATTGTTCAATTTATGACCCTTTGATCAAATTTAGCCCTGCCCCGGGGCTTATCAGTTTTATGTCTATGACTTATATAGGAAAAACCTTTAAAACTCTTTTTATAGCTATTTATATCAGGATATTGTTTTGCCCAGTCAGCTTAGATACAATGTTCTCAGGTGAGCGACTTGTGGGCCATGGCCCTCGTGCTATTAGTTCACCCGATACTTTTCAAGTGAACTATAGTGATCAGTAGATGTCTGTTGTCCGTCAACATTTGGTTTGGTCTTATTCATCTTGAAGAGTCAAAAGCAGGTCACAATGTCATATTTTCTAGATGATAACTTATTAAGACTACGAAAAAGTGCCACAATATTTTCAAAATCAGGAAGCATTAAGTTTTACTTATTAGTACAATTTTGCTTTTTTTTCGTCCAAAGGCAAAGCCTAAATACATATTAGGTCTCTAACCGACAAAACTTTCTCCAGAGCGCTTTGATACATCGATGGACTAACAGTTTCATTGTCATTAAGACGTCTTAATCTGTCTCACATATCCACTGTCTTGCCGTCGTTTGCTCGAAAACTGATCGGCTGCTGTTACATGTATATTCATTGACGAGAGTTTTAGTCAGTTTGATTAAAAAAGTCATGTTTATGAATGTAAAATAGTTTGGATCCTACGCCCGGCGCAACGTTACGCGGCGTCTGATATGAATCCAACTTTTGAATTTTGTAAGTGTAAAAAACAAAACGCAATACATGTATTTCCATACACTTCATTCCTTCACTGCCGTGACGTCATCGACAAAAAATAGATAGTTTGAAGGAAACGTGTCTGTTTTCTCTTTAGACGTAATTCCCCTCGCGGACACGATCACAGCTTACTACTTTCTCGTTCGAACTTGCCGGGTCTCGCCACATTTACATAGAAAATAAAAAACTTACAGCTCTTTCAAAAGTTTAATCGAGGCAAAACACGGCATGACATGGTAGCTTTTATGACGGCAAAGTCACGAGGTATTGCCACACTGCTCTTTATCACACCTATATTCAAAATGTAAGCAAATGACAATCAAGAAGCGGTCGACGTCATTCTTTCGGTTTAAATCAAAAGTCTGCAACGGGTTATAGCAAGCGTCAAATAAAAAAACGGCATTTAACCATTATTTCCCTTTACATGCTTTTATATCATTTTTCGCGAAAAAAATATTTTGAATATAGGTTTAAGTTTTTCCTGACTTTAAGATGTTAATTTTCGGAGATCTCTCATAAAAAACCTTATTCAGATATACAATGAATTTTCAATACGTTTACGCAAAAAATACGCTTAGAATCAATATACGATATCGCTAAATTTAAAAATCGCGTAATAAAATGGTTCAACTGAGACAGTATACAATGGTTCATTTTGTTTTCGAACTTTGATTTGTGCAGTTATGTAATGAGGTTCATTCTTGAATTCGCATGAAAATGTTTCATAGATTGTCAAGACCGAGATTATTTTCCTTTTCAGAATCCAAGATGAAAGTTTGTCTAGCGCTTCTCGTTCTCCTGCCTTTGGCATACAGCATGACTGTCGACCTGGACTCTCTGACCGAGGGCCAGAAACGTTTCCTTCTCGATTCGGGTAAATATAGCTTTCTTTACAATGTTACTATGGTGAGTCTTCACACACCTTCAATACCAGTAAAATCATCTGCTTTAATTTGTTAAAATAGCTTCGAATTATTCTTGCTAAAATAAGGGTTGAATAACTTGATTCTTGTTTATACGCGTCTGATCAGCATGCAACTGTTTGCAAAAATCAGTGCAATTAGTAGTTAAACGTTGAGGGTATACCAACTCGGGCCGGGAGAGTTAAGGCAATGAAGGGGTTGGTATGGATATAAATGGTTTGACTTACCTAGGAGTTAGGAAGGGAATTGGGTAACCGTCTCGGGGATGAGGCAGTTATCCAATATCGTGCATACCATCAGAAAGTTTTCCTCAACATCAAATTCTTGTCTAGGTTATGGGAGTTGAACAGGCAGTTATTTAAGACAGGAGACAGTTACTTGTATAGAATCAAATGTACAGAATGTTCTTTTAGGAAAGCAGACGCTAGTTCATTGCAATCTATTTGTTGAACAATTGAAGAATCGGTTATGCGGAACACTTATTTTCAGAAGCACATTCGTTTAGTTGCGCATCTGAGAATACGTTATGCTCAGTTTTCCGTTTAAACGAAACCAAACACAAAGTCAATAACATGCAATGAACACAACACTTTTTTTGATAATTTATTTTGATATGAGTGGTAAAGTTTGAAGCTTTTTCGGATGGCGGGATAATCAGCGTCTGTACTCGGCTCCTTACTGTTTTTCACAGGAAATAACGGTTCTCGAATAAATAACCGTCTTTTCCGCTGTAAAGAGTTCTGATTTTAGAGGTAACAATAAATTGTTACATTTCCAGTGCCGTTATTACAGAAGGTAGAAAATGTAACTTGGGCGGCTATGGAATCTCCAATCGTACACCAAACATGTGAGCTCGCCTGCGAATACGGCCTCAAGGCCATTCCTTATGGCGCCTTTGCCGACCCGCTGTGTATCCCTGCATACAAACTGTGAGTATTAATTGATTGGCTGATCTGGAGCACCTCAGTTGTTTAACACTCGTATCAAATGATTCTTCAATTCAAAATGTAGGAAAAAAATAAAATAGGAGGCTTTAACTTGAGACGATATCTGATAGGACGATATTGCGGCGAAAGAAAGGCAATGTAACACTCTCAATAACCTTAAAGAGACTTTCCTACCTTGCAGGGGTTCAATTGTCATACTTAGTTTAATTCTTTCCCGTGTTACTTATAATCTTCTGTTAATAGAATTGTTGTTAGATGTTTTACATGTATTTACTTACTGTGTTGCCGGTCTTTTTGGTTGTAAGGTTGTGGAACAGGGTTTATATTTAATGTACACTGTTCGTCTTTATATGTGAATATTGGAGATAAGAGTGAAGAGAGGTTGGGCGCCCCTAAACCCAGGTTTAACCCCTAGTAGTTGTAATAATAAGTTTATAAGTAATTGTTAATTGCTGCTGACCGTACCAAGGCGGACTCCTATGTTCACTTTGCTTTATGTTTGTCTTGCGAGTTGTTTTCTATTTAGTATGTAGATGAAGGAATGGTGTTGCGCGCGCGCGCGCGCGTGTGCGTGTGTGTGTGTGTGTTATTGTATGACTGTGTGTGTGTTCTGCTTGAGAGGTGGGTGTATTGTTTGTGTTGCGTTTCCTGCTTGAGTCTTTCGGTTTTTTTTGGTGTTTTGCTTTAGTTGATGGAGGTCTCACAAGAAAGGTTATATACTGATATTTTTATATTATATGATCCTTTGTTTGTAATTCGTTTCGACATGTGATATCTGAAACAATTATCTGTTGACTACGTGGTACTGCTCGTGTGACTGCTCCAGATAATAGGGAGTTCATGTACATTGAACTTTCACAGTATTACTCATTATGTTGATTCTGATGCGTTGTCACACCCTAGGATTTCGTTAAGCCCTAAATATGTTAGCGCTGGAAACACTTTCCTTATTGGAGACATTGAAAGCCCAGACAATTATGATTGTAATGGTGACAGTTAAACTGATGGTGATGGCTTATATGGTTATGCCCATTAGAAGTTTACAACTGTTTTATATTGGTCATGAAGTCTTTCTGTATTTTCTAACTTCTCTCTTTTTTTCCCTCTCTGTCTATGTTTTATTTGCTCTTTATGTATGACTCTAAGAATTACGAATACATCTATTTTCAGGCTTCACTGTACGGGGACGGCGACCTCTGATTAGTGTTGTAACAATATGTGAAATAAACATCCTAGTAAATTTAAACGTGTATGTCTTATAAAAAACCAACACATGTTATTGTTTTAAAATGATAGTGATGCAGAGTTACCTTTCCAATAAAAGTTTCATGATGATTTATTATCATGTCCAGTGCTCCCTCTCTACAACATATCCAATTGGGGACAACGAATGTGTGTGTTGTCCGGAGCGAGTTCTTATAGGGTGGAAACTTGACTTACATTTGCAAACAGCTTGAATCCAGATCAGGCGCCGCGTCACGCGACTCCTGATCAGGATTCAGACTGTTTGTCACTCATCATTATTTTTTCGTTCAAAATGTCCAATATGTGACTTTGAGCGATATTGCAGCCGTGAAAAGGTTTGCCATAATTGTCTTGTTGATGATTTGCTGTTGTACGGAGTGAATACGTATTCAGATGACCGTTTAAGGGAGGGTGTACTGTGGCTCATATCGTGTTGCTAAAGAATATTTCACATTGAGTCTATGAAGAGTTTCAATGTAAACTAGCCACTTTCTAAACGTAGCTCTCTCTAAATCATACATTATTCACTGAAACTTAACATGGACAATTCCAGTTTCCTATAAAATATAATGCACGTTCACATTTTATAATTTATTGCTAAGTGCCAAACAACTAAAATCCTTATTAGAGGGCTTCTTTAGGAAAGCTCAAATCCGGGTCTACATTGTTGACAAGATACAAATGCACTCTGCAATTGATCTCTCTTGGACAAGTGGTCGCTAGAGCTCGATTGATGCAACTGTTGCATGTAATCATAGGTTTTAAGTGCGCGTTAAACAACTGTTTCTATTGATCTCTTCAATTCATAACCGAAAGTGCGACGGTTATTTTCAAACAGCTTTGATCCTAACCAGACGCCACGTAACGCATGTAAATTGCATACATTTTTATAAGAGCCATCAATCAAATTGAGGTTAACATTGTTGATATGATACACAATTTGAACGTAACAAGTATATAATGGTCTTTAGGGTTCGATACAGATATAAAAATTATTATCAAATGCTCTATATAACTTTTAATTCGTTTCTTTTGACTGTTTTGCTGTGTTGTTCTGATATTGCCTAATCAAGGGAAAACCGTTTTAATTATTAACTAATCCTCTGTATAACTTGTAATTCGTTATGTTTGACTGTTTGCTGTGTTGTTCTGACATCGCCTTATTCGGGGGGGGGGGGGGGGGGCAATAGTTTTAACTATTGTCCTCTAGAATGAACTGTTTACCCTGCGCTAAAAAGATGCGTAGACATTTTAATATCAGCGTCACTGAGAAGTTTTTCGGTATCAGGGCATGTCATATTGCAATGAAACAGTATTAAATAATTGTCATTGATTTGTGTATGGTGAATGTTTAATACCTTATTTCATGCTTCATTATTACTTATTACAATTCTTTAATTAATGAGGCGAGTTTGTAATACACAACAAGTTTATTACCGCTATCCTTTATATACCGAAAGGCAAGACGGACCGGAACATTACATAATGGTCGGATGTAAACATGAAAGAGCTTACACGAAGACGCTGCTCGTTTCATCAGATTTCTACCAAAAACCTCAAAATGACTAGTACATTTGTATTTCATTTGTATATTGTGGCTTAAATTAGTTCTTTAGGTATCTAGAGAATAAGTAATAAAACGGTTATTCCATGTGTCCCTCGTTATCAAGGAAGGTATTTCGAACTGTAGCACTTGGCCGATAGGCCGAGGGTCTTCCCTGACACCTCGGGAAAATAGTTTTGACTGTTCCCCAAAACACACGAAATAACTGTATACGGTTGTTCTTTAGGACAAACTGTTTTCATGCGCGAAAAACAGAGTCATTAAGAACTTTTCTGGAACCCGAGATTGCCGTACTGTAATGAAACAGTTTTGAATGCTTGTCATTGATTTGTGTCTCTTGGAGGTTTTATACTTTATTTCATGCTTTATTATTATTATTATTTATAACTTTACTATAATCAATGAGACGAGTTCGTAATACACATCATCTGTCGCCGATTTTCTTTATACTGAAATGCATGCACGCGCTTACAAGAAGATGCTGATCATTCATCAGACGTCCGTCAAAAACTTTAATGGACTAATAACATTTTATTTCATCTTTAGTTTGGCTCAGACTATATCTAGTCTTTTTTAGAAATCTAGTTACAAAGAGTATTAGGAAATAAAACAGTAATTTCATGTGTGTTATCGGAATAGTCTAAACTATTTCCCTCGTTATCAGGGATATTATACATTTGTTGTATAGGTACTGAGAGAACAGTCAAATAATTGACCAGAGGTAGCAGGGAAGACCTTAGCGTAACGTTCTCAAGGTATTCATTGCTACCGAGGGATAATGAATTAAATGTTTCCAATTTGAAGTAACTTTCAAACAAAAGACTTACTGACTCTCTTTTTAAACAAGGCTGATTGAATCGCTAGATCTAGATATACATGGTTTGAACAAAACGTATTAAGATTCTTGACATTATTCTATATTTCATCTTTATCAAATTCAATAAACAACTGAATGTGAACATCACTGTGTTGTTAAAAGATTTCTCTACCAAATTAATTTTTTCAATTACGACTAAAATAGTTATTGTTTCTTATTGACTAAAATTGATTGACACTTAGTTTGGTTTCGAAATTAGAGCATGTATGATGGCATGACATTTATTTTGCAACGTCATAATCTGTTCTAAAAAAAGGAAGATGCAAGATCACTAAGCGGTTGTACCAATCTTATACGGAGACACTCTTGATACTAGATCTAGATCTATATAACCTTTTTAGGTGAGTGTTCGGAAGAGCAAAAAGACTCGAACTAACCCCGTAAAAGGCTAGATCTACGTAGAAACAAGTTTAATTTAATTGTACTTTTGATCATATTCAAATTCTTACACAAAAATCTGTTTCATAAAGATTGGTCAATCTTTAGTTTACGGAAAAAAAGTTAAAATGCTTAAAGCCACTATATTACTCCCACATAATCAGAATCAAACATTTTTCTTACATGAAATTTATGTCATTATCGTAAGCGTTCCATATAAAAAGAAGTAATACGTGGTGATATTTGAAGCAATATGGCTAACGAACAGTGAAATTTGTGGAAACAAGTAATCAAGTTTGTTTATTTTTGAATAGCGACGAAAATTTACGGACATAATTCTATACAACAAGTCGAGTGCTTTACAACCAAAGAGAGACAACTCCTTTAAGTTTGGCCGTTAAACTGATGTAATGTTTACACATTGTCGCGGCCGAATCAATCACGTGACCTTTATGCGATCGATCGAGAGTTCTCGGAACCAGCCCGTAATCTTATTTGTAAACAAACCCGCTTATAATGTAAACCACCACGATAAGAATTCGACACATTTAGGTAGGATTCTTTACGAAGTGGGTGCATATGTCAGGCTTCTTACACTCGATTTCACTTAGTTTTAATACATAGAAAATGCACACATATAAGAAATTGCGCGTTTTAAACACCAATTTGAGCGGGATTGTGCCTTTAATAATCACTTAAATAGAGAGTCAGGTAATAACATTCGAATTGCTACCTTTGCCCTTTGACCTCGGGCAACAGTTGGAATGTCTTCCCTGATATCTCGGGTCTATAGATTTGACTGTTCCCCAAATACATGAAATAACTGTAAACTGTTGCCCTCCAGGGCGAAATGTTTCAGGATCAGGATATAAATTGTTTGACAATGGTTTTAAAATCTCTTTAGTCATACTGCCTTAAATTAAACGTTGAAACGATATTGCAGACAACAGCATTGAAACAGACGACAATATGTCTGTTAAGTGGTAAAAAATCTCACGATGAAATGGTTTAACAGTGCAACGTGTGAAACAACGGAACTTTCCAGCTTACTGTGTTAGAAATTGGAATTGACCATTTGAAGTTTCAGGGAGAAAAGAGTTAAAGGTAAAACCCTGAAAACTGAATGAATTGCAAACAATGAAGATTCTGATAACAGGGAACCTGAGGGAGCCATATGCACAGCTTCTGTTTTGTACTTGATATTTTAGGGAAAGAATCAGTGTTTACTGGTTATTATTTAGTAGTAGTTTACAATTTAAGAAAAATCAGCTGAAGTGCCGTCTGTTTCAAATCTATTGTATGCGTAAAAACTAAATATTTAGTTTGAAGCTGTTTAACCATTTCTTTCCAAAATTGAATCATGTCTAGATCCCAAGATAGTCTAAATTTTTTTTACTATATAGGGTTGTTTTTGTCACTACATTACAGTATGACAACCAACCCAGGCCCTGACCGTATGGCTCTTTTATGTGTTCATAACATGTAGGAGACAATGTTATTCTTTCCCAATTAAGAGGTTTGAGCTACACCCGAAACCCCCAACAAAACAAAACACAACAACAACACTTCTATTGCAAAGAGTTCGTTGTTAGATCAATCGCCGAGTAAACAGGCAAACCATTAAAAAAAAGACACCGGGTGACTTTGGCGTCTTACCAGGACCCACACTGTTTGAACTTTCCAGTAAAGTAACCCGAGTAAAATAACTTATCAAATCAACTTATACAGTGCTTCTTCCCTACAACGAACCTCCTAAAACAATGTTCTTCTTCAAACAGCGCTTGTCGCTGTTAGCAAACAAGACGCTATTGCATTACATTTGTACTGCTACAATATCGTCTGCTTGATATTGTCCTCTATTGTTTTTCTGAAAGTAACATAATTGACATTTAACAGAAGGAAACATAATGCCGAGTGACAAACAGCTGACGCCGCGTTATGCGGCGTCTGATCTGGATTCAAGCTGTTTGCAAATGTAAGTCAATTTCCCTCCGTATAACAACTCCCTCCGAACAACACACATACTATTTGTCTTTCCATGGGTGTTGTTGTACGAGAGGGAGCACTGTATATTGTATCTTAACAATTATGTCAAATGTAAACAATTTTGAACCAGATCTAAACAACACTATTAAAGCAGACGACATTATTGCGGTGAAGTGATACAAAGCTCTCGACAAATATGTTTATGAAAGGGTTAAGGGGAATCATTGAATCTTCTCGACTGTACAATGTACAATGCTCCCTCCTTACAACGATACCCAATTGAAGACACATATTGCGTGTGTTGTTTGGAGGGGGTTGTTATAGGGATGGAAACTTGATTACACTTGCATATAGTTTGAAAAAGGATCAGACGCCGCGTAACGTGGCTGGGCTTCTAGTCTTGGTTTAAACTGTTTGCCACTCGTCATTTTGTTGTTTATTGTCAAAATGTCCATTGTGTAAGAAAAAACAGCAGACGACTTTACGTTAGGAAAACAGCAGACGACATTATTTTTTAATGCAGACGATATTGCAGCAGTGAAAGTTTTGTACATAATTGTCTTGGCAACAGTAGCATGCGTTGTTGTAAGAATGAGTCGTTATTCGGAGAGCCGTTGTAGAAAGGAGCACTGTGCATAGATCAAATTTGGAATATCGAACAAGTAGATCACTAGGACAACTGAGATTGTGCAAACGAACCAGCTCGTGACTAGACGGATCTCCATTTGACATTATGATAATAATTTCGGTTAAAACCTTTTTGCACTGTGAAAGATACATGTATAATCGCAAATATGTGTTACTGTCATATCATATAATCGTAAAACTAAACACAAAAAATTGTTATTAAATGAAAATACTGTAATATCAGGGTCTAAACTGATTGCCACGCGTTTTGAAATTAATTTCTCCAGTCAAACTGCCTTAAATTATACTGTGACACGATATTGTAGACAACAAGATTTAAGTAGACGACTAAATGACGTGGAAAGGGTTACACTGTTCGAGTTTGTCGTGCTGATGAAATGGCAGAATGTTGGAGAACACGTTATTATTTCCCATATAAATAAAACTAGGCTCTTTGAAGAAAGAAATATAAAAATATAATTGATCTGCCTCCAAATGTTTGAAAGGGACATATTCGGTTTTGCATGAAGGCATTTGTTTATTTTGGGGAGAATAGTGTGTTCCCCTTGGTACTGGTAGTACACACCAATGTCAATCGCTCTAAACTAGATAAAACACCAACATGGTTAACTATGGTGTCCTTTAGTTTACAGAACACCAAATAGACAGGAAGTGCTGTCATGGTCCAGTCGAAAGAAGTTCTCCGAGTTATAGTGCCAACGTTTCTTGCCTAAAAATGGCAATGTGTCACCAGTGATGATGAAAGGGTAAACACTAGGAGAAGTCATTATGACAAACACTCGAACGTATTAAAATGAAACTTAAATTTACGCAACAAAATGTTGAAAAGGGCAATTTTTTAAATATTCTGACAAATTTATTTTTTATCTGAGTGGCAAACAATTAATTGCCTGGTCTGACGCCGGGTAACCCGTCGTCTGATAAGAATAAATTATGTTAAAAATGAACATGTTCACTGTTTTCACAACCGTACTTAGTGGAAAAGAGTAACGAAAGTTGTTAGTGTAATACAGTGGAGAAAACGTTATTCTTTCCCGTTTAAACGCAAATTAAACGCAAAACCTTGCAATAAAACGTAGAAAATGACAAATTTGTATCTGAGTGACAAACAGTTTGGAGCCTGATTGAACGCCGGGTTACCCGGCGTCTGATCTGGCTCTCAACTATTTACGATGAAAATAGTAGTTTTAGCGTGAATGCGTTTATTTGGAAAGAATAACGTTTTCTCCCCTGTATGGTAACGTTACTTCGTACAAAACAAGAAAATGGACCGTTTACTCTCGTGACTTTTTGAAGTTATTTTCTCTGTTCCTTCCTTGTTCCTTATCTTATCGCCCTTCATTCAAGACTGTAGGACACAACAGCTGTATACAATGACAATCCCCTAAGTCACATCACCGGATCAAAATCGTGTCGAAGTATACATTTAAAGACATCTCCTGACGACCTTGTGATCATAACGCCTTGCCAGACAATTTCCCTGCAAAAAAATGGGTATTGTGGACATGTCGGTAGCAACGAACCATTGACCTGGCCTTTATATTTGATAGTTTGGTTAGAAATAACCATTGAAAAGCACAAAAGCATGAGTATAAACTGGACCTCTTTAGGTAAACTGAGATTGGTATACCCGCTGGCATCTTGTGCTGCATGCTTTGACAGTTACATTCACACCTTCCGAGAACAATGGGGGTCTCCATCGATGGACTGAGGAAATATTTTTAAACAAATACAGTAAATTAACGACCTATAAACAATTTGAATTATTTGGTGTTTAATGCTGGTACATGCATGGCTGCTTAAAGCAATGTTAAAATTTCTTTTTTCAAGAGCTCTCTGATTTATTTGTATCTGATTCTAAGCTATCGCCTGTTCTTGTACCATTATATAACCTGTCTTTAGTGGTCGTATTTGAAAGGTTTTACTGTATACACTTAAACAAATACTGTAAAAAAACGACCGCTAAATAATTTTGGTATTTTTTGCAGGTGCATGGCTGCTTAAAGTAATGTGAAAATACCTTTTAAGAGCTCTCTGTTTAATTATCGTCTGGCTTTAAAGATATCACACGATCTAGCTTGGATGGTAACACCTACTCCCGTAGATAGTTTGAGTCAAAGCATGGAGAGCATGCACTGACGGTGGTAGTGTCTAGGCAAAGAATCATTCAGGCGTCTCATGTGAGGCCCGCACCGACTATTTGATAGCTTGGTTAGTAAAACCCATTGAAAAACCCATTGAGATCTATTATGTAAGGGCCTCTATTCAAAGCTCTCAGATGGCTGAGCAGTTGCCTAAACAATTTCCTCATGCTATACGGTAAACTACCTGTATTTTCACACGTAGTGATGACAATGGGGTGGTAATCAATGAATGGGCTGGCTTGATGTCTTTAAGCTGTCACCTGTTTTTTGTACAACCATTGAAGTTTTTGTAAGTGGTCGTTATATAGAGGGTTTACTTTATGGCATGACCTCATGCGTGATAAAAGGTCAGAAACAACTGGAGGCGTACACATTTATGTCAGGAACTATTTGTAAAGCAATATTGCAAAATCTAGCCAGAAAAAATATTTACGTATAATTAACAGTATAAAACGCCTAAGATAGCTCCTTTGAGTTCCTTCTGCACATCTTGTACATGTATCAATGAGCTAGATCTACATGTGTATGTCTTAAGCGGTCACTGGTATTCTGACGTAATAACCGACCGGACACATTCACTATCATAATGTCTGTTTGACATTTTGGCCTGTCTTTATTTATAACTGTTTGATATTTAAGCGTTGTTTTACTCAATTGACATTGCTATGAGTTTCAAGCACTGTTGATTCTAATCAAACGCCACGATACCCTGTGTCTGATCAGGATACAAAGTGTTGGAAAATGTTCATGTGGTCGGCCTTATCAGTGTATGGGCTAACCAATTGCCCACCGTACGTGACTATTGTCGAGTTTGCAAACTGTATGGATCCTAATCAGATACCAGAGAGTCTGCTTTAACCGTTTCATCGCCATGAATTCCTCTGCTTCAATAGTGTTGTCTGCAATTTTGTAAATTAAGGACGTATGCCTGAAGAAATGTAGACATATGTGTGAAAAAGATTGGATCCTGATCAGACTTAGAGCAACTCAGCTTCTGATTAGGTAAAATATTGAAATTGGAATGGTTTACATACAAACCCTTTCGATGCAGGTACTCTTGTATATCAGCCCATGCAATTAGCGGATTCGTTCAGGAAAAGTGAGGCATAAAGAGTTTAAAATATGTACAATGTTCCCTCTCTACAATGAGTCCCAATAATAGACATAGAGTGTGTGTGTTGTTCGGAGGAAGTCGTTATAGGGAGAGGGATGAAGAATTGGCTTACATTTACAAACAGCGGCGTCTGACCTGGATTTAAGCTGTTTGCCACTGGTCATTATATACTCAGCCAAAAAAGAAAGTACCCATCATATATTTATATCCATATATTAAGAACTGCAATATTTTCTGACTATTTCTTTTATCTGGATTGAAGAACAATTCCTTTAGTCTAAGCTGTAGACCACTTTTATTTGCGGTGAAAGGACCATACAACCTTTTGGTACCATCTTATAGCATATTTCCTCAGGAGTTTGGAAACAATCGTCTGACGCGTATTTAGGTAGTGATAAGGGGAGATAATTGAGGTTTAAGTTGTCTCCCCTTGGATTTTTAAGCAAAAACTGACATTCTTATTCGGCTTTTATTTCATGTGTTAGAGATTTAAAAGTGGTATTTTGTTAGCAATTATCAATGTAGTTTACCTAAATACAAAGTTTGAAAATGTTTTAGGATAGTTTCAGACTCGTTGAAATCCAAAATGGCCGCCAAAAATGGCTATTTTTAGTAACATTTAAGCTATTCAAGCACTAACATTACTTATATTGACTACAAGTTATACTCATATGGAACAATTTTAGTTAATTCGTATTGAAAATTAACTAAGAAATCATACTAGCCTTGATTTTGATTTGTTTCCTGTCATCCAGTGCTGAAATAATCCAAAATGGCCGCCGTACATACCTATCTCATTAATTTCTACTCACATGAATTTTCTTGATTAGGGCTTTTATTTCATGCGTTAGAGATTTAAAAATGGTATTTTGTCAGCAATTATCAATATAGTTTACCTAGATACAAATTTTGAAAATGTTTTAAGATAGTTTCAGACTCGTTGAAATCCAAAATGGCCGCCAAAATGGATATTTATAGTTACATTTAAGCTTTCCAAGCAATAACATTACTTATAATGACTACAATTTATACTCATATGGAACAAATTTAGTTAATTCGTATTGAACATTAACTAAGAAATCATACTAGCCTTGATTTTGATTTGTTTCCTGTCATCCAGTGCTGAAATAATCCAAAATGGCCGCCGTATATACCTATCTCATTAATTTCTAATCACATAAATTTTCTTCATTAGGGCTTTCATTTCATTTGTTAGAGATTTAAATGGTATTTTGTAAGCAATTATTCGAGAAGTTTCCCCAAATACATATTTTGAAAATGTTTTAGAATGGTTTCCGACCCATTATAAACCAAAATGGCTGCCAAATGGCTATTTTTAGTAACAATTAAGCTTTTCGAGCAATTCAACTATTTTTAGACTGTAATTGATACTTATCTAAACAATTTTAGTTGAGTCTTATCGAACATTAACTGACAAATCCGGTAAGTTTTTATTTAGATTGGTTCCTGTCCCCCAGTGCTGATATTATCCAAAATGGCTGCCCTTTATACCTTTTTACTAATTTCTTCTAATATAAATTTTCGTAATTTGCCATTTTCTTGATTTGCCAGATTATACAAATCTTTTTTGTGTGTGTCTTTCCAAACATAGTTCATACTGATAAATGCTGAAGTTTGTAATGCTTTTACAGGATAATTAGTGGCCTGTATTGACCACCATACAATCAAAGTGTTTATTTGGTCAGGATTGATTTTTTCTGATATGGATAACTATAAGGATATATGTGCCAATAAAGTGGATATTTCTTTACAAATGTTGAACAAATTTATCATTTCTTAGTATCAATATAAATTTATAAAATGTGTAGCTCTGTATAAAAGCCAATTTTGGTAGCAGGATGTGTAATATACATGTAAACATATTTGTCAATAGTTTTCGCGGGTTAGTGGAAATTGTTATTTTCTGTTTATTAATATGTATATAAATGGAGAATATACATCTAACCTGAACATAGCATGGTATCAAGCAGAATTTTTAATAAGTGTTTCAAGCATGGGTCATTTCATTTTTTAAAATCTACGGAACCAAATATGGGACTTAAGTTAACCTCTTAATAGTACAAAAAGCGCCCAAATACACTTTTACTAATTTAACAGACTCAATAAGGAGAAACTCTCATTTTTAAACGAAGCTGTATTTCCTGTTATACAAGTGCAATGTAGATTCGAAGATGGGCACCAATAAGCCGAGGAAGTGTGTCTGGGTCACTGACTAAACCCAGTGCTTAACTGAAGTCAAATCTTTGATGAAAAGACATGAGCACAAAGAAAATATGTAATTTTATCAGACGAGAGAGAAGCCGTGTCTCGAAATATATGCCCATTATTCTTCCATCGTCATTTAATGATTCTATAGGTAATAATGTGAGCTGCTACAACAATGTCACTGCTGTTCGAGCCCGATGCATTGCAATTTTGACTATCGGAGACAGTATGGCAATGTTACATTCCCCAACCGGTATGAACTATTTTAACTTATCAAACTCATGGGGTCGATCAAAGAAGGAGTATTCGGGAAAATGCGAAACAATGGAAGCAATTAAGACAATATGATTAGGATGCTGCTCTGAGAAGTGACGATAAGCGTCATATGATTGCAAGGGAGGTCATGTGCCATCACATTGGTAAAAGGAACTTTAAATAACCTCTAAATAGGGATCATAGTATTAAAGAGAAAGTAACTAAATCAGATCCAGAATTTTTTGCAATCTGGCCATGCATAGAATGTTCTCAAGGATCATGTTTCTGAAACACTAATTAAATAATAATAGACTCCGAAGCCGTTGCGATTTTAACTTTCTTTCATATATGCTACATTGATATTCTCAATGAAATTGGCATCTCCTCTCAGGCTTGAAGTCTTGGCGACAGGACTAGCAGGATTTTCCCGCAATTGAAGTTCATGAAAAGATCTAACAATATAGCGGAACTATTGTATCCAATGCAAACCTAATAGAAGACATTGCGGTCAAAAGGGCAAATTTTGACTATAATTCAACTCTCCTGCCAACGTCTTCTTTGCAAGGCTGAATCAAAGACCTAGAAAAAGTCAATGAACTACCTGAACCCTTAACCTTCGAAGCTCTGGTGAAGGGTCAAACTGAGCTTCAAGACGACTTGAAGTGATTCTTAAATGTGCTATGCAGTGGTTCAACAGCTAGATTGATAGCCATTGCAGGCTAGTTACAACAAAGTGCACGATATATACTATGAGTGTAAAAAGTGTTGGTTTCATGTCATATGAATTAAGTGCATGCTTATTTTTGCAACCAACCTTTAATATAGATGAATCGAAGCAACTTTGATTACATGATTTTTCAATTGATATATCTTGCTTTCTTTTACTTTTAAACATTTATAAGAGCATCTGGTTGTGGGTTTTAATTTTCGACCAGGAATATGTAAGACATATCCCCGTGTAACTATAGCATATCTATTATGTTGACTTATATTACGTGCATATACTCTTACATATACATGGACCACCGATTTACTATTAGGTGCTGTGACAAGTGAAAGAACAGCCTGTTTGGTCAATACTTTTCCTGTGACATAATGTTTGCTGCAAGTCATGGACAAACGAAAAACAGGAAAGAATCTCACAAAAGTCTAACCTTTCTATAAATGTTATTAATATTCTTAACCTTATGTGTCATAGCATAAACTACATGGGAGTTGATGAAATGGTCAAAATCGTCCAACGACAGACCAGTTGTCTAACCATTTGTAACAATCTATTAGGAGTTGATATTTTACACTCACTTAATTATGTCGCTTATTCAGTATTCAGTTCTTCTACTGCCGTGTGGTTTATGCGATTACTCATATGGTTCAGAATATGAATAACCTTTTTAGAACCTGCCAGACTTTTGATATCAAGACCCCCATAGTAAGGTGCTTTCCCTTTTCCCCCATGACGTCCAAAATACTGTGGCAGTAGCAGTCTTGACCAAACGGACTATTTTTTCACTCATTGCCATGCCTTAAAGTAAAACAGAATGTTTGCATGTATATGTAAGAGCAGTGTTTCTTCAACATGATCCTTGAGATCATTCTATGCATGGCCAGTTTGCAAATATTCTTGGTCTGATTTAGTTACTTTCTCTAGAATACTATTATCCCTATTTAGAATTTATTTAAATTTATTTTTGCAATTGTGATGGCACATAACCTCCCTTGCGATCATATGAATATCACTAAATCATGCTGAACGTCACTCATCCTCACTTCTCAGAGCAGCATCACAATACATATATTGTCTTGATTGCTTCCACTGTTTCGCAGGATATTCCCTCTTTGATAAACCCCTTGATTTTGACATTTTATCATATAGCATACCGGTTGGGGGGGGGGGGGGTATTATAGCTGGATGTAATTGGGATCATAGTCCGACTGTCTGCGGTACACCTGAAAGCAATGTTAATGACTTTGTCTCCTTTGTGTATGTTTTTCCGCGAACCCCGAACAGCAGTGACATTGCTGTAACCGCTCACATTGAACTATCAAATGACACCGGCAGAATAATGGACACATATTTGGAGACACTACATCTCTCTCACCAGTGACCTGATAAAGGCACAACTTTGGTATTTGTGTCTAGGTATTTTCATCAAATGGTTTGACTTCATTTAAGTACTGAGATTTGTCAATGTGCCACACACACTTCCTCGAGTTATTGGTGTCTATCTTACAGTCAAACTACATTGCACTTGTGAAAGATCAAAATCAGTATCGTTCAAATTTCAGTTTTTCCTCCACGAACCCGTTAAATTAGTAAAACGGGTAATTAGCTTCGATGCAGTTTTTGACTCTCTAATTAAGTGTTTAACTTATATTCTACATTTGTTTCCGTAGATTCTAACAATGAAAAAACACATGCTTTGAACACTTATTAAACACCATGCTTTATAATTATATCAAATTATGGCCAGGTATTCCTATATTTACCATTGATATACATAATACTTTTCAACTGAAAATAACAATTTTAACAAACCCGCGAAAACTAGTGACAAATATATTTTATGTGCATTACACACCCGGGTGCAAAAACAGCTTTTGTACAGTGTTTCACATTATATAAATTCATTTTGATACTAAGAAATAATAAATATGTTCTTCCTTTGTAAAGTAATATGCCCGTTATAGGCACATATATCCTGATAGTGTATCAGAAAAATTTAAACTTGATAAAAAAACAACAACACTTGCATTGTATAGTGGTCTATGTAGGCCATTTATTATTCTTGTACAAGCTTAACCAACTTCAGCATTTATCAGCATGAACTATGTTTGCCACAATGGCACTAAAAGACACACACAAAAAGAGATGTTCATAATCTGGCAAATCAAGAAAATGGCAAATCTAGAAAAAATGTATTAGTAGAAATTAGTAAAAAGGTATAAAGGGCAGCCATTTAGGATTATATCAGCACTTGGGGAAAGGAACCAATCTAAATAAAAACTTACCGGATTTGTCACTTAATGTTCAATGAGACTCACCTAAAATTGTTTATATGAGTATCAATTACAGTCAATAAAAGTAGTTGAATTGCTCGAAAAGCTTAATTGTTACTAAATATAGCCATTTGGCAGCCATTTTGGTGTACAATGGGTCGGAAACCATCCTAAAACATTTTCAAAATATGTATTTGGGGAAACGTCTTGAATAATTGCTTACAAAATAACATTTTAAATCTCTAACAAATGAAATGAAAGCCCTAATCAAGAAAATTTATGTGAGTAGAAATTAATGAGATAGGTATGTACGGCGGCCATTTTGGATTATTTCAGCACTGGATGACAGGAAACAAATCAAAATCAAGGCTAGTATGATTTCTTAGTTAATGTTCAATACGAATTTACTAAAATTGTTCCATATGAGTATAAATTGTAGTCAATATAAGTAATGTTATTGCTTGAATAGCTTAAATGTTACTAAAAATAGCCATTTTGGCGGCCATTTTGGATTTCAACGAGTCTGAAGCTATCCTAAAACATTTTTAAAATTTGTATTTAGGTAAACTACATTGATAATTGCTAACAAAATACCACTTTTAAATCTCTAACACATGAAATAAAAGCCGAATAAGAATGTCAGTTTTTGCTTAAAAAGCCAAGGGGAGACAACTTAAACATCAATTATCTCCCCTTATCACTACCTAAATACGCGTCAGACGATTGTTTCCAAACTCCTGAGGAAATATGCTATAAGATGGTACCGAAAGGTTGTATGGTCCTTTCACCGCAAATAAAAGTGGTCTACAGCTTAGACTACTTAGTGACATTCCGTGAAAATTTGAAGTCGACGCAGTTTTCTTCTATTGTAAAACATTGAGCAGAATGACATAGGGGTCCATTTTAAAAAATGACACTTTCTTTGATAAGACTGGGGTCACCAACAAGAAAGGTTTAATGTCATTTTGAATGTGGTATAAGCACCCTAAATGGGATGTAAGCAATGAATTTGGAGTAATTGTCTCATGTGTCTACCATTTTGTCCAATGCATGTCGTGAATCGGCGGCACATGCTGTTGACGTAAAGCTGTAATAACACTGTAATTTAACGGAGCAGGCAAATTGTTCCATTCAACTTGTAACGCTGCTGCCAAGTCATTTACCGTTTTGATCGCGTGATTTGTTCGAACACGACGTCCTATCTCGTCCAACATGTGTTCTACAGGATTTAAATCGGGACAATTCGCAGGCCAGTCTAATATACTCAGCCAAAAAGGAAGTTGCCCACTTATTACATTTACTTCACATTAAGTAAATTTTCAAGTTCGATATCTTTTAAAGTACTTTAGCAACTCTAGTTTTGTTTGAGTTTTTAAAGGCCCATACGATAAACAATGTATTCCAGTAAAAACATTCAGATTAAACGACACATGCAACGAAAATGAAACACTTAAAGTATGTTCTTATTTCAATTCAAAGGGAGGTAATTTGATATTATATGACTTTCTAGTCTCAATTAAGCCGTGAATATTGTCATGAAGGAAGCTCTAATGTGATTTTATTTTCTTTCAGACAAAATTCTAGCTGCTAAATAGGAGTTAAATTGTTTTTCTTCTATGGAAAAGAAATTCTTAGCAGAAATGCTGTTTTCAGAAAATAGCGTTATAAACCTTTTATTTTCAATACAATGTGTCAGTTATTTAGCCACAATGATTTCATGTCGTCTGCTACTTTCTATAAAATAAAATTTAAATACAGTCTATGTATAAGACGCTGGTATTTAGAATACAAAAGTGGTACTTTCTTTTTTGGCTGAGTATATGTTTTCTATCAAATTGTTCATGTATATGTAACTTTGAGAAAGAAAAGCAGACGACAATTTTAAGAAGACGATATTGCAGCAGCATAATTTGCAACATAAGTGTCCTGTTTAGGAAACTGAGGGAAGTGTCGTTTTAAGGAGGGAGTCGTTGTTATAAAGAAGGTTGTAGGGAGGGAACACAGTATTTTCATTCTTCCTGATTGATTGATAGTTCAAAAGTGGATGCCACCAATTTTAAAGATAATTAAGAAATACTGAACATGACAGATGCTTTTGAAAATTTGACGACTGATTAAAATCAAACAGGTTGAAGCTTAAAACTGCTTATTGACTAATCTTACTTTATATTCTGTGTTAACCCAAACGCATTGCATTAAAATGACGAAAATGTCAATGGTTTGGAACTGCTACGATTTGTTTTAACCTGAGTGGCAAACTCTTTGTAATCTAATCAGGCGCCTGATAGTGGCAGTATTCCTCAAATATTGTATCTTCTGTAAGTTGTCATTCAGGCCGATGCTGGGGATAGTCACACTTAGTACCTCAATCCTACACTGACAGGGCTCCAGATAGGAGGGAGTTATTTCAACAAATCAAACATTTTCTCACTCATTTCAGCACCAAATCCTATGGTGTTACTACTCATTAGAATCGTCTCGAAGAGACGATTCTAATGAGTAGTGACACCATAGGGTTGACTTCAGAAATAAAGATTTTATTTTTTGAAAAACTAACCTTATCTGGTGCTTTGCACTGAGAGTATTGGGACCCGTCTTACGAAACGTTGTACGACAAATATTGTCGTTAGTCAGATTAAAAAATATACATTTATTTCTCTATTTAATTCTGTCTTGTGACATGCCTTTGTAATCGTCTTGGAAAGACAAGTCCAAAGAGATGTCTGAAAACAGGATAAGATGCAGAAATTAGATGTTGACGTATTTTAAAGTTACATGTATTACTTATGGCCGTTAATGTCGTACACGTATTACGTTTCGTTAGAATGTCCCTTGGTATATGCCAAATGGTAGTCGTAGGTTGTCTACATTTTAGGATGTTGTAAGCTGACTTGTGTGTATTGCTTCGCACTCAATACTGGTGTGAATAGACCATTGCTATCAATGAACATTTTAAGCATGTCGTAATGTCTGATAACCTTCAAGAGTAATTCTAACACGTTTTCAGAGAATACCAACAATTTGAATTCAATTCAAATGTCATTGGCATTAGACAAGTATAATTACATAAGCAGGAAACAGTATAGCGATTTTGAATTATGTAGTAAACAAAATAAGTATCCAATCTGATTGAAGATGAAGTCAATCTGGTGTGTCATTATAAATACTAATAATTTAACAAATGCAAACATATTACAGTAAGATACAAAACGTTTCTGACAGGTGTTTTTATTGGAATGCTAACCCATTCGGACGGCTACAGAAAAAAGTGTGGTTACTTCGGCAGCCCAAAGACACTCTGTTGTCTCATATTTAACGCTTAAACATGTTATCTGCTACATTTTCATATTTTGATACCTGTACAGGTAACTACATTTATGCATGAAAAGAGCACGATTAATATGCATACATATATAGTAACAAAATCCTATCAACAACAAACAACTAACATGCGCATTATCGTTTGTAATAATAACAATTCGGATGAACTTAGACATTTACTGACAAGTTAATGTCGAATTTGGAGGGGTTTGACTTCAGTTTTTAGAACCAGTATATTGTAAAAGGTCAGATCAGATTGTTTATTGTAAGACCCTCTGATCTGGATAAGCCCCGTTTGCAAATGATTCTTTACTTGTTTGTAGACATGTACATGTATTCATTTAAATTTTAGCACATTTATAAAATATGAACTTTATACGATTTGAATAGTTCACTAGGTTCAGACCATGTTCCGTTCATTGGAAAGATAGAAGGAGTGATATTTAGTATCTTAACCCTTTCCCCAATAGAAGCGCCTTTTAGCGCATATGATTTATTCCTCCGCTGAATAAAGTAGTTCCAATATAATCAGTCATGAATATATAGTATAGGCAATAATTTCTATATTCTAGCACATGAAAGCGTAAAGCAGGCTGAAAGTAAAGCAGAATGCGCCTTATGCGCATTCTGCTTTACTTTCAACCTGCTTTAAGTTATCACCTATCTTCAATACTAGAAATAGGCTATCAGGTAAAGGGTTAATGGAGCACATTTCAGTCTGTATATTTGATTGGCCTTTAAGAGGTACCCCATGCTATTGAGGGTGCCAAAGTTAACCGTGTGCAAATGCCATCAAACTTGCAGTCCGTTAAATCTTGGAGAAAGACAAAGATAAGTATAGTCATATATATATAGAGCACTATTTAATTCATTTGACTTCTCTACGATTTGTCTAAGAGCTAAATGTGGTCATTATGTGATGTTCCTTTCCCGTAACGCGGCATCTGTTCTGGATTCAAGCTGTTTGCAGATGTTATTCAATTTCCCTCCCTATAACGACTCCCTCCGAACAACGCACACATGTTTGTGTCCCATTGGGTGTCTTTGTAGAGAGGGAGCGCTGTATGACCATACTACTTTAGCACGCGTTAGAATATACAACTCCTGTGTGAGAATAGCCCCTTTATAAACTTGGCATAATAATAATAAATAATAATAATAATGATTAAAATGATAATTATAAAAGTAATAATATTTCATGTTACGAGTATCCAACATTTTGAAACCCCTACGGGCGCCACCACACGTGGTGTCATATCAGGATTTTCAAACCGTTTGCCAATGTAAGTGTCGTCTGCCCTGACAGGAAAAAGGGATAAAGAACAATTTCGACGTGTATACACCTACAGAGCACAAATGGAGACATGGAACGTAAATAACCCATCTTACACATGGTTTTCATTAATTTAATATACTACTACACTTTCTGTTTCAAAGTCAAATCTGGATTTATTGATTGCTTGAGATGCCTTTATGTCTCTGTAAATGTTAATGATCCTTAGTTTGGTGCACACGTATTCAAGGGTATGGCCTGTGAAGTTCAAATTGGGTCCCAAGTAACACTATCATTATTGTTAACTATTGCAAAATCGACATTTAAATATTATACATATATTTTTAGTTCTCGTCGTAAGGAACAACGGTTTGCTCACAAAGGTATGAATGCACAACGGGGTCTATTCTAACAGTCCTGTAGATGTTTATTTTTATTCCAAGTGCCTTAACGGCAAACGTTTGTGATTACATTGCAGTCAAAATTGTTAAAGCGACAAATTCAGTGACGATATTAGTTTTGTGACGTCACGACTCAATATTTGTTTTTGTGTGTGGTTGTGTGTTTCTCTGTAAAAACTTCATTAAATTGTATATAATAAATAGAATAATCAATTCCTTTGGATGGATATGAAAAATATATCACTCGAATGGGTTTGTTATCTTGATCCCTCCTTACAACAACGCTTGCTGATGTCCCCCAATCAAGACAAGTACATCAAACCGTTTCCCGGATTTAATATCGCCACCTTACATTTTTCGTATGCTGTTGTTGCTATTTCCCCAACATGAATTCATCTGCTTTAATTTTGATGTATTCAGTTGTGTTTCAAATTAGATTTGAGGAAGTATGGCTAATGAAATGTCAACTTGAGTGTGAACAATATTGGATCCTAATCGGACGCATATCAACTGAGCGTCTGACTAGGTTTTGCAAATAATGGCATTTAATACATTTTGTTAATCGTGATTGTATTATGCCATCGAATAGGAGAAGAACCTAATAAGCAATTGCTTTCGTTCTAATCCTAATGATCTATGTATGACTTAAGCATATGTTTGTATTATGAAATAAAATATGTTTAAATAAAAACCACCGACCTGCCTTTGATTTAGTTATTGGCAGAGGGGATTATCTTGGTCTAATAAATAGAAACCTTCCGTATGACAATTAAGCCCCAGAACTACGACAAGGTAGGAATTTCTGTGAGGAATTGTATAAAAGGATGACGCAATTCATTCCCCTTTTAAACGAAACTACAATGTAATCGTAAATGTAGTCAAGGTAATGCATAAAACAACAGTTGTTTTGAAAGAATGACCTTTCATTAAAATTTGAGATGCAAATACTTTGGTGCCTGATCCGAAATCGATTTACGCGTTGTTTAATTTTGCGCCAAAGTGTTTGAAAGGACATACATTGGAGAACACGTGTTTCTTTTATGTCTTAACGTAAAGGAAAGGTGCATTTGCAAACATTTTATATCCTAATCAAATTCCGCGTCATGATCCAAACTGTTTGACACTCGTTTTGAAATATCTTTAGTCATACAGCCATAAATCAACTTTGAAACAATATTTTAGACAACAATATTGAAGCCGACGATATAATTGCGATGAAGGGGTGAACATCTCACGATAAATTTGATCATGAAAGTGTTAAGTTGAATAGCAAACAGTTTGAAACCTGGTCAGAAACCGGATGGTTTCATTACTCCTCGTGACTAGTGTGTTATGTTAGTTGACATTCAGACCTATATTGTTGTTAGTCACACTTACTATATCGCTCGTGTACTGAGATTCATAGAACCTGTTGGATAGCAATCCCAGGCCATATGCGAAACCAAGGTATTCTATGGCTTGGGTTTCTGGGGTCTTCCTCCACGTGTAATTAGCTGGACGTCGCGATAAAACTGAAATACTGTTGAAAGAGACGTAAAATCATAGCAAATGAAAGATATGGCTGGCGTCACTGTCTACGTTGAAAGGTTCTGTAAACTGACTGTTGTTTAACATATCGCACTCACTGCAAATAGACAAGGAATATTAATCCACCGGTTTGGTGTGTTGTAGAGTCTGACTATCTTTAAGAGTGACTAAAAACCTCAAAATTGAACAATAACACTTGCCTCATCTTAACGCAATGTGGTGAGATTTCCAAATCATCGTGTTTCAACGATATGACCGCCGACCTTCCTGAAGAGAGAAAGTAATGTAACGCCTCTCCAGTTGTTGCCCTTGCTGGTGAGGAAACGTAGTGTAATGCCTCTCCAGTTGTTGCCCTAACTGGTTGCAGCAAAAAGTGTAATATCTCCAACTAAGTTGTTGTCCTTGCTGGAGAGAGAAAGAAGTGTAATGCCTCTAAAATTGTTGCCCTCTCAGGTGAGAGAAAGTAATGTTATGCCTCTCAAGTTGTTGCCCTTGCTGGTGAGAGAAAGAAGTGTACTATCTCTCCAGTTGTTGCCCGTGCTAGTAAGAGGATCAAGCGTAATGTCGTCCCAGTTGTTGCCCTTGCTGGATGAGAAAGTAGTGTAATGCCTTTATAGTCGAAGCCCTTGCTGTTGAGAGAAAGAAGTGTAATGTCTCCCAAGTTGTTGGCCTTGCTGGTGAGAGAAAGTAGTGTAATGCCTCTCAAGTTGTTGCCTTTGCTGGTGAGAGAAAAGTGTAATGTCTCCCATGTTGTTGCCCTTGTTGGTGAGAGAAAGTGTTTTAATGCCTCTCAAGTTGTTGCCTTTGCAGGTGAGAGAAAAGTGTGTCTCCCAAGTTGTTGCCATTCCCCTTTTCACATTTCATGAGCAGTTTCTCTTCGTCTCATTCCTACACATTTTTATACACATTTGGTGAATATTGTGTCTCTTTTAGTTTTAACATGTTTTATTTACATTCTAAAGAAAAGGGGTCGGGCCACAAGTTATTACAGTATTAGAGCTGACCCTTCCCCTACAAACATAAAAATGTTCATACAATAAACTAAAAAAAGGGTATGTAACTGAAATGCATATAATTTTATTTGTGTCTCGTTTGTAATTTCAAAATGAATTACCGTCTAATTTAGTAAAACTAAAAGAAACCATGTGGAAAAATTAGTTTGTGCCTGGTATTCTGTGTTTTGGTCATCTCAATATATTGGTTAAACGGTCTTTGTGCACATTTAGTGAATACCCCGTCTTTCTTGTAATGTTTAAAGTGTTTTGCCGTCAATTATAGAGAACATTTGAAAACAATAAAGACAACTGTACAAAAATCATAATTTGTATAAACATTTGTTTTACAAAGACCATTGGATGGCATATATCAGCATGATATAGGGTCCCAGTTGCAGCAGCACCATGGCGGTTACAACTATCTCAGTGCAAGTATGACGTAATAACCCGTTTAACAGAGACACTGCATTATAGTCGTCTGCTTAGACATTTCGACTGCTTTTATAAAGTTTGTTTTTGTACGGTTTTTGACTACCGAATAACATTGATATGAGTGTCAAACATTTTGAATCCTGATCAGACGCCTCGTTACCCGGCGTCTTATCAATACCAAAATGTTTGCATATGGTATGCTGATGCTGTCGACCTTGATAGTGAACGGGTTAAAAACACTTTCGATGGGTATTAACCAATGGAGAAAAATATGAAGGCATTAACATTTATCGCAAATCATGTTGCCCTTCATTAATTTCGGTTTGTAATATATACATTCTACATTTCGGTCACATTTCCAATTATTGATGGCTATACATGTTTTGTTTGTGAGCCTACCCACTGTAAATAGAGGATCTTAAATGAGTTTTCATATTTTATTTGATTTATTAAATGATTCTTTTTGAAACGATAAAAAACAATTGTTAGCGAGTTTTTTATCGTTTTAAAATGACGAATTTAATAAATCAAATAAATATGAACACGAATATAAGATACTATTTTATATAAAATCCAACACACACTCATATTTACAGCTAATATCTCAGGAGTAAGGTAGGTTGTAGTAAGGTATTCCATATAAAGAAAAAATAAATGGAAGGCGAAATAGTGCCTGGGAAAAAGAAGTTCCAAATTTCTCAATGTTTTATTAACTAATTGTCACTATATTTAATTAGCCATTATTCGATTTTGATTTAGATTTGGAATATTTCTGATAATTAAGAAAACTGTGAAAGGTGATTGAAAAATCACGTCGAAAAACATTTTGAAATACAGTTTAACACCTCACTTCATGACGTCACAAATATCTTCCACATATGGAAAAACAGTCGTGACGTCATTGTACTAGCACATGATGCCGTAAGTTCTCAACATTTGAACGAAGGCACACACAGTTGTTGTAGTGTCTACCCATCACTGTGACACTGTCAATGTCGATTTGGTTTGAAAACCCGTCTAAGTGTTGGAACATTATGCCATTCATCTGTGTTATTGTGAATATGGAAATTTCCACAGTGAATTAGAGCGCCGAACATGTTGTGTTGAAACCGCCAAAGACATGTATGGTTGGTGACCTAGATTCTGTACATTCAACTTTGAATCGTGTACTTTCGAGCAGAGTGAATGGAGAGTATCTTGTTGGGAATCAGACTTGCATACGTTTCAGTGTTGATTTCTACAGGATTTCTTTTAAACCAAGATCGTGCGTTCAATAAACGCATGCTAGTGCAGTTTTTTTGTGAGTTCTGGTGGCAATATAGAAAGGATGGCTTTTCTATCTTTTTAATTTCTTCACAACAGCTTCAATTTCAGACTGCATAATAGGATAATCGAGCTCATCGAAACATAGATGTGGTGAATCAAAATCACTATCAACAAAGAATTCTTCGGAATCACTGTCATATGGGTTTGGTAAATCATCATTCAATTTCGAAAAGTATTCAAAAAAATCGTTAAGCAGTACTTTTTACTACTTTCATTACCTCTTTTACTAAAATGCCGCCAAAAATCCTTTGGTTTTTTATGTCTCAGCTTTTCGATCTCTGCAATTTTATTAAGCTCACATCGCCTTTTCTTTTTTCTTATCAAGTTCTTGTATTTCTTTTTCAAACCCAACATTGCTATTCTGTTAACATCAGTTTTACATCTATCAAATACATGTAAATACTGTTGATAAATACGTTTCGCTTCAACGCATTCATTATCAAACCAGTCTGCCTTTTTAACAAAAGACTTTCCAAAACTATTCGATTGAGAACTATATACACATTTTGAAAAGCTGAAAAGCTTATCACCAAAGTCATTCAAAACGTTGTTACTTTGGCATTTTCTCGGAATCCGCATGTATAATCATCATATTTGATTCATATTTAAACGAGTTTTTCTTGCGGTTACAGTGATGTGTAATACTTAGAGACTTACATTTTTTTCTGGCTGTGAAAAATAGACATCAACGTCGGTCAATTACATGCACTGGGAATATTGGCTACCTAACTAAAAAATCATATTTAAAGATCATATGAAAATGCATGGTTTCAGTGTCATTTACGTGTTATGTAACACCAACCCATTTAAACCGTTTAAATAGGTATATTGGTTTACGCCAAACATTTTAAATGTTGCATCATGCATGGAAATCGTACATATAGCAACCAAGAGAATGCTAAGGTAATACAACTTTTTAACGGACCCTCGTATAGTTTGAATTTGTAAACTGATAGTAATTATACATGCTTAGTGTTATTCCAAGTACCTTAAACGCACTCTTTTTTAATGTACGTAGATCTATTGCGGTCAACAATGTAAAGCCGTGTTATTCATGGCGTTAAGTGTCAATTAAAAATAGGTTTTCCGATATCATATCGTTTTACCTATTAAACAATAACTACGCATTTGTGCGTCTTCATATATTCCTTCACTGAAAAAGTCCCACTAGATACAGTCATAAATATGCACAATAAAGCATGCTTCCTAATGTACATTTCTGAGTGGTTGGTAGTTGGACCGTTTTCATGATACAGTGGAGAATGTGTTATTCTTTCCCAAGTAACGCGTTTACGCTAAAACTATTATTTGCAGTGCAAACAGTTTGGAGCCAGATCAGACGCCGGGTAACCCGGCGTCTGATCAGGCTCCAAACTGTTTGCCACCAAGATAAACATTAATTATCAGAATTGTCAAAAAATTGTTCTTTTCTACGTTTTAGCGCTTTGTGTTTGCGTACGTTTGCGTTTAAACGGGAAAGAATAACAGATTCTCCACTGTACATGTTATTTTATCGTGATGTTTTTACGTAATCAAACACATTCTCATCTGCTTCACTATTGTTGTTTGCAATGCTATTTAAAGTTATATATAAGACAGTATAACTGACGTAATTTCAAAACAAGTGGCAAGCAGTTTTGATCCTGATCAGACGCCGCGTTACGCGGCGTCTGATCAGGATACAAATGTTTGCAAATGCGCTTTATGATTTCATTGAGAATGAAAGGGTTTACGCTAAGTTGAAGTAAAGCAGAATGCGTCTTGAGACGCATGCTACTTGACGTTCAACCTTCTATAAGTAGGCAGCTGTCTTCAAAATTTAAAAAGATATATCTTTAAAGGGGTGTATTGTTTGTGTTGCGTTTCCTGCTTGAGTCTTCTTTCGTATTTATTACAGTGAAACAATTAGAGTTTAATATATTTGTTTATACATGTATATCTTTGTGTAACATAGACAGGATAAAGTTCGACCATGAAGGAATTATGCCAATGTAATTTGGATAATTCGGGCATTATACGATTAGTTCTCTTTATTGTATAATATGAAAATGTAACGCAGACAACCTTTTTGTAGCCGGAGATTTTATTGGTTGAAGGTTGAAAATCGTGTACATTTATTAAATCTGGTTAAGGACAAAACTACTGATAAGATTGAAGTGATTCCTATTTCAACCCTTACCTCCCCGAAAATTCAAATGTACAATTCATGTTTCATTTTCAATACGGTCCAGTGCTTATTTTATCATTCAGATGTTCTAGGTTTATGTATTGCAAAATCAAATCTAGTGCTGACCCTGATCAGAGGGCTCCTTTAGAGTTATTCTATATTATTGCATAGTATGACAAGTTAACTATTTACTGGTACAATGTTTGCATGTGACGCTTGTATGAATGACCAGGGTTCAAAGGGTTAAACTTTATTTGACGACTTCTCACATTATAATAGTTCTTATCGTAACAAAGTATAATGTCATAAATGTGTTGGCAAATAAACATAGATGAAACTATTTATTAATGTTATCGAATTACAATTATATTGATAGTGTACAGTCAGATATGAAAAACACCTATATTTTCACTTAACCCCTTTCACAGCATTGCCTCGAGTACTATGATTATTTGCAACAGGTTGGATCCTGGTCACATACCGCGTAATGCTGTGTTTGAACATGATCCAAACTAGTTGACACTCATTTTAACATTTATTAAGTCACACTACTTAAAAACTAAATTTGAGAAATAAAAACAGGCGACACCTGTTTAAAATTGATGTCACCATGACAGTGAATGTAAAGAAATCATGTCTTTCGAACAAGTAAGCGTTATGTAATCAAAGTTCACCTGGTCCGCGCGTAGTGCGCATGATCTCTCACATTGTATAAATATGCATTGAGAGAGCATGCGAGGCAGTCTAAGGAATTGTCTTAGATAAGGTAAGACATGGGTGTTATGTCGTTGGTGGCTTGCTAAAACGTTTGTTTCGGATGCTTACAGTCGAATTTGTAGACTTTTGTTTTTTAAATACTATATGCTCATAAATAACAGTATTACATTGACTGTGTTGTAAACCTAAAAGTTTACTTCTGAAACGATATAGCATGCTTATTTATTTCTTAAACGAGATCTCGATTAACTTTTTACGCATTTTACGCCTTTAATTTATTCATCCAATTTAGAAATACGTTCCACCTTATGTAGGCAAAAATGTTCACAAATTAGATATATTTCTTTTATGCTAAGCAGTGAATTATAGAGTTTTCTCAGTAGATTATAACGTTATAATCTACAGTGAATTATAACTTTTTTGAAAAAAAATTTGCCGGAACATTTGTTTGCTTTTACCGCCTTTTAATTTAAATAATTATGTCATACACAATGTTTTTGGTGTCGCATGTGCAGATTACTACGCCATCAAAACGGTAATAAGTCTGGATCACTTTGATTTTATGAGGCTCAATACGGGGTATTTGACATGGCCCAAATGCTTAATCGGCGGCTTTACATTAATATTTCTCTGTTAAAAGCATAAAAGAAATAGAATAATTGTTTGTTTCAGTGTAAGATGGGATTTTCTTTCATCTCGTGAAAAGCAAGGGTTATTTTTTCACTCGTGGCTTCGCCACTCGTGAAAATATAACCTTGCTTTTCACTCGATGAAAGAAAATCCCATCTTACACTGAAACAAACAATTATCCTCTATTTCCTATAATCTTAGAGATGGTAGCTTCAAGCAGGTTTACAGTTAATCAGAATGAATTAAGCAAACACCTGTTTTATTTACTGAAAACAAGCTATTAAGGAAATGCCCATAATACACACAACTCAAATTATAGAGACGCACTGCTTTGTATGAAACGGCCATACATGGATTTATTTTTTTCAAATCTCTGTTCAAGTTTTGTAAATGGTAATTTATGAGCATTTAGCATTGCAGCACTTTTGTTTTATCAAATAATCTGACTTGCAACAAATAAGTGTTCAATTTAAGTTAAATTAAGTTCATAATTTGGTTTTATTATTTTATTAAATTGAACGTATTTACTTGGTAAGTCATTAACATAAACGCTGTTTATAAATTCTGTAAGTGTGACGATTGAAAACGTATGCATTGAATTTCAATATTGCAGTTAATTTGAATAACCAGTTCTTAAAGCATGATCATGTATTTGCCAGTTTGAATAAGTTACATTTAGAGTGAAGAGTTAAGCACATATATGTTTCAAGAAAATAATAAACATGGGACGAAATGACCAGAGAGCACACACTAACTTGTGCTTTAAATTGTCGTCAGTGTTGATATGTTAACTTAAAACGTAAATTTATGTGAAAGGGTGAACAAACCCACATTTAGTTTCTTCACGCGCTGTTACCCTAATCCTCTAAAGCTGAGAACTCCTTGCACGCCGATGAATGTAAATGATCACAGTAAGTGTTCTCAACCATCGAGGATACATATGTTCTTTACTATCAGACAAACTCTCTCCAGAGCACCTTGATATCCCATCATCGATGCCAGGTGGATATTAACCCATTATCCCATAGCCTGTTTCTAGTTTTGAACACATGTTACCACTTCAAACAGGTTGAAAGTAAAGCAGAATGCGCCTTATGGCGCATTCTTCTTTACTTTCAACCTGTTTTAAGCTACAATCTGCTAAGATTTAGAAACTATTTCTTATCATACTTATTTAATAATGCGTGAATTGAAAACAATTTCTTCGGTGGAGGAATAAATAAGAGGGGTAAAAATGCGTATTAATGGGGTAATGAGTTTACCCATTTGTTGCCATTATTATGTCTTAACTAGTCCAGCACATTCACTGCCACTTCACCGTCTGCTGTAATTTCTAAAGACAATACTTTTATACAGTTTGACTTATCCTTTCATGATCAAATCTATGGTGAGGTTTTTATCTCTTCATCGCCATATTACTTCAATATTGCTGTCTGCAATACCGTTCCAAAGTTAGATAAAAGATAGAATAACAGACGTTATTTCCAGTCATCATAAATTATTGGACTCTGATACATGTAGGCTGAAACTGCACATGTGACCACTGTGTACGAGACCGTACACATTGATTTAGCCGGGTAGTACAGGTCACGTGACTAGTTAGATGTTGTTCCCTCGCTCGATTCGCGTAAACATACGCTCTTTTTCGGTTGATTAAGCAGTTGTTTTCCAGCAAAAAAAGAAATCTTAATTAAAAACTGTCTTGAATCGATCATTATGTGTAAATGTAATTCAGATATCGACAATATGCTAGTTTCTTGCTTTGCTTTCAATGATTACCCCACCCACGTCGTCACCATGATAAACAAACGACCGGACACGAAATGAACAATGCAAAATATTTACATTCGCCCTATCTCTTTCCATTGTAAAATTCGGTGTTCATTTCTTATAGACACTCAAACCTTAGGAGGCGGAGCTTAGGGTTAAGTCGCTGCGCATAAATCTTCACTACTATAAAATAGAAATCCATGTTGTATTTGACTTAGATTGAATCTAGTTTATTTCCCAATCTTTTTTTTAAACACTAAATACCAATATATATAGATTTTATATTCATATTGTTATAAATTATTTACACTCATTGTGAAAAAAGATGCAGTAGGAAGCGCTCCGAAACTTTGTCCGTTTGCTACGAATTTTTATACCCCCCGCAAACAATTTGTTGGCGCCCAATGTAACCGGGTGTTCTTTATAAAGAAACACCCGCGCCGACCCGGGTTTGAACCCGGGTCGCCAGGTTTGCAGTCATGCACTCTACCACGTCGCCTTAAAAGCGCACTTGTACAGTAAGGCCGTTCAAGTCATGATAAACCTACACACTGTGACATACTCCCCCCCGACAACTTGAGACTTGTGCACAGTGCGTCGATGCACCAGAGGGGCCATGCACTTAATGGGAAGAAGAAAAAGAGAAACTTTACAGAATAATCACTGAAATTACTGGTAAATAGCGCTTATGATAGAAAAAAATCACAAAACACTAGTAATACTCAGCTCCTGTCCGGTTCCAACTTAGGCCCCGAGTATTGGCTCAAAAACCATAAATACCCCATATGGTGCCTCTCAGCTTCGGATTTCTATATGGTCCGCGCCCGTTAAGAATACGGTATTAGCGTTCACACTTGACGATTGCTTGCACCGTTGCATGAATTAAGTTATATATATTGCATAGCTCCCACGAGTTATCTCAATTAAACGCGCACACTGTACATGAGTGCGCGCATGCGCACGAGTGTATGTGGGCGTGTTTAATTAGATAACGAGTTGGAGATACTGCAATATATTGCTTGTAATATGGTTAAATATAGACCAAGAAGTTGGGCTCTGTGCAATTTACATCAACTATTGAGCGCTTTTGACATCCATTAGAATCCCCATTTGAACGACCAATCAGTGACAGTGACAGTTGAGCTCTTTGCTAATCAAAGGTAGTGTAAACCCCATAAAAGAGACCAATCAAGGACTGGAACGTATACTCGTTAACCAATCCGACAACTTCCAGCATAGATCGCTTTCGCGGGCAGTGTGTTAAAGTTTTGCTGTAAAGACGAATGTTCTAGTTTCTGGGAATATTTGCAGGGTTGCCATTTCTCCGGATTTTTCCTAAATTTTCGGATTTTTTTTCTAGTATACGGTAGCTTAAAGCAGGCTGAAAGTAAAGCAGAATGCGTCTTAAGGCGTATTTTGCTTTACCTTCAGCCTGCTTTAAGCAGTCACGTGTCAACAAAACTAGAAACAGGCGACGGGGAAAAGGTACGATTCGTAAAATCGCACTTGAAAAATGCAAATTTGGAAACCTTCGGATTTTTTTGTCAACTTATGGCAGCCCTGTATTTTCGTCACTAGCTTTCGCGCGAGTTCACTTAAAATGATTAATATGGAACGATTTGCAGTAGAGAACACGTTTGCATTTATCAATCAAATATTTAGCAATTTTTCCTTTGCACAATATTTGGACCCAGATAAGACGCTTTGTACAAGGCGTCTGGTCTGGATCCAAACTGGTTGAAAAGTAATTATCAATTTTGCACAAAATCGTTTATTGTTCAAAACAAATCGTGTAATTTCTCCATTGTGACTTGTGCTGCTATTACTATGCCAAGGCTCCAGATAAGAGGAGTATTTCAAGAACTAAAATCTTTATTTCTGCATTAAACCCTATGGTGTCACTACTCACTAGAATCGTCTCTTCGAGACGATTCTAATGAATAGTAACACTATAGGATTAAATGTTGAAATGAGCGAGAAAATTTGGATTTATTCCATTTACTCGCTCTCATCTGGGGCTTTATATCTGCCACACCGGATGTGCGCCAGACTGTGCGGTTAACTAGATGTCCGCCATTACTGTGCGGTTAACTAGTTAACTGCATGGTTTTCTACCAGTTATTGCATGGGCGGGGAAACTCCGCCCACTACAAAGTGTGCGGTATCCAACTTAAACTGGGGTACTTTTCTATAGAAAAATGCCGCATAATATTATGTAGATGTAGTTGGTGTCCTGAAATATAGCTTTTTAGATATTTACAACAAACCCTCTCGAATTCGACACTTATAAAACTATATTTTCAGTATTTAACTCTTTGAAACCTAGTCACACATACACGTATATGCGTCATTTGCAAACAGTGTACCTGTGATGAGAACACTTTCCCTATTTGCAAATAGTGTAAACCCTGATCAGAGGGCTCCTTTAGTCCTCTGATTAGCGTCTACACTGTTTGTCATTGTGACATATTTTGTGAAAATCAACCCTAAAATGTCAAAAATGAACTAGACTAAATTGAATATTAAAATTGTTCATTTGAGGTTTCAGGGAGGAAGGGGTTAAACCTAAATAGGTGAAAGCTTATTGCAGGGGTTTTGAGAGCGTTCTGTCTTTCTTTGATTATGTATTAACCCATTTGTGCCAACGATCCCATATATGGGACATAGGTAAACAGTGTAGACTCTGATCAGACGCCGCATCATGCGGCGTCTGATTAGAGTCTACATTGTTTGCTAATAGGAATTTCAATGTAAAACAAAATGAAAATAAAATCTATGACCAGACATCCCTTTGATAAAAAATGGACTAGTCATATATATAAACATGGAATAATCCACAGGGCACAAATGGGTTAAGTGGTCCCCTATTTCTTGTGGACTACCTTGTCTTCCCAGTAGTCTCCGGTTTAAAGAAATTGTATTGTATTTGTTCCACATGTTCTCAAAACATATTACCATGAAAGTGCGCATGTTACGCTGACTATCGACGAGGGTTTAAGCACGGAAATTACATTGAAACTTACGTACATGTAAACATCAGTGAACCATTAGTAAATAAGCTTTTATAACTATCTGAAGAACTGTATCGGCAGAATTTCGTTACTCTGTACTCACATTAACGTAGAAATTACAACAGGACACTTTAATTCATCCTGTTTTTGTTATAAAATCGCAAATACATGTATATATATATTTCACCGTAGAAAATACCAGCTTTACAGTAGTTCCAATTTACACAGTCATGAACAAGTACCAGAAATAGTATCTATATCCTAGTCGATGGTAGCTAAAAGCAGGCTGACATTAAAGCAGTGTGTGCATTCAGGAGCATTCTGCTTTACCTGGTCACTTTTCCTCAAACCAAAAACAGGCCATGGTGTGAAGAGTTAACTTATTTCCCGCTAAACTTTTTATACAGACTCTTTCACTTTTTGAAAATGTCTGTTTATTTTAAAGCCTCTATTTAGAAAGTAATTACGTAAAATATATACAGTAAAACAGACAGTGCTGACCCTGGTCACAGCTGTCTTTAGCGAGCCCTCTTCTGTTTGAAATATGAACATACAGGGCTGCCATAAGTTAATAAAGAAAATCCTAAGATTTCCAAATTTCAATTTTTAAAGCGCGATTTTCCGAATTATATACCTTTAACCCACATTCTGTTTCTAATTTCAAGACACACGATGCTCAAAGCAGGTTGAAAGTAAAGCAGAATGCGCCTTAAGGCGCATTCTGCTTTACTTTCAGCCTGCTTGAAGCTTCCATCTGTTGCAATAAAAAACCGAAGATTCCGGAAAAATCCGGAGAAATGGCTGCCCTGTGTACATATCCATGTTTCCTGCATTGAACATGTTTAAAGGGGAATACTTTGGACAGCCAGATCAGGAAATATTACGATACTCTGTGTAAGTAAGACATGGAATAACAGTTCAATTGGAGTCCAGTTACAAAATTATACCACGTACGAGGTCATTTGTCCGGCTATATATATGGCATGTAAGCAGTAAAGGGCAGTTGTTGCACTGAATCGGACTTCAAGTAAACTAAGGTAGGATAAAAAGTACAGTGGAGAAAACGTTATTGTTTCCCGTTTAAACGCAAACGAAATGCAAACGTATTGCAATAAAACGTTGGAAATGACACATTTTCTATGGTTTTGACATTTCATGTAAATCTGAGTGGCACTAGGTTAGGAACCTGATGAGACGCTTGGTTACCTGGCGTCTGATCAGGCTCCAAACTGTTTGCAAGGGAAATGATAGTTTTAGCGTAAATGCGTTTATTGGGAAAGAATAACGTTTTCTCCACTGTGACTGTTGAGACAAGGTGAAACTTTTGGAAGAGTTTTATTTAGTGTTCTATTCATATTTGGCATGTGCATGGGGATACGTATTAACAGGATGTGGGTTTACATGTACATGTACCTTTTTTCTGATACCAAGGTTAGTGCTTAAACAGTTACATGTACATGTATATCCGCTGTTGTGTGATTGGATCCAGATCAGGCGCCTCTTAGTTCGATGTTTGATCAGGCTACGCTATGTATGTCTTTCAGCATTAGATTAATCATCAACCTGTTCCAGCTGAACGTTATTGCTCTGCGCTTGAGGTTTGTTTAAGAAGGACGGAATGACGTTCTTCTCTAACCTTTTCCCCATAAAAGCGCTTTTAAGCGCATATAATTTGTTCTTCCACCAAAGAAAATAGTTCAAATTTAATCAGTCAGGAATATGTATTATGAGAAATATATTCAACATTGTATCAGATGGAATATTAAGGCAGGCTGAAAGTAAAGCAGAATGCACCTTAAGGCGCATTCTGCTTTACTTTCAACCTGCTTTAAGTAGTCACCCATATTCATTACTAGAAACAGGATATTTGATAAAGAATTTATGCACTTTGAAAGTAATTCTTTCACTGTCTTACCACGAATACAATAGTTACTTTCCAACAGATGCAGCGCAGCGAGGCGACTGATCAGGAACAAAACTGTTTGGTTCTCGTTTAAATATTTCTTAAGTCCAATACCTAAAATTTAAGATTTAGAAATAGAGGCCAACGACACTTCTTTTAAATGGATGATGTCACGACAGTGAAGAGGCTAAGGTGACGTTTTCATTGCTTTAGCATTTGAAAATGAGCTCCATTGAGGCATACAATATTCACGGTTAACTCAATCACTCGAAAATTTTAAATAGACATTTCCAATTTCAAACAGTGAAGACCCTGTTCAGAGGGCTCATGCAGGAGCTCTCTGATCACGGTCTTAACTATTTGCATAGTAGGGAAAGTGTAATATGCACATTGTTTATTATTGACGAGTATATTCGTCGCATCTTGGTAGGATTGAATGTATAAGTAGATCCCGAATGCTCAAACTCAGTTTTTACTTAACTTTAAACCTGTTTTTAGCAGTTACAGCGTTCCCTCTCTACAACGACCCTCCTTACAACGGCTCCCTCCTTACAACGACATTCATCGCTGTTCCCACGAAAATAATGTTTTATTGTTGCACTGATGCATTATCATCTACCTAAAATCGTTTTCTGCTGTTTTTCTTACAAAACTGACATTTTGACAGGAAAAAACATATGACAAATGACAAACAGCTTGAATCCAGATCAGACGCCGCGTAACGCGGCGTCTGATCTAGATTTGAGCTATTTGCAAATGTTAACCAAGTTCCCTCACTATAACGACTCCCTCCGAACAACGCACATATTTGTTGTCTCCCATTGGGTGTCGTTGTAGAGAGGGAACGCTGTACATGTCTTTCATACTAGAAACAGGCTGTGGGGTGAATGTATAAATCAGATTGGGTTGGGAACGAGATCTACGCTGTTTTCTAGCATAAATGCATTTGTTTAAAAGGAAAACGACTTACCTACTGTATGAAAAAATACATTAATACTTAAATACTTGCAGTAAAAAAAATCTAAAAAGTTTCCGAGTCCTTTCCCTACAGGGGCCCTCCAAACAACGACTCCCTCCTTACAAAGACCCTTGCCGTAGTTCCCCAAACAAGACAGTTATATCTGAAGATTTCACAGCTGCAACATCGTCTGTTTACAATTGTCGTCTGCTTTTTTTTTTTAAATTTACATATTGGACATTTTGATAGGAAAAACATAATGACGATTGACAAGCAGCTTGAATCAAAATCAGACGCAGCGTTACACAGCGTCTGATCTGGATTCAATCTGATTGCAATTTTAAATCAATTTCCTCGCTAAAACGACTCCCTCCGAACAACGCACACAATTGTGTGCCCTTATTAGGTGTCGTTGTTTAGAGGGAGCGCTGTAGTTCCTAAGGCGAGGTTTACCCCTTTACTGTCATACACCAATGACGTCTGCTTGCAAAACAATTGTCGGTCCGTTTATGGTTAGTTAAGAATAATAGGCAGTTTGATTTAACATCAAATAAATGACTGTAAGACGGTTGGAAATTAACTCCGTTTCGTATCGTCTGATATAAACTGTTTGCGAAGTCTACTGTAGTTGTTAATGGAAGTGACAGGGTTACGGTAACACACTGATCTCCCTAAGGAGCCATTCGTCAGGGTAGGGAGTAATTCATCTGCTTAACCCTTTAACCCATTACCCCATAGCCTGTTTCTAGTAGTTACAATGTGACCTATTAAAGCAGGTTGAAAGTAAAGCAGAATGCGCCTTAGGGCGCATTCTGCTTTACTTTCAGCCTGCTTTAAGTTACTATCTGCTCGGATATAGAAAATATTTCTTATGGTACATATTCATGACAGTATAAAATGGAACTATTTTCGTTGTCGGATGAATGAAATGAATGCGCTAAAAGTCGCTTCTATAAGGGAAAGTGTTAAGCGCCAAAATTAACCATGAAAGTTTTACCTCCTAGTCGCCACACTGTCATCTGCTTCAATTGTGATGTCTCTAAGATGATTTAAACTTAGATTGAAGTAGTATGACGGACAACATATCGATATGAGTGTCAAACGCGGCGCCCGATCCGAGTCCAAACTGTTTGCAACACCGACTTGATGCGACTTCAGCGGTTGGAGGGTTGATTGTCATTACATGTACAGGATAAAAAATGAAAACATATTTCGTTATCCACTTCACTGCCAAAAGATGACAACCCTATCATTTTCCTTCTATGAATCAGTTCGTGTTTGAACAATTATGTTCGTGGTGATGTACATGAGAAACAGTTTTGAAATCACATGAAAAAGTTTAATAAAATATAATATATTTTACAAAGAGAAATCATTTTACTTTTCAGAATCCAAGATGAAAGTTTGTCTCGCACTTCTCGTTCTCTTGCCCCTGGCATACAGCATGACTGTCGACCTGGACTCTCTGACTGAGGACCAGAAACGCTTCCTCTTCAAGAGTAAATATAGCTTTCTTTACAGTTTTACCATGATGTGTCTGTGAAACGTTTAACCTGCACAATGCCAGTCAAATTACCTGTGTTAATTTGTTAAAATAGATTCCAAACATTCTGGCCAAAAAAGGAGAATCACCAGCTAATAGCTTTTTACCTCTTTCACTGCCAAGTTTTATCGTCCGCTTCAAACTCCTAACCGTCAAAATATCGTCTGCATTGGTTGTGTCGTCTGTAATATTTTAACCCTTTGCCTGCTGGTCGCGACTTTATTGATTTTTGCAAACAGTTTAGATCCAGATCAGACACCGCGTAACGCGGTGTCTGATCTGGATCCAAACTGTTTGACACTCTTCTTTAAGCTTATTTACTTAAAAAATGTATAAATCTAGATTTAACAAATTTTGCAGACGACAATTTCGAAGCAGACGGCATCACCGCAGGATAAGGGTTAAAGTAAGTTTTAGGGCTGTTTTGACTGAATATTTGACTGTAGATACGAGTTTCAACTAATTTGAATCCTGATCAGACGCCGCATTACACGACGTTTGATTAGGATCCAAACTGTTTGCAAAATCGCCTATTGTTGTCAATGGCAGTGAAAGAGTTAATACAGGAAACAATGTACATGTACATGTTGTGCCAATCAACAATTGTGCTGAGAGAAGCGGCCGCTTTCATTCATATTATTCGGTCTAAAATACCTTTGATTGGCAGAATTTCTGTCCAAATGCGTATTAAGCGATTTAGATTATTCTGCTATATTCTTCAAGCTTTTGATTGGACAGTTTTGCTAAAATCTGACAATTCAAAAGCTTGGGATAGAGCTCATCTAAAACGCTTTATAACCACATGCCCTGTTTTTTGAGGTTACATTCACGTTAAATGTAATGTTTCCAGTTCCAAGTTTAACTGACATCAAGAACGAGATCTGCACGGTTCTCAGCTCTGATGCCGGTCACAGCACATGTGAGAGCGCATGTCCCGTTGCCCTAGCTGCCATTCCTTACGGTTCTCTGGCTTCATCACTTTGTGGTCCAGCATGCAATTCGTGAGTATTTAATTGCTAACGTAGACATATTTTCCGATGAAAGAACTACAGTGGAGAATCTGTTATTCTTTCCCGTTTAAACGCAAACGTACGCAAAAGCTAAACACTAACACGTAGAAAAGAACAACTTTTAGACAATTCTGATAATTCTTGTTTATCTTGGTGGCAAACAGTTTGGTGCCTGATCAGACGCCGGGTTACCCGGCGTCTGATCTGGCTCCAAACTGTTTGCACTGCAAATAATAGTTTTAGCGTAAACGCGTTCATTGGGAAAGAATAACAGATTCTCCACTGTATGTCTTCCATCCGAACCCCATCGCTGCACAGAGAGTAATGGTCAGTTTCAAACAGTTTGGACGCTGTTTAGACTAAGCGTGATGCGGCGTCTGATCACGATCAAAACTGTTTGATTCTCTTTAACCCTTTCCCTTATAAAGGCGACGTTTAGCACATGCATTTTATTCATCCGCTGAAGAAAACAGTTCCAACTTATACCATCACGAATATGTGTCATACTTAATATTTTCCTTATTCTAGCATGTAATAGCTTAAAGCAGGCTAAAAGTAAAGCAGAATGCGCCATATGGCGCATTCTGCTTTACTTTCAACCTGCTTTAAGTGGTCACTTATCTTCAATACTAGAAATAGGCTATCAGGTAAAGGGTTAATATGTGCATGGTGAAATAATTATGACTGTATATCGTCGGCCTACTATAGAAACCTCAAAGGGTAATTTTTGTAAATGACTATTTGTCATCACTTTAACACAAGCTTATGAATATACGACTTTTTGTACCCTGTTGACTTAAATAATATTGGGGAAACGCAATGTGGCATATATGCGTCCTTTACCAAATGAATACCGGTGAAGAGTACAATTGTCCTATGCAAACAGTGAAGTCCTTGATCACAGGGCTCCTGTAAGAGCCCTCTGATCAGAGACTTCACTGTTTGTGATTTTGCAATTTATAACAAAAAACATCAACAACCCAAAAATAATCTAAAATGGACCAGCCTTTATTGCAAACTGGAATTGTCCATTGGAAGTTTCAGGGGATAATATGTTAACATGCGTTCTGGTATATGACAATATATTGAAAAGTTCAAAGAATAACTACAAGACTTAGTGCTAGGTGATAACACTTGATATCTAACCTAAGGAAAAAAATCAAAATATCGTATATAGTCCAAATTGCTTCCCATGAATGGTCTCACAATTACATAGATCAAAACAACGTATTTCAAAAACATAACAGTTAATGGTATTTAAAGGCTATATAACAAGACAAACTGAATAGTAAAAACCTACACTCAAGCAATATTTATTATTAATCTTTCCGCTATCGTTCCAAAGACTGAGAGACTCTGACGAATATCAAAACTACAACTTTTTCTGACCAAGTACGATGCTTTGAAATTAAGAATTTTACACCAATCAGTATACGACATTTCTTCAGGTGACTCTTTACAGCCTTTCTCATTGGGATAGAAGAACGAAGGTTTGTCAGAATCTGCGTTTAGGCGCAATCTTTTCCAAGATGTAAAAAAGGTGATTTTCTGGGAATTGGCCATACGAGGTTCTGATATTAGGCCGCAATATTATGGAACCAACCCCTCTCTTTCTCTCTTCTCTCTATCTACCTGTTTCTGTCTGCATGACTCTTATCTTAATGTCTGCGTATCTGTCTATATATTTCTTTGTCTTACTTCATTCTTTTTGTACCTCTGTAATTTGCTCATGATGTAGTAATCTAAACATTACGAACTGCTCTCTTTTCAGGATTCACTGTTAAGCAGCAAACGTCCTCGTTTCTGTTGTAAAATGTTACAAAAAATGAAATAAACATCTTAAACAGAAGATACGTGTTCCTCTGATTTTATCCAGTTAATGTTAACTTGTGTCTGGTAGATTTCACGATACAGACAGATCATATCAGACATTTTACAGTGGAGAAACGTTAGTCTTTCTCGTTTAAACGTAAACGAATGCAAACGCAATACACTAAATTATAGAAAATAACAATTTCTGGCAATTCTTAATATTGATTTTAAATTGAGAGGCAAACAGTTTGGAGCCAGATCAGACGCCGGGTAACCCGTTATCTGATCTGGCTCTTAACTTCTTGTACTGGAAACAATAGTTTTAGCGTAAACGCGTTTATTGGGAAAGAATAACGTTTTCTGTACTGTATCCTGTCTGGTCAGCTTCCTCTCTAAATATATCACTGACATATACAGTAGAGAAGACGTTATCCTTTCCCCTTAAAACGCAAACGAAACGCAAGTGCATTGCAAAAAAATAAAGAGAATTTCAACTTGTTGACAATTTTGACTATTGATTTAATCCAAGTGTCAAACAGTTTGGAGCCTGATTAGACGCCGCGTTACCCGTCGTCTGATACAGTGGAGAATCTGTTATTCTTTCCCGTTTAAACGGAAACGTACGCAAACGCAAATTGCTAAAACGTAGAAAATGACAACTTTTTGACAATTCTGATAATTCATTTTTATCTTGGTGGCAAACAGTTTGGAGCCTGATCAGACGCCGGGTTACCCGGCGTCTGATCTGGCTCCAAACTGTTTGTAATTGAAATAATAGTTTTAGCGTAAACGCGTTTATTGGGAAAGAATAACGTTTTCTCAACTGTATGTGTCCAAACTGTTGGCACTAGAAATAATAGTTTTTGCGATCTTCCGTGTTCCATTTTACAACTGATTGTATATATCATGCATCTAGATAATTATATTTTTTGCACACAAAACAAGTCTTTGGGTATAATAATAATGGTTGAAATTTGCGTGTGTCAGCTTATTCTTGTTTCCGTCCGGATTATATCTCCTATACCACAGTAGATATGGAGACAACATTTTGTGTCTCAGTACATCTTTGGTTGGCAGAGTGTCCAGTAACATTTTAACCTGATCTTGACTTTACCGTTTGACTTCGATTATATACAAATTTATAACTTTGACAACTTTTTCTAATCCATATTTAAATGTTACTTGACATTATGTTCTGTAAATATGACACAATGTATGTAAAACATTTGAAATAAATACTGTTTAAACTAACTTTGACAATTAGATATATATGATGGCTTTAGAGAATTTTTGTACACTTTATCTCAGGAAATTATAAAATTTCAGATAAATGGAATAACTCAGAGCAATAAACTTTAGTACGTGTTGAAAATTAGAATATAAATAAAAGGTTGTAATCAAGAAAAGACAGTGTCATCATACTTTTAACAATTAGCTTTCCCCAACTCTCCGGCTCCAAACCTTTAAAAATTAACATTATACAAAAAGCTTGTTTAACCCTTTACCCAATAACCCGTTTATGACATTAAATATAGGTTATCACTTAAAGCAGGTTGAAAGTAAAGCAGAATGTGCCATAAGGCACATTCTGCTTTACTTTCAGCCTGCTTTAAACTAGCATCTGCTAGGCTATATAGATATTTTTGTTACGGTCATTGTTTATGAGGGTATAAACTGGAACTATTTTCTTCAGCGGAGGAAAAATTGAAATACGCTAAAAGTCGCTTCTATGAGGGAAAGGGTTAAAGCATATTTCATAAAACACACCAGTAAGTGATGCCAAATTTAGTGTGTGCGAGCACATAATGGGATGCGGAGGGTTTCATACTTTTCACTGTGACATTGGCTATGGACGTTCCCCTCAAATATAGAAAACAATTGACCGGATAATATGGTCTATACCACAATAGATATGGGTACCAAAGTTATGAGAGTACAACACAGGGTGGCAAGCAATCGGGCTCCAGACACTTTACGATGTAAATGACTGTTTTTGGCACAAATGGTGTTCTTGAAAATACTAATTTCTTCTCCACTGTACATGTACCGCCCGGGGCAAAATGATGTCTCTCAAAGGTCGTAAACTGTTGTAAGTGTCAGTTATTCTTTACACCTAATTTGTATCAGGCGTCACATGAACATTATGGCTCACTTGGAATAAACACTGTGTCCTCTAAACAAAGTACTGAGTACACACACGGTAAATATAAACATTTTGTATATTGGTGGAGTGTGTACCCTAATAACCCTAAGTGTTGGTACACACAGGCAAGCAATATAGTCCCAGATCAGTAAAAGGGTCCTGTGATCAGGGTCTACACAGTTTGCTATTTTGCAATATATTACTACAGCAACCACAAATAGTAGATATGAAAGTTGGATGGTTTAGGGTTGAACGAAATAAAAGAATGTAAATATAAATATGCAAAAACAATTCATGTATTCAAATTTTTTATAAAATATCTAAAAATGTTTAAAACATAGAGCGAATGATACATGCAGCAACAAAAAAAAAGGAGGACAATATAACGGAAAATGGGATAAAATACAGTTGAACCTTTAATATTAACAAATCGACGGCAAACTAAATACTGAAACTTCTTCTATCTCAACTTTTCTGCTCTTCTCTCTTTCGCTACTCTTCTTTTGTGACTATATATAAATTATTTCTTGTTGTACATAAACAGACAGAAAATACATTAATTTTGAACTAATAGGTACATGTACTGGATAGAAATGTGTCAGTTTGTTATTTGTATTTGTTTGTGTATGTATATCGAGAAATATGATATTTAAAAAAATGAATAAAATAATGTCAATTTCACATGCTAACGTAGTTTCAATATATAGAGAAAGACACACTGTACTCGCAATATAACTATGGATAAGACGCAAACATGCACTATATGGAGAAAGACACATATTAATATAGACCATGATATAATAACCGTTGTAAACACGCAATACAGGATCGAGTATACATGTATAATTAATGAACAATTTTAAAAGTATTCCATTGTCTTTTTATTGTTACAGAGGAGAAACTGTTATTCTTTCCCAATAAACGCGTTTACGCTAAAACTATTATTTCTATTGCAAACAGTATGGAGCCAGATCAGACGCCGGGTAACCCGGCGTCTGATCAGGCTCCAAACTGTTTGCCACCAAGATAAACATGAATTATCAGAATTGTCCAAAAAATGTTTTTTTCTACGTTTTAGTGCTTTGCGTTTGCGTACGTTTGCGTTTAAACGGGAAAGAATAACAGATTCTCCACTGTAGTATTGCTTTTGTGTTTAGATTAGTTAAAATTGGCAATACTAACAACTGCCTACTGTACTTTTACGTCAGCCATTCAATTTAAAATAGGATATAACTGCCATCATAATGTCTGCTTTTATATTGACGTATGCATATACTTTCAAAGGTATACTATGCTTTAGACTGGGTGCTCCGAGGTTAATTCTGATTGACAATCAATGATCTCCTTGTCGCTTTGGGTTCGAACCCGGTCCTGGCACTTCGGCTTTTTCATATGGGCTAGCCTTCGAGATTGCTTGCGATAGGTTGCTGGTTTTACCAAGTAGCCAATATTTTCCTATTACAGTGTACGTGCATAAAGGTATATGATGGCTTCTCCCATCTTTACTTAGCTGGACCTCGTGTTTGACTAAAACACTGTTGACAGCAACGTAAAATCATAACGAAGCCAATCAAATAGATTTTACCCTTAACAGATGCCAAGCTGAGTGGCCTTGATTGTAACTCTGGATTCAGTTAGTTGCAAATTTAAATCGAGTAGCGCTTACAGTACTGAACCTTATTAAATTAAATTGATAATCGCAAGCAAATTGCCACCGAATTGCAATCGAATCGCCATCGAATCGGGCGCTTCAAAAAGTAAACCGCGTGCTTGAGTTGTTTCACGCGATTTTTCCGAAACGGTTGTGACAAAAATGGAATAGAAAAACATTAACGAAGACATATTTGCGAATATTGGTGAGATACACAATTCAGGCAATATTAACGCGTTAATTGCGTTTGAAAATATTCACAAGCAAATTGCCATTGAATTGCAAGCGAATCGCAAAAAATGTTAATTTAATAAGGTTCAGTACTGTAGCAGCGAAGAGGTTTACGTTCAAAACAATAATCAAAAGTATTTTTATTCGTTTAAACCAAACAAAAACAAACACGTTGCAGTCTAAAGTAGATAATGCATTGTTTTATTTTTTTTTAATTTGTTTTAAAAAAGGCTTTTGTTTCACTCTGATAAAACAGTTTGAAGCCTGATGAGTCGGCGGGAAACGTTGCATCTGATCTTGTTCCAAATATAAATAAGTGTTCAAGCATACACAAATTTACTGAGACAAAATAACGTTTGTATTGGGTTTTATAGTATCAGATATATATGATGCCAAGAGCAATGTCTCTGAATTCCAGTTTGACGAGTTTAAGATGACCAATTATCTGAACAGAAATACAACTATGGCAATTTGAGTTGTTTTACGTCTGAGAAACCATTAACCTTTACCCTAATTAAACATAGTATTGTGTTTCAATATTTTTCTGGGCAGTGAATACGCCGGAATGTGGTGTTTTACATTACCACCAAAATACTGCTAATTTTGCAGCTTTAAACGTGGAATTATTGATATAGAAATAACATTTCTTTCTTCAAATGTCTTCTGAGTGACTAAATAGTAAATTCAAATGATTGGTTTATATTGTTATTGCGTCGATTTTTAGTTAATTTAGTTTTATTAGGATAGAACAACGTATTTCCAATTGTAAGATAGTTTATGAAACGGACCTCTGTGGTATATTAGAAATTAATCGAGATTTCTGCTTACTACGTACCTAACACAGATGACCATGAACTTCCCAATGGGGTTATTTTATTGAGCATTACGTTACGCTTTCAGATCTGTCAACTAGGCTAATCTAATTATTTGAGAAAGCATTGTTGTTCTCTCATCCTGACATTTTTTGGAAGTATAATATGAATTAGGCGTAACAATTGATCGACTTTAAAAGAAAGGAGCACCACTTAAGAGACCTACGGGGAGATAAGGTTATTCTTTTCTATTTAACACTTTCACTGCCAAACTGTTTGCAATGAATAGAATAGTTTTAGCATAAACGCTTTAACCCATTTGTGCCCACAATCCGATATATGGGACATGTGCAAACAGTGTAGACTCTGATAAGACGCCGCATTATGCGGCGTCTGATCAGAGTCTACACTGTTTTGGCGCAAATGGTTTAAATTGGAAAAAATAACGTCTTCTCCACTGTACTTACATGTATGATGACGAAAAAGGATTCTGAAATGGCCAATGGACTACTTGATGGAATTCTTGAATGACTACTTGATTCACTAATACAATGGACGACTTGATCAGGTGGTCTGTCATCAAGTCATTGTTTTGAATAATGTTTCAAACTATTTATTTTTGCAACAGTTTGGAACGGGTTTCTATTTCAAATCTCATGCTATAAATATGCATGACGAGTATGGGTGTTGTGTTATGTGGTTTAAAAAAGTTCGGCAGGTACAGTGGATAATCTGTTATTCTTTCCCGTTTAAACGCAAACGTACGCAAACGCAAAGTGCTAAAACGTAGAAAAGAACAACTTTTGGACAATTCTGATAGTTCATGTTTATCTTGTTGGCAAACAGTTTGGAGCCTGATCAGACGCCGGGTTACCCGGCCTCTGATCTGGCTCCAAACTGTTTGCACTGCAAATAATAGTTTTAGCGTAAACGCGTTTATTGGGAAAGAATAACAGATTCTCCACTGTATTATTCTTTTCCGCTTAGCTCTTTCACTGCCAAAAAGCGACTTTGCAAACCGTATGGACCCTGATCCAGATCCATACTGTTGAACACTCGTATCGATATTTCTTCAGTACAAAGACCTTATATTTGGCCTATAAATAGTGCAGACGACACAACCAATGCAGACGATACTTTTGAGGAGAGATGGTTAAAGCAGACAATACAATTTGGCATAGAAACGGTTAAACGACACTTAACTCAAACGAAATGCCATAAAAGTTGGAATATTACAGACTGTTTTAAGTTGTTGACCATTTGTTAATATCTGAGTAGCAAATAATTTGGAGTCTGGTACGACGCCGGACGACCAGACGTCTCATCTGGCTCCGAACTACTTGTAAGGGACAATAAGTTTACGTTCAGCATATACATGTACACATTTATTAAAAATTATAACGTCATCTCCATTTTATCTGCTTTTATGGTATAAAATATATATGATTCAAATAGCAAATTCTCTGATTTCCAGTTCGACGATACAAAGGTAAGTAATAATCTGCACAGGAATAAAACAGCAATTGTAGGGTTTTTTATGTCTGCGAAACCATTAGCCTTTAACCTGGTTAAACATAGCATTGTGCTTATATGGTAAAAGGAAGTAACATCATTTCTTCAAATGTCTTCTGACTGACTAAAACGTCAATGGGTATTAATAGTTATTACAAGATGAGACGCACGGTTTGTGAATAGCAAACATGTGTGCTACATGTATAACAGCGCCCGCTCCCTACAGCAGCCCTCCCAACAACGACACTCTCCTTACAAATACTCTTGTCGCTGTTACCTTAACAGGACATTTACAACTCACGGTTTTACTACTGAAATTTCGTCTGTTTAAACTTGTTGTCTGCTTTTTTCTCAAAACTACGTAAACGTGGACATTTTGATAGAACAAATACAATTACGAGTGACAAACAGCTTGAATCCAGATCAGAAGTCTGATCTGGATTCAAGCTGTTTGCAAATGTAAGTCAAGTCGTATGTCTCCTCTCTATAACGAGTCCCTCCGAACAACTCACACACCTTCTCCCAGTGGATGTCGTAGAGAGGGGCCACTGTGCATGTAGTCATTGTACTATACCCGGGGTAAAGCTTTACATATACGCCCCGTAAAATGGCTATTTGAAAATATTTCGTGTTCGAATAAACACATCGTCTGATTAGGATCCAAACCGTTTGACACTCATAACGATATTATTTAAGGCAATTAACCTAAATTCTAAACTTTAACAATTAAAAACAACATGACTACTGTTTATATCAGGTGAAGCCATGGCAGTGATGAGCTTGAAGAAAATGATATATTCCCTGTATGTTTCGTCTTTTAGTTTCACAATCCCAAGACGAGATATAATTTTCAAGACAAAGTTATTGATTAACCGATGTATACACTTTAAGCACTAAAATACAGCACTGAGGGTAGACAGTTTTAATTAACCCATTACCCCATAGCCTGGTTCTAGTTTTGAATATAGGTGACCACTTAAAGCAGGTTGAAAGTAAAGCAGAATGTGCCTTGAGGCACATTCTGCTTTACTTTCAGCCTGCTTTAAGCTATCATCCGCTAGAACTTAGAAAATATTTCACATTATACATATTTATGATTTTATAAATTTGAACTATTTTATTCAATGGAGGAACCAATTAAAGCGTTTAATAGCGTATTAAAGGGGGAACGGGTTAAATAGTTATGATCCAGTTCATGCATAAATTCGACCGTAAAAAGTCAAACTTTTATTTGTAAAAATTAACTCTTTCAATAACATTTGCCTGTTTAAGATATACTCATTATATTTGCTAACAATGTAGACCTAGACCAGAAGGCTCATGTAGGAGCCATCTGACCAGGGTCTACACTGTTTAACTATTTCTTAAACTACCAAAAATTCCAAGTTGACGGATTCATGTTTTGGTAACTGAAGAGACCCAGAAGGGAATATGAAAACCAACAAGAGTTCGTTAGTGTTGAAAGAGGTGCATGTAAGAGAACAATTTAGACACCGAGCTACTCGGCGTCCCTTCGTAATCAAATTGTTTGCAAATACCATGTGAGTCCCGATTCGCTAGAGAAAGGGAACGTAAAAGAAGTGCTTTCAACTTAATGTAGAGTTTAGTTATTACTTAGTTACAGTGAAGAAAACGTTATTCTTTCAAAATAAACACGTTTACGCTAAAACTACTATTTCCAATGAAAACAATTTGGAGCCAGATCAGACGCCGGGTAACCCAAAGTGCATGCAACCAAGATAAACATGAATTATCAGAATTGTCCAAAAGTTGCACCTTTCTACGTTTTAGTGTTTTGCGTTTGCGTTTTGTTTCGTTTAAACGGGAAAGAATAACATATTCTCCACTGTATACTAGCTACATCTAACGTCTAGTAAAATCCCACAGTGAGTAGTACAGTGGAGAATCTGTTATTCTTTCCCAATAAACGCGTTTACGCTAAAACTATTATTTGCAGTGCAAACAGTTTGGAGCCAGATCAGACGCCGGGTTACCCGGCGTCTGATCAGGCTCCAAACTGTTTGCCACCAAATTAAACATGAAATATCAGAATTGTCCAAAAGTTGTTCTTTTCTACGTTTTAGCGCTTTGCGTTTGCGTACGTTTGCGTTTAAACGGGAAAGAATAACAGATTCTCAACTGTACCCATTGGTCCCTGGAATCTTTTATGGACAATAATTGGAGTTTCCAACTAGGTCTTGTTCATAAACGAATATGAAGGGGGCCCGGTGTCTTCTGCAGTAAATCTAAAAAATGACAAACAGTGCAGACACTATTCAGAGGGTTCTTGTACGGACCCTTTATTCTGGATCTACACTGTTTACATATAGCAAATGCACTATTTTCATACACTGTTTGTAAGGCCGTTTTGTTACCAACGGAATTCTCTGCGATAAACCACAACGTTAATAAAGTCATGTCTTACAACAATTTTACAACCGCGAATATAATTATTATGGAAAAACTATACAATAAAGTTCGAATTACTCTAGGGATGTTGATCGTATTACAAAACGTTTGCAAATGTTTCCACAAGACTTGTCATAGGCTAAACATAAACAATATACAATTTTATTGTCTATATTATACACAATCGTATAATATTTCTGAAAACACTTTCACACACATAAATAAACGCACATACAGTGGAGAAGACGTTATTCATTCACAAAACACCACGCTTATGTGAAATTATTTATGTCAAATGCAAATGGTTTGATGCCTGGTCAGGCGCCGTGTAAAGCGGCGTCTGAACAGGCTTCAAACTGTTTGTCACCTGATTTAAAAAAGCTGCCATTTCCCACCTTTAATTGCGATGCGTTTGAGCATAGTTTGAGCATCTAATAATATATTTTCCGCTATTAAACCATACACATACTATCATTTAGCACATGTTTAAACATGCCTACTAACAAAGTGACTATTGAAACAGAAAATCGTTCCAATCTGTAGCGAAAAATAAAATGTTGCAAAAAGTAATCATAACTATAATTTGATAGGTCACGTGATCAAGTAAAGTGCATTGACTTCAGCGTATTGTTGAGTGAATTTTATCATTATTATTATATAACATATGTGTCTAGATGGGTGTCTCTTGTGACGACCCGTTCTTCTAAATTCCATCATATCTTACGCCTAATTCATATTAGACTTCCGGGGGAAAAGCCCAGGTGAGAAAACAACAATGGCTTTATGATGCAGAGTCAAATAATTAGATTTACCTAGGGAATATTTCAGAAAGCGTAATGCAATGTTTCACTGAAGTGAGTCTATTGGGAACAGTTACTCTGATGATCATATGTGTTAGGTAGTAAGCAGAAATCTCGATTAATTTCGAACATACTGTGTCAGGGGTTTGTTTAATAAACGATGTTACAGAAACAAGTGGATTTGGAAAGAATAACGTCGATTCCCACTGTATTTAATAAAAACTCACGAGATTCGGAATATATATCTTGCAATAAAATGAATATTAAACTACGAGCATAATGCATAAAAAATGGATGTGGACATAATATTGTTGATTCAGTGGAGACAACGTTATTCTTTCCAGTTTAAACGCAAAAAAAACGCAAACGCAATACACTAAATGTAGAAAATAACAACTTTTTGACAATTCTGAATATTGATTTTAACCGAGTGGTAACCCGGCGTCTGATCTGGCTCCAAACTGTTTGCAATGGAAATAATAGTTTAAGCGTAAACGCGTTTATTGGGAAAGAATAACGTTTTCTCCACTGTATCAGTATTTCAAAACACATTAGATTTAACACACACTCGAATATGAAACAAGTAGTCTAGGCCAATTCTCAAGATTAGGCAAGAATAGTGACAAACTTCATAATTCTTGATTTAGGATCATTAAACGGTGATGTTTTTAGAGTTCAACCTGCATGATATGAGAGACAAACTATTAAGAATGTATTCTCTAAAATAACGTAACTGCTTAATGGAGAATGAATCTAATCTGAGCATACATACGTGTTTTAAAGAGGATTCTGTGTTACATGTACTCCCGAACTAAAGTCCTATCTTAACAACAACAATACGGTTTATTGCTAGTTATGTGTTAGATCAATTAAGCTGTAAAATAAATAATTGGCATTTATTTTTCAAAAAGTAATATCGATCTCCTGCTGTATAAATTACATAACAGTGTTAAACGAATTGGGTGCGTATACATGGATACTATATACCTTTAACTCTTATCCTACCGTGAAATTGTCTGCTTTAAAACTTGCCGTCTGTAAAGATTGGCAACTAAAAATAATGTATGCGTTCTTAATTTGCAAAAGCCTAAAGAAAAGTATTAAGCAGTTTGTATAGAGTTAAGGCGTCGCCTGACGCGGCGTCTAATCTGGATCCAAACTGTTAGCATTTAATAGCCAAGTCGTGACAGGACAGACAGATAAACGATAAGAAGAGGGTAACCGGTTCAACATGTCAGAAAATACTGGTGTGATTGCGAATTCACAATAAAGTGTCTTTCGTATCATGTTATTGTCTGAGGTGTAGAGACTCAATATCATGTCGTCCGATAAAACGACGGCCAATAAATAGTAGAAAAGACAAGTGACAGCTTAAAAAAAGTTAAAACAATACGGAAAGTTCTTAAAAGTCCTTTCTGCTTCTATTTCTCCTTGCTTTTAGCATCCACCTGCCGTAAACATCTAATCATTGACATATTTTAGTGTTCAACATAGAGGACGATTACTGTGCACATATATTTCTGACATGTCACGTATTAATTACTTGTGCGACAAGAAGTGGCTGGGCAAAAGACGTGGCAGACAAGAAATGTTTCACTGAGCGCTAAAACGAATTCCCTCAGGCTTGGTTCATGTCTGATAACTTTCAAATTTACAAAACACAATATTCCAAGCGTATGTTTGAAAATTGAATAGTGCATTGTTAAGGATGTCGGTCTGTCTTAATGCGCATGATGAAATTTCCGAAAGACGTAAAATATAATAATTAACAAAACTCATTTTCGGTTAACGCATTCTATCATAAAATACTATTATCGCAAAAACAAAAGTTGGTTTTCGTACCGGACCGGACTTTTGAACGTGTTTGTCCGATGCGTAGTTTACAGCATTCGCCGTTATCATTTGAAGGTTGCACTTTGTTACATCCGGTTTTATTTCAATTTATCAGAATTTATTTATGCTTTTGGATTACCGTGAAAAAGCAGTGGAGTATCACTCGCTCGTGCTTCTTTTATGAGTTTTCCCTGTAGGGCTCCCCAAGAATCGTAGTCAATCGTGTCTTATCGTTCAATTCCGGCAGTCCGTTTTTTCGCGAACCACTCAACGGAACAACACGAATACAAGATCGGAAGTAACGAAGTAATTCCGTTGACGTCAAATCAACAAATAAGTGACGTCATTGTACCACCAACTGTCACGCACATGTGTTCGACATAAAACTTGGGGCTCAACACGGGATAAATAATTTACTTTCGCTTTCAATTTTCAAACAATTTCGTTAAAAAAAAGTGGCTTAAAAGCATAAATAAATAGAATAACTGTGCTTTTTCAGTGTAAGATCGAATTTAATCCATTTCGTGAACATCAGATTGTTATATTTTCACTCGTGGCTTCGCCACTCGTGAAAATATAACGTCTGATGTTCACTCAATGGATTAAATTTCGATCTTACACTGAAAAAAACAGTTATCCTCTATATAATCATGAACTTGTCATAGATGTATAGTTGTGTTATGAATTATAGATAATTGAATAGATCAAATGATTTTTTCTAAAATAAAGTTGTTGTTTTTTTATAAAAATATGCCAAAAAGTGAAAAAATGAAAAAAATGTTGTTGTTATTTAAAATCAGATTTTCCATCACTAAAACGACATGTTTGCAAGACTGATAGAAAATAGTAAAAGTTAGGAGTTTGTTTGCTACAATTCATACGGCAATTTTCACTGTGCCTTAATCTCCCTTTATAAAAGAGTGGGTGTGGTAATTTTACTCCTATCCAATCAAATCACAAATTTGCTTTTTGATCGTAACAAAACATTATTTTCAGGGTTTATTCTTACAAAGGTAATAGTTATTAGTATCTTCTTGTACAAATATTTTGTGTACATAAAGAATAAAAAATGTAGTACAAAAATAGGATTAAGTGTATCGTCAGCAGGCTTGTCAGCAGTGGTTCCAGCCAAGGCGTCCCTGGCATCCGGTACTATGATCTCGATTGGTGGCTCCGGCTGAGCTTCAACGGACTTTGGGGGGGGGTCTACATAAGCATTTTCAGTAGTCGTCCGAGCAGACCTCCTCGCTACAGGCTGACCATGGGCATTACCATCACCAGCGGCCACAGGCTGTCTATGGGCATTACCATTACCAGCGGCCACAGGCTGTCTATGGGCATTACCATCACCAGCGGCCACAGGCTGTCTATGGGCATGACAATTACCAGCGGCCACAGGCTGTCTATGGGCATTACCATTACCAGCGGTCACAGGCTGTCTATGGGCATTACCATTACCAGCGGCCACAGGCTGTCTATGGGCATTACCATCACCAGCGGCCACAGGCTATCTATGGGCATTTCCATCACCAGCGGCCACAGGCTGTCTATGGGCATTACCATTACCAGCGGCCACAGGCTGTCTATGGGTATTACCATTACCAGCGACCACAAGCTGTCTATGGGCATTACAATTACCAGCGGCCACAGGCTGTCTATGGGCATTACCATTACCAGCGGCCACAGGCTGTCTATGGGCATTACCATTACCAGCGGCCACAGGCTGTCTATGGGCATTACCATCCCCAGCGGCCATAGGCTGTCTATGGGCATTACCATTACCAGCGGCCACATGCTGTCTATGGGCATTACCATTACCAGCGACCGTCCAGGCCTTGTTTTTTCTAGTGCCATACTGAAGCTCTAGGACGAAATAAAATATTAGAAAGGCTTAAAAATTATTGCTAAATAAAAATCAAGCTAGGACTCGAACCCTGGACCCTGTGTTTCTGGGAGAGTGTTTTACCAACTGCGCTACGAGATCGAAAATAATGCAGATATAGCAAAATGTACATATATCAAAACGAGGATGCTGGAATATGTATTTTACGAGGAGTCTGATCAGAACCCAAACTGTTTGCAAACGCGCTTTAAGGCGTCTTTAAGAGTGCAAGGGTTAAACTAAATGCGGAAAAGCTCGGTTTTACAGAGGTGTTTTAATAAAAATGTGTATCATGATTGAGTTTACCAAGTATTTTGCTAATATCAATAGGTAACCAATCTAACAGTCAACAGCTTTTCGCATTATTATTTTTTATCTGGAATAAGCAAACTCATTATTTTAAAATTCGACATCTGTCATAATGACCGGTCGCTCAAGGTTCTTTCTTGGCGTAGGTAAATACACTCCAAGTGCGGCGTTGACGTGAGAGATGGAATGGAAGCCACCGATCGATTGTTAGACAGTGGAAACATGTTTTTCAACTATGGACCCGCACATGTAATACAATTTCCACACGTATTAACAAGCGCATTGCAATATGGGCGTGGTCTTTACGTGGTTCTAACTGTAAAAATTGGTATTACTCTGTTGTGTCAAGGCTTACAGATAATGATTTAAATGTCTACAGTGATATTAATACTGCTGTGCCAAAACACCATTTATGTGATAACATTGAAACAAGTTTGATGGACACATTTATTTTAGAATGGAAAGATGCGATAAAAAGTCCAACTGGTACAACAGGTAGAGGTGGAAATAAACTTAGAACTTACTCTTTGTTTAAATGCACGTTTGATGTTGAACCTTACTGCAAAATGATCATGTCGACTAAAGACCGTGCTGCATATTGTAAATTCAGATGTGGCGTTGCACCAATCAGAATTGAAACAGGGCGTTATGAGAATTTGCCAGTATCAGAGAGGAAATGTACTTTATGTAATGAAGTTGAATCAGAAGAACATGTAATGATCAATTGCCCTTTATATGATGACATTCGTTGTAATTTATTTCAAAGAGCAAAACATGTTATAAATGGTTTCTCTGATTTAAGTGACAGTATTAAACTTGCAAGCCTATTTTCACATTCAGATTTGTGAAAGTTGCTAATCGATGCTTTTTTGATCAGATCAAAGAGGTTAAATGTTTCCATAATTGTTTTCCCCGTGCGTGTTTGCGCTTTTATTATCTGTCAAATTTTAATAGGTCATTTTAATACATTTTATGCATTATTTGCAACGATAAGCAGCTATTACTTAGTCTTATCTGTATATATATTAATACTGTTTGTGCAATAAGTTTGTGGTACCTATTGTGATAAAATGTATCATAGTCTCTTATAATTATATTCAGAATGGTTGTATGCATTGCTTTGTGATATATAAACGTATAATTTGACATGTACATGTATATATAGAAATGAGACTTAAGTAAAGAATTTATCTTATCTCAAGCAGGGTAATACGTTAGTATTGCTTAGAAGTAGTTCAGTGTTCAGTGCATTTACAACCTGACACGAGTACAATGGTTAATTACAAGCAGTTCGGATTTACCGTAAGTGTAAATTTTTGAGGTAAAAGCACTTGACAGTCTTTTTAAAGTGGACGACGTCACTGCATTGAATGGGTTTAATACATACAGCAAAACCTCTATTACGACCACTAAAACGAAGGCCAATTAATTCATAAACGACAGCTGACAGCTTAAAGCAAGATTACAGTAAAACAGAAAGCTCCTAATGAACTATCTGTTTTACGGTCACCATGCTTTAAGCAGTCACCTTTCGCAAACACCTGATACTTGAAACAATTAAGTAAATGTTATAGAGATATTTTACTGTAGTCACTAAACCACAGTGTACTTATAAAACCCCATTAGAACAATTGAAGAGATGATAAAAAATCTTTCCAGTATTTAATTATTCAGTGAGTGTACAGATATGTCTCTGAACCCTAGTATATGTGGTTTATGCGACATGTACACACAATGTTCATGTTAAGAGTACACTTGTAATAATCTTGCAATCAGTAAAAAACGCTCACAAAAGTCTTTAGATCAGAGACAGTAATGTTGTTCGAATAACAAGTTTTGAAATACATTGTTGAATTCACCCTTAAATGACATTAACTGAGTAGACTTAATTGGATACTGGAATAGTGTATTGGAAATTTCAGGGCTCAATAATTAATTGATAAAAAATAAACAGAGAAACATTTAACATCACATTTCCACGCAATAAAGTCTATAATACAGTCAAAACTCGTTCATTTGAACTCGCGGTAGTTCGAACATACCTATATTTTAAAATTAAAACGTGGCTTTGAAACAGGGTATGTTAAACTTTAGGGAGATCGATTTTTCGAAACCCATTATGAAATACTGGTAAATTTCGAAGTATCGAGTTTCTGCTTTGTCTACTAAATGAACGTTTTGAAGTACTTCGGTTTAACCCACTATAGGTTTATGCTGGAGCATTGTCTTGAAGTAAAGGAACTCCTCTAAGTCTTGTCTTTTGTCGGCATTTTTCAAAGTATTTATTTAACCTTCTCAGTATTTTATGTTTGTACAATGGTCTTGTAACTGTGCACCCCTTAGGAACAGAATTTCAACTATAGGACCGTTAATATCGAAAAATACAGCAAACATAACCTTCTTAACCACGTGCTTCCTTTTCGCAATTACTGGTCTACAAGCTTTTTTTCTGGCCCATACATTATAATTTATTTTCCTTTGTGGTTCAAAAAGATGAACCCATGTTTTGTCACCAGTCACCATATTAACGCAAACTTTCCACTCAAATCTAGGATACAGTTTCAATAGTTTTTTTACCATCTTCACACGTGCTGTCTTTCGTACGTTTGTGAGAATATGCGGTATCAATTGAGCAACATTACATGAAAGTCCAGTGTTCTTCCTTAGAATCGTACAAGTAGATGCTTCCGAAATGCCGAACCTTCGAGCTATCTCGGTAGACGTATATCTAGCATCTGATTGCAAAATTCAATGACCTTTGAGATGCTTTTTGGGTCACTGCTATGCGTCACCTGTCGCATCTAGAGGCATCTTTAGTAGAGTCTATGTCACTATTAAATTTCGCAATTCAGTTTCTAACAAGCCTATACGAAACTTCATTATCCCTATAAACATGGCATATTTCATTATGAATAGTTTTGGGCTTAGCTTTAAGTTCATTGCAATGTTTGATATAGACCCGAATTTCTGCACTTTTCAACGAGCGTTTCCCAACCATTTTTATCACTAGGATGTACATGTATGACTTTTAAATGACAATTTTAAATCCGAATTTTATGCAGCTTGTACTTGTCGCATTTACATAATTTTTATATCAGCGTGTAGATAAAGAACTGCACCGTATGGAAAGTGAAACTGCACGATTATTCCATTCGTTTTCAACATTTTATCGTGTGATGGACAAAACTGTTTACTGTTTCCTCGTATATACCATGCAGTCCCAACTGGAGTATAAGGACACACGTCAATAAAATGAACGTGACAATGTTAGTTTTACTATTCAGTACTACACAACGCATTCACCCTGAAAGTTCACAATTTCAATTAAATGTTGTCAATTTGTGTGTATTGTCGATGATTTTTGAACTGGCACACATCAGTTTCCGTCAACTTTCGTCGATGAAGTCGGTACTTTCCGTTCTTCTTCTTCCGTTGCAAGGTCAGGAGTCAAAAAGACTGTAGTGTTGACCTGTGTTGAGTGATGGAACAGCCATCTCCCAGAGATTAAATGACCTGTATATACAGTCTAAAACTATTTACATATTGCTGTCATCTACTCGATTTTGCGGAAGACGAAGCCACCTCTGATGAGACTGTCAAGGGCAGCTGCATAGTCCTCGCTGGTATTGGTGTTGGTGACCTGCGTTGGAAGCTGGTTCCACTCCCTGGTCGTCCTAGGGTAAAACGACTGATAGTAGACAGTTGCTTGGGCATCAAAATGTCGAAGCCTTCCCCTGCCTCTTGTACGGGAGTCGCCTGCACGAAGGGCGTCACCTGGGTCGATATCAACATCTCTGTGTTTGATCTTGGCAAGATAGTTGAGTCGATGGATGCGTCTTGTCTTTTCCAGCGAGGGTCATCCTAGTGTCTTTATCATGTTTGTAACACAGCCTGGCGACCGGTCTTTGTAATCATTACAAACGTACCTGGCGCCTCGTCGTTGGACTCGGTCAAGCTGGTTAATGTCTACTTCCAGATATGGGTTCCATGCTGCCGATGCATAGTTGAGTGAGGGAACAACAAGTGTGTTGAAGCATCTGTCGCGGACTTCTCTGGTGCAGTTTTGAAGATTTCTCCGTAGGAACCCCAGGGTACTACAAGCTTTTGCGGCGGTTCGATGTACATGGGTTCTCCAAGTCATATCATTACTGATGTGGACACCCAAGTACTTCGCGCTGTCTACTGCCTCCAGTTCGTGTCCATGGAGCGTGTATTTGTGCCGGCGCCTAAACTGGTAGATGTGAATAACCTGGCATTTCTCCGGATGGAACCTCATCTGCCACTGATCTTCCCACCTTTCTAGGGAGTCTATGTCTCGCTGTAGGTCTTTGGCATCTTGGTCCGACTTTATTTCTTTGTAGAGTAGCCCATCGTCTGCAAACAGTCTTGTATCTGACTTTGTGCACTCCGGTAAGTCGTTGATAAATGCCAGAAAATACAATGGTCCGTTCACCGTGCCTTGTGGGACACCTGATGTCACGTTAGCCTGGGTCGATTCTTTTCCATCTAGAACAACTCGCTGTTTCCGGTCACTAAGGAAGGATTGAATCCATTGGAGATTCTCCCCTCGTACACCATAGTAGTCAAGCTGTGCAGAAGTCGCTTGTGTGGGACTTTGTCAAATGCTTTTGAGAAATCAAGTAGAATGACATCTACCTGATTTCTCCCAGTGTGTAGCTTGCTAGCGATGCCCTGGATAGTGGTAACGAGCTGGGACTCACATGACCGCTTCTGCAGGAAACCGTGCTGGTTGTCGCAGATGATCTTATTCCGCTGGAAGTGGTCCATGACGTTACTGTGTATAACATGTTCCATGGTCTTGCAAACGATTAATGTATCATTAGGTAAAAATCAATAAATACAAAAGTACTTAGAACCATATAGTACGCACGCGAGACAGTTTATTACGGACGCAATAACCCAGTGGCATGCTTCGCTGACTCTAAACACAGAGGTTGTGGGTTCGAAACTATATAAGATCTATTTTTAAATAACACAGATTTTTCACGTCTTTTTTAAAGAATAAATAAAATGGATCTATTTTTTAATTGTGAATTCATTCTCTCTTCATATAAAATATGTCTGTATTTATTTTGTAATTTGTTTTATTTCAATGTTTATTTTCTCCATCCTTTTTTAATTCTTTTATTCAATTTTCATTTTCATTGTATTAAGCAATTCCGACAAAAGAATATACAAAAAATACTTCGCAAAAGTGCATGTATGTAAAACTACCATGCCAGGGATTGAACTCACTACCCAGTAAGTGGTAGATTCTAGTGGGTTGATTAAACCACTGAGCTTTCGTCGCTTGTAACAGCTTTTCATGTACAAGAATAATTGTTCAGTGGCAAATTTAACCGATATTTTTTCGTAAGATAAAAATAGCTTACGGAAAAGGGCAGAATATACATAGGGTGCCAGTTCAAACATCATCGACAATAATTAGGGTTGTTTTTGTGGTAAATTGTAAACAGAATAGAGCAAATCCCGATCATGAGGGGTCCTTAAAGCGTCCTCTGAACTTGGTCTCCACTTTTTGAATAACACAAAGGTTTTCGTCACATTTAAACTGTTTATACAAATACGACTCGCATATCCATATGATTGGTTGAAATAAATTATTCAGCCTTTTTCATTCTATCATATAAAGTACGTTTACATATCACACATATTCAATAGAAGAAATAGAAAAAAGACTGTCCAATATTACTTCGTTTAACGTAGCAGGTGAGTTGAAATTCAGAAACGTTAGGAATTATTAACCTTTCACTATAACCTGTTTTCAGTAACTTACTCGTTCAATAACATGTACATGTTTATAATACACTCACTACATTTACAAACATATAGGAGCCCTCTGACCAGGATATACGCTCTTTACTTATTAAGAACAGTGTTTATTAAACTACCTAAAAGTAGACTAGTTCATGTTTCAGTAACTTAGAAATATCCGCAAGGAAACCTAATAACCCACAGCTGTTACCTAGTTGCCACATGAAAAAGAATGGGAAAAAGGTGTCAAGTGGCGCTCATGTGAGGGGCAAGGTTAATATTCTTCCTTAACCCTTTACCTGATAGCATTGTTTGTAGTATTGAAGATATGTGACTACTTAAAGCAGGTTGAAAGTAAAGCAGAATGCGCCCTAAGGCGCATTCTGCTTAACTTTCAGCCTGCTTTAAGCTATTAACTGCTAGAATAAGGAAAGTATTAAATATGACACATATTCATTACGGTATAATTTGGAACTATTTTCTTCAGCGGATGAATAAAATGAATGTGCTAAAAGTCGCTTCTATGGGGGAAAGGGTTAATATTGCCTGCTGAAACCCTTTACTGACATGACGTCATCAATTTTAATTAATGATCTTCTGCTTTTGTTTCTCAAATCTAAATTTGAGGTACATGTATTCGTCAAAAAGTTTGGATGCTGATCAGACGCCGCTGAAAACGGCCTCTGGTCAGGATCCAAACTGTTTGCAAATACCTATAGTATTCAGGATAATGCAGTGACTCAGTTAAAATGTCGTATGCAACAATTTTTTTTTATAGAGTTTTTATTTAAACCTATAACTGATCTATTGCTAAAAACGTCAGACCCAGTAGTGCAGTAGAACCACTCTATTACGCTGCTAAATTAGATTTAGGTGCTTTCTCCTTTACTTTCATATTTGTTTTAAACTTTCGCCTGTCTTAAGTACCATCAAATCCTCTTTCAAGTGGTCGATATAGAGATGTTCTATTATATACCTGCAGTACCAGTTATATCCAGTGTCTGAATTGAAAATCTTTTTTTTTTCAAATTAATAGGCATTTTGGCCCGATGGAATCTCAAGGTACCCGCATAGCGCCTGGTTAAATAGCCTACTCACTGAATTTAAACTAAATTGGATTCCTTTTAGTAAAACCTTTCGACCACTAAAATAGGACTTTGATTTGACTAAAAGTAGGTGTCAGCTTGAAGCAAGATGAACGTAAAACAGAAAGCTCCATATGGAGCTTTCTGTTTCACGTTCACCTTGCTTTAAGCAGTCACCTGCCTTAAAACTTGCTAATTAACATAATGTAGTGATCTTAGTAGATAATTTCTGTGTCGGATGAGTGTTGTAGTACGGTTACACTTGTCCTGGACGGGCATGGGAGTATGGGAATATCTTAACGCTTATCCTCCTGTAATATCGCCTGCTTTGAGATTGTCGTTTGCAAAAAATAATAGAACAAGCTTCATACAATATTTAAAGAAGCTAAAAGACGCGTGTCAAACAGTTAAGATCCAGATCAGACGCTGTGTAACGCGGGGTCTGATCTAGGTACATGTATAAACTGTTTGCAAATAGTTCTATAAGAAAGGTCGTTATGGGCAGGGTAAGGGTTAAGCCCAGTGCATTTCTTAGTACAGAACAAAATCAAAAGCGCACACCGCGAGGAGCTTCTTGCTTAAATTATATTAATGTATTGATCAGTTGCTTGTATTTAACCCATTGAGTAGTCATTTAAACCCATTGAGCAATCGCTTGTCTTTAAACCATTCTCTAAATGTTTTGGCTGACTGATGATTACTTAAAGCAGATTGTAGGTAAAGCAAAATGCGCATTCTGCTTTTCTTTAAGCTTGTTTGAAGCTATCATCAGCAAGGATATATAATATATATTTATGTAACATGTTCATGTCGGTAAAATATTGTACTTTTCCCCAACAGTTGAGGAATATATCCAATGCGCTAAAATGCGCTTATAGTGGGGGAAGTGTTACACCGTTATTTTCGGGAGTGACCGCTTAACATATATTTGACTGTATCCACCGTTTCCAATCCGATCATGCCGGAAGAGAATTTAAATTGACTTTGCGGGACTAAGTGACACATTGCATTTAGACAAACTTTATCACTCAATTGTTTCCTGATATTTGTGGTGAAATGCAGTTGAAAAGTGTTAACTCTAATGTTAATGGGTGTTATACAGATAAATGAAACGTCAAGATATGTTTGTTTTAGTCATTCTGCCAGTCTGTACGACCCCGAAAACTAAACCCCACTCATTATATCATCCTATTGTTAACATGAAATGATTATGGACATGATAGAATGCGGTTAAGTTTGGCACTTTTCATGTCCTTATTCTTTCAACATAGTGCTCGTCAGAAAAGAAGGACAGAATCCTTAGAAAATCCCTCGATTTGAGAAAATCAAATGTCAAGAACCTAAACTGAGTTTTGTTATCGGTTATCCCGACACAACTAACAGTACAAATACGCCGCGGGTATTTAGCTCCAAGTTAAGAACTCAAGTAACAGTTTTATACAACTCTCGACATTGCTTTATTTATGCCTTTATGGGGCCTTCACATACACGATATTTTCTTACGATTCCTTACGGATCGCCAACTCGTAGTCAATCGTAAGCATCCGCAAATGATCCGTTAGTGTCCGTAAATAACTCGCTAGTATCCGTAAGGATTCGTGGAAGAAGATGCCCATTTTTTGTGTCGAAAATTTTCTTACGATTGTCTACGGAGATGTTCTTCTGTAAGTCAATCGTAACTATCCGTTAAGTATCGTAAACCGGTTGTAACAACACGCAATCCCCCGTAAACAGCCCGCAAGGATCCGTAAACAGTCCGCAAGGATCCGTTAACCGCCCGTAAAGTTTCGTAGTCATCCGTGGTATTATCATGGAGAGTTTCCGTCTAAACAGGCATAATTTTGCCAAAAAAAACCACAAAATCTACGTGAACTATTATTTCAGTCATATCGATGTTCTCTCACTTCATGCTAGTTTTCGAATGATGACACATTTGAAATTTAATCCTTTTTGGTACTTAAAAGGTCAAACACGTCAGTTCTCTTAGGTAAATCGTAACAACTCATAAAGGTGCCTTCACATACACGGATGTTTCTTACGAGTCCTTACGGACCTCCAAACAGTAGTCAATCGCAAACGTCCGGAAATAACTCGTTAACATCCGCAAACACATCACAGACGTCCGTAAACAATCCGTTATCATCCGCAAAACTCGACGACATCCGTAAGCCTTCGCAAGACGAAAATCAATTTTCTTGACATGTCAAAAACTTTTCTACGATAGACCACGGATGGACTTCTCCGTAAACAACTCGTAATTAATCCGTTACAATCCGCAACTTTATTTGTTATTTTTAACACGGGCTTGAATGTTTAATTCTTTCCCGTGTTACTAATAATCCTGTCAGAGAATTTTGTTAGATGTTTTACATGTATTTACTTACTGTGCTGGCGGTCTTTTTGATTGTAAGGTTGTGGAACAGGGTTTATATTTTATGTACACTGTTCGTCTTTATAGGTGAATATAGGAGATAAGTGTGAGGTTGGGCGCCCCTAAACCCAGATTTAACCCCCCAGTGGTTGTTAATGGTTAATTAATTTATAATTGATTATTGATTGCTACTGACCGTACCAAGGCGGGCTCCTATATTCACTTAGCTTTATGTTTGTCTTGCGTGTTGTTTTCTATTTAGTGTGTAGATGAAGGAATGGTATTGCGTGTGTGTGTGTGTGTGGTTGTGTGTGTGTGTGTGTGTGTGTGTGTTTGTTATGGTATGGCTGTGTGTGTGTTCTGCTTTAGAGATGGGTGTATTGTTTGTGTTGTGTTTCCTGCTTGAGTCTTCTTTCGTATTTATTTATCGTAATTCGAACGTAACAACACGTAACCGTAACATTTGAAAACAGATTAGACCGCACGTGGCGACACCTCACATCAGGACCTACTCAAATTGAGACTCTAATCTTATATTTTGAGAAATTTTGAAACAATCATATATAATAACAATAACACATGTCAATTGTTGTAGGCGGTAATATTACGTATTGTTTACGATTAAGCCCCTTCACTGTCATCACGTAATGAGCTTTGAACAATTCGTCTACGTTTATTTCTCAAATTTTAATTTTAGGTATTTTGATTTAAGGAGTATAAAATTGAATGTCAAGCAGTTTGGATCCTGACCAGATGCCGCATCACGCGATGTCAGATCTGGATCCAAACCACTCGGGCTAAGGCGGTGAAGGGGCAAGTACAGTCAAACTCATATTGAGTGACCTTTAACTGAAAGAGCGTGCAAGAAGAGAAAACCAGGTGCGACTACTAAAGAATGAGGAGTTTTGTCGTAAGTACATCGTAATAACTCGTAAGAAACCGTAAATAGCCCGTAACAACTCGTAACGAATCTAAATTCACTCTTAAAGGTGGCATTTATCGTAAGAAATCGTATACTTTTACGGATGTGTGCCATCCGTAAGGAAATCATAGAAATTCCGTGTATGTGAAGGCCCCATTACCCAATAGCTTGTTACTAGTTTTAAATACATATTATAACTCAAATCATTTTTAAAGAAAAGCACAATGTGCCTTAAGGCGCATTCTTCTTTACTTTCCGCCAGTACTTAGCTACCATCTGATAAGACGTAAAAACTATTTAATACGGTGCATATTCATGACTGTACATAGTCAATGAACAAGCTTTGCTTTCGATCAAAATTTGTTTGAATGTTGTAAAACTATTATTTCATGTACAATATGTAGCAAGTTTACGGAATAAAATGTGTGAAACTAAAGGACGAAACAATAAAATGCGTAAATTATGTATCTATCTGATGTGTAATGAGTTTACAAAGAAAAAAAGTAAATGTCATGCACGAGCTTCTCGCTGTAGTGTGACTTTTACTGTGCAATCGCTTGGCTTTTTTATTCATTATTTGATCGCCCTTAGAGTGACTGCCTAACACAAATTTGACAATTTTCACTGTTTCAATTGCGATAATGCCGGGATAGAACTAAAAGGATTGTTAGGGACTAACTGACACATTAGATTTAGCATCCCCTTAACAGTCAACCGTTCTGTAACATTTGTGGTGAATCACACTCGTATGGCGTTAACTGAACCAGCACAAATCACTCCTACAGTGAATATTACTGGCATTCAACCCCATGATAAGACTTCGAATAACAAATTGACTTCCTTGTCAGCGTTGCTTTAGTTAATATTTTTAATCATAGCATGTTTCTAGATTTCAAGACATATCGTCATTCTAGGCATATAAAAAGCTAGTCGAAAGGACTTTAAGTTTTAGATGCTCTCTGCTTGACATTCAGTCTGATTGCAACTTCCTTTCTGCTAGAATATACATAGTCAATATTGTATATATGGATGTTTGCATAAAGTTGAACTATTTTCTTCAATTGGAGAAATAAATCAAAGCCGTGAAATGCGAATTTACAGGGTAATGGATAAATAAAAGGAACATGTTAAGCAGAATACATGGCCCGCAATATCGTCTCCAAATATTCGCATGTTTCAAAAATGTTATATAAAATACTGCATCGCTGAAATGTGAACTTGTTTTTTGCTTCATTTATACAACAGCTTATAATACAACAGCTTTTAATGTTAGCACCATTCCCAACAGCAATCTATGAGATTCCAAAGTTCTTAATTAATCAGAATTCAAAGACCTAACAGCAACTCTTTCGTTTAGGATTGGTGTGATAACTTTGCCTCAATTTGATAGATCCATCGCCATTGGCCCTATTACTTTCCCAATGACTCAATAATGCGAAGAAAGATTAATTGAAATGAATTTGCTATGGGTAAGGTACATAAATGTTTTGTTGATAGGCGGTATTTTAAATCTTTGATACTTATAGTCAAAACAATATTAACATACACTCACGATTTGATTCATTCCCTCTTGAAACATTCAATAGACAGACGATATATCAGCAAGGCACGGGTTACAACTTTTAACTTTAAATGAAAAGTATAGTCACTATTTTACAGGTTAAACTATTTGTTGTTTTCTTAAATAGTAAGACTTTCTTAGAAGAAGGAGAAGAAGAATAATGTTTATTTGACTTAAACTTTACAGTTTCTCGTCATATAATATTGACAATATAATATAATATATAATATATCTTAGAAATATTAACTTTAATATAATTACCGTAGAGCAGTCAACCGAGGGATGTGTCAATTGTGAGCAATTAGCGTCTTTACTGCAATTATGACGTGGTAATCAGCATTAAACAGCCACTGGCATAATATCGTCTGACTATTTTTTCGTCTGCTTTATTTATAAAATTTTGAATTCGATACATTGGTTATACGAGGGTAGTTCAAAAAGTTTTGATACTGGATCATTAACGTCATTATTATAAGTGCAAAATGCATGTGTGATATATCATTTTAAAGATCCATTCTTTGCCGACACGGTGATATCATACACGATAAGATCGCATTACTGGATCAGCCCCAACATGAACCTAAATGACCCCTCCTCGAGGACACTGGGCCTTTTTGTGTATATATGAGTTAATTTTCTAAACACAATTTGATACTATAGTTATTATTACGGCTTTATTATTTTGAATAAGTTTATGAAATTTTATGTCAAATACAAAAACACAATTATGCAAACACTACACAGTTTTAAATGATAGTATTACATAAAATATTATAAATAGAGCCAATTCTAAACACGTACTGAAAATATAATAAAAAAAAAGATCTCCTGTTATGTATAAAAGTAGTTAGGGAAACTACAAATTCCTTTTTTATTATTAAACCAGGCTATAATTGAAGCCATTGAAAAATGGTTTCATGTTTTAAAATCAAAATATAGATATACTGATCTAGAACATTTGCATAGCGTTCGAAAAAACATGTCCACTTTCGTCATTAGCAAAATAAGAAATGTTGATTTTGAAAAAATGAGATTTTAGACAGTTAACCCTTTCAATAGAATTTTTTTTTTATTTACATTAAAATTTAGACATAAACTGATATATTTCCAGAATGAATCTGGAAATTGTACTCTTTAAGAAGTTATTACGTCAAAATGTTATGTCTGAAAAGTGCTTTGTTCCAGTGTCCTCGAGTAGGGGCCATTTAGGTTCATGTTGTCACTCATCGAGTTATGTGATCTTATCGTGCATTATACCATCGTGTAGGCGAAGAATTGCTTTTCAAAATGATATATCACACATGCATTTTGCACTCATTATATTGAAGTTATTGATCCAGTATCAAAACTATTTGAACTCCCCTCGTATATTAAAGAAACATAATTATACAAATTGTATTTAGGTCACTTCTTACTCTTATAACTGAAATAGGTCTTGTTTATGAATCCTTGTTTTTATTTCTCCTTAAAGACGAAATTTCAGACCATTGCAATTAAAAAAATGAGCAGAAAATGATATTTGTTTTTAAATTATGACTATTCACTTCTGATTGGCGAAACAATGTTTAGATCCAGAACTGACGTTTGGATCCAGAACAGACACCTTGTAATGTGGAGTCTGATCTGTCTGTCACTCATGTCATTAACTATTAACTCATTTGTTCCCACAATCCCATATATGGGACATAGGCAACGTTGTAGACTCTGATCAGACGCCGCATAATGCGGCGTCAGATCAGAGTCTACACTGTTTGCTGATAGGAATTTCAATATAAAACAAAATGAATATTTTGACCAAGCATCCCTTTGATAAAAAATGAACTAATCCAATATATAAATATGGAAGAATTCACTGGGCGTAGATGGGTTAAGTAAAAAAAACACCTATAAGTTTAAATTTGGTAGCTAAAAGCAGACGGCAATTGTTTGAAATTAAAGACGTCACGGTAGTGAAAGGGGTTTATAGAAAAGAATAACGGTGTCCCAGTTGTACTATTTTGCTTCTAACAGAGTCAGCAAATAGTGCGAAGCCAGATTAGATAGACACTTTAGGTCACGTGTAATAGCAGTGTACTTTGGTTCATTGTGCAACGTTCATGTAAGTGTGCCTGTGATTCTGTTGGGGTTTCCTAAAGAAATCTCACCCCTCTCCTCCAGATAGTTGTATGTAAATACACTCAACAAATTGAATGTAAATAGTCAGATTAGACTCCGACAAACATTTCACCATTGACCTAAAATGCTCACCATGTCAGTACAAGTTCATCTAGAGGAGAAAACGAAAGACATTCGATCGTTCGGCTTATCCTGTTACAGTGGAGAATCTGTTATTCTTTCCCAATAAACGCGTTTACGCTAAAACTATTATTTGAAGTGCAAACAGTTTGGAGCCAGATCAGACGCCGGGTAACCCGGCGTCTGATCAGGTTCCAAACTGTTTGCCACCAAGATAAACAAGAATTATCAGAATTGTCCAAAAGTTGTTTTTTTCTACGTTTTAGTGCTTTGCGTTTGCGTACGTTTGCGTTTAAACGGGAAAGAATAACAGATTCTCCACTGTATAGTTTAATGTAGCAATTGTACAGTAAAGCCTCTCTATTACGACTACTTAAAGGAAGGCTTATTACTGTATAAAAGAAAGATGCCAACTTAAAGCAAGGTGACAATAAAACAGAAATCCTAAAATAGTTTCTATTTTACTGTCACCTTGCTTTAATCTGTCACCTGTCGTAAACACCAAATGATTAACTCAGTTAAATGGTCGTCATAGAGAGGTTTACTGTACTCCTACGGAAGAACCAAACTTCATTAGGCATGCAAAATACATGTTTTAGATGGATTGGCTTATCCTGTTACATGTGTATAGTGTCAATGTAGTTATTGTGCTTGAAAAGAAATAATGAAGTTTCAAATGAGCTGAATATTGCATTGCAAGATAAATTATATTTTGCGATACGGTGAAGACGTTATTCTTTCCGGTTTAAATGAAACTACAATTCTCCATCTCTACAACGACACCCACTGGGAGACACAAATTGTGTGTGCTGTTCGGAGGAGTCGTATAGAGAGTGGAAAATAAAAATAGCTTACATTGGGAAACAGCTTGAATCCAGATCAGAAGTCGCGTAACGCAGTGTCTGATCTGGATTCAAACTATTTGTCAATTGTCATTATATCTATTCTATCAAAATCTCCACTTATATGTTACTTTTAGAAAAAAAGCAGAAGATAGTTTTGAAGATGACGATATTGAAGCAGTGAAAGCGTTAGAAATATATTTGTTTCGTTTAGGGAACAACAATTAGGGTCTTGTAAGGAGGAAGCCATTGTTGGGAGGGTCGTTGTAGATAGGGTTACCTAAGCACAATGTGATAAAATGATGAAAAGAACCAATTTTGGAAAACATTTTACTATAATTTTTATGTGGACGGCAATCAGTTTGGAGCCTGAACAGTTTCCGGGCTACCATGCGGCTGTTCTGGCTCATAACTGTTTGCAAAGGAAATAATGGTTTTAGCACACATGCATATATTGGGAAAGCATAACGTTTTCTCAACTGCATCATGAAACCAATACTAAATTGTGTTTTGGTTCAATTGAGGACTGAACAAATATAATCTCCCTGAATTATCCTGATTTAATCTTATTTTGTGTCTTTTTGTTCTACATTTGCAGATATATGATTCGATTAGAAAATGGCATTAGTATAGAATAGAAGCAAAAAAAGCAAACAAATAATTTACAACATCTGCGAAATTTGTTTCGCGTATCTTAACCCCATTCACTGCAACGACTGCATACGTTTCAGACAATTGTCGGCAGCTTTCAGTTATAAGATTTAGTCGTTAAGTAAATTGATAAAAGAAATATCGTAATGAGCATCAAAGGATTTTCACCTGATCAGACGCCGCGTTACTACACAGAGTCCGATCAGGATCAAAACCACGAGGTAATGTGGTAAAGGGGTTAAAAGGTTTGCTACATACATGCACCAGAACAAAAACGATTCGGTGCATGATGCCTAAGGCTAAGGAAGTCAATATTATATTATGCAGATCCCTCTTATGACAAGTAGCTGCCAGTTAGAAGTACTGAACCAAATATCGGGAGATGTGTTGTAAAATGTGATCTTAGAAATTATTAGCACTGGGTTAAACTTCCTTCCTTAATAAAAATGAAAAGCTGTACTGTGCAGATTTTTTTTTATTCAGATGGGAGCAGTTTTTTTTTTATCAAAACCATTATTTCCAGTTTGGTATTTTACTGCACTTGGTTGTACTAAATCAGGAGGAGTTTACTCACTTATGGATTTGTATTACAGTTAAGAAGACGTAGTGTTAATTTCCCATTTAAACGCAAACGCAATGGAATAGAATGCAGAAGGTGGCAATTCTGAAATGCACTTTCTGAGCGGCAAACCATTTTGAGACTGATCAGAGACTGGTTTACCCGGCGTCTGATCAGGTTCCAAACTGATTAAAAAGTGTTTCCACACATACGCGTTAACTGGGAAAAAAACATCTTCTTTGCATTTTGGATTTTAACCCTGTTACCGGAATTGGCAACTAGACGACATAGTGAACAATTTTGATCTAGATCACACTTCACATAAAATGGCATATAAATATTTTGAACAAATTGTTTTGGCAACGGTTTAATGCATGCGACTTAATGACTGAGAAGGGGATTAGTAGATTATAACTGATATTAAACATGATTTCTCACATAAACTATAAAGAAATTTGTACTGTCGAAACTCGATACATCAAACTCACTTAAAGCGATCTTATCAGTATTCCATAAGTTGAATTATGATTAAGTCGAAAATACCCCTTTTCAACGATAAAACCTGGCTAAGTCACGTTTCAACATTTAAATATGAGTATAGCATATAGCATATGCTAAAGGGGGGATGGGTTCGTTACAATGATGTCTATTGATTTGTAACAAGATGAAAATCTTTTGCCTGAAACGGGACAAATGTCCAGAAAATGTAACATACAGTATTACCAAGCTACTCCTAAGTATTGCCAATAAATAAATGCACTTGGTTACTACATTTAATTATCATAACCGGGGATTCCGGCAATCATAGGTCAATTTAATCCACGCATATCGTCCTCTAAACTAAAAGTTTGCCTCTTGGCAGTATTTAGGAGCACAACTTGTCGTCATAGCACTGTATTTTCTTTACCCCTTTTTCAGACAAACGGTATAAATCTTGTGACAAATCCATTGACACCGTTGGAAATAACTCATTTTTCTCCTTAGCATAGGCTATGTTTCGTTAAAATCAATTTGAAATAAAAATACTAACAGTCGACCAAAGTTCGGAGTCGAGGGTTTTTGCTGATAATTCGGTTGTCAGTAGTACCTAAATACTTACGTCACATACCACGCGGTTTGGTCGCGCTGATTACACACAGAACACAAATACCGTTAGTTTAAATTTTAGATTCCCTTAAAATCCCTTCAAACAAGAGAAATGCCGAGATAAAATTGGAAAAGGCAGAAAGGTGGAGTCTGGCAAAGATACGAACAATGTTATGATTTCTTAAGCTGAAATTAAAATTTAACCAATTTGTGCCCACGATCCCATATATCTTGGACATATGCAAACAGTGTACACTCTGATCAGACGCCGCATTATGCGGCGTCTGATCAGAGTCTACACTGTTTCCTGATAGGAATTTCAATATAAAACAAAATGAAAATGAAAATTTTGACCAGACATCCCTTTGATAAAAAATTGACTAATCCAATATTTAAACATGGAAGAATCCACTGGGTATAAATGGGTTAAAAACAGTTGCAGACGACTATTGTTATGCGTAAAATATTGTTGTAGGCGCATACAACACATACTACGTTAGTCTTTCCCGTTTTAAATGCAAACATAACGGCAACATAATGCAACAAAATAGAGAAAGTGGCAAGGTTTCGGTACTTCTAAGTTCAATCTGAGTGGGTACATGTAACACTTTGGAAGCTGATAAGACGCAGGGAATGCCGGTGACTGATCTGGCTCCAAACTGTTTGCACCGGAAATAATAATGTTAGCGTAAACGCATTTAAAGGGGAAAAACGTGTTCTCCAATGTACAAATAAATTACAGATAGGAGCAAAGGTATAGATCTCAATTTGCCATCGAAAAGCGGGCGTACAAGTAGTTTCATATACAGTGGAGACATATATTTGTCCCGTTTAAATAAAACTTTTAACGCATACGCAATGCTTATGATGAAGCAAATAACAACAGTTTGAAATGTTTGAAGGTTAACAATTATCTCAGTGGCAAACAGTTTTAACATGATCTGACGCCGGGTAACCTAGTGTTTGAGCTGGTTCAAAACTGTTTGCAAAAGGAAATATTGCTTCAAAGCAAAGGCGTGTATCGGGAAAAAATAGAATCTTCGCCACTGTAGTACTTAACACTATTTGTAGAGAAATGCCTTAAGCCATTAAGAAATCCTGATATAGTGGAGAAGAAGTTTTTTTTCATAATAAAAGAAAGTGTTTATGCTAAACCTTCAAGTCCATTGCAAACATTTTGGAATATAGTCAGATACCGTGTTACTCGGCGTCTGACCAGGCTCCGATCTTTTTGCAATTACTATCACTGCGCAAGTCGTCAACCGTGTAAAATGGTGCATATTTATAATTTTTAGTTGCATTGCCTTTCTTTGAGCGAAAAGTAGTTTCGTCTTCTGTACTGTATAATTTCGGAAATACCAGGTTATATCAGAAACATACCACCATGTTTGTAATTTTGTCACGTTCTCGACACAAACTTAATGATATCCTCGAGGTTCGAGGATTGTCATTTAATATTATTAAAGACATAGGAGAAAATAATGGAGATGTTTCGAAATACATTAGTTATGATATGAGGGCTTTCTTGTAAATGTAGAAAACCCTTATATCCTTCACTGTCAATGACAATTTCATTTACATAGCCAAACATCTAGACCAGATATCGATCAACACGCTGTCGAAAGCGTTTGACAAAGATCTGAATTTACCAAAGTGCAATCTGACGAAAATGTACTTTAACAATATGAAATTGCCCTTTTCTATTATTTGTTGGCTATCAAAGTAAACCATGTTCAAATACGCGTCAATTGTTTGTTTCATGCACTTAGGCATCCTACATGGTGTGTATTTTGATACAGTGGAGAAAACGTTATTCTTTCCCGTTTAAACGAAACGAAACGCAAACGCAAAACACTAAAACGTAGAAAAGTGCAACTTTTTGACAATTCTGATAATTCATGTTTATCTTTGTGACATACAGTTTGGAGCCTGATTAGACGCCGGGTCTGATCTGGCTCCAAACTGTTTGCAATAGAAATAATAGTTTTAGCGTAAACGCTTTTATTGGGAAAGAATAACGTTTTCTCCACTGTATGAGTTTCTTTGATAAAGGTCCATAGAGTTCGAATAATAAAAAATAGCATTGTTATAGTAATATACTGTATTAATTCTCTTTTAAGAATAGTGTTATCTTTACTTCATAATATGGCATGAACTATTTAAAACATCATTTACACGTGTACGTGCTTAGAGATGTTATATGATTTAACTTGAAACGTATAGGGTGTAGCTCTGTCATGACTGTCAAAGTTCAAAATTCTTCTTCATTCATACCCACAGGTTTTCGGCGCGTAAGCTATGACCCCCCAGCTTCTACCCCCATACATCTGTCAAAATGAGTCAAAATACATCCATATGTTCAACAAACATACAAATGTTTCAAGAAGTTTAAAAAAAAATTTCGTATCATGTATGTATACAACGAAAAGGTGGATGTGAATTCAGGGCCATCAACTCCCCAACCTTGTCATTCTGTCATTCCTGGGCCGATTTTGACAAATGGTGGCCTATTATTTACATTTAACAGTTCTGTTCAAAGAAAATTAGCTCACAGCCCAAGCAAGATACGAGCACAAGTGCAGAAATAAAAAGTTCGATAGGCACCTTATACGGAGTCATTCGTCCACCTTAATTTTTGGACTTGTTCGTCATACAGCGATTAACAAGTGCATTTGGGACCATGCATTACACCATGGTACGGGTAATGAATAGAAAATGAAATATATAATAAATACCTTTTGAATTATCGGTAAATGAGCATTTTCTGTTACGAAATAAATTTCTAGATAACTTTCGTTTTCAAGTTTCGGTTGAAAAACGGATATGATCATTGGTCTTATTCGAATCATCGAGTTTGTTGTCAACGAACACTGGGCGGAGCAAATGCGCGAATATTTACTGATGACAACGATTTTGAGCCGACTCGAATATAAATTGTGGTCAAAGATTTGATGGTTTGACAACATTTTGTCAACGGAAAACATCAAGTGGTGATTCAAATAGAACTTGTTGACAACTATTCCAACTAACGCGATAGTTGTCCTGATTCGAATACGACCAATTGAGGCGCTTGACTTTTGCGTCATTTCCTGCTTTGAAACTGGTTCTCGGTTTCGCTAGAATGATAATAGTTTGACTGGGCAACCACTCGTTTGTTTGGGAAAATGTCGCGTGGACGAATGTTTCTGTATAAGGGGTATCCCTACTTTTCGAGTCGCCATGCGCGTGTTCGCCGACTGCTTTGAATAGTTTACCAATTATCGTCAAAGAAAACTGTTTGCTGTAAACAATGAGCCATCATTTATCCAGATCGTCCAAGATTTGACAAAATGACAGGGTTGGGAACTTGAGGGTTGCTTCTGCAAGGCACTTTTTCATGGCAGCCTTTCTTTATTATTTTACTTATAAATTAGCAAAAAACAATATTTTTTTTAAAATTTCATGAAACTTCAGGAAATGTTCTTTTATGATGATTATTGAATGTATGGATAGATTTTAGGGTATTTTATCCACGTTTGGTGGTGGTGGAGGGGGGGGGGTAGCAGCTGGGGGTAGTGTCATAGCCTACGGGCCGAATGCCTATGTTCATACCGGCATTTGATTTTATTGCCATGAGTTTAATGTTCTAATACATGTATGTGCGTGTTTTATTTTCTAGCTCTTATTATGGGATTACTTAAGAGCATTGAGTACAATACTGAATTGTATTGGACGAGTACAAAACAGTAACAATTCATATTCGGACGACGTTGCAAGGAAAGTTACTGTTAGCGCAGTTTCAGATAACGAAACATATGAAATTCCCTGACTCTTATCCAATAGGAAAAACATTGCGGTATGATTCAGTACAATACTAGTTTCTCTTGTATCTTCACGGGGTTGAAAAAGACGCTTCCACTTGGTTTAATCTACGTGAAATTATAATCCTTTCATTTTCAGTATGGTATAATAATCCGTATAGCACAGTAATATCCGTGATATTGTCTGGTTAAAATTTTCGTCTGCTTTTATTGATAACATTTTGAATTTTAGAACTGTGAAAAGGTATTTAAGTGCGCGTTACGCAGCGTCTGTCTGGTCAGGGTCCAAAATAGTTGTACATGTTAGTGATGTTAAGCGAAAGGGTTAGAATGTTGTTTGTTTGTGTTTGTCGTTGTATCACATTTAGTGGGATAAGAGAGGCGTAGGCGTCAGTTTAAGATCAAAGCTGTTTGACTGGCGCAAACTTGTACTTGGCTTTTTCCATAATGGCAAATTCTAATAATTGCAGAAGTATATGAAACCGACGATATTATAACAGTTTAATATGCAGAGGTTTGTGTTAAAACTGTTGATTCTATTGCAAACAGTTTGGAGTCAGATCATATGCCAGGTAACCCGATTGCTCATCAGGCTCCAAACTGTTTGCAATAGAAATACCGGTTGTGACCAAAAACCTTCAGCAGATCAGCCTGTTACAGCATCAACTATCCAAAATGATTTTAAGGCAAAATAAATTATTAGACATTTTAAAAGACACTTGCCCTATACGAACAGTGCAGTACATTAATTTTGTCCTATGCAAACAATGTAGACCCAAACCAGAGTGCTCATGCAAGAGCGTTATGGTCGGGTCCGAACTATTTGTCACTTTAAAACATGTTGTTTAAAGCAACCCTTTTTTCTGAGTAATGGAATTCTGCATTTGAAGTTGGGGGAGGGAGGGTAAATGAGTCAAATATGGCATACATAATGCAGCTAGATTTTATCTAATAGAATCGGAGTTTAATATATTGGATATAACATGTACATAGATTTGTTTGAGCGATATATTTTCTGTGCAAACAGGGATAAGCAGCGCGTGCTGTATATAATAAATGAGGAGATGTATCTTGACAAATCAATACCACCGAATTAATTGCGTTACTTCTCAAGTTGCTCACCTTGACTTGAAGCTATCTCATGTTCTAATGTTCTGTCGCTTTGATACTGGAAAACAAATTGGCGTTACTTATATTGCTTTCCATATTTGGAATGTTTGTCATCCAAGATCCACACTGCGAACTGGTCATATTTACAATTAGTTTCTCTCAAGCACCGACAAGTAAGGAGGAAAAGGGATATTTGAAGGCACGTGGTTTCTTAAGCTAGGACAATTATACCAATTTATACAAATTGGAGTAGTCCGTGTTCATTTCTTGGATGAATGTTTATTTCATTTAATTCATTTCATTTCATTGTATTGTTTATACAAATTTCTGTTAGCAAACGACAAGCTCAGATCATACATGTACGCCGCATAATGCGGCGTCTGATCTGAGTCTAAACTTTTTGTATATGTCGCATTTATGGGATGTTAAGCAAAAATGCGTCAAAATAGCCATCTCCTAATGGATCATTTTGAGTGTATAGTGCCTAGCGTTTAATTATCACACTTCTCAAAAACTGCTTGTAGTTGGTTACAAATATACAAATAAAGATGACAATTTTGAAAATAAAGAGTAGTTTGCCAATTAAGGATTTAGAAATAACGCATACTGACTCAGCAAAAGCTCATATCTGACCGATCAAATGTTTGAGAACGATATCAGACTCACCTAAAAGCTTTATAACCTTGGGGACCAGGGACAATGGAATGTGCCAAATTGATTTGCACAACCATAGGAACTTTACGATCTGAGACGACAGATTATAGTCATTATCCCTACTATACGAAGAGGCTGTGATTATTGTTGCAAATATTGCGGAAACAGAAAAGACGTTGAGAAATTCGACGTCTAACATGAATCAAAACTGTTTAGCATTCTGATGTAAGGCTAGAGTTGAAAAGAATTGTTATTTCCGTTTACATGAAATTTATCGCAAACACAATGCAACTAGAATATAAAACATTACAAGGTTTTACAAATTTTGAGATATAGCTAGTTGGGTGGGAAAAAGTTCGGAGCTTTATCAGACGCCGGGTTTGTTATAGCAACAAAATGTTTGATAGTACAGCATTACCCCTTAACCACTGCTATTTATGACAGACTAGTAAGAAACATTGAGAACTGTTGCAGTCAACAAGCTTTCAAGGCTAAATATATAGTGGAGAAATCGTTATTCTTTCCCAATAAACGCGTTTACGCTAAAACTATTATTTGCAGTGCAAACAGTTTGGAGCCAGATCAGACGCCGGGTAACCCGGCGTCTGATCAGGCTCCAAACTGTTTGCCACCAAGATAAACATGAAATAACAGAATTGCCCAAAAGTTGTTATTTTCTACGTTTTAGCGCTTTGCATTTGCGTACGTTTGCGTTTAAACGGGAAAGAATAGCAGATTCTCAACAAATGTAAACGGTTATGAACACGTCAATGCACAAGAACATATTAATAAGTGTACACTGTATGGAGAATACGTTTCTATTCCCCATTTAAACTAAATTAAACGAGAACACCAAGCAGATAGAAAATGGATTGATCATTATTATGCAAATATCTTTTGCATTCGGGATAAGGCAGTAAAGTGAAACATCCCTGACCCTAACTAGAGGGATAATAACTGTTGAAAATAATTACAGTGAAACCCCTCTAAACCGGGTCCTCTAAATACCGGAATTCTCTCTAAACTGGACAAAAATTTTGGTCCCGTTTCCAACCCTTCTTTCATAAATAGGCCTTTTTACGTCTTTGGTTTATTATTACACTGAAGAAAATAGTTTGTAAATCCAGCAGATGATAGCTTAAAGCAGTTTGAAAGTAAAGCAGAATGCGCCTTAAGGCGCATTCTGCTTTACTTTCAACCTGCTTTAAGTGGTCAGCTATATTTCATACTAGAAACAAGTCAAAACCCCTTTAAACCGGAAACCCCTCTAAACCGGACATTTTTGTTGTCCTCACACATGTCCGGTTTAGAGGGGTTTCACTGTATTTACTCAGTTGTAAGTTTCACACTGTTCTATTACAGATTCGCCAGTGGAGTATGATGTTCACATTAAAAGTGTATATAATATAAACTGTCTCTACAGCGGAGAAGACCCTATTATTTATACCAGGACTCAAGATAAGGGGAGTAGTTCAAAAACTAAATAAGACCTGTAAATGAAACAAATCTAAACGCAACTGAAACACACATGCAAAAAACAACCAAGAAAGAAAAAAAGAAAAATTAGATAACAAAAACACGTGGTGACTGTTGAAAACATTTTAATCTGAATACAGCGAAGAAGACGTTATTATATCCCAATAAAGGCGTTTATACTAAAAATATTATTTCCAATGCAAACAGTTTAGAGCCAGATCAGACGCCGGGTAACCCGGTGTCTGATCTGGCTCCAAACTGTTTGCCACTCGAATAACAATGAAAAGTCAGAGTTGTCAAAATGTTGTTATTTTGTGCATTTATTACATTGCATTTGCGTTTCTTTCGCATTTAAATGGGAAAGAATAACGTTTTCTCCACTGTAGCAATCGGTCTTGAGCCTAATGGAACAGTCGGTTTCCCGGCGTCTGATAAAGTGCTTTACTGTTTGCACCGGATGTAATTGCTTTAGCACAAACGCGTTTATAGGGAAATAAACAGTTTTTCGTCAATATATACAATATAAACTGTTTCTATATGTGTACCAAAAAACCAGTAGCAAAATAGCAGTTTTAACTACTAGCTATGTTTGCACCTTCTTTATTCGTTTTTTGTGGTTACATACATTGTATTTGCGTGTATAATAATTACGCAAGCTCTACTAAAATTTCCGTTTTACTACAGTAGTTTCTAATGAATAATCGATTCAGTTTTCACTGCAAAATATGTGTCTTTGTTTTTGAGGTATGAAATAAAGTTCAACGGGTTCTGATCAATATTCAGTATATGTAGCATTCTTATTCACCCTTATCCTGCTGTTATATCTTCTGCTTTCAAATTGCTGTCTAAACTTATTAAATTTAGTTTTATACATTTTGCTATTAAAAAACGAAAGACATAGAGTGTACATATTGGATTAAAACTGTTCGCAAAAGAACAGTTACATGTAAGTCGTGATCAGCAGGTAAAGGGTAACGGTTTCCTCGAACTACACGACGTTCGAAACTCTATCTGAAAATAGAATCATTGACAAGGAATGGTGAACTACAGGATAAATGTTAGAGTACTGGACAATTTAAGACAACTTTAAACCCAAATCAGGAACAAATGTCCGATAATAAGATATATAATTACATGTATAATAAGAAACTTGACTTCATTGCTCTTAGTTCTTTAATCTTACAATGCCAAACTCTCATATCTGCTTTAAATATTCCACCGTCCAAATATCGGCTAAGTTGATACTGTATACGGTGATATTGTTTCAAGTTAGATTTAGGATACTTTCACATACAGTGGAGAATCTGTTATTCTTTCCCGTTTAAACGCAAACGTACGCAAACGCAAAGCACTAAAACGTAGAAAAGAACAACTTTTGGACAATTCTGATAATTCATGTTTATCTTGGTGGCAATCAGTTTGGAGCCTGATCAGACGCCAGGTTACCCGGCGTCTGATTTGGATCCAAACTGTTTGCAATAGAAATAATAGTTTTAGCGTAAACGCGTTTTATTGGGAAAGAATAACAGTTTCTCCACTGTAAGATATACACATGTATTGATACCGATGTCGAACAGTTTTGATCCTTATCAGACGTCATATAATTATACAGTGTCTCGTCTGTGTGTGAAGTTGCGTTGTGCCATTCGAAGTTGAATATTCTATCCTGAGTATTATATCCTGTATAAAGAAGAAAACAGCTGATTACAACATAGATCTACAGTGGAGAATACGTTATTCTTCCCCGTTTAAACGAAACGAAACGCAAACGCAAAACACTAAAACGTAGAAAAGTGCATGTTTTAGACAATTCTGATAATTCATGATTATCTTGGTGGTAAACAGTTTGGAGCCTGATCAGACGCCGGGTTACCCGGCGTCTGATCTGGCTCCAAACTGTTTGCACTGCAAATAATAGTTTTAGCGTAAACGCGTTTATTGGGAAAGAATAACACATTCTCCACTGTAACACAGAACTAAACAGAATGTTTATTATGGACGTATGTATACATGTTTCATGGACTAATTAAGTCAAATATCTTAAAACTTGCAACCGTTACATTCGGCAACGAATTTGTGTAGAACAGCATAAGTCGATACCCTTTAGCATCATGTTCAATTAGCTAAATAATATCTCACAGAGATCAACGCCTTCTTTTAACCCCGACTGCATATAGATTATGCAGCTAGTGTTGATGCCAGTCAGACAATCGTACCAATGTTTCGTAAAAAATTATGTATCCCCTTCGTTGATTTACCTCGAAAACCAAAGTCATTTGCAAACAGTTTGGAACTTATGAGACGTGGTGTTACGCGACGTCTGGCCAAAATCCTAACTGATTGACATTAAATTTTATACTTTTTTATGTCAATATACATAGAATTTAAATTTGAGAAAAGAAAGCTGCCGACATATTCTTTAACCCATTGGTGCCCAGTGGATTCGTCCATGCTTATATATTGGAATAAACCATTTCTGATCTAAGGGGTGCCTGCTCAAAATTTTCATTTTCGTTTTGTTTTATATTGAAATTTCTTTCAGCAAACTGTGTAGACTCTGATCAGACGCCGCATGATAAGAGTCTACACTGTTTGCCTATGTCCCATATATGGGATCGTAGGCACAAATGGATTAAGCGGATGCCGTCATGGCAGTGAAGTGGGTTAAAATATAAAGGGAGAAGTTCCAGCAAAATGCAATTTCGAACAGATCACATTCTGACAGTGAATGGGTCCAGTACAAACATTTGATTTCAACACTAAAACGAAGATTCATTTAAATGGTTTAAGATGCTGCAAGTTTAAAAGCAGGTATATGCCATTGATAAAAAATTTAAAGGGCTATTCTGCGAAAAGCATGCATTAACCCTTTCCCTCATATCAGCGCCTTTTAGCGAATATGATTTATTCCTACGCTGAAGAAAATAGTTCCAATTTAATCAGTCATGAATATATTTTATAGGGAATATTTTCTATATTCTAGAACATGAAAGCTTAAAGCAGGCTGAAAGTAAAGCAGAATGCGCCTTCGGGCGCATTCTGCTTTACTTTCAACCTGCTTTAAGTAGTCACCTACCTTCCAAACTGTAAATGGGCTATCAGGGAAAGGGTTAAAGAAGACGCTATGCTGCCCCGTTAAAACGTATAAAGCGCGGATACTATGGATTGAAATGTAGAAAAATGACGAAATATTGGCTATTTATTAGTTTTAGTTAAAATATTAAATCATCACATCTGGGAGTGGAAAAAAGCCATTATATAAATATCCTTTTTTTTTTTTTTTTTCAATATTTTATTTCTCAATATACATACACAAACAGGTGAAAATAACATACATAGCTCTCGTTTCAATAAACATTTCTATAATATAGTACATTTGTATTTACTATTTTCTAGCACGTAAATTTTCCTGTCTATTTATGTACAACAAGAAATAAGTTTTGTATATGATCGGTATAGAAAAGTAGAGAAAGTAGCGGAATATAGGAAAATAGGAAAGTATTAGTGTGAGGAAGAAGCGGGTTTTACACTCTGTGTTTGCCGTCGATTAGTTGGTGTTATAAATTCAACTGTAATTTATCCAATTTGCCGTTATGTTGTTCGATTTTATCTTTCGCTGTTGCTATTATTCGTTCCATATTTTCAACATGTTTAAGGTATTTTATGAAGTTATTAAATAAAGGAATTGTTTTTGCATATTTATTTTTGAAAATGAAGTATTTTGCATAGATCAGTATGGTATTTAACAGATTTGAAAAACTGCTCCATTCTGTGTATCCCAGTGATATCAACATATAGTTTAAGTTTAAATTTACTCTTCTCTCGTTTAGATATACTTCTAGATTTGTCCACAGTGCTCTGGAATATTGACAATCCCAGAATAAGTGTTTGTTGGTTTCATTATTCATGGAACAAAAATCACACAAGCTTGATTTTTCTAGATTGCATTTAAACAGAAATTCGTTGTTCGGAATAATTCGCATTATATATTTATATTGGAATGCACGTAATTTTGTATCAATTAAGGCTTTACCTGGTATTGTGTGTACTGTTTTCCAGTCGATGTGTGTGTTTTCCTTTTCCCATTTTGTATGAGGTTTGATTATTGTGCTGTTTTGTATTTCTTTTACCATTTTACTATATAGTATTTTATTTGTACTGCTGGATTTTTGGACTTGTTTCAATAGATTTTCTCGTATATTGTTACTCGTTATAATGTCTGTTTTCAAGCTTTGTTTCCAGATTTTTGGTATGCTTTCCAATGAAATATAGTATTTAAGGAAATCCGAGTTTTGAAGAAAGAATTTGGTTTAACAGACTGAAACGTATAGAATGACTTTAGTCTGTTATCAAAAATGTGTTCAATGTATGTGATACCTTTTGCATGCCATTCCTTATAAAATAAAGTTTCATTATTGTTTCTTATAAATGAATTGTTCCATAATATTTGGCGTTTTATTTCTTCTGGATTCTGTTCGTAATTTATGCTTGACCATGCCCTAATTATGTCTTTTAAAAACGTTGGCAGAGAGTTGAATTGTGTTTTTGTGCAGTCTTTTTCGTTTATATTACATTCAAATATTAGATTTCCTCCTATTTTGGCTAATTTGTTGATATATATATGTTTCCAATCGCCATTATTTTCATTATTTGTCAATCTTTTTACCCACCCAGCTTTGATTGCTTTCATGAATAACTTTAAATCTATCATTTTTAGGCCTCCATTTTCGTAGTCTTGTATTAATGTTTTCCGACTTATTTTGTCTGGCTTGCCATCCCATAAATAATCATAGATATTTGTATTTATTTTATTAATTAATTCTGCAGGTGGGTTTTCTAAAACTGTTATGTAAGTTTTGGAAGTGCAAACGTTTTGATTACAGTTATTTTACCAATAATGGACAGATTATGCTTTTTCCATTTCTTCAAGCAATTTGAAAATTCCTGAATTGTTGGTATTAGGTTCAATTCTTGATATTTGTTCCTGTTATTTGAGAAAAATATTCCTAATGTATTAAATCCTTCTGAGGTCCATGCAAATTCATTTTTTGTATCAAAAGTTTCAGTTGAGCCTTTTAGTGAACCAGATCTTAAGATAACAGATTTTTTATTGTTAAGTTTTAATCCAGATATTTTACTAAACATGTTAAGTTGTTTTATTAAGGCTGTAAATGTCTTGACTGATCCATCTATCATAAAAGTTGCATCATCTGCAAATGCAGTATATTTCATTTCTCTATTATACATCTCTATGCCTTTTATGTCATTATCTGTTTTCACAGACATATATAAAATGTCTATTGCTAATATAAATAAGTAAGGCGATAGTGGGCATCCTTGTCGCACTCCTTTTTTAATGTCAAAGAAATCTGACATATATCCATTATTAACCACACAACTTTGGGCATCATGGTAGAATAATCTAATCCAGTTTATAAAATAGTCACCGAAGTTAAAATGTGCAAGTGTTTTAAAGATAAAATTATGATCTATGCTATCAAAAGCCTTTTCAAAATCAGCGAAAAAGATTAGCCCTGGTTTGTTTTCATCATTTAAATGCTCTATTACTTCAACAATGGTTCGAATGTTTTCTCCAATATACCTTTCTTTTAAAAACCCTGTTTGATTATAGTTTATAATATTATTTAAAACCCTTTTAATTCTGTTTGCTAATGTTTTCGTTGCAATTTTGTAGTCAGTATTGAGTAAACTTATTGGTCTCCAATTACCTAGTGATGATAAATCTTTATCTTTTTTTGGCAGAAGGGTGATTATACCTTGTTTTTGCATCGTTGTTAAATTATTTTTTTGATGAGAATAGTTGATAGAATTGATGTAATACGTTTTGATAGTGTTCCAAAATATTTTATAAAATTCAACTGTTATTCCATCCGACCCTGGGCTTTTGCCATTATTCATTTTTTTTAACGCGTTTGAACATTCCATTTCCGAAATTAAACCTTCACATGAGCTTTTTTCCACTTCACTTAAAACTGATTTACCTTTTTTATTTAAAAAGGTATCGTCATTTTGTAATGTAGTTTCTTTACTATATAGTCTTTTATAAAATAATTTCGTTTCTTCTAAAACATCTTTTGAGTTAGTTACTTCCCCAGAATTACTGGCTATGCGCTTTATGATTTTATTTTCAGACCTTTTCCTTTCTAGATTGCTAAAATACTTTGTGTTTTTTTCCGCCCCTTCTATCCATTGTGCTTTTGCCCTAAGTAAAATTCCTTGAGTGTAGTCTTTGATTATATCTTCTAGTTCCGATTTCTTTTCTTTGATTTTATTTATTAGTGTTTCATTGTCTGGATCTTTTGATAGTTCGTTTCCTAAATTGTCAATGTCATTTTGAATTTTCATTTCTAAGTTTACTGTTTTCCTTTTTTTCATTGAAGTGTACATAATAGTTTCGTTTCTTATTGTTCCCTTTATTATTTCCCACAATGTATTAGGGTTTGCTTCTTTATTAATATCTGCAATATTTTGAATTGAGCGTTTTATTTGATCTTGATAATCGGTTTCTAGAATAACACTATTGTTTAGTTTAAAATAGCCTGGCCCTCGAGGTTGAGTTTCTACTATTATACTAAAGTATACTATCGAATGATCTGATCGTAATCCTGTTGTAATTTTACATTTTGAATTTACTATGTTGCTTGAAACTAGGAAGAAATCCAGTCTACAGAATATTGTTGGTTTAGTGTTGGAGTGCCATGTATATTGTTCAGTTTCTGGATTTAAAATTCTCCATATATCATTTATATCGTTATTTTGTATTATATTATTTAATTTGTCACTATTTTTCTTGTTGTTATTCGGATTTCCGTTCTGTTTATCTTTATATCTATCTATAACTGTATTAAAATCTCCGCCGATAATCATTGTTTCACTATCATTTGAAGTAATAAAATCTTCAATTTTCGTGAGAAATGTTACCTGTTCTGTAGATTTATTAGGTGCATAAATATTTAAAATTAAATAATCTTTTTCATTTATATTAATTCTCAATGACTGCATCCTTCCATCTATTAGGTTGTTATATTCTTGTATTGAATATGAAAAATTCGAGTTGATAAGGATGCCCACTCCTTTGCTATTCGTACTGTTTCCACTTAAAAATAGTTCATCCCCCCAATCCTTTTTCCATTTATCATATGACATTTCTTCACAGTGTATTTCTTGTAATAGACATATTGAATATTTATTTAGTTTCAACCAGTGAAATAGCTGTCTTCGTTTAGATGGGTCCTGTAAGCCTTTTACATTAAAAGTACAGATTTTAATATTCATTTATGGCATTTGGGAAGTTAATACGTACACTATATATGTTATTTTGCAAACCAAGAGTGTAAGTAAAAGAAAGGAGAAGATAGTAGCGTAGTATGAGAAATTAATGTTGAAGAGTGAAGGAGATGTTTTCTCCATGACAGAAAAAAAAATGAAGAAATCGAAGGGTTTTGCAGAGATATTCTGCTACAAGAGCAAATTGTTTCCCAAGTAGAGGAGTTTGACTCCTTTACTAATACGGCTTCATCCACAATAACCCATTACCCCATAAATCCGCATCTTCACGCCTTTAATTTATTATACTATTGAAGAAAATAGTTCCACATTATACTGTAATGTGTATGTAACATTATAGATATTTTCTATACTCTGGCATAAATCAAGCTGTCAGTAGAGCAGAATGCGCTTTTATGCACATTCTGCTTTACTCTCTACCCGCTTTAAGTGGTTTCTTCTCTTCAGAACTAGGAACAGGCTATTGGGTAATGGGTTAATATATTGTCCTATTGACTGCGGTAATGTCAATATGAGTGCCAAACATTTTAGATCCTGATCTGACACCGAGTTATTCGGCATCTGTTCAGAATCCTAACTGTTTTCAATTCTATTGTTCCAAAGGAAAAAATAGTGAAGGAGTTAGAACTCTACTGGACAATTAGTAACATCATATTCAATATAATAGACATACACTATAAACAATACTTTGCATGCACATCTACTCTATACATATGTATTCGTGCATAACTGTACATCCATACCTATACACACACCCACGCACGCATTTATATAAACTATTGTGTACTGGTAAAAACAATCAAACACAAACATTTGCTATACAGTCACATCAATACACATAGATACATACATTCACTTCAATATATACAGGTGCGTTCACATATATATATATAAATATCCTAATCTACTAGTGAATTATTGTGTTTTGGGCACCGGCCAAACCTTTTCAAGCGCTGCATTTTGTTGAACACCAAATAACGTCATTTGCGATGACGTTGCCGTAAACAACGTCATGTTTTGGGGTAAAATCTATATAGCAGAGGGACTACAAACTACGGTTTCGATTGATTTAATACGCGTTCAAAAATGTTATGTGATAAATAGAATCTCACATTCGTGCTCATTATTTAGCATTTTCAATAAACTCGTTGACTAAAATTAATACGACGCGAGTCTAGGCGAGTTTTAGTCAACTGGTTTGTCAAAAATGATAAATAATGAGCACTCATGTAATATCCTCTATTTAATTTGAATGTCAAATACATGCATTGAAAGTAATTAATACATTTGCTCAGTTCTGTTTATGAAAGGCTAAACAAGAATAAACAGCTTAAAGATAGAATAACCCCTTCTCTAATACAGCTGTCGGTTTAAATCGGGATGAGTGTAAAGCAGAAAACTTCTTTAAAGTGTTCAGTTTCTCATTTCTCTTTCTTTAAATCAATTTCTCCTTTGAACACAGTTGAATAAAGTTGTTTTGCACTATAACCTATGGAGGAAAGAAATGAGAGTAATACAACATATCACTAAATTATAGTATTAAAGCGCTCCCTCTCTTCAACGACATTCAATGGGTGACAAAGAATATGTGTGCGTTGGTCGGAGCTTAGTCGTTATAGGGAGGGAATTGGCTTACATTTGCAAACAGCTTGAATCCAGATCAGACGCCGCGTTACTCGGCGTTTGATATTGATTCAATCTGTTTATCACTCTTCATTATGTTTTTTCATTCAAAATGTCCAATATGTAAATTGGAGAAAACCAGCAGACGACAATTTTAATCAGAATATATTGCAGCCGTGGAAACTTGTTTGGGGAAGAGCGACAAGGGTCCTTGTAAGGAGGGAGTCGTTGTTTGGAGGGCCGTTGTAGGAAGGGAACACTGTACATTGTTGTCTCTGTTTCCATAGCTACCTTTCTATTACATGTAATCCATCTTCATAACCCCTTTACTGCCATGGCGTCATCAATTGCCGCATCCGTTTATTTCTCTAATAAAAGTTTAGAGAATTTTACTGAAGGCATATTGAAATAAGTGTCAACCAGTTTGAAGCTTCACTGTGTTAAATCACAAGAGAACACTTTGATGTATTCCTTAGGTATACCAGAAATATCCTGTATGTGTTATAACTTTTGCCTTTTATCTAACAACTGTAAGACCTCTCTATTACGAGCAATAAGTTGTGCTTAAAGCAAGGTGGCAATAAACTAGAAAGTTCCTTTAGGAGTTTTCTGTGTTACTTTCATCTTGGATTAAGCTGGCGCCTGTTTTTATACAGTCAAATAGCCTTCGTTCTAATGGTCGTTATAGTGAGGTATGTACAAAAGTATTGAATACCGATACATTGTTTACTTTTAGGGTATCGCTCAACACAAGCTAATTGTTCAAGAAATCATGAAGGGGTGAAACTTAATACGATTACATTTTCATTTCAATTCGGCGTCTGAACGGGATCCAAACTGTTTAATACATCAGTTGTTTAAGCACAAACTTTGTTTACAAGACTAAGTAAAACAATTACGTGTTCGCGATTGTAACTTCAACACAGACAGAAAACAAGCATTTCTGTTATTGTCATAACAACGAGATCTCACTGAGTACTTACACAGTATGATTTTACGTCACACCTTTCCCTAAAAACTTTGAACTCCTCCCATGCAAAGCAAAATAACATTTGTAAGCAATTTGTATCCAGATAAGACACAGTGTATCTCAAAATCAAATTAGGATTCAAACGTATTGGTATTCGGCTTGAGAATTGATTTACGGCAGTGAAAACCCAGGTCAGCTAAAGGAGCCCTCTCATCTAGGTCTGCACTGCTTGTCATATTGCGATACATTGACAAATATAACCCTTAGTTATCAAAAAATAACTGGATAAAAATGGAAACTGGAATAGTCCATTTGAAGTTTTAGGGAGAAATGGTTAAAGTTTCACAGATGGCAAGTTGAAATAAATTGAGAACATTGCATTCTAAATGGTTATTCTTTGCAAATGTTCAGATGAAATGAGAGTTTTCATGGGAGGGAAATTAATTTGATACGCACCATGTCAGATTGTTTGGTATGGTTTTATTTCTTCCAATGCTCTGATGTATTACAAAGGCTAATTAATTGCGTTGAAAATATAAACACACTATCAGAATTAGAGAACATTGCTTTCTTGCGGAAAAAGCTTAGTGCATTTTCTAACTTATTCATGAACCCATAAAGCTTCGAATGAAAAAATATCCAGTTGTTAATGTAATTGCCAGTTTGGACCATTTTGGAACAACTGTTTACAGTAAAACCTCTCTGTTATGACCACTTTGTTATGTACACTATTAGGTGTTAATGACAGATGGCTGCTTAGACCAAGGTGAACGTAAAACAGAAAGCTCCGTGTAGGAGCTTTCTGTTTTATGTTCACCTTGTTTGAAGCTGTCACCTGTCTTTTGTACAATCAATAAGCCTTCGTTTTAGCGTTCGTAATAGAGAGATTTTACTGTAATGTATTATAAAGTGATTAACAGTAAAGTCGTGATTAGAGGGTCACTATAGATGTCCTTTGATATGGAGATATACTGTTTGCATTTAACAAAAATGAACCCTTCACAGATATACTGGTTATAAACGGCGCGTATACATATGTGTCACTAGAGGGTAATGTGTTCATGAGACTTGGTCAGAATATACTATCATTTTAAGTCGAAATCTGATTTCAAGTAAATTGTCCCCAATCTGATTGCAAACCTACACCGCTGACATTTAGATACTGATTTATTTCGCTGACGATAATTACGAAGCAGACGATAAAGTAAAAAGTGAAAGTTTAATCCGTACAAATATTAAGATGAAATGGAAATCTAATTTGAAGGGAAATGAAGTTTACAAAATCCAAGGAAAGTCTGTACTATTTAATTTTAATAGCTTCTGTGCTCAGACATATCACATGATGCTGAGTTGTATGGGGAATGAATAACAATAATGCCGAAATAAAAACACCTTATTCCTTATCTCCAACTTGCTTGAATCGAACATATCCGTATTTCAAAATTAAATCATGACATAGCAACGTTGTAACTTTGAAATACAGATATTCTCAAATTAAGCAAATGTGAAACTTGACATTGAATTGTAGAACCTTGGATAATGACGACTTGAGCCAGATAGTGGCAATTCCAGTGGAGAAGACGTTATTTTCTCCCATTTTGCCCATGTGGGATAGAGATATTCCCCCTGTGGAATCACTTTATCCTCCATACCACGTGACGTCTTTTATTGTTTGCCCAGCTTTAACGCAAGGGCTGCATGGCGCGGGTAACTAAATGACGTCAACACTCATGGTGGGTTCTCATAATATTCCCTTTAAACACAAACGAAACGCAAACGCATTGCAATAAAGCGTGGCAAATGAAAAATTGTTGGTAATTCTAAGCGTTTATTTTAATGTGAGGGGCAAACAGTTTGGAGGCTGATCAGACGCCAGGTTACCCGGCTTCTGATATATCTCACAACTGTTTGCATTTGAAATAATAGTTTTAGCATAAAAGCGTTTTGGGAATATTATAACGTCTTCTCCACTGTAACATAGATTGTTAGGGAAAAAAGCCGATTGCATTTCTTTCTTAACGTTACTTGGTCGGAATATGCAAACAGTTGGGAAGACGTCAGCTTCTAACAAAGTGCCAATCGACAACACGAATATTTAGAAATAATAAACTACAGACAACCATATTGTGGCAGACAAAAGCAACCCTTTCTACAGTGGATAATCTGTTATTCTTTCCCGTTTAAACGCAAACGTAGGCAAACGCAAAACACTAAAACGTAGAAAAAAACCCAACTTTTGGACAATTCTGATATTTCATGTTTATCTTGGTGGCAAACAGTTTGGAGCCTGATCAGACGCCGGGTTACCCGGCGTCTGATCAGGCTCCAAACTGTTTGCACTGCAAATAATAGTTTTAGCGTAAACGCGTTTATTGGGAAAGAATAACAGATTCTCCACTGTATACTTGAAACTAGTATCTAGTTAAAGTTTAAATAGATGAGAAACAGAGAATGGATCTCCTTAGTTTGTCTGATCAAACCCACACAATATATTTGGCCTTTTTATATATTTCTAAAATAAGTTTGCAAACAGCAATAAAATAAGATAAGTGTCTCGTTTCAAAAGTGAAATAGTTCATATACACATTTATCATAAACATATTAAACCAGATGCATGATAAAGCTATACGTTTACTGTTTGAAACTGAAGAGTCTTAATGAAATACATGGATGGAATGGACCAGTCCATCGAGTACCAGTCTTAAAAATATAATACGCGCACGATTTATTTTCATTGTGTGACCAAAGGTTCAACACACTACCCTTTAATAAATCGTTGCGCTATGCATGTAAAAAGTCCCTCTCTAACTATCTTTATTTTTATTATTTAGTTTATGGGGAAATATTGATTGTGGGGATTTATTTCTGTTAAAAAAGACTAAAAACAGGGGCTTACACGACATACGGTCTTGCGCAAAACAGTATACATGCTAGTACTTTTGGAAAGACTAGCGACGTACCCCTTGGTCCAAGGTTATAAAGTGTTTCAGTTGAGTCTAAAGTCGTTCTCAAGCATTTGATTGGTCAGAATTGAGCCTAGGCTCAAATCTGACCGACCATATGCTTGAGAACACACTCAGACTCAGCTCAAACGCTTTATAATATTGGAGCCTGAATGCCAACTTGTTATGAAACTGTCATAATCATGCCAACACATTGAATCACTACACGCGATGGTGAAGAAATAACATTTTCGTTTTCACTCGCTTAATGATCGAAATGGTTGTGCAAGTATTCCCGTAAACCGGTGATTATTTGAGAATTGATGTTAATAATTTCATGCAACATGTGTGTATAAGCACACTATTAGAATCAAACAGATATGGTTGTTGTTAAATTGAGAAACAAACGTTTGTCTTTCCAGTTTAAACATACAAAAAAATGCACTACAAAACAATGTATATAAACGTGCATAATTAGGTTCTTTCTGTCGTAGTAAGGCAACTTTCTGGAACAAGTTGGATTGTAAATACTGATTTATTGAGTGTGTTGGATTTAACGGTACAGTGGAGAATCTGTTATTCATTCCCGATTAAACGCAAACGTACGCAAACGCAAAGCGCTAAAACGTAGAAAAGAACAACTTTTGGACAATTCTGATATTTCATGTTTATATTGGTGACAAACAGTTTGGAGCCTGATCAGACGCCGGGTTACCCGGCGTCTGATCTGGCTCCAAACTGTTTGTATGGGAAATTATATATTTAGCGTAAACGCGTTTATTGGGAAAGAATAACGTTTTCTCCACTGTATATTCTGTTAAAATATATCAGCCTTGTCCTTTTCGTAAACCAACAAACAGAACCATCGAACACGTGTCTTCGAAATGGCATGACGTCATTAATAAAGGCTGGTTAATTAGGTCCTGGAATGCTGGCTAATGTTTGTGAATGACCTGTCAATGTCCTATTCATCACGCATCTCAGGCTTTAATTTACCCTTTACCTGCCAACATTTCAGTACTTTGATATTGTCGTTAAACAAGTCTCTATTTAAAAGATTGCAGAAGCCTTAACCCTTTCCCCAATAGAAGCGCCTTTTAGCGGATATAATTTATTCATCCGCTGAAGAAAATAGTTCCAGTTTATACCCTCATGAACAATAACAAATTACAAATATTTTATATAGCCTAGCAGAGTTTAGCTTAAAACAGGTTGAAAGTAAAGCAGAATGTGCCTTAAGGCACATTCTGCTTTACTTTCAACCTGCTTTAAGTGGACATGTCTTCAAAACTAGAAATAGGCTATGAGGTAAAGGGTTAATACCATTATCAAAGACTTTGTGTTTTGATTTGAGGCGTTTGTACTAGATCTAAACTGTTTGCAAATTATAAATCAAGTAATGAGCGATAGGTAAAGGGTTAACCCCTTCGCTATATTGCCTCAAATATAATGGATATTTGCAAACAGTTTTGGATTCTGACCAGACGCCGTGTTACGCGACGTCTGATCAGGATCAAAACTCGTTGCCGCTCATTTCAACGTATCTTCTAATAAAAAATCGTAAAATTTGAATTAGAGAAAAAGAAGTAGACACTTTATCAAATGTGATTATGTCATGGCAGTGAATGGGTCAAGAACGAATTGTTGCTCACTAATTAGATAAGGCGTGATGTAAATAGCTCGTGGTTTCCATTTATAAGAGGATGGCATTGTCTGCTGATGTTGTATCATTTAATTATGTACAGTAAAGCAATCATAAAAAGCGAACATTAGCAAGGAGTTCTTTCAAAATGTACAATGTAAAACTGCAGATACATGTAGCTTATTCTAGACCCTTTCTGCATTACCAAAATCCTTAAAGAGGCTGTCACATTTAAATTACGACAACTTACTTCATTAAATAGCCGCTTTGCCTTTTCCCTACCATCAAGGCGATATTTGCAAACAGTTTTGTGAACGATTATAACTTTTCAAACTTAATTTGGCTAAAAAACCAGACAGATTTTATGTGCAAAAATAGTATCTTCATCGTTTGAATACAGTGGAGAATGTGTTATTCTTTCCCAATAAACGCGTTTACGCTAAAACTGTTATTTCCTATGCAAACAGTTTGGAGCCAGATCAGACGCCGGGTAACCCGGCGTCTGATCAGGCTCCAAACTGTTTGCCACCAAGATAAACATGAAATATCAGAATTGTCCAAAAGTTGTTCTTTTCTACGTTTTAGTGCTTTGCGTTTGCGTACGTTTGCGTTTAAACGGGAAAGAATAACAGATTCTCCACTGTATTACATTGAATGGGTTGACGTTATTTCGTACATTTGTATCATGTTGCAATTACGCTAATATAATTATACTGATGATGTCACTTAACTGTAAGTTTGCAGTTACATTATTTAAAGTGGAACTCCAAATTTTGAACGAAAATTTTGAAATGAAAAACGAACTTAAAACTGCTCGACATTCATATTTATGTTTCTCCAGTGATATTTTCTATTTCCAACTTTGAGATATTTGTGTAGACATGATTCTTAAAGCAGACACTATGTCTTTGGTAAAATGGTACACGTAACAGGGTCGTTAATAATAATAACAGATGTTTTAGATTCGTTGTACATGAACTGTTGTCTCTAGCGAATACGTGATATAGTGAAACATTCATAAGGGACTTATCAAATGCTGAAAATCAATAGTGTTTGAAACTAAAATTTTGAGCGTTGAAGTCGTTTGATTCTTACATAACATTATTGAGTCCCTCGTGATGTCAATTTACACTTTGCCCGATTAGTGCGACTAGATGACATTTTCAGTTTCAAATAAACAAAATTGAACCCCTTCTCTGACTAGTCCCGAGTACAATGATTACTTGCGAACAGTTTTAATACCGATTATACCCTCATTTCAATTTTTACTTTAATCAATAAACATCATATTTATAGTTAAGAAATAAAAGCAGACGACAATTGTCAGTGAAGGGGTTTAATAAAGAATTTACGTACAGATAAGAAATATATAACGGAGAAAATATTATTCTTTAAAAAAAAAGCGTTTACGCTAAACCTATTATTTCCAATGCAAACAGTTTGCAAACAATGTACTTTTGCAAGATACTGTGTTTGTGAACAACACATACATACGCGTCACAATGATTCAAAGGGTTATGATAACTTTTACATAAATCAATAACCCGTAATAAGTACATGTTTCTAGCTTTGTAAATACATACGGTTCTGTATACACTATTACTGAATGTATGTACTCTAGATGAAGCATATCTCCAGTCCAACTATATACACTTTGTTCTGGAAAAGTGTGTCAAGTCCATTTTATATATGTTTGACTATTTGTTCTTTGTTACTTATAAACGATGGGCTATGACATGATTAACTCAGCAATTGCCTTATCTCGAATACAGTGGTAATGTGCAAACATTTTGGATTCTTACTAGGCATCGCGTATTGCGGCGTCTGGTCAATATCCAAACTGTTGACACTTATTTCAATATCTCTTGTCAAAATACATAACTTTTATATTTTAGAAATAAGCATAATATTATTGTTTTAAGTACGACGACGTCGCGAAATTGAAGGGGTAACATCTTAAATATCATTCCCGACTATAACGGAACGCTCCAACAATGGGGATCCAAATAAGACTCCGACGGACCCTGTCTAATCTGGGTCCATAGAATTAGCACCATCGCGATACGTATTTTAGAACTAAATGTGAGAAATAAATGTATCAAGCAACGTATATGAAGGTAATATCATGGCAGACAAAGATGTTCAAGGTTAAATTAAGCATCGTGTCCCAAAGGAACTTGAAGTGATTTGATTCCTAGTCCTCTAATACCTCTCACCAAATTACAAAGTTAACTCGATACGGACCTGGCTTCCTGCTAATGGCAATTCGAGAAGATCTCGAAAATCAGATTGATATGCGTGTCACAGTGTTTTTCGATATTATATTAATAACCTGAGGGCAGAATATCTGTTTGGAGACAACAACACATTTGAACATTTGTGAAAACGTCCGTGGGTGTTCAACAGAACACGCTTTGCCGTTTGTTACAGCGGAGAAGCCTTTTTTCCCCGATAACGCTTAAACTATTATTTCCTGTGCCAACAGTTTGGAGCAAGATCAGACGAGGGATTTGAACGGTTTTCAACTTATAGCAAAATGAATCGCTAGAATGTTCTGAGCAATTACATTTCCTATATTCTATTGCTTGCGGTTACGTTTCGATTGCTTTTAAATGGGTAAGAATAACATCTTCTCTGCTCTAGCATATACAGGAATCGCAAACAGTTTGGACCAAGAAACTACTGCAAGTAAATTTGCGTCTAAACAGAATTAAAACTGTTTGATAGTTGCTCAACATACAACCTTAAATCTAAACAAAATACTATTACAGAGGATACATACATTTGATGATTGCATTTAAAAAAACTAGAAATCTTTTCATTTGATTCAACTTCTGCTCAACTGTATGTTAACGTATACACCCTGAAGTATTTAATGGGCAATAGCAATTTCAAATTAAGTCATGTCAATGTTTGAAATTTTAGGCTTGAATTTAACAATATAATGCAAGATAACAACCAGTTAAGAATTCACAGATTGCCTAGGATAAACGACTCTTTTTAGGTATAAGGTTTGTAATTGACGAGTTTACTCGTCGCTAGGGTTGAACATGTTAAATATGTATCCTTTACTCTATTGCGACCTAAATAGTGTCTGAATGTAGTTTAAGTTTAATTCAAAAGCTGCACAATTAGACATTGAATTTTAATTCAAACTGGGATACCCATTTTGTATTTCTTCAATTTGAAAATGTATACGTAATTTTCAATTTCATCAATCTTTCGGATGATATTTCTGCTAACCCTTTCACTACCATTATCACTTAAATAGACTTTGCAAACAGCTTTGGACGTCTGCTAGGAATTTAAATTGTGTGCCACCCTTATCACATTTTCTTCAGATATAATTGTGAAACAAATTGTATTTGCCATAAACTTGCGGACGAAAACGTTTAGCTGATAACATATTGTCGACGAAAGAATTAGATTTGGCAGTGCAAGGGTTAATATCCTCTCGTTACTGTGTTGTAGCACTTGAATTTAATCAAGAGATGTGGTATTAGAAATAAAAACACTATCGCAAGATCTTTAACCTTACACTCGACCCTGTGTGGAACGTTCAGTATACAGTGGAGAATGTGTTATTCTTTCCCAATAAACGCGATTACGCTAAAACTATTATTTCCATTACAAACAGTTTGGAGCCAGATCAGACGCCGGGTAACCCGGCGTCTGATCAGGCTCCAAACTGTTTGCCACCAAGATAAACAAGAATTATCTGAATTGTCCAAAAGTTGTACTTTTCTACGTTTTAGTGTTTTGCGTTTGCGTACGTTTGCGTTTAAACGGGAAAGAATAACAGATTCTCCACTGTAACAACCATTCTGTGGTTATTTTTTTTTTCTGAATTTTAACGAGGTGAAAAGGATTAAATAAGGTTTTGATAGTATTTTTGTATCTTATATATAGAGGTACTTATGACAAGGGTTATGTGAAAAACGAATAACAATAAAGCTTGGAATCCAAAACTACTAAAACTAAGTGTACGCTGGTGGGTGACCTTTTAAACTTGCTGATGCATTTTTCAGACAGTTTGCATACAGATCAGGCTTCATGAATAAGAGTCCTGTTATTGATACAAACTGTTTTACCCTTTGATTTAATCTGTAAAGTATTTGTTGAAAACAACTTATGTACAAAAAACGAGACTGGCGAAATACCACTTGGAAATTACTTAGCCTGCAAGTATCTAAACCCTTATAGGGGCGTCTTTCTATCTAGAATCTAGTTCAATTTGCCAAGATTCTGTTGTGCGACAGATTGATTACTAACAGACTTGATCGGTTTCTGTCACGATTAAGCTATTATTGTGAAACAGTTTCTAGCAAATTTAAAATTCGATCTGTTTGGAAAATTAGAAATATCCTTATTCAAATGTTATCTGCACGGTGCAGCTTATTATAAAGATCACATATAGATTGAAAACTTTTCCCCGACAGCAAATTGAAATCACACGCCGAGTCACTCGATGTCCGGTCAGGATCATACCACACATATCAATTTCAGTTTAATAACAAATACTGATATACTCAACATAATATAGAAGAAATAGGAAGAAAGTAGTTTCGTAGAATTATGCCTACATTCTAATATGCACCCAGCGATGGTTTAGATTACAAACCGGACTGGTTTAAAGTGGGATATAGAATAATTGAGAGACCACTAGTAACTCGAAGTCTGATCAGGCGCCAAGAAAACAGTTACACTCAGATTTTGATAGTACAGTACAGTGTAACATATCCGATAGGAGCCACAGTTTGTGTATGTTGTTCGGATTTTGTTATGAGTTTTTATGAGTATACGTCATTTTAACAATATTTCAGTCGTTTCGCAAATTCCAGCTAACTACAGGTGAAGGAAGATCCCAGTAGCCCTTTATACACATTTTTAGGCAAACATCGGTAACTGGGTAGAGCAACCGTCCTTCTGCAAACTTTTTTGTACTCACTCGTACTTATATTTCGTCTGCCAAAAAGGCCAAAACGAAACTTTGAGAAAAAACAGTCAACGACAAGTGTAAGCAGACTATCGTGTAGTAATGAAAGAGTTACAAATACTTACCTTGTATGGGGCAAAGTTGCAATCTTTGTTGTTGGGAGGGAATCGTTGTTTGGAGGTACGTTGTAGGGAGGGAGCACTGTATTGTAAAGCATAAAGCAGTATGGTATGTCACTCACAGAACGTCCATTTACTCAGCAATAGTCTGGTATAGAACAATGTTTACACAACATGTGACTATAGGAGTCTTTACATTTCATTCAAACTTGTATCAGCGACTCTTCTTTCAGAAGCCTACATGCATTCAAAAACAGGTGGTTGCTGAACGTAGAATAAATATAAAAACAGAAAGGTCTTTAAGGACATTTCTACATTATTGGTACCTTGAATTTAGCTGCATATGCTCACTATTAAATAGTCACTTAATACAGGGTTAATTGCATACCAGCTGCCTATACATGTACAGTGCTCCCTCTCTACAACGGCCCTTTCAACAACGACTCCCTCCTTTCAACGACCCTTGCCGTATTTCCCTCAGCAGTCAGTTAAATTGTCTTACGCTTTTACTCCTGCAATATCGTCAAATATATCAAAGTTTCATCTTAGAATGCATGTTATTATTGATTGCTACTGACCGTACCAAGGCGGGCTCCTATGTTCACTTAGCTTTATGTTTGTCTTGCGTGTTGTTTTCTATTTAGTGTGTAGATGAAGGAATGGTATTGCGTGTGTGTGTTTGTGTGTTTGTGTGTGTGTTTGTTATGGTATGGATGTGTGTGTGTTCTGCTTTAGAGATGGGTGTATTGTTTGTGTTGCGTTTCCTGCTTGAGTCTTCTTTCGTATTTATTTATAGATTAAATATGATGACGAATGACAAACATCTTTAATCCTGATCAGCCGTCGCATTACGCGGCGTCTGATCTGGATTCAAGCTGTTTGAAAATGTAAGCCAATTCTTAATTCCCCCTCTCTATAACGACTCCCTCCGAACAACACACACAATATGTGTCTCCCATTAGATGTCGTTGTAGAGAGGGAGTACTGTATTGTGAAATGAATAAAATATACTTAAATATTGTATACCTTTAATTTCTTGAAATAACAAATGTGGCTTTTAGGACTAGGGAACGGCAATCTGAATAAAAGAGAAAGACAAAGATAATAAATCATGTGTCTTTTTATATATCAGGGATGGCTTTTTAACATCAAAGTGCCAACTTAAATGATAGTATCTAACAGTTGACGCTTATTAAGCCGAAATTAGGATCCATATAAGATGTTTGGAGCCGGGTTTTTTGTTTCCCCTATTTAAACAAGACATATTACCAATCGTTTGAAGTAGACATCAATTCAGTAAAATAATTGCACAATAGAGAAAATTATATTATTTCCCGTTGAAACGAAACTAAAAGCAAATACAATGCAATAAAACTTAAAACAACACATGTGGGTAAATAATAACGATTCAAATTACCTGAGTGGCAACAGTTTGGCGAGTGATTTGCCCAAGGGTTATCCAGCATCTGATCTGATTCCAAGCTGATTTCAACTGACATAATTGGTTTAGCAAAGACGTGTTTGTTGTGAAAGAATAATACTTTCGCCTTTATTCGAGTTATTTACTTTATACCGAACGTAAGCACGTAAAGAGTTTTGCACCTGTTTTTCTAGGAGAAAATTGAAAATTATCTTGAGTCTAGTGATAATCCGATCGGCGACCAATGTATTTAAACAGGTAATTTGTTCTATGCGGCACAGTAATTCTGAAGAAAGATCAATAAGTTGGTGCATTATTTGTATCCTGCTTAAAACAAGGATAATTATTTTGTTATGAATACGACAGACTGTACTCGGAATAAGGTCGGAAATATTCACCAAATATTGATAGACAGTAGCGAAGCATCAATCCATATATGTGTCCATAAATAACTAGGATCGCCATTCTTGCGTAATTAAATTGTATACTTCAAAGTGTGTACGTGGGTGTCACAATAGAAAATGCCCTTACAAAGTTGAACTATCACATAAATATTTCCATTTTCTAATAAAGGATCAATTGCATAAGCTTTGCGAGGCTTCTATCCCTACAATGGTTAAACGTATGACCAAACAGTGTATACCCTTATAAGACCTCTGATCTGGTTCAACACTGACTTCAAAAACACATTGTCTTCGCGTAAAGTTGAACTATCGTCGTGCTAAAAAGTATCATCTGCCGAACAAATGCCGTTTGCGAAATAATTAAACTTATTCTCCCTTGAAACATTAATGGACAATTCTAGTTTCCAATAACGTCAACTAAATTCCTGACTCTTTAAGTTTTGATTGTACAATAAATTTGGCAATGAATTACAGCGAAAATCTTGATCAGAGGGCTAGTTAATGAGCTCACTGGTCATGGTTAACCTAAATGGATATGACACGTGTACCACACTGATTGTAAATGCTTTAATTTATTCCTCCACTGAAGAAAATAATTCCAATTTAAACAGTCATGAATATTTATAACAAGAAATATTTTCTATATTCTAGCAGATGGTAGCTTAAAGCAAGCTGAAAGTAAAGCAGAATGCGCCCTTCGGCGCATTCTGCTTTACTTTCAACCTGCTTTAAATGTTCAAATACTTTCAATACTAGAAACAGGATATGGAATAAACGGTTAGAGGGAATAACATTTTTAACCGAAAAACTGTTTGAAACTGATATCGACATTCAATGATATTGTCCTGTTTACAAAATTGTAGTTTAAAATGTTAGGCGCATTCTGCTTTACTTTCAACCTGCTTTAAATTTTCATATATTTTCAATTCAATAAACAGGATATGGGATAAAGAGTTAAAGTGGAATAACATTTTAAACTGAAAAACTGTTTGAAACTGTTATCGACATTAAAGTATATTGTCCAGTTAAAATATTAATCCAAAGTGACGGGTATGAAATTGTTTTGGAAATATTGACGAACAATCTTTCTGTAAGTTGCAATCAGGTGCCTGACCAGACGCTGCGTTATGGTCTTGGTTCTCGTCTGATCTAAATCCTAACTGTTTCAAATGAACATAACTAACTGCGTCTGGTAGTATATCATGATTTGTGTGTGTTTTATTATAATGTCTAAGTGATGTGTGTGCTATATATAAAGGATATGGTTGTCAAATGAAACCATATAAAAGTATCTTACCTAAATTCTGCCAGACATTGTGGTGATGTATTACAACATATTTAGACAGTCTTTTTCAATTAATAACGACTTAATCATTATGAACATCATGTATTTTAGATATCGGTCAACTTTGGCTGCAACCTTTGAAAATATGTATCAAGTTTGAAGCAATTATTTTAATATCGGTCAACTTTAGCAGCAGTCGTGTTAGATATCGGTCAACTTTGGCTGCAATCTTTTTAAATATCAGTCAGATTTGAAACAATTATTTTAATATCGGTCAACTTTGGCAGCAATAATTTTAGATGTCGATCAACTTTAACAGTAATCATTTTTTTAATTGTGGTCATCTTCAAAGCAATTATTCTAATATCGGTTACTTTAACAGTTGTCATTTCAAATAGGAAAACGAGGTATTAAAGCATATACAAAACTTAAAAAACGACAAATCACCGAGCCCCTCAGACTGTATTCTTAATGAATATATTAAATCCACGTCTTCACTACTTTTTCCGGTGTATACACAGCTATTCAATCACGTTCTTGATACGGGCACTGTACCATCTACTTGGCTTGAAGGATATATTATACCAATTTATAAAAATAAAGGCGATTCGTTGGATCCAACTAATTACCGTCCGATTACTCTTTTAAGCTGCCTTGGAAAGCTATTTACATCCATTTTAAACTCTCGTCTTAACACTTATATTGAAGAAAGTGATTTTTTAAAAAGAAACCAAGCATGCTTTCGAAAAGGTTACTCGACCACAGACCACATATTTGTATTACAATCGTTGTTCGAATTGCTTAGGAAGAAGAAACAGAAAATTTTCTGTGCATTCATCGATTTTTCACAGGTATTCGATTCTGTCTGGAGACTCGGTCTTTGCCAAAAGCTAAGTTTACATTTGATTAACGGAAAAATTTTCAACGTCATTTATAACTTGTACCAGAACATTAAATCATGTGTTGTATCTCAGGGTCATGCTTCGTCTTTCTTCAAGTGCGAACGTGGATTGAGACAAGGCGAAAATCTTTCACCAATACTTTTTTCCAAATTCCTTAATGACCTCGAAAACCACCTCTTTGCTTCAGATGTACATGGAATAGAACGAAATAATATTCAAGATGCAGGTATTTGGCTAAAACTTCTCGTTCTTCTCTATGCAGATGACACAGCTCTCCTTTCTGAAAACGCTGAAGACTTTCAACATTCCTTAACTGCATTTGAAGAGTACTGTACACAATGGCAGCTGAAAATAAATTTATCTAAAACTAAAGTTATAGTTTTTGGATCGAAAAATACTTCCAAATTCACATTTAAAATAAATGATAAAGAAATTGAAATTGTAAATAAGTACAAATATTTAGGCATCTATTTTACACCTAATGGATCGTTTCTCACAGCACGTAAACATCTTGTAGAACAGGCAAGAAAAGCTATGCATTTACTATATATGAAAATCAACAATTTTGATATACCATTAGATCTTCAACTAAAATTGTTTGACCACACTGTAATACCAATTCTCACATATGCTTCAGAAATTTGGGGATATGAGAATCTTGATATTATCGAAAAAGACCAAAACGAATTTCTGCGAAAAATAACTTTGTCAAGAAAAAGCACACCGCTATATATGTTGTATGGAGAACTAGGACGGTATCCGATTTCAGTTATAATTAAAAGCCGCATGATAGGTTATTGGAATAAGCTCTTAATTAGAAAAAATACAAAACTTGCACGCAATCTTTATGACATAATGCTGAACAAGAATCAATATTTCAAATGGATGGAATGCATTAAGGCCATTCTGAACAATACCGGTAACGGTTACATGTGGTATCAACAATCGTTAATAACATGTAATACTGTAAATAAAATAATAAAACAAGTGCTCATTGACCAGTTCAAACAAAGCTGGAATGCCAGTCTACAGAAATCTAGTAAAGGCAAAATTTATAATTCATTTAAAGAAACTCATGGTTTAGAAGAATATTTTAAATGCTTACCTCGATCTCTATGTCTCAACTGGTTTCACTTTAGAACCGCAAATCATAAGTTTCCGGTTGAAACTGGAAGATGGAATGATACCCCTTTATCCGACAGAATATGCACACGCTGTAATTCAAACACTGTTGGAGATGAGTTTCATTATTTACTCCGCTGCAACTACTTCGCTACACAGAGGAACTCACGTCTACAAAACATCGCACCATTTCCAAATGTCTTTCACTTTAAGAAACTTCTTCAAACTACATCTCCTAAACCTCTTGAAAACTATGCTTATATGTCCGTGTTTTGATGAACGAATATAAATAGAATCCTTCACTGCTGTAAAAATCACGATGGTATAATCGAATTTGCTATCAAGAAATAACCAATCCATATAACGTTTAAACTGTTGTAGATACGTAATATTGTTAATATGTTTACACATAGAAATCCGTGTAGTCTGTCCGCCAACATTATCATCATTAGCAGATTTGTTTAACCTTTACTTAGCACGCTTCATCATAGTGTTAATATTTAAAGACATTGATCAAACTTGAGTGGCATATTTTATAACAGTGTTGCTATTTATAGACGTCATTGTATTGTTAATACTAACACCAACCTGTTACATAATTATTCAGCAATTTTCAAAAACATCGCTGACATAATATGTTCATAATTCCACATTACGGGTAGATCGAAATCGAGCCATACCCTATGTGACATTGTGCTCATACCAGCAAATTTAACAACGCCCCCCCCACTACTCCGCCAATTTTCTTATTAACCATCACTTTTGTTTCAATGAGACGACCTCTATTCTTACTGCATGACCATTCGTGTGCACTTACCGGAAAATATTTTGTACCTATGTTAATATTCCTCACGTTATTACATGTATGTAATCTGAGTAATAAAGGAATTGTTCTGTTCTTCTGTTCTGTCAACTTTAGCAGTGTTCAATCATATTAAATAGTGGTCAAGTTTGCAGCAATCAAGACTATATTGAAATGACGTCTACTCGGCTTAATATAAAGAGAAATATTTGTTTGTAAAACACTATGCATCCTGATGTGATCATGACTTCAAAATGACATTGAAAGCTATCTGACATTTGACCAAACTTGTATTGAGCTCAAGAACTTCTTGATATGAGTACACGTTAAATCTATCAACGTTCAAATACTGTGACCAAGGTTAAACTCGGTCTATATGAACTCCTAAATGACATTTAAATGGCACTGGTCTTCGTTAGACATGACATAAGTTGTACTGAGCTCAAGGCTTATTGAATTGAGTTCACATATGAAAAGTAAACATATCATATTCAAATAGTGTAGAACATAATGGAAGGAATCCTAAAATTAGTATATGCGCTGTTTATTTGTTTGGGGGACACAAACAACCAAAAGGTAAAGTATGTATTGTAAGAATTAATCCTGAGTACAAGACGAACTCTCTAGAACAACATCCAATGGGAGACAAAGATTGGAATAGAAATAAACACACGTTGCTTACAATTGCAAACAGTTTGAACCCAGATAAGACGCCGGATCAAACTGTTTATCACTAATATTTATGCTGTGTATCAAAAGGTCTAATAGGTGAATTTGAGATAAACATTAGTCGACAATATTAAGCAGTGAAAGCGTTACACATCATAGTCTTGTTTTGGTGAAGATCTGCAAGCGATGTTGTAAGGGGGAACCGTTGTTCGGAGGGCCGCTGTTGGGAGGGAGCATTACACTACTAAATAAGTAGTCAAATAAAAACAAGCCTTTATTGGAAACTTGATTTGTTCAACGAGAGTGTCTGGGGTCAATAACTTGAATACCTACATTAAACTCTTGGCTCCGTCAGAGCGACGATACACCTATTCCCGCGAAAGTCATACTTGGCCTATTGATGTATTTTTTAACAAAAATCATGACTTATAGAATGTTGAAAAAGATAATAAGAATTTCGCCGATGGCTTCACTGTGTTTTAAGACACTGGAAAACTAAACACTCTGAGATACTCGTTCATTAAAAAAGACTGAACATCAGATGCAAAACCAAGGGAAAGTACAGTAAAACTTTTTTGTTTTATGACCACTAAATTGTGTAACTTATTATATGCTAAAAACAGTGATTGCTTAAAGCAAGGTGAATGTCAAACATAAATCTCCCTTTGGCCTTCTTTTCAGTGGTACATGTACGTGGTACTGGAATGAACTATAAGCGGAACTGAAGCTTTACTGATTGGTATAAAACATCCTGAAGACAAATCACTGATTCAAAGCTATTTAGATTTTCCCGAAGCTTTATCCACTCCGCCTTAAGCCGGTATAGATTCAAATGTTTCTCATACAATGAGTTACCTGGTAGTCAACGGATTAGAGCGTGGGACAGATTTGGCATTTTGTGTGCTTTTACCAAAGGAGTTTGAGTTCCAACTGAGCTTATACTATATTTTGAAAATCATTGTATTTGATATCAGCGCATGGCATCCATTTACAAGTGTATATCTGTGATTGTTTAACGAGATTTCTTTTCAGTAACAGGGCTCCAGATAAGGGGAGTAGTTCAAAAACTAAAATAAAAATGTCTGTATGTGTGCTGAAATGACTAGAAAAAATTGAATTTGTTCAGTTAATCCCTTCTTATCCAGAGCCCTGCAGTATCTAAAAGCATGACAACCTCGTATACAGCATAATAGAAACCAGACGACATCTGCCGTTGAAATTACCAATATAATTATGTAAGCACTTTTGCTGTAAAAGTCCATCGTAAACAGTTTGGAGCAAGAGCATACGCCGGATAGCCCGAAGTCTGATCTGGCTGAAATTTGTTTGCCATTAAGATTTAAAAAGAATCGTTAGTAGTTTCAAAAATCTGTCATGTTTTGTTCAATTTAATTAATAACGTTTTGCGTTTAGTGTAATTTAAACGGAAAATGTCCACTGTTTAAGTTTTTATACAAATGAATTTTGCAAAGAAATGGTTAAACATTTCAAATGCGTTGACCGATATTTACTATTTATGCCATTTCCTATCAAATCATCCATTAGTAGAATTCATACAAGTATCACAATAGTAAACTTATTTGATTACTTAAATCTGTAACCATGTCTTTTCCGAATTATTTAACACAACTAACCCCTTTAGTACATTACTCTTAGTACAATTGCTATTTGCAAACAGTTTAGATCATAGTGAGATGCCGCATGACGCGGCGTCGGATCAGCACCCTGAAAGTTTGTCACTCAATTTAATATTTCTCAACTACAAATACTTTAAATGAAGAAATAAAAGCAAATGATAATTGTTTTAAAATGATGACGTCATGGCAGTGAAAGGGCGTAGTTATGTCTAGTAATTGTTTATGTTTTCAACTAAGACATCATCAACCTTTAATCATAACACAACTCAAACGCAGGTCACCATGGACTAATGGGTTAACCCTTTCCCCATAGAAGCGCCTTTTAGCGAATATAATTTATTCTTCCGCTGAAAAAAATAGTTCCCATTTAATCGGTCATGAATATGTATTATAGGGAATATTTTCTATATTCAAGCAAATTATAGCTTAAAGAAGGCTCAAAGTAAAGCAGAATGCGCCTTAAGGCGCATTCTGCTCTACTTTCAACCTGCTTCAAGTAGTCGCCTATTTTCAATCCTAGAAATCGGCTATCAGGTAAAGGGTTAATACATTTATTTTGAGAAAATATGTATTTGATGCCTCATGACGATTTTAAGAAAAATCTAAGTATAGCGTTTTTCCCTTGATTGATTGGTTAATCCTTTCACTCTTAATGACGTCGTAAAGTGCATTTGCAAGCAGTTTTTGATCCTGATTAGACCCCGCGTGACGCGGCGTCTGGTCAGGATCAAAACCTTTTGCCCCTTGTTTTGAAATTACGTCAATTACATGAAAACTGCCATAAATCTAACTTTGAAACGATATCGCAGACAATATTATTGAAGCAGACGACAGTTTGGCGGTGATGGGCTAAAATCCTCACAATAAATTTAATCATGGATTGGTTAATGGACACAAACGTCATTGTTTTTGGCGGCTGAATATATGAACATACTGCAGAGCGAATTTCATAGGCGTGTTGCTATGGGACACAGAGGATGCAGATGCTAACTAGTTGTGGGTGTACTTTATGCATGTGGTAATGTATTCCGGTCACATCAATAGTGTTTGGATGTACCGTTTACTGATTTAATGGCACTGATCTTCTAAACTGATTATTTATTTGACTGATTTGAATACAAATAGCATACCATAGATTTTCGCTACAGCTATTGCGATCGATTAAAAGAGAATACGTATCGATGCCGTTAGCCCCACAGATACTGTTTGCATGATGTGTCTCTGTCTCACTCCAATCCTACCCCACTCTTAAAACAAATACTTCTTTTTATTAAATTTTATTAATTTAGATATATACTTTTTATACGTTAAGTTACCTAAAGACGAGTGTCAAATAGTTCGGACCCAGATCAGACGCTGCTTTACACAACGTCTGAACTGGATCCAAACTGTTTGCAAAAAATAGTGCAGTATCAATCTGCAGGTAAAGGGTTAGATTAAAATCCGCGAATACCATGACTACACATAAAACGTATAAGGTATTCGACGAAATCAGCTCAACATTCGGTTTGTGCATTCGCGACTTTCATCCTTGACTTTGTTTCATTAATCACATAAAGCATCACTCTTGATGACTGGTCATAATATATTTCTTAAAATTCTCATATGCCATTAAAACCACTCGTAAAAGAGTCATTTAGAAAAGGCAAACACACTGAATATGTTTCTGTGAAGTACAGTACATTTTCTTGCATACATAGTATGACTGGAATGTACGGGAAGGTACATTTTTAATGCAAAACAAAAGATAGGTGGATATTACATGACCTATTTATTGTCATTTGTCTTAAAACCTCGAACCATAGTTCGTTGACACCGTATTTGTTTAAACGAATCGCATTTAGAGAAAAATGAGTTTCAGTTCAATGCAATTAACATTGAATAATTGATATTACAGTGGAGAATCTGTTATTCTTTCCCGTTTAAACGCAAATGTACGCACACGCGAACGCTAAAACGTAGAAAAGAACAACTTTTGGACAATTCTGATATTCCATGTTTATCTTGGTGGCAAACAGTTTGGAGCCTGATCAGACGCCGGGTTACCCGGCGTCAAATCTGGCTCTAAACTGTTTATACTGCAAATAATAGTTTTAGCGTAAACGCGTTTATTGGGAAAGAATAACACATTCTCCACTGTAACACTTTACGTTTATTTGTAATTTATCAACCGTGTACCTTAAAAATACTCTTGCCCTATCTAAACAACGTAGCTCCAGACCAGAGGCGGGAAACTTTGTGATTGGTCTACACGATTTTTCATTTTGCAACATATTGTTAAGGAACACTAACAAGTCAAAAATGAACTTAATTTAATTGAACAATGTCCATTTTAAACTTCAGTGGTAAAAGTTCCATTCAATAAAAAATGAATGAGCGACCTTATACTTTGACGTTTTAATGCTATTAAGGCCAATTAAGAAGATACTGGTACATGTATTTGTGATTTTCCATTGTTAAGTTAGAATTAAATTCAGTAAAATCGATAACGCGAATCCATTATTGGCAATTAACCTTTAGAACACTTAAGCGGTTCTACTCAGCAAAAGTTCCCTTCAATTGATTTATCTGCCACTTCTTCCATAAACGTTTATCAGCGTGCCAACTTTTGATTCTAATATAAATATTAGGGTATAAATTGACCCTTATCTTGTTGTACTCTATTTTTCTTGATATTGCCGTCTTCAATGTTTGTCAAATTAGATGTAATCATTTTGGAATTTGCAGATACCTGATGACGAGTGTTAAAATATTCATATCCAGTTCAGACACCACTTTCATATGCAATTACAATTTCAAAGAGCCGATATCGTATACAGCTCCTGACCAGATACTAAACAATATGACTCTCAAATTGGAACTTCGTAAACAAAATTATCTTCCATATGCTTTTGTTTCGTGCGCTTGTGTATCGTTTTGTGTGAACTCGAAAGAACAACGTTTCATTGAATAAATAAATGAGTGTTATACGTACTTGTACTGCCTTGCAATAGTATAGTTGAACTATCCGGTGCTCGAAGTGGCATGTTTTCCATTTTTAAGCTGAATTAATATTGTACTAACCCCATATGTACGGAGACATCTCGTAAATGGGACAACGGCCAACAGCGCAGAATTAGATCAAATGTCGCATTATGAGGCGTCTGAATTAAGTCAACTATGTTTAATAACAGGAGTTTCTGTTCGAAATACAAAGAACATGAACAATCAAGCCTAGTCCCCCTCAAATAAAAGATGTACTCATCCAATATTCCGGGTAGAAGAAAGAAAATATCCACTTGATACAAAGGGGTAACGTAGCATTAATATGCGAAGTTCATATAGAATTCCCCCAAACTGTCTGCAAGCACCTGTAGTATTGCCATCAGGGAGACTTGCTTATACAGTGGATATTCTGTTATTCTTTCCCGTTTAAACGCAAACGTACGCAAACGCAAAGCACTAAAACGTAGAAAAGTAAAACTTTTGGACAATTCTAATGTTTTATGTTTATCTTGGTGGCAAACAGTTTGGAGCCTGATCAGACGCCGGGTTACCCGGCGTCTGATCTGGCTCCAAACTGTATGCACTGCAAATAATAGTTTTAGCGTAAACGCGTTTATTGGGAAAGAATAACACATTCTCCACTGTAGTGTTGTTTAACCCTTCCATTATCAAATATATCGTGAAATGTTTACCTCTGTCACCGCCATATCGTCGTCTGCTTCAATATTTTAGTCTGCAATATCGTTTCAAACTTATATTTTGAGGTAGTATAACTGACATAATTTCATACAAGTGGCAAACAGTTTTTATTCTGATCAGAAAGGATCAAAACGTTTTGCAAAAGCGCTTTATGACGTGATTGACAGTGAAAGGGTTACGCAGACTGTAGTATCGGTATTGTGATGCAATAACAACAACAGTGAAGTCTTAAACTGTTTAATTTTGTAATAAATAAAAGCACATTATAGCACGACTTGTGAAGTTAAGTTTTAAAAACGAAGTAATTCACAAATACAGTACGAAAACGTGTCTCTTACAAAAGTATAAAATTGCACCAACACATCACTTCATACATATATTACAGAAGAGTGGCGTTAGTTTTTCCGTTGAAACTAAACCAACACAATGTAATAAAATATAGAGATTGACAAGTTATTCAAAAGTTAAATGTCGCAAACAATATTGAGCCTGGTCAGACCAAGGGTTAACCGGGCTCTGATCTGACTCCAAACTGTTTGCAGTGGACATTGGATGCTATCGGGACAGAATAACGTATATTCCTTGTATTCATGTACATGTATGCCTCGGTCGTATTACACTAATCTACGGTGGAGAAGACGTAGTTCTTTTCCGTTTAAACGCAATACACGTACAATGTTATGATGCAAATGATAGTTTTTTCTGACTATTCATGTTAATTTGAGTAGCAAACAGTTAGGAGCTTGATTAGACGCCGGGTTACCGGATGTCTGATCTGGCTTTAAACTGTTTTGCAATGAAAATAGTAGTATTGGCGTAAATGTGTTTATTGGGAAAGAATAATGTCTTCTCCAGCCTATGTCAATAAGTGAAGTATACTTATAACAAGTGTGGGCAACCACAAATTAACTTATTATGCTAAGCGTGACTTGGCTAACATTTGCATACAGTTTTAATCTAGATCAGACAGCGCAACGCGTCGTCTGATTATATTGCAAACTGTTTTGTACTTATACTTAACTGTAACCTTAGTTTAAAGCATATAAGTTTATACATGTACATGTTTAAACTTGTTTCGCAGACAACGATTCAGCATGATAAGTGCTAAAAGACTATGTACTTAACCTAATAGTGTGTGTCTGTGGGTTGTTGTTTGCAAAGAAACTAAAATTACTTATTCATAGCTTTGAAGAATATGTTTTAAAGAAAGAATAGAAGCTTTCTGTTTCATCGTCACATTGCTTAAAGCTGTCACCTGACTTGCATACAATCAATTCACCTTCCTGTAAGTGGTAGTTTTATAGAGGTTTTGCCTCAGTTTCAATCCAGCAAAACACGGCCTACCAATAATGTGAAATTTCAACATACAACAACCTCTTAGAACAAAATCTATCAAAATTAGTGGCATAATCCTACTGAAAAATAGTCAATAATATGGTTAGCGCTCTTTTTTCAAACCAGAGACGTTTTTCAGTGCAAACAGTTTGAATTGTCAGATCTGGCAATGAGTTACGCAGCGCCTGCTCAGGCTCTAGACTGCTTTACGTTAAGATACACCCATAATTGCCTATTGTACACTAAAGTAAACGTTAGCAAAGTTAACCGTAAATTGCGGAGTCTCGTTATGGTCTGCGCTGTTTATAATTGTACAGTGGAGAATCTGTTATTCTTTCCCGTTTAAACGCAAACGTACGCAAACGCAAAGCGCTAGAACAACTTTTGGGCAATTCTGATATTTCATGTTTATCTTGGTGGCAAACAGTTTGGAGCCTGATCAGACGCCGGGTTACCCGGCGTCTGATCTGGCTCCAAACTGTTTGCACTGCAAATAATAGTTTTAGCGTAAACGCGTTTATTGGGAAAGAATAACACATTCTCCACTGTAAATGACATGATCTGCTGTATGAACAAATATTGCAGTGTCTTTAGATTAACATTGTGCTTATGTTTAGTAAAGAAGATGTTTTTCTTTCCCGTAAGACGCAAACGAAACGCAAACGCATCGCAAAAGACTAAAAATATAACATGTTCTGAAAAGTGTTGATGATTTTTTATAAACATGAGTTGCAAACAGTTTGAATCCAGCTTGGTCGTCGACTATTGAACAAAAACATACCAGTGCCTACATTCAGTTTATATACCTACTAGTGTAACTGTTATTTATGCATTTATAAAATAGTGGAATCATATTACAATGTATATGTATAAGCGTGCTGAAGGTAAAAACAACATATAAGCCGAGCTGTTGTAACAGAAAAACACCTCTTGAACGGTCTAGACATATGTCATTCACCACGATTTAAGCCCCTATTCCAAACAGAGTCACGTTGTTTGTTCATTGATTTTGTCAACCGTATAATATATTCACCGTCGCATTCCTTGAATAATCCTATAAACAATCGTGAACACAGCTAAATATTTCCGTGATGGAACTCATAGTCCTCTTACTTACACCCAATGGTCGAAGACCTTAGGTGACAATACGCATAAGCTAAATATGAAATATCTGTGCAGAAATGGGCCCTCCAAACAACGACCCTCATTACAACGACTCGTGTCGCAGTTCCCTTAACACGACAATTATATCTAAAGCTTTTACTGCTTTAATATAATCTGCTTAAAGTTGTCGTATGCTGTTTTTCTCAAAATTACATATTATATATTCTTAAGGAAAAAAACTTAATGACGAGTGACAAACAGCTTGAATCCAGATCAGACGCCGAAATACGCGGCGTCTGATCTGGATTCAAGCTGTTTGCAAACGTAAGCGGATTTCCCTCCCTCTAACGGCTCCCTCCGAACAACGTACATAATTATTGTCTCCCATTGGATGTCGTTGTAGAGAGGGGGCGCTGTAACAAAATATTAACAAATCGAGGATTACAATAAATGTCCCCTATTTCTACCACTAACGCTAATACTTAGTCGATGGTGTTGTGGACAGATGAAAGCCTAAAATAATATGAAAGTTCAATAGGCAATACATTCGGAAGCTCATCCTGGTTTTATGCAGCTATGTGTCAACAACCAAAAACTGTTTTTTCTGCGAGAAGTGGTAATAAGGGAAGTTTATTGTATATAGTCGATCTTAGACACCCGAAACCATTTAACCAGATTTTGCCATAATTCTACAGTTAAATGTTATTATCTAGACCTCGTTTAAGTCGAACATATCATTATTTCAAAGTAAAAACGTGTCTTTGCCTCATTTTAACCTTGAAATACGGATGTGTTCTACATGAGCACATTCGAGACTTCGACTTTTGATTAAATTTACAACACAGTTTGTAGCACAATAATTTAATCATCAACATCTATGAGATAATGCCACTTTGCAATCATTTCTCCTGCATTTTCGATAGCCTCCTGCCAATGTCCATATTGACTCACGTCCGTTGCTAAGCTGCCTAAAACCACATTTCCAATGACGTCATCACTACGTAACCGCTCATGGTCAAACATGGTTAAGCTTATGGTCGTTGCGTCTAGATCATCTTGTTTTGTAACAATACTAACGCTAAATGTTTCTTCGAAGGCTGGGTTTGCCGTCTTCTTTTGCGTCGTTGTTTGTTTCTTGGACACTGGTCGATTGCCCTGTGTCACTTCTATCCGAACGTATGGATCTGCCAAAAACAAAGAATAAATGTAAACAAATCTTCTGTAAAATATTCATATCTAAAACTCCGGACCAAAGAATATCTATCACTTTAGATATTACTGTGGTTAATAAGGAAATAAAAAGGTTAAACTGGAAAGAGCGCAGGCTGATGCCAAACAGATAAATAAGAAACCAATGAATACCCTGACCCGTCATCTCCTTAAGGATACGTCTGGTCTGAATTTAGAAAGCGTTACCTTCCATTAGTAGCAGGGGAAGGGTTACAAAGCTGCACAAAGCTTGGTCAAATTGAGGTTCGAATCTAACGTTGTAAGACTTTGTCAGGTACCCTATGCCCTTATGTACATGTATATGGAAATAACATTGTTTACCCTTTTCCCCCATAGAAGTGCTTTTTAGCGCACTTAGTTTATCTATCCTCTGAATAAAAAGTTCAAATCTATACAGTCATGAAACGTGAACAAAAAGAAAATATTTCTATATCCTAACTTAAAGTGGTCTGAAAGTAAAGCAGAATGCGTCTTAATGCGCATTTTGTTTTATTTTCAATCTGCTTTAAGTGGGCATTTGTCTTCTAGACTACAACCAGGCTATAGGTTAATTGATAAAACTGAACAGTTTGACAGTTTACAAACGATTCGTTGATGGTGACATGTTGTAGCCAATAGCAGAATGAATGAAGTGGAAAACCCGTTATTTGGTATTATTATAGTTCAATACTCAAGTAACTTGAAGAAACCACCTGTCGTAAATAACGAAAAACTAGGGAGAAGACCATAACTAATGCTGGTAAAAATAGGGACCAACCATTTATTGGTTTACGCAAGTATTGATTTCTGAATCATTAAAACCAGTTTATTAAGAAAAGCAATTACTCGGAATATACGAATATAGTTTGGAATTAACAACGACGTTCAACACTTTTTAAAACACAGGCGAACCCCGATAACTGATAACCCAAACGCCCTTTAGTCGAATGCAGTGGAGAAGATGTACATATTTCCCGTGTAAACGCAAACGAAACGCACGTTTCTTGTACGCATTGCATTAGAATGTAGAAAATCATACCTTTTTGACATTTATCATGTTTTATTTTAATCCGAGTTGCAAACATTTTTAGCCTGATTAAACGCCGGGATCTAATCTGTCTCTAAGCTGTTTGTAATGGAATTATAAGCTTTAGCGCTAATGCGTTTATTGGGGAAGAATAACGTCTTCTCCCCTGTATACCCATATTTCAAAGTTAAAACGTGATTAATTTGAGTATAGCATGTACATGTAACAGCGTCGATCCTGGCACATGTACATGTAAGAGGCCAAGTAGTCCTGCGACTGATTAGTCAACAAACCGTTTGCAATGGACTCTAGTTTTTCGAGAAAACAGTTTGGCCCGTTAATGGATATCGTCAATTATTTAAGTATTTTAACAAACAGTGTTGACCCGGATTAGATGCCACAACTTGCGGCGTCTTGTCAAAAAGCGTCACTGTTTGCTTTTTCATATGAAATGATCTGCTGTACGGGCAGCCACTACGGTGTCTTTATTTCTATAATCAAATCCTAGCAAAACTGATGTGCTCGAGGGACGAATATTGTCTTTAAAGCATCCATGTATATATTTTATGAAACCTTATGACACTCATATGGGGAGTAGATCTTTAAAATGAGGCATTAATGGGTTTGCGCGTTTTCTCTTTCATTGCCAGCGACGTCAAAAGGCGACTTCGCAAACAGTTTTGATCCTGTTCAGACACCGCGTAACGCGGCATCTGATCCGGATCCAAATCGTTTTACACTCGTTTAGCCATTTCTTTAGTCAAAACAGCAGACAACTATACCAAAGCAGACGATATCATGGAGGTAAGAGGGTTACATTCCAAGTTGACTCTTTAGGGTTGCTGTTTAGAATATATTGCAAAATGTCAAACAGTTTACATCCTTATCAGAGGGCAGCAGACGAAGAGTTAATTGAACAGAATAACGTTTCGCTGTAGATACCTGGGGGTCCAGTGATTGGGTGTTGGGGTAACTGCCGGGCCTGGTCAATATGGATCTTGACAATTCCTTGTACGTCATCAAACATAAGTCCAACACCAAGATATCCAAGCTCCTTAAAGACACCAAATGTAAAACATTAGAACTAATTATAAAATATGTCTTAATGTTTCCTCCCTATAACGACTCCCTCTGAACAGCACACACAATCTGTGTCTCTCATTGGGTGTCGTTGTAGAGAGGGAACACTGTAATCATAAAACATATGTGCTAAATCATCTGTTTGCTGATTTATGTAAAAGTACTATTTATGATTAAATTGAGAACTAGCAAAGAGCAACATAATACTACAGAGTGCAATGTGAACATTTATAATATTTTACATGTCCCAAATGGTGTAACATATTGGTTCTCAAGATATGGAATTTTTTTTATCTAAATGAAACCGTATTATACGTAATAAAGTTCAGATAATTATTCTCTACATGAAAAACGTTCTAGAATCTATGATTTTTACCACCCGAACATCCACACTAAATCCCTCTCACTCTCTCTGTCACTCGCAGCTTCTCTTCCTTTCTTTCACGCCGTCTGAAATTGTGTCTCTTTGCCTGTCTCCCCCTTTGACTTTCACAAATAGATTCTTGTTTTACAGCATCTGGAATTTGTATGTAATTCTACATTTATTTGTCCAGTTATCTTCTAGCCTAATCATACAATGTAAAACCAAATGGCAATTTCTTGAAAATGTTGAAGATTCCTGTAGGTCTTAACGTGTTCTCGATTGTATATATGAGTCACGGTCGTAAAGCATAATTTTATACACCGACGTTAGTACACAAATACAGTGGAGAATGTGTTATTCTTTCCCAATAAACGCGTTTACGCTAAAACTATTATTTGCAGTGCAAACAGTTTGGAGCCAGATCAGACGCCGGGTAAACCGGCGTCTGATCAGGCTCCAAACTGTTTGCCACCAAGATAAACATGAAATATTAGAATTGTCCAAAAGTTGTACTTTTCATCGTTTTAGTGCTTTGCGTTTGCGTACGTTTGCGTTTAAACGGGAAAGAATAACAGATTCTCCACTGTATATATATACTTATATAAACATTTACACTATGATCACATATACCATGTTTTAAATAATTGAATATATGTTATGAACAATTAATGTCCTGAACACATCTCAGATACTTTCTTGTTAAATTTTCAGGTGTTTCTAAAGTTATTCTCCTAGAGATTTTTGAAAATCCCTTAAAACATGTAGCCCAGAAAAGCTAAATCAAGGTCCTGTAGACGCTTTCTATTTTCATCCTCTTTTAAGCTGGAAATCTCTGAATGTGTTCAACCTTGAAAATTTAAAGTAATAATTTCAGTTTCTACTTAAGTCACGTCCATGTTTGACTATTTTGGGATATTTTTTTAAAATAGAATTCAACATGTGCAGGAGCCCCTGATCTGCAATTTAACTGTTTGCTTCGGACAAGTTTATATTATTTACATATATTTCTAAGTGATAAATATACTCGTCGCCAGGGCTCCGTGAGTTAAAGACTGTCGATAGGTCTTCTATTCATCTACTGGTAAACATATGTTTTAGACATTCTATGCACGAAATTTACATGTTAACAGATGAATCGTGTAACTGACTTTCGCCTCACTGCACATGCCTTTTCAACGTATATTCAATGCCGTAGATAAAGATCTATTAAAAGACAACAACAGATCTTTCAGGTCATACAAAAATTCTCCATTGGTTCTATTTAGATATTTCCTGTTCAAGTGGTCTAACGAAGCAGGTGTATTGATTAAAACAGAGCTTGGAAGTGTACAGTCCGTACATACAGTACGTAAATTCCTAAGCGACGTTTATTGCTTTCATTTATTAAAACATAGCATGACTCAACACAGGACACAAGTAATGCAGAAAGCTCCTGTAGGAGCTTTCTGCATTACGTGTGTCCTGTTTTCAGCACCGGCTGACTTTAAAGATTTTAATTATTCCCAATGGGTTAGTCGCTTTTATAAATTGTACTGTAGTTCTCTTCAAAGAAACTCATTTACTGAAAGCTGCTACTATATAGTATATATACAATCGATAATGCGCTTATAGTCATTAGGTAAGCATGAAAGCTCGACTTGTTCCCAAGAGAGCGTATCCTCTCAGATGTGAGAAGTGGTGATCTGATATCATCATTTTATTGTGGTTAACAAACAAGTGGGCAAAATGACAACCTTATGTATTTGGAGAAATGTAATTAACACAAGGTAGTTGATGAAGATAACGAATCAGGACACCAACAGCTGACAATGGAGAAGACGTTATAAATTCCCGTTTAACCCTTTCACTGCCAAAATTGTCTTAAGATATTTACCCCTTAACCATTTCATTGTAGTCTGTTTCAGTTGTGTTGTCTGCAATGTCGTTTTAAAGTGAAAAAATAAGGCAGTATGACTCAAGACATTTCGAAACGAGTGTCAAACAGTTTGGATCCTGATCAGACGCCGCGTGACGCGGCGTCTGATCAGGATCCAAACTGTTTGCAAACAAGCTTTGAAACGCGATTTAGAGTGAAAGGCTTAAATGCAAGGTAGAAGGGTACATGTAGGTAAAATGGAATTTTTGAAAATGGTAACCACTCATTTTAAATTCAGTGGAAAATAGTTTGGAGCCTCTGATCCGTCTGATCTGGCTCCAAACTGTTTGCAATGAAAATAATGATTTTCATGTAAATGCGTTTATTTGGAAAGAATGACGTCTTCTGCATTGTAAGATCAAGAATTGATGTCGGGTAAGAAACGGAAACTCTGGTCAAGATATATACTATTTGCAGTGGCACTGAACAAATGTCTGTTGCTACTGTAGTTTTATTGATTATTACTAGTGACACACAAGGGTAATAAAATCAAAAGGCCGTGTCGAAATGATATGCACAACGGAGCTGTAACCCTTCTACTGCTGTTAGCGTATATTGACACAATTGCAAACCGTGTAGACCCTCAATGAGCATTATGTTCAGGATCTTGATTGCCTTCTTAATGTATTTGTCTGTCTTGAGCCACTCTTTTCTGACGAACATTTTCCTGTCTTACAAGCAAATATAATAGTTAAAATTATACATACAATATTTAGCGGAGTATCCAGCAATAGAATAGTTAATTGTAGTCTATTTTAGAAGCTTTTATCACTGGCGTATATCTTCTTGTTTCATTTTTTTTAACAATTTCGCTGCAAGGCACTATAACACTAACATTAAAATATGTAAACAGTTTGGACCCAGATCTGTAACGCGGCATCTGATCAGGGTCCAAACTATTTTTTTTTTCAATGTTTCATCAGCTCAGAAAAATATATTTTTTCAAATTTCATAAGAAAAAGTCGACAAAACAAAACCTTGAAGCAGACTATATCACGGCAGTGACAGAGCTAGACGGGGTTATTATGTCAACGTGTCAGTGAAAGGGTTAATAGACTGTAACACAGCAAATCTGCCAACTACGGTCACTCGAACTAGGATCACTTTATCCTCCCTAAAACTTAGAATGGACATTTCCAATTTCCAATAAAGCTAAGTCCGGTTTTCACTATTCTGAAGATTGGTTTCTACAATATTGCATAACTACAAACAGTAAATACCCTGATCAGAAGGTACATTTACTGCCATGGTGCTGAATAAAGGTTCTGTCAACACAAAATGGAATGTTGCAAACAAAGAGTTTGATTCGGTACAATATGATAATTATTAAAATTTTAATACGCCCTTAGCGGGCGGCATTGTGATAAGTATTTGTAAATATGTACGTATAGTACATATTCTTGTTCTTGTTTAATCAAGAGACACCCAGCTATCTCATTAAAACTCTAAGTGTATGACATATATCTTATACAGTTGCATCGCATTAATGTACAAGGGTGAAAGCAATTTATTTCTCAATAAACGCGTTTATGCGAAACTAAATGTTTCTATTACAAACAGTTTTGAGCCAGATCAGACACCGGGAAACTCTGGAATGTGGCCAGGCACCAAACTGCTTACCTCTCAGATGATACTGAATTGATAGACATTTCGAAGAATGTGAATTTCTACGCTTCATTGCAATGTGTTTGCGTTTCGTTAGCGTTTAAATGGGAAAGAATAAAATCTTTTCTGTATGACGATCATTGAAAGGAAGTCTCAAGTTCGATATTACAGTGGATAATATGTTATGTTTGTCCTGTTTTAACGCAAACGAAACGCAAACGCATTGCATTTGAATGTAGAAAGTTATAACTTCTTGACATTTTTCACGCTTTATTTAAATTGAGTAGTAAATAGTTTTGAGCCTGATCAGACGCCGGGTAACGCGGCGTCTGATCAGGCTCCAAATTGTTTGCAGTGGTAATAATTACTTTAGCGTAACGCGTTTATTTGGAAAAAATAACCGTTCTTTTCTACTGTAACCCTTATCCGGCCATTATATCGTTTACTCTAAAAATTGTCGTCCGTAAAACATATTCGATAAAGATTTATATACTTTTAATCATAGAAACTTACGAGTGTCAATCAGTATGGATCAAGAATATATGCTGAGTTACGGGATGCCTGCTCTGGATTCAATATGTTTGCAAATGAATGTACCAGTCAAGTCGCGATCGGTAGTATAAGGTTAGATGATGGCGGGCATCTGATGTCAGGATACAGATCGCATATCACATGTAAGTCTGGTTAAACATGACAGCTTAATGCAGTAAAAGTACAATGACAGCTGAAAGCAGAATGGATACGACAACTGACAGCTTCATGTTGGATGAAAACATAACCGTCTATAATGTTCATTTGAGTAGACATCTTCGACTTTTCTTTTCTCAATGATCAAATGCATGTAATAACGATTTTATTGTATTACATGTATAAGAACAGGAGAGAAGAAGTTACGTTTATTCTCTAATAATTTAATATTGTTTGTTTTCATTACATTTGGTTAGCTGTGATTGGCTGTATTTTTTGTTTCATAACTCCAGGAAAAAAATAAAATTCAGGCCACGCCTTGACAGGACTACTTTCCCTTAGTCCAACTGCTCTTCACAAGCGTTGCATGAAGCAGGATGCCAAATGACGTCATTGACGTCGGCGTTACTACATAACAACGTCGCGTTTTGGCGGAAAATATATATGGCGGAGGGACTACAACACACGTTTTGAAAGCGTTAAAAAAGAACATTCGCGTCAGATTCTCTATTTAACTACTTTCATAAATTCAGAAGTGATATTAAATTATAAGGAATAATTCGGAATATTTATTTTATTCATACCTCCATGAATACAATAAATATTCGAATTATTCCTTAACCAATAAGCCCATTTGTACTAAAGTGTTACAGTAGAAAATACGTTTTTCGTCCCGTTTAAACGCAACCGGAAACGCAAACGAAAAGCAATAAAACGTAGATAAAGACAACTTTTCGATAATTATGACTATTCATGTTAATCTGAGTGGCAACTAGTTTGGAGCCTAATCAGACGCCGGTTTACCCGGCGTCTGATCTGGCTCCAAACTGTTTGTACTGGAAATATTAGTTTTAGCGTAAACGCGTTTATTGGGAAAGAATAACGTGTTTTCTCCACTGTATGCCAGTTACCAACGTATTGCAGCTAGACACTCCGCTCATTGTTTGTCTTGCACTTTATGTTTCTAACATGTTTTGCATTGCATTCGCCATCCTTTTACTTAATCTTTCCACCATAGAAGCGCCTTTTAGCGCATTTAATGTATTCCTCCACTGAAACAATCTGAATCCTAGCTGATGGAAGCTCAGCAGGCTGAACGTAGAGTAGAATGCGATTTAAAACATGTTATGGGGCAATGTTTTAAGTTCATAACGCCTTCCCCACTGATAACCATCGACACAGGGAGTTTCTGCAGACGACACTTGTTGCAGATACCACTTCGTTATTCCCATAGGCACAGATCGCTTGTAAAAGGTGCCGTCTGCAGAGATGATTAAATGACATGTTCTTTTAGAGAAATATCACCTGAATGTCAAACAGGTTGGATCTAAATGAGACACAATTTGAATCAATTGTTTTGCAACAGTTACCCGGTTTGGACTAACAGCTACCATAAACAAGTTAGGTTTTCTAGATTTGAATTTGTTCTTTCATTCGTCGGTCATTATAAATGAATTTTAAGTTGGTACAAAGTGATTCTGTCCACATTTGATATACACTGTTTGATACGTTTCAACGTCACATTTTATATGCAATACCAAAAGAGGATACAATCATTAAGTTTTAAAAGAAATCAATTATCAAATCGACTTTACAAAACTGGCAAACATCAATAAAGTGTATAATTACATATTTCTATTGCAGGAAAAATCATAAACGTAGTATTGAAAGATATAATATATCTTGGCGACTGAAAAAGGTATCTTAAAAGAATTGCGCATAAGGTCCCTTACCTGGTACATGTATGCGTCTATATCTAAAATAAGTGTGTTCATCGCAAACGGTTTGAGCCTATTTAAAACTCTTTGCATTTGAAATACTTTCAAAAATTTGATAAACTCGTTTTTTCGGAAAAAAAACCGGCCTCTCCGCTACAAATCTCCTTCACAGAGTGTACTCAAATGCCAGTATTTTTGGCATACTTTTTCGAGTTTGAATTTTAAACAATAATAAAGACCCATTTAAGTAAGAAGTAATTGTTTGTAAAACTGTCAAATATTATATGCTATATCTAAAGGAAAAACAATACTAGGAACGGATCTTAATCCATTTCGTGTACTTTTAATCATAATTATGAAGATGAATTCCATTATTATACTTATTGCAAGTATCTACATTGTACGGAACACTGTCATCCAACCGCTGCTGAATATTGGAATTTAAGATATGCCTGTTCTTGTATATATCATAGTTCTAAACAATACGACACTATAAAGGTAGCACCTAACCGACGACAGAGCTGGTAGTGCAAGAGAGCGCCGCACTGCAGAACAATGCTACCTCATACATGAATGTGACTTCAGGTGTCGGCCTGGTCTAATTTCGCCCGATATAATCTATAGTAAAATGCATAACAATTCCGTTCTGGTGGAAATGACCACAAATAACCAGTTTTCATCACGAAAACCATTCAAACTCACCCACAGGCAACACCAAACATTGCAAATATTGGCAACTGTTTATTTCAATGTACTATTTCTAAGACCACAACGACCCGAAAGTGATTCCTGACCAGGCCGATACATTCACTGGTATACGCCGAATCACTCTTGGAAGTTGGGGAATCCTTGGGCAAGTTCGCACGAGCAATGATAGCTGTAGACGCCTTTTAAAATTGGCTGCGTACTGACGATTGACGTTGTATTTTAAATAATTCAGATAGCGTCTACATGTCAATGTCCTTAGGCTTAACTAACCATGTTACTGCCAGCGTGCCAACGGCTTGAGAAACTTGTGCATTTAGTCTACAGTTTCTGAATTTAGGTATTGTACCTGTAAATATATCTAAGCAATTTCATGTACTAAAATGTTTTGATCCTAACCCGACGCAGTTTCTTAAAACCTGTTTGCAAATAGCTATGAAGCTGAGGTTATGTGGTGAACTCGCGTCTAAAAACACTTACTTTGAAATCATAGGACGTCTGCAACCACTGTTGCTTACTATTTCTAATAGATTGAAACGTTGAAGTTATTTTAGTGTCCAGCAAGTCGGACTTAGATGCGACGCTAAACTACAGTGGAGAATCTGTTATTCTTTCCCGTTTAAACGCAAACGTACGCAAACGCAAAGCACTAAAACGTAGCAAAGAACAACTTTTGGACAATTCTGATATTTCATGTTTATCTTGGTGGCAAACAGTTTGGAGCCTGATCAGACGCCGGGTTGCCCGGCGTCTGATCTGGCTCCAAACTGTTTGCACTGCAAATAATAGTTTTAGCGTAAACGCGTTTATTGGGAAAGAATAACACATTCTCCACTGTATACTGGCGTACATGTATCATCTCTAGATCCAAAACTGTTTGCAAAAAAGAATCACGATTTCTTCGTTAGAGTGCATATATTTAATTAACCTTTTTCCTGTCGTTATATAGTCAACTTTGAAAATGTCATCTTCCGTCTAAAACAGATCAAACAAAGAAAGTCGATACGAGCGTCAAACAGTTCGGATCCAGATCAGAGGCCGGGTTACCCGGCGTCTGATCTTGATCCAAACTGTTTGCAAATGATAAAATTACTATAATTGGTCTCGACAGTGAAAGGGTCAAGACCAAGCCTACAGACACTTCAGCTTAATTAAAGAGCTTTGGTTTCCTTATTTAGAGTCCGGCGCGTTTAATGGAATAAATTAGCGTAAACATGAGCGAGAAATGCAAATTCGACTTAGCCGTGCACTTGACAGCAAATCGAATAGGCTGGAACGCGTAAGGTTTGTGTCCGGACTTAACTCAATTATGTCTGGTTTATTTAAATGAATTATCTCACTGTAGTAGTTGGAACGAGCCTCACATCGCCGAATATAGGGATGTTTTGAAGATTATTGTCTATAAACATTAACATTGGTATAATGACGAGTCAAAACGATGACTCTTTACTACTTTATTCGGCAGATGGCTTCTTTAATGTAATATGCATGTAGGTGAAAGTTGATTAAAAAAGTAAAACTTCTTGAGAGTTACTTAAAGAGATACATTGAGCGGTGAAGGAATAAAATGTTTAAGAACGACTTGTTGAACGTTGTTACTAGTTAGTTTAAAACTTAGTATCAAACCTGTTTGCAACCTGATCATAAGTAACATGGCGTTTAGATCTATTTCAAACTACTTGCAATGACAATAAGGTTTCTAACCATAAACGCGTGTACTGGGAAAGAATAACGTCTGTTATACGTATATACGTACATTGTTTTAAAATTGCCCCAAGCAGCTACAGGCCTGACGTTCCAGACACAATGTGTCTTCATCAGGACTTCACCGTAATTGATTTCAACCAGCTGGGACTGGAATCTTTCAGACGCGATTTAAATTGAATCAATTTTACTTACAGTCCTTTACACTTTTATAGAGAAGACGATATTATTTTCAAATAAATCCGTTTACGCAAAAACAGTTATCTATTTATTATTGCAAACAGTTTGGAGCCTGATCAAAAGCCGGATAACTCGGAGTCTAATCATGCTCCAAACTGTTTGCCGATTAGATTAAAATAATTGTTTGAAATCATGAAGGAATTCTTATATTTTGCATATCGTTACATGTTGTTGGCATTTTGTTTGCGTTTAAACGAGAAGGAATATCACCTTTTCAACTTCAAGTTCAATAAGGAATTGATATCACAAGTTATCTCATATCTTGGTATTTACATGTGCTGCTGACATTTACATAAGCACCAAAAAAGGCAACAATAACTTTTACTTCAAAAGTCTCTTGTTGATAATTTCTCTGACTGGCCCACTGAACCTTCAAATACAAATGTTTACTTAGTGGAAAAGATGTTTTGTTTTCCCAATAAATGCGTTTACGCTAAATGTTTTTCCATTCAAAACTGTTTGTTATTAAGATTAAAACGCTCATTCAGAATTGTCAAAAAGTTTTCATGTTCTACATTTTAATATTTATTCAGCATCAGATTCCATTAAAGCAAGTCTATTCGTCAAAGTTAAGGCTGTTGTTGTCCTCTGAACTGGGTCCACACGTTTTGATTAGGAAATGTGTACTCTGCACAGGTACATTGGCGAGTTTGCTCATCACTAGGACTCAATGATTTAACTCTTTCATGATAAAATTCGTCTAGCGTTTTTTTTTACCTCTTTACCGCCATAATGTAGTCTGTTTCAATATTGTTCTCTGCAATATCGTTTTAAAGTGAGAAATTTCGAAAAGAGTGTTAAACAGTTTGGGTCCTGATCAGACGCCGCCTTATGCAGCGTCTGATCAGGACCCAAACTGTTTGCAAAAGCGGGATTTTTTTGTCATTGAGAAAGGGTTAATACCAATTTGTTGTTTTGTTGCATTCATAGTTTTTAGCAACTAATTTAGAAAAAAAAACTAATAAAAAAAAGAGAGCAATGTTTTGCATGTGATTTCAAAAATTATACAAACCCCTTTGGTGAGAAACAAAATCATATCCTTTTTTATTTGATTAAAATGTTCAAGAAAATTCACGCCGCAGTTACATTTCAATCAAAACGTTGTCCAATTTACAGGAAACATATTTGATTATCAAAACGAGAAAGAAAACCTCTCATATTATTAGAGACACATCTGCTTTATATCCGTATCGATTTATTTTTTAATCCCTCAGCTCATCTGAAAATCTGCGTCTGCTTTCATTTCCCAAAATTAAAAGTTTAAGTGAATCGACAAACATAATATCGTAATGAGTGTCAAACAACTTTGATCTTGGTCAGATGCCGTGTTCCACGGATCGAAACTGTTTGCTAATAACAATTTCACTATGGGAAAGGCAATGAAGGGGTATAGGGCAGCGTTTTCTGAATGTTACAGTGGCGAAAACGTTACTCTTTCCCTATAAACGCGTTTACGCTAAAACTAATATTTCCATTGCAAACAAATGGGAGCCAGATCAGACGCCGGGTAACCCGGCATCTGATCTAGCTCCAAACTGTTTGCCACTCAGATTAAAATTAATAGTCAGAATTGTCTTAAAATTGTGCTTTTCTCAGTTTGATTGCATTGCGTTTCGTTTGGGTTTAAACGGGAAATAATAACGTTTTCTCCACTGCTTCAGATGTTTCCTTGTGTGTTAACCCGTCGCCCTACAATGCCGTCTGCCTCAGAGTTGTCGTCGGCAATTGTTTCAAACTTAAACCTGGCACCAGTTTAGCTTAATGTAAGAAATCTTACAATGAGGGTCAAACATATTGGATCCTAATCGGACATTGCATTTCGCGGCGTCTGCATTAGGTCCAAACTATTTTCAAATTATTAAAGTAGAGAAAACGTTATGCTTTCCCAATAAACGCGTTTACGCTAAAACTATTATTTCCATTCCAAACTGTTTGTCACTTAGATTAAAATAAATAGTCAAAATTGTCAACAAAAAGTTATTTTCTACGTTTTATTGCACTGCCTTTGCGTTTCGTTCTCGTTTAAACGGGAAAGAATAACGTTTTTTCTCCATTGTATGACGTCGCGATCCTTATTCTGAAACGTCAATTCGCTCAACAGAACTCAACACCTTTCAAAGCTCTGTCAGTTGCTACATTTTATGGTATTGCATTTGCGTTATGTATCGTTGGCACAATGGCCGCTTAAACTTCAAATGGGCACATTCAATTTCCAAGTAAATTGAATGTGTTTGACTATTTAGGGTTGATGCTTTTTAGCAAATTATTTTAGAATTACGAACAGACCACGTTTAGAGAATTCCATTATGATAGTATGACAGATACATGTAACCTATGCTCTGCGTGTACACTGTTTCAACATAAACCATGAACCCTTCACAGATACATGGTTTGTATAAAGGACGCGTATATCTATACGTGTTGCTTTTGTTAAATGCATAAACTAGAATAGTACATAAATATGAAAACTTGATGATGATAAAAGTTTAACATATAAAACCCTAGCGATGTGTATTCTCATCCTTTATAAACAGTGTACCTGTAGAGAGTACTCTTGTCCTATGATAACAGTGTCAATCTAGTTTTGCGGGATCGACCCTTCTGACAAGGGTGTGCATTGCTTGTCATTGTACACTATACTGTAAAAATCAGCTCTTAATAGTAAACAATCCACCAGCCTTTAATGAAAATTGGAATTGTCCATTAATTGTTTCAGGGTTGAATTAATTAAACGAGAAAGTTCAACGCTTCCTTCACAGTAACACGGTGGAAATCCAATTTCTACTGAAGTATACAATACCAATTTAGTTGAGTAAAATTGATATGTACCTTAAGGTTATAAGTAAAACTTAATTATTCAATTGAAGACAAAACAAATTAAGTCGACGCCAAACGCAATTACAATGCATTTTTGCAAACTGTTTAAATCGCAAGTAGAAGACTCTTTCATATATATTGGATCCAAATCAGACGCTGAGTAACTCGTTGTCCAATCAATATTATATAATTAATCATCTGCTATGACATATCTTCAATAAGATAGATATGGAAGAATATTTTATCTGTATTTTCGTTCAATTACATTTTCAAAATACGCTTTTGGCACTCCTGACAAGATATCTAAACCAAGATTAAAGTCAGTTTTCATTTACCCTTCAGACATGTAATCCTCTACAATGGGTAAGATAATATTATTTCCCGTTAAAGCGAAAGAGAAACGCAAACGCATTGAAATAAAATGTAAACAATGACAACAGTTGTTTGCACTTCTGACTATTGATTCTAATTTGAGTGGCAAACCGTTTGTAGCCTAATCAGACATCGGGTTACTCAATGTCTGATTTGGCTCCAAACTTTTTGCGATGGAAATAACAGTGTTCGCCTAAACGCGATTTTTGTAAAGGAATATAGTCTTATCCACTGTAAAATGGTTTTAGACGACAAGATGGAAATTGAAATCAATACGATGAGTAAAAACTAGCAGTACGCCATAGATACATGCACACCTTTTAACACGTTTAAATATATTCCTCCGCTGACAAAAATAGTTCAAATTTATACGGTCATGAATATACACCGTACGAAAAAGTTTCTATACTCTTATAGATGGTAGTATAAGACAGGTTAAACGTAAAGTTTGAACCGCAGTCTGGTTTATTTTACTTAATTTGTTTAATTTGTATTAGAATATATCGCAAAGTCCCGCTACATGTATTATATGTACTACTCAATAAAGTGTTTCCTCTCTACAACGACATCCGATGGGAAACACAGATTGTGTGTGTTGTTCGGAGGGAGTCGTTATAGAGAGGGAACATTTAGACTTGGTTTACATTTGCAAACAGTTTGAATCCAGATCAGACGCCGCGATTCAAGCTATTTGTCATTCGTCATTATATTTATTCTATCAAAATCTCCATTTTTACGTCATTTTGAAAAATAACAGCAGACGACAATTTTAAGCAGACGGTATTGTAGCAGTTAAAGCATAAAATATAATAGTGTTGTTTCGGGAACTGTCGCAAGCGTCGTTGTAAAGCGGGAGTCGTAGTAGGGAGGGCCGTTGTAGCGAGGGAGCACTGTAGTACGAAATGGCATGAGAACGACAACTGACACGTACACTGACAGTCATGATATCACCTGCTTGAACAATTAACACGTTTAAAATATGTTACACTAGTGAACACTTTATACTGTCCAGTTTAACGAAACGCAGACCCATTGCATAAAATATATTTGAATTATGTTATTATGGGCCGGAGGCTTTGAATTGCTAAATAAAATCATTGTCATCATTGACATCAATGAAATGTATAGATAATTACATCTTCTTGACAATTCTGACTATTTGATTTATTCTGAGTGGCAAAAAAGTATTGAACTTGATCAGACGCCGGATTACCAGGTATTTGATCTTGCTCCTAAGTGTTTGCAATTGAAATAGAATGTTTAACGTAAATGCGTTTATTGGGAAAGAATATACAGTGGAGAATCTGTTATTCTTTCCCGTTTAAACGCAAACGTACGCAAACGCAAAGCAATAAAACGTAGAAAAGAACAACTTTTGGACAATTCTGATAATCCACATTTATCTTGGTGGCAAACAGTTTGGAGCCTGAAAAGACGCCGGGTTACCCGGCGTCTGATCTGGCTCCAAACTGTTTGCACTGCAAATAATAGTTTTAGCATAAACGCGTTTATTGGGAAAGAATAACACATTCTCCACTGTACGTTATTGGTTCCCGTTTGAATGAAACGAAATGCAAACACAATGCAGCTTAATGTAGAAAGTGTTTGAAAATGTCGGCGAAATATTTCAATCTGAGTGGCAATCGGTTTGAAATCTGACCAGACGCTCTCTCCCCCGCGTTTGATCTGTACATGTTATCGAGCGAAATAATGGTTTAGGAAAAAACAACGTATTTCTCATTGTACACTGTCCGATTTCTTTAACCCGTTCTCCGGTAGAAGCGCACCGCTGAAGTAAGTACTTTGTTAGTTTAAACATATTTTATTCCATAAATATACATAGAAATGGGGTTGGGCCACAAGTTCTCACAACATTAGATTCGGCCCTTCCCCTTGTATCTAAACATTCAGACAATATATACAATGGCTCTAAACATATATAACTATTTAGTGACAACAAATAGAAGGAGTGGTAAGTAAGAGAAGAGAAGGAGAAGAAAAAAGAAATAGCTTACTAATGATACTTATAAAATAACTTATTTTATTTGAGTGACACCATTTGGATCAGTTGGTAGCAGCTGAACATGTACAGTTTGTCTTGTATCCAAAAGAAGATAACAAAGTAGTCTAATAGATGATGTAGCTCAATGCAGAACAAAACAACAATACAGAAAGTGGTTTATGTAAAAAAAAATAAAAGTAAACAGAACAAATCACATTTGGTAACATTAATCAAATGTGAAACGCTTTGTTTCTTTTATATATCGGTGTACAGCATCAAATATAACCATAGTTTCATCATTAGTTAAGTTGTTACACCCGTGCATTTAGTAATCTTGGGTTTAAAGGATGAAACGCTCTAATAGCATTGGAAAGTTTTATTCTTTGAGCATGGTATTTAGGACAGACAAAAAGGTAATGCTCTGCATTTTCTATTTGGTTACAGTGGGTACAGTTTGGATTGTTTGATATGTGATTATCATAAAGATCGATGTTCAAATTATTACAATTGTTTCGCAGACGTGCAATCATGACTGATAAATATCGGCTTCCATGTAAAAAGAAACATGGTATTTTGATTATGGCATGTTTAGTAATATTTTCTTTAAAACTTGAAATTGAAGGAGCATTCTTGAGAATATGTGCTGTATTATTCCATAATGTTATTGATGACGGAATACATGATTTACAAAATATTTCTGTCCTAGCAAAAGGAACAGGAATATCATTAGCGTTTCTTAAGTTATAATTTCGTTCTATTGGGATTCGAGGAAACAGTTAATTTAAGTAATCAGGCAGCATATTGTGAGTTGCTTTATACATGAAACAGAGACGTTTTATTTCGCGACGCTTTTCTAGAGATTGCCAACCACATTCTCTATACAAATTCTCAAGAGAAACAGAATGTGTTAGTCCTGTAACTATACGAGCAGCCTCATTTTGGAGCTTCTCTAAGGAATTTGATTGCTGCATTGTACAGCAATCCCAAACCTCAGAAGAGTATTCCAAAATTGGTCTCACGTAGGACATATAAATCTGGTTTAACGCATGTCTATTTAAATTAAATTTCAATCTACGCATTATGCCTACTACCTTTGAAGCAGATTTTAAAATGTTATCTATATGAGTATTTCAGTGTCCATTTGAATCAAGAGTAACGCCAAGATATTTATGGCTATCAACAAAATCAATATGTGTATTATCAAAGCGAAGTGATGGGAGGATTTCATAATTTCTAAGAGAAAAAAACATAGCTTCTGTCTTAGAAGGATTAAAATTTACGAGCCACTGATTAGCCCAGTGTGAAATAATATTGAGATCATGGTTTATAATACCTTCAATATCTTGAATTGAAGAAGCTGAATAGTATAATGAACTGTCATCTGCATATTATCTGGTTAAACTTAAAAGTGATTCTGCAATGTCATTAACATAAATAAGAAATAAAAGAGAGCCTAACACTGACCCCGGAGTACACTGATCCAAGTACTTTGTTTTATTACTCGTTCCAGGGCTTCCATAAGTTGACATAAAAAATCGTAAGATTTTCAAATTTGCATTTTTCAAGTGCGATTTACGAATCGTACATGTACCTTTACCCCATCGCCTGTTTCTAGTTATGTTGACATGTGGCTGATTAAAGCAGGCTGTAAGTAAAGCAGAATGCGCCTTAAGGCGCATTCTGCTTTACTTTCAGCCTGCTTTAAGCTACCATGTACTAGAAAAAATCCGAAGATTTAGGAAAAATCCGGAGATATGGCAGCCCCTGTCGTTTTAATATGTACTATATAATGCTAATAGACAGATATGTCTTTTATGAAATAAAACATAACAAAACTTTGTAGCATACAGTCATTAACATATACCATAAGACATATTATTTATATCCTAGCAGATGGTAGGCTGACATTAAAGCAGAATGCGCTCCATTGTTTCGCGTGTACAAGGATGTTGTTTTTATTTTAATCCAATTGGTACGGATTACCCACTTCAGAAGTTAAGGATGGGCAATGACTCCATTGTCTGAGGATATTTGGGAAAATGTCAAGTTGCATTAGTTCAAAAATGTTAAATCTGTCTACACAGGAAACGTCTTAATCTACTTACTTCCGCTTGTTGAAACATATATTCCAGTTGAAAAGACGTTAACACGGTTATACACTGGAGAAGAAGATATTCCTTCACAATAAACGCATTTACGCTAAAACTATAATTTGGGTAGTTTGGAGCCAGATCAGACGCCGGGTATCCCAAGCATAGGTCCTGTGAAGGGAACTGTTGCAAGGGTCGTTGTAAGGAGGGAGTCGTTATTTGAAGGGCAGTTGTAGGGATGGAGCACTCTATTTGCATCGCCACTGTAAAAACATGATGTGTTATCGTTTTGACAATTCTGACGATATGATTAGGTGAAATGGAAATAGTGTTGAGCCCGATCAGACGCAGGGGTTCTAGGTGTCTGATAAGGCTTCAAACAGTTTGCCATAGACATCTGCCTTTAACCCTTTCATGATCAAATTATTCGGGATACTTTTACCTTGTCACCGCTTTATTGTCGTCTGCTTCAATTTTGTTCTGAAATGACGTTTCAAAGTTAAAAAATAAGGCAGTATGACTGAAGAAATTTCAAAACGAGTGTCAAACAGTTCGGATCCTGATCAGACGCCGCGTTATGCGGCGTCTGATCAGGATCCAAAGTGTTTGCAAAAGCGTATTTAAGCGTCATTGAGAGTGAAATGGTTAAGAGCAATTCTCTGTAACCATCAACCTGGTTATATAGGGGGGTCGGCACGCATAGTCACCGATTTGCATGAAACTTACACCATTTGTACCTCTCTTTATGAAATGAAAAAAAATATCCCAAAAACTTATGTCCCATATCCGGTTGTCATGGAAACGTGAAAACAAGATTTTCGCCAAAAACCAGTGTTTTTGGTGAGTAAAATATGACAAACTCACATACTTTTTCACAGAAAACTGTACATATTTAATATAAACTGACATTTGTATGTTAGACTATGACACTTTGCCAATGAAATAGCATCGTAGGATTCAACTCAACATTACACCCAATTGGTAGACACGTGCGATCTTTAGGGGCCAATATACTGAAAGTGAGAAATCATGATTTTGGCATACTTTAAGGACTGGTAGAATATTTACGCATCCATGCTGAACTTGAATACGATCACTAATAACAAGTACCAAATGTGTTGTTTACGGTTTTGGAAAAACACCTTTGGGATTCAGGTTGCTAAGGGGGTAACCATGGCAACGAAACTATCAACTTTTTAATGTTGTAATTTCCTATGTAACTGAGCAGGATTGCTTAAAAGGTACCAAGATCACTCTGAAATTGCTATAACCATATATTTTAGTGTTATAAAATGAAAGTAGAAGACAACACATGCAGATATTAGTTGGTAACTATGGTAACCCCTGCCAAAAGAACGTAATTTACTGAAAATGTATGCCAAATTCAAGACTTTTGGAACGCAAAATACAGCAAACTATCAGAACTATTACACACTTTCTTAAATTAGTTTCATTATCAGGTTTGCAAGTTAGCACTGTCTTATAAACATTCACTGTTAAGATGAAAACGGAATTTGGTTGCCTTAGTAACCGCTCAAGGCAGTTTCTAAATAAGAGCTTATATCGAAAATGTAAGTCAAACTAGAGTTTTTTTTAAGGAAAAGTACAGCAACATATCAGAACCATGGTACCATAGTTTCATCATCAAACTTGATAGTTAGCAGTGTCGTATAAATTTCACTTTAAACATGAAATTAACATTTGGTAACCATAGCAACCACTCACAATGTATGCTAAATAACAGCATTGTATCGACAATATGTGTCAATTCCAGGTAATTTTAAGATAAAGTACGGCAACCAATCAGAACAATGGTTCTTTAGTGTCATTATCAGATTTGCAAGTTAACATTGTCATATAACATTCACTTTTGACAAAAAAGAAGAATTAGTTACCTTAGCAACACCTCACAACATTATCCTTTTTAAGAGCATCATATTGAAATAATGAGGCAAATTCAAGTTTTTGTAAATTTAACATACCGTAACCTTCCAGAACTATTGTACTTTAAGTTCACTATCAGATTTACAAGATAATATTGTCATAAAAATATTCACTTTTAATACGAAAAGAACATTTGGTTACCCTAGCAACCACTCACAAAATATTGAAAGTAAACAATTATTTTGAAAATACAGTCAACAGTTTGCGTTCTTAAAGGCAAAGTACAGGATTTGTACTTTAGTTTCACTATAAGGTTTGCAAGGAAATATAGTTATGTAACCGCTCACTTTTTACATGAAAAAAACATATTGTTACCATAGCAATCATTCACAATTAATGTTTTATCAGAGCAAAAAATTGAAAATTTGTGTAAAATTAAAGCTTTTATTGGCAAAGAACAGCAACTTATTACAACTATTGTACGTTAAGTTTATTATCAGGTTTGCAATGCATAAAAATAACTTTAGTTACCTTAGCAACGCTTATGATTTATGCTTAATAAGAGCATTTTATTGAATTTACGTGTCGAATTTGAGCTGGCTCATGGTGAGCTTTTGCAATTCTTGAATGTCCGGCGTTGGACGTCAAAAAATTAAGTGTTAACATTCTAGAGGCCACAATTTTTATCCAATCTTTCTCAAACTTGCTCAAATTGTATATTATAATAAGATTAATCTGGAAATCTGACAAATAGGTCAAGAGTTATCTACCCTTGAATTGCTGAAAATGCCATAGTTAATGGTGTTTACACTCTAGAGGCCACAAGTTTAATCCAATCTTAACCAAACTTGCTCAGATTGTAATACAACTATAAGAGTTCAGATTATTACAATTATGGTTGAAATCCGACAAATAGGTCAAGAGTTATCTACCTATGAATTGCAGAAAATGTCATATTTAACAGTGTTTACGCTCAAGAGGCCACACTTTTTATCCAATCTTTCTCAAACTTGTATGATATGAAAATGCCATATTTAACGGTATTTACACTCAAGATGCCGTAATTCCTATCTAATCTTTTTCAAACTAGCTCAGATCGCATATGACTAATAGAGTTTGCTTAAGGTTGATTATAGTTGAAATCGGACCAATATATTAAGAGTTATCTGCCCTTGCTGTAAATGCCAAATCCAAAAGCGTATAGAGACCACACTTTTTTATTCAATTTTTCTAAAACTTGCTCAGATTGTATATAACTATAAGTTCTAAAATGAGTTAAATTTTGGCTGAAATCAAATAATTAGGTTATTTGACATATTTTCAATATGTCAAATCCTGAGCTTGGAAACAACCTATTTAGTTGTAGGTTATTTGAGTTATCTGCCCTTGATGTATTGAAAATACCAAATCTGACAGTGTTTACACTCTAGAGACCACACTTTTAATCCAGTCTCTCTCAAATGCTCAGATTGTATATGATTATAAGGTATTGGATGAGTTTGAAAATGATTGAAATCGGACTAATTATTCAAGAGTTATCTGCCTTTGATGTGTTAAAAATGTCATATCTAACAGTGTTTACACTCTTGCAACTACAGTTTTGAATGGATCTGAATTATATTGGCACACAATGTATATATCTATACGTTCTCGAAGGAGTGCAATTATTTGCTGCAAGTTAACAATGTCATATAGTTGTTCAATTCTAACACTAAAATAACATTTGGTTACCTTAACAACCACGTGCATGTGTCAAATTTTAGATTTTAGGCAAAAGTACTGTCTATATATAGGTTGTTCCGTTACCAAATCTGCTTCATACAGGTTTAGTTATTCTCATTTCTATGTGGGATTAGTTCACATATATTTGCAAACAGTAAATACTCTGAAACAGATTATTGACTCATTTGACCAGGGACTGCACTGCTTGATTTTCTGAAATAATTTCTAAAAATATATAAAAAATATCATCTTCCGTCGATGTCTTGCTGGCGTGGAAGATTATATCATTGAAGTTGAAGTGAAAAACAGTCTAACATTCAAAATCAACTGGACATTTATCATCTAGCATGATGTCTCATCAATCATATTTTAAAATGCTACTGCAGACTGGCATGACAGTGAAGAGGCTGAAGCACAATGCCATTTAAAGCAATATGGAGGTGGGTCAGAAATTTCACAAGAATATTTCTGTTTAATTCGATCTTGCTTTAAGGTCTTGTTACACATAACGGTGTCTAAACACTACCACTGAGTAAAACACATTTCACAAAAGAAACGCGATACATCGTTCCTGCAGAACATATATTAAATGATAATACCGGTATATATGAGGAACTATACCATGTCAAGCTCAACTGAAAACGTCCTATACAGCGCTCCCTCTCTACAACTGTAGTATCGTCTGCTTAACGTTGTCGTCTGCTGTTTTCCTCAAAATAACATATTCGACATTTTGATATAAAAATACTTAATGATGAGTGACAAACAGCTTGAATCCAGATCAGACGCCGCGTAACGCGGCGTCTGATCTAGATTCAAGCTGTTTGTAAATGTAAACCAATTTTCCCTCTCTATAACGACTCCCTCCGTACAACGCACACAATCAGTGTTTCCCATTGGTTGTCGTTGTAGAGAGGGAGCGCTGTAATAGCAATTTTGACATCTGAAATCCATGTACAGTAAAGATTATCTGCTACGACCACTAATGTGAGTGTGTGATGTATTAGGTGTTTAAGACACGTAACTGCTTAAAGCAATTTGGTAATAAATTAGAAGACTCCTTTAGGAGCTTTCTGTTTTAATGTCACTTTGCTTTAAACTCACACCTGTCTTTTATACAACTACTTAACCTTCTATTTTTGGTCGAAATAGAGATGTGTTACTGTATTGAAAGAGACACTTTATAAGTATTTATCAGGGGCCCGTTTCATAAAACATCTTACGACAAATGTTGTCGTAAGTCAAAACTTTACAATACATTTAATCTCTGATTTCTCTATCTAATCCTGTCTTGTGACATCTTTTTGGAATCGTCTTTTCAAGACGATTCCAAAAAGATATCACAAGACAGGATTAGATGGAGAAGTAAATAATAATTCACTGGGATTTATAATCTGACTTACGACAACATTTGTCGTACGAACTTTTATGAAACGGGCCCCAGGAACGGTTTCAGTTATTCATCTGAAAGACTGATCATTAGAGTTCGCACACATATTGACGGTCAATACGTTTGTAAAGTGTGAGCTATTCTACGAGAAATACGCATCAGATAATGTTTTAACATGAAGCAATATCAGAAGCCACGACCTACAGTGCAATCTACGAGAATGCTAATAAATGACTGTTTGACAGATAATGTCAACAGATAATGTACACTCAGCTACAGTGAAGAATGTGTTATTCTTTCTCAATAAACGCGTTTACGCTAAAACTATTATTTGCAGTGCAAACAGTTTGGAGCCAGATCAGACGCCGGGTAACCCGGCGTCTGATCAGGCTCCAAACTGTTTGCCACCAAAATAAACATGAAATATCAGAATTGTCCCAAAGTTCTTCTTTTCTACGTTTTAGTGTTTTGCGTTTGCGTACGTTTGCGTTTAAACGGGAAAGAATAACAGATTCTCCACTGTATTACATCACCCTAGAGAAGATTCATTGATGGAATAAAACGGAGGTTGCAACCTGCAGGATTAAAGTAACACAAGAAGCTCCTTTAATGCATTTATGTTCGTTTGATACTCCCGCCCTTAACCCTTTTACTCTCGATAACGCTTATAAGAGCATTTGCAAACAGTTTGAATCTTAATCAGACTCCGCGTTACGCGGCGTCTGGTCAGGATCCAAACTATTTGACACTCGTTTTAAAATTTCTGCAGTCACACTGCCTTATATTTTTAACTTTGAAACGACATTACAGGCAACAAAATTGAAGCAGACGACAATGAAACGATGAAGGGGTAAACATCTCACGGGACATTTGGTAGTGAAAGGGTCAACCACCAAAACAAGCATTTTGTCGGATGGTTTAACACATTCAACCCAAGTATACTCGTTATAAAAAACGTGTATCTGCAAAGATATTTGATCAGGATATGCATTGCTTGTCATTTTCTATTGAATTATTGCAAAACAACCATAGTTGGTCAAAAATGACTAATCTTGATTGGTAATTGGATTTTTAATTATTTGAAAAATTTAGGATGAAGAGTTGAACTTACGTAATATCCCCACCAAGTCGTGGCAAAATTAGAGCCAATAAGCAACAAACGTACTGCATTGCATAATGCATATGCTGGAATGCTGTCTGATATCGGTCTATGCTGTTGTGAAAGGGCCTGACTGTTTAGTAGACTTTACGAAATCAAAATGAGTACAATCTTTAAAGGTGGTTCGCAGGTATGCTTATTTCCTGTCAAAACTCATTGAAACTTTGATTGAATTGAAATATACCATATGGAGAGTCAAAAATTGTTAAAATTTAAAAAAAAAATACAACACCGTGTTTTTCTGAAAGGACCATATTTGGAACAGAGTTCCAATTTCAATAAACATTAAATGATATGACTCAATACTTTTTAAACATTCAAGTAAACTGTACAGACAATATAAGATATTGTCCAAACAAAAAGAAATCATGATTTGTTTACTGGAAATATCTATGTTTATAAAAGGTAAAGATCTGAAAAGTCACTAAATAACAAATTTACCACTCTAGATATTTGACATGCACTAGTTTAAAACCTATAAGATAGATATCACACACTTTTATAAGTCACAAAAATTAGTAAATATCTACAACAGTCTTTACTTTTTATATACGATTTCAAGAAATTCAGACAAAAAAAACACAAACAGGGTTACCTCCCTTGAGTTCAGCTAAAACATACCTTTTAGTTCGAAATAATACCATAAGTCAAATCTGTTATAAGGGACCATTGAAAATGGTAGAATGAAAATCTTTAAAGAGAGGTGTCTGCTTAATGCATGACAAATATCATGCATACATGTAAAAGCTCTTTTAGGATTGTTTTTGGCATTCATGCATGCTTTTGTCATGTGTTAAGCTGCCATCTGTCCTATCGGCTTTTAAACTACACAATGATGCGTGTCAGTCATTACCAAAACGTTATTGGACATGCTATATAGCGAACACTGATTCTAACCAACAAAAACTAAACATAACTTGTCCTTTATCTGCGTTATGTACCGACAAGTCAACAATACCGGACTTTATGTGTGTGTGTTTGTTATGGTATGACTGTGTGTGTGTTCTGCTTGAGAGGTGGGTGTATTGTTTGTGTTGCGTTTCCTGCTTGAGTCTTTCGTATTTATTTATATAAACAAAAAGTTTTGAATCGAATGGGACCCGAACCTAGGATCTTTCCATTGCTAGTATATCACTCTACCGACTGAGCTATCAAGAAAGACACTGGAAGCTTATCAAAATTGTCTTGATGTAAAGTTTCTAGTATAAGCACGCGCCGAAAAATATCATGTGTATATCAACAGCATTTCTGGAACTCGAGATGAGAGATGCCCATTTGTAAGTCACCTCTAGTACACGTAGACCTGTCGACACTGTAATCTGAGTCGGCATTATGTCCACAAATTGACATTTTAGATAAGTTACGCAAATAGAATTTCTTCATTAACACAACTCTTCAGTATCAAAAGCAAATAACCTTTGTTTTATATCTTTAGTTATACCCAAAGTGCATGCTCATTATTAGAGTTCCCATGAGCCCTTGTTAAGAGTGTAAAACAGAATCAAAATAGAATAAAATTATTGTCATTTCATTTTAGAATCCATTTCTCCTGTTATTATATGATTATTATTTTAGGACCATTATTGAAGTTATGGATACCAATAAACAGTACAATATCTTTATTTCCTCCTTCATATGTAGATAATAATATGTTTTTAATTAAAAGTAAAACTTAAAAACGAATAACAAACAATTCGAATCCAGATAAGACGCCGTGCAACATTACGTCAGCAAATACTAGTCAAGTCGCGACCGGTAGAATATAGGTTTAATTCGGCTATAAATAGCTATTTTATTGTATTTAGTACTACTCTATCCGCAGCCAATTAATAATATTGTTTACTAGATCTTACTAGAACATACCATGTAAAAGCACAAAAAAGTTGATAGGATATAATTATCATACATGATTTTGCCTTGATTTACACGGTTTACTGTGTTCGCTTTGAGCAGGATTTTTTAGCAGCATTAAATAATGGTTGCAGATGAATGATCGGAAAATTAAATTCTCAAAGCTCGTTTAGGGATTGTCTGCATTAATTATGCCCTGCACTAAGTAGTCATCTGTTTTTTTGAAGACAGTCCATTTCTAAAACTAGACACGATTCTACTACGAGTAGGTTTGGGCGTTTAACCGTTTCTTTAAAAAGTTTAACCGTCTTATTTATTACTTTCGTCGACATAATATTTGCTGTTCTAAAATAGGTTCCATTAACTTTAATATGAGTCGTCATATTTATTTTACACAATAAGTGTATTAAACATGATAAGTAACGAGCACGAGTGTGCGATTCTATTTGTCACATAAACATTTTAAAGACCTACAAGTATTTTGTTATTTGAAGTCATATATATTTTCTGTTGTTCATGGTAACGTCATCGTAAACAGGTCATTTGATATCGAAGATATGGGATTTTGGAAAATGAAATGAGATAGAAAGATTGCATTTAATATTTTGCAAGAGATTGCTAGGGAAAAACTTAACGCAAGTTATAATGCGGTACGTGGTGGAACATAGTCGTTATCCTTTACAATGTATGTGTATCACGATATGTTAGTATAATAAAATATTGGCTAAAACGAGTTTATAATAATGATAAGATTTAAATTAAAATATTGTATCAGCAAGGGCTTAATTACTATGAAGCAGGGCAAAACGATTGGGTTGCGATTATAAAAAAACTTTTAAATAAAAACGGTTTTGGCTTTGCTTTCTATAATGCAGAATAGGTGAATGCTAGGACATTAGCGTATGTTTTTCAGCAAAGAGTTATCGATTATTTTGTCCAGCATTGGCATGCTTCACTTACAAAGTCTTGAAAAGTAGTATTGAGTATGAAGGCTACTTACATGTTTAACCTTATTCACTAAGATGCAGTTTTTCTAGAAGAAGGTTAGCGCCACTTTATCTCAGAATTCAAACAGGCAGAATTGCACAAAAAAGAATCGTACTGAAAAAATCTGTTTATTCTGCAACTCTGGTGATATTGAAGACGAATTCCATTTCATATGCGTGTGTCCTCGTTATGTGGATTTAAGAGTGAAATATCTCAAGAAGGACTTATTTCAAGGACCTCAATGTTTAATGAAAATCACAAATAAACATATTTTGCTTATCTTAGCTATATTTATAAGAGACGCTCTTAGATTTAGACGTTCCTTAAATGAAAATAATTGATGTATTCATCCTCAAACTGTCACGTGATGCTATTTATTTGTGAATATTTTGTATGTGAATGAGATGATGAGCTTTGTACAAATCTGAATAAAATTATTTTCTGTTCTGTTATGTTCTGATATTCTGCTTAATGAAGTGCCTGTGGATGAAAAAGTTGGACCGGAGCGACTAAACCGAAAAATCACTAGTGAAACATCGAACATATTGAATGGATTTATTACACTGTCAGAGAAGAGGGAATGTGATAAATATCGATACCAACAGCGGAGAATCTGTTATTCTTTCCCGTTTAAACGCAAACGTACGCAAACGCAGAGCGCTAAAACATAGAAAAGAACAACTTTTGGACAATTCTGATAGTTCATGTTTATCTTGGTGTCAAACAGTTTGGAGCCTGATCAGACGCCGGGTTACCCGGCGTCTGATCTGGCTCCAAACTGTTTGCACTGGAAATAATAGTTTTCGCGTAAACGCGTTTATTGGGAAAGAATAACATTTTCTCCACAGTATCAACCAGTTTTGATCCTTACCGAACGTCGAACATCAAACATAAATTAAAAAGATCGACTAAAACCGCCTATGAAAGTTAACGGGTTAACGTCACGAGTTGTATGACTTGCCCGTAAATATCACAAGTATTTGTATACATTGTGTTTATAACTAGTTCAATGCTCAATCCAATTAATAAGGATATTTTCTGAGAGGATTTAGACAATAAATAACTAATTTGTTTCAATATCATATTTCAAACCAGAATTAACTTCTCTTTTCATTATATGCCAATGATGTATAAGGTCAATCGATGCTGTTTTGGACACTCTTTAACTCTTTATCTGCTGGTTACAACTTTACTGATTTTTGCAAACAGTTTGAATCCAGATCAGACGCCGCAAAACGCGGCGTCTGATCTGGATCCAACCTGTTTGCCACTCGTCTTTAAGTATCTTTAATTTAAGAATGTTTAAAGCTAGATTTATCAATCTTTGCAGACGATAATTTCGAAGCAGACGATATTGTCGAAGGATAAGGATTTATGTCGATGTTAACATAAAACTGTCTTTGACAAATAGGATTGTCTCGCGTGGGGAGGTAATTCTCACGGAGAGAGTCTGGTTAACATGACAGTAAATAATGACAATCAGTCACCCCTCACTGTCTTACCCCGACTACGATCGTTATTTAGCTACAGTTTGGATCTAAACCGTTTGATTTCTATAGTCAATTTACCTAGATTCTGAATTTGGAAAATAATTGCAAAAGAAACAAATGTTGATAACAGATGACGTCATGGCAGTCAATGGGTTAATAATTAAAAAATACTATATAAGAGTAGTAGGAAAGATACGTTACTTGATTTACAGAACGCAGCGCATAGAGGTCAGTAGGGCTTTGGTATACGACTATTTGATAAAAAATTAAAATTAAAAATTATTACTTTTTATTGTTAATATGTCAAACAATGTGTTGCCATGTAACTGATCCGCTTGAAAACGCGTTATAACCACGGATTCTGGTTGCTGCTTTAGCCGGATAAAAGGAATACAGAGCATTGATGTAGAGTTTTGAGATTCGATTGTGTCTTATTACTGAAATAATTCAATCTGAAATTTATATCCAAAAAATTGTTTTATTTAATTATTTTAGCTCATTCAACGTTCAATAGACACCTACAGTTTCCAATTTAGTCTAGTCCATTTATGACTAGGGTAGATTTCTGAAATACATTGTGAAATTGCATGTAGTTCAGACCCTGATCACCTTTGACCTGGATTTCACTGTGTTGCATATCACAACCGTACTTTTTTCAGGTACACTGGTTGTCAAGGACGAGTGTATTCAACGTGTTGATTATTTAAAAATTCTGTAAAATTTGTTTCATAAACCTTACAATGTCTTGCATATAAATTTTCCTATATTTTACTAGGATTGTTTCGCTTGGGAGATAAATGTCACGATAATCGCCTGGTTGATATAACATCAGAATGATGACATCCATTGATAATACCGACTCCAAAACACAATCTGAGGAAGACAATGCTTTGTCGCAACAGTGCTAAGAAGCCATCATCAACTGCTGTTTATGGCAAGAAAAAAATATTTAAACTATTCTTCTTGAGACTTCATATAGACATTTCAGTTTCGAATTGAATCTAGTCCATATTTCACTATTTAGGCTTTTTTTACAATAAGTTGTACATGACAAACAGTAAAGACGCTGTTTCTGTTAGAGCCGTCTGATCAGGATCTACAAAGTTTTCGCGGAACTAGTGAATTCTTCACTTGTACACAATGGGTTAATGTAGGTTATATGTATCTGAGTATTTACTTACATTTCAATTAATGAAAATAACTCTCATATGACTCTCATACTCGCTCCTAATTACGTTTGAGGTTTTAAAGATGTACAGTAGAACCTCTTTATTATGATCAATAAAATATATTATGTGTCTGTATAAAGGACCAGTGACAGCTTACAGCAATATGGAAGTGAAGCAGAAAGCTCCTGTAGGAGCTTTCTGTTTCACTTTCACATTGCTTTAAGCAGCCACATGTCTTAAACGACTTATATTTGACACAACTGAGTGGTCGCAATAGAGAGGTTCTACAGTGTGTTTGATAATTCAAAGCGAGTTTAATTTTAGAAATTAAATGAAGAAGTACGAGTTATTTCGACTGAAGTAAGTTCGCGTTACCGAGGCTCGACTATATCGAAGGAATCCTCGGTTGTTTTGTCCGGGAGAGAAGTTTTCTTACACTGTACAACGTAGTTATATCAAACTATTAATTACTCCGTTATTAGGACACATCCATTAATGATACTAATTCCATTACAATAAACTGATACAAAAACCCTTCTACAGTGGAGAAAACGTTATTCTTTCCCGTTTAAACGTAAACTAAACGCAAACGTATTGTAATCAAATGTACAAAATAACAAATTAGTAACAATTTGACTATTCATTTTTATACGAGTTTGCTAACAGTTTGGAGCCTTATCAGACGCCCGATTACCCAGCGTATGGTCTGGCTCCAAACTGTTTGCAATGGGAATAATAGTTTCAGCGTAAACGCGTTTATTGGGAAAGAATAACGTACCCACTGTACCCATAGGCATAAGAAATCTTCAGCGTTTAAGTCACAACAATATTCTAGATCAGAAAACTTGGATATGGCTTATATCATCTGTCAAATACTTTTAACAGATGCGTAGGCAGTCAATAAATTTAGGAAAACTTTCTATACCCGCTTTAACGAAACTTAAAGTATACGCGGTTAAACAAAATGTAGAATGACATGTTTTAAACCTCTCAGGTTTAAGTTTTACCTGAGTAACTCGGTGACCCATCGGGCTCACAACTTGTTTGCAAAAGGAATAAATCTTAAATGTCACAAATACATTTATTTGGGAATGAAAGACATACATGTAGTCGTCATTGTACGATGGAAGTTTATTTAAAACTAAATTATGTAGAAACCGTCTGTCGTATTTGTAACCAGCATTACGCTGTAGCCCGTCTTTAGAGATTATTAGATTATTTACTTACAGTGGAGAATCTGTTATTCTTTCCCGTTTAAACGAAACGAAACGCAAACACAAAAACACTAAAACGTAGACAAGTACATTTTTTGGACAATTCTTATAATTATTTTTTATCTTGGTGGCAAACAATTTGGAGCCTGATCAGACGCCGGGTTACCCGGCGTCTGATCTGGCTCCAAACTGTTTGCACTGGAAATAATAGTTTAAGCGTAAACGCGTTTATTGGGAAATAATAACGTTTTCTCCACTGTATTTGTATCAAGCATTACACAGTCGCCTGTCATTAGGGATTATTAGATTATTTACTTATTTACTTAGTCAGGATGGCTTTAAAACAATTTGCATGCGTCTGTATAAGTGTCTTAAACTTAAAACTTACATAAGAATTTTTGGAATAAATAACGTCTTAGCAAAGAGAAAGTTTAACTTACAATATTTCCAATTATTAATATTTGAAAATTTACTTACATGTATGTGTAAGTTTAACGAAATCGAATTCGAATTTTAGAGATTCCATTTCAAACTGCTTCTTAATATTATTATGCGTAATCTCATTCATAATGGTTGCGTTTGTGATCTTGATAAAAAAGCAACATACGCTTATTTTGTCAGTAAACTTCATCAAAAAGAATAACTATACTTCTCTTTTGATTATATCTTTATCATATGTAGGGTCAGTCCATCACATATTTAAATGTATTTCGGAAACCCTTGTTATGTTTATCATATAATTGCTTCTTACTGCTAGGATTGTCTCGCGTGGGATAGGGATGTGTCACGAGACCTGTCTGATTAACACGACATCCGGATAATGACACGTACATTAATAACTCTTGAACAATATAACGTAGACGATCCTTTCTTGAAAGGTCATCCGCGGATGATATGTCTGGAAAAATAGTAGTATTTTAACGTAGTTTATCACATCATTCACGTATAGATCTGTTATAATGACACTCCATTAATAATGCTTACGATACTACGACAATCTGTTGAAGACATTAATATATCTACAGTGGAGAATCTGTTAACGCAAACGTACGCAAACGCAAAGCGCTAAAACGTAGAAAAGAACAACTTTTGGACAATTCTGATATTTCATGTTTATCTTGGTGGCAAACAGTTTGGAGCCTGATCAGACGCCGGGTTACCCGGCGTCTGATCTGGCTCAAAACTGTTTGCACTGCAAATAATAGTTTTAGCGTAAACGCGTTTATTGGGAAATATTAACACATTCTCCACTGTAGATTGCGCTCAAAAATCTTCAATTTATAGTCTAGATATAAGAGTTAAGTTTATATATTTGCAAAATTGTGCTTCAAACGTATTTCATCCATACACGTCGGTGAGTAGCTCGGTGTTTCTTCTGAACTGAAAAATGTTGGCACACTAATAATAATTAGAAACACAATTATCATTTTAATTAGCCATTGATGATGAGAACGCTTTGCTGAATCAAACATTCTGAAATTTACAAAACCATTGCAGAAAATTATTGACACTTTTGTTGAATCTAAATCGGGAACAAATCGGAATGCAGCATTTGCGCATTGAAATGTTTGACCAAATGCGTTTAAATAGTCATCATTTGTTAAACACGAATATAAATGTTGAGCAGGATCTAAATAGTTTTCATTACTATTCAGTTCCCTATCTGAGTATCAAAGTTCCTGTACTGGCCGTCTTCAAAAAGAAGTGCATGTACATGTATCCCTATTTGAACCTATTATTCATTGAGCATGTTAGTTCCAATGATCTACAGTTTTGACGTTAGACACAGTGGATAATCTGTTTTTCTTTCCCGTTTAAACGAAACGAAACGCAAACGTAAAACACTAAAACGTAGACAAGTACATTTTTTGGACAATTCTGATAATTATTTTTTATCTTGGTGGCAAATAGTTTGGAGCCCGATTGCAATGGAAATAATAGTTTAAGCGTAAACGCGTTTATTGGGAAAGACTAACGTTTTCTCCACTGTAAGGTGCACGTAATAGTAAATATTTTAAGTAATTCACTATCATTATTACATCATATTCATATGTTGTTATATGTCTCAAACACTGTGTATTCTGACCAACGCTGTGCCACGGGGCGTCTAGTCTAGTCTAGATCTGAACTGTTTGAACATAAAGTGTGTTTCAATATATATGGCACAGTAAAAGATTACTTTTTTGACAACACAATAACGTTTTCCGAAAAATGGCTATGACAGTATTTCTTTTAGAAACATGAACTTAGAAAAAGAACTCCCATGTGTTAATCTTGCTGTAATCTATCTTGTATCATAAGTCTGTAGAATATAAAATGAATAAAGACTATGCCGATCGATAGAAGATTGAGTAAAAGTGACCTCTGAAACTTCGTCGGATTTATTATTAATTCGCCGGTCAATCAAGAACCAGAGATCAGTAGTATTTTCCCGTAAGATAAAACTACTCACTTGGGGATTAGTACTGAAACAGCTACGCATTGATTCTCAAACAATAGATTTAATCCTTAGAATAGTATGCTTGACTTGAAACTGTATTTGAAAACATTTGGATCCTGCTCAGACATAGAATATCTCAACTTCGGATCACAATCCAAATTAATGGCCGCTTGGATAGCATTATTTATAATTTCCATATACTGTTGAGTATCTGCCCACATTTCCGGTTATTTGAAAAAATTAGAACAGAAATCTAATTGTAAAATACTATTAACCCTTTTCCTGCTAAACCCCAATTACCAAACAGATTAGATCCAAATCAGACACAAAGCAACTAATCAATATTTTACTATTCACTCCTTTGATAAGTGTGTCCATCTTTATGTATGTTAGAATGCGATCAACTAAAGTAAATTTAATAGAAAGAACGGATTTAAAGACGGCAAATTTTTGATAGGTGTGCGGTACAGTACCAGGTATATATATATAAAAAGTTGTAGCTGTCTTCTAGCCTGCCTATTAATATATAAATTCATGTACAGTGGAGAAAACGTTATTCTTTCCCAATAAACGCGTTTACGCTTAAACTATTATTTCTTTTACAAACAATTTGGAGCCAGATCAGACGCCGGGTAACCCGGCGTCTGATCAGGCTCCAAACTGTTTGCCACCAAGATAAACATAAACTATCAGACTTGTCAAAAAGTTGTACTTTTGTACATTTAGTGTTTTGCGTTTGCGTTTTGTTGCGTTTAAACGGTAAAGAATAACGTATTCTCCACTGTATTTCTCAGTATAAGGGTTAAATCTGAATACTATTACTAGATAAATTAGGCAATTCGCTAACAAGGTCGATTACTATCTGAACTTGCACAATCTAAATGATTGCTATGCTGCTCAACTGCTATTGGCCCCTGTTCATTGATCTCTCATTAACAAAAATAACAAGATGACATTAAAGGCATTGATATTGCCCATTTAACCCTTTCGTTGCAAAACTCTTTAACACTCACCTATCCAAAACATTTTTATCCTGACCAGATTCTTCGTAATAGTGCATCTGGCCAGCCCCTAAATTATATCGAACACATTCTTGCCGAACAATGACGTCACTGATTGATTGATTTGACGTCATCGGAATTACGTCGTTACTCCCGATCTTGGATTTGTGTTCTTCCGTTGAGTGATTAGCGACGAATCGGGCTGTCTGAATTAAACGACAAGTCACGATTGACTACGATTCTTAGGGAACCCTACGGAGAAAATTCATAGAAGCACGCGCGACGGTTATACCACTGCTTGAAACAGTGAAATTATCAAGTGATAATCCACTGCATCTTCCTAGTAATCCACCGAAAACCATAAATAAAACGTTACACACGACGTCTGCAATACTATCAATGTCATTAAGTTTGACCCGTAGCCTGGACTTCCCCTATAACTATACCTCTCCGCTAATTTGCTTGCGCCCATATATATTTTGTCCAAGTCCAATTTTAGTATAAAGTCTTTCAAATTTGCAGACCCTAGAGTGTAAACAATATTCGAACATGACATACTTTAGTACCTCTGAGTTCATAAAAGGCAGATAATTTTTAGCGCAATGTTCCGGTTTTACGTTAAGTTTACATGTACTAGTATCTAACAGTTTTTTATATACAGTGTGCGTAACTAAATTCCATAATAAACTGAAGTTGATAGATTTAAATACTGTTAAATATGGCATTTCAACACACCAAGGGAAAGTAACTATTCACTAATTAACTATTTTTCATCCGTAGTATATCTCATTCGACATTACAATGTAAACACTACTGAGATAAAAGCTTTTGTAGCACAGTTGAATGTATTAAAGACAGAGATGGTTTTGACAAAATAGTCCCAGTTCAGCCATAATCAAATTCATCAAAAAGAACTAAAATAAAAAAACATACACCATTTTAGCAGGTAGAAGGATATCACTGTTAAAAAAACCCAATGGCGTTTGCAACATGACAATGGCATACTAGACAGTGCTCTCTCTCTACAGCAACACATGTTTTGAGACAAAGAGTGCGTGTGCTGTTCGGAGGGAGTTGTAATAGGGAGTGAAATTTACTTCCATTAGCAAAAAGCTTAAATCAAGATCAGACGCCGCGTAACGCGGCACCTGATCTGGATTCAAGCTGTTTGTCACGCGCCATTATGTTTCTTCTGTCAAAATGTATAATATCTAAATTTGACAAAAAATTACCAGACAACAATATTGGGCAGACGATACTGCAGCCATGAAAATGTAAGAAATATTTGTATTTGCGGAAAATGTGCGGCATGCGTTATTCTTAGAAGAGAATCGTTGTTCTGAGGGAAATTGTAGGGAGGAAGGACTGTTTAAACCATTTGCCTACTGGTCAGATTTCAACCATAATTAAACTCACCCATGCATCTATAGCCATGAAAAAATTGAACAAGTTTATGAAACGGACATGTCCAAACATAATTTGCAGGAATAAAACAAATGCACTAAAAGGCGTTACTATGGGGGCGTGTTAAACAACGCCATGCTGTAATGACAACGATTGCTTTAAAAACTAATGTTTCTTTGGGTGCTTAGGTACATGTCGGCTTAAAACTTTAAGTATGCATGTCATTTACAACTTGTTTGCTAAATGTGTGCACTAGGCACATACAGACTATGCATACAATGTATATTCTGCATGTTTCTATAAACATTGTTTATATTTATCTATAAGTACATGTAATATACAACACAGGCATATCTATTTTACATTAGGAAATTCTCCTTTCAATGTCTGTTATGAACAAATAAATTCAGTAGCAAATAGTGTAGACCCTCATAAGACGCCACAATGGCAGGAACCTCATAACTGACTGTACTGTTTGCATTTGATACAATATGACAGGAACTGCATTTTTGAACAGTGTCGTTAGATCTCCATAGAATATCTTCCAACAAGGTCTTAGAAACAGTTATTGCAATATTCAGGGATAAAAAGATTGCAGCATGTTATATGATAATCAGATGCACACAATATTCACAAATTGCATGTTTTATCCCCTTCACGCAAAAGTATTATCTGTTACAATTCAACGCTAGTTTTTTACATCAATATCAGAACTGTTTGAAAGTGCATGCGTGCTTAGTCTTACATGTAACGGTGTAAAGATTTAACTAAGATCGCAACTGTAAAATATCGCTATACTGTAGCATTTATGAAAATTGAAAACAAATTAGAACTGGATCAAAAGCCAAATAAATCGTCGTTTGAATCCCTGCATTGCCTTAAATCGAGTTCAACGGTTATTTGCAAACAATGTAATCCTGATCAGACGTCGCGTGACGCGGCGTCTTATAAAGATTTTTCACACTCATTTCAATATTTCTTAAGGTAATGTTCCAAAAATTTGAATTTGATAAATGGAAGCAGGCGACAATTGTTCAAAGTAGTTGACGTCATATCAATTACGGGGTTAAATTGTTTGATATTCTGGGGCCATCGTTACGAAACAAATGTGATATCAACATTACAGAAAATTGTGACAGACGCCATTAACATTGCTTCCACAAGGTTAAGAGTTCACAGTAAAACCAGGAAACGTTACACTACTCGCCTTTCTCAAACTGGTGTTATATTCCCCTAGTTTCTGAATAGCAAGTTAAGCCACGCTGTGACAGAGTCGTCGACGTTAATACGGTAGGTACAGTGGAGAAAACGTTATTATGTCCCGTTTAAACGCAAACGAAATGCTAATACATACCAATAAAATGTAAACAAAAACAACAACGTTTCGACAATTTGGATTATTCATGCCAATCTGAGTGGCAACAGTCTGCAGCTAACATACACATGCGTTGCCAATATAGACTTACGTGGCAGTGTCGGAGTACTAGACTGTTTAGAGAACGATAAGATCATAATGTAGAAAGGTTAAACAGACGATTCATTTGGTTTTCTATAATTTCATTTAGTTTTATGATCGTGCTTTAAGTTACCGTGACTGATAAAGCACTTTTTAGTGTTATTGTTTGTAGCTATGATGAGATAATTTTCAGGGCTGCCACAAGTTGACATGAAAAATCCTAAGATTTCCAAATTTGCATTTTTCAAATCGAATCGTACCTTTACCCAATAGTCTGTTTCTAGTTTTGTTGACATGCGACTACTTAAAGCAGGCTATAAGTAAAGCAGAATGCGCCTAAATGCGCATTCTGCTTTATTTTCAGCATGCTTTAAGCTACTACAATGTATAAGCTGGAACAAATTACGAAGATTTAGGAGAACTCCGGAGAAATGGCAGCCCTGTATTTTGAAATAACTATTCAGCTACATCAAATATGCGACATGCATCGAAATATAAAGTTATATCCATTAAATAATAGAAGAGACAATATACCGTGTCAAGCTAAAATAAAGACGTTGTATGATAGCATATGTGGCATTGGGGAGTGTCTTGAATGCGACAATATATCTCTCAGGAACGGCTTCAGTATTCTATTTCAAGGGCAAACATATCAAGTTGAACCTCTCTATTACAACCACTAACTTGTATTAATTATTAAGTCTTTACGACAGGTGACAGTAAAACAGAAAGCTCCCATAGAAGTTTTCTGTTTTATTGTCACATTACTGTAATATGTCACCTGTATGTTATACAATCAAAAAGCATTCGTTGTAGTGGTTGTAAATTAGAGGTGTTACTGTACATCCGAACGGTCAAGGCATTTGCTAAATATGAGCTCAGGGCTGCCATAAGTTAATCATAAAAATCCTAAGATTTCAAATTTTTAATTTTTCAGACGCAATTTTACTAATCGTACCTTTACCCCATAGTCTGTTGTTTGCTTGAAGACACATGACTGCTTAAAACATGTTGAAAGTAAAGCAGAATGCGCCTTAAGGCGCATTCTGCTTTACTTTCAGCCTGTTAGGCGCATTCTGCTTTACTTTCAGCCTGTTTTAAGATACAATCTGCTAGGATAAAAATCCGAATACTTAGGAAAAATCCGGAGAAATGGCAGCCCTGTGAGCTACTCCACGAGAAATACTCCTCTGACATTACGCTTACATGGAGCGATATCAGAAGTCACGACCTACATTGCAATCAATGAAGATATACAAATAATTGATCGGCTGACAGACGATGTCAACAGATAACGTAAAACCGGATATGACATCACTTTTGAGAAGATACACTGATAGAATAAAAATGCAGTTTACAGCCTGCATGATGATCCCTAAAATGTTCAGGGATTACACGTAATGCCTGATTACACTTTATCCGTGTAACATATAATGAATTATATTTCAAATAGGTATATCGGCTTTAACCCTTTCACTGTCAATGACGTCATAAGCGCATTTGCAAACAGTTTCGATCCTGATCTGACTGCGCGTAACGCGGCGATTGATCAGTATCAAAACTGTTTGCAACTTATTTTGACATGACGTCAGATATACTGCCTTAACATGAACTTTGAAACGATATTGCAGACAACAATATTGAAACAGTGATGGGGTAATCTTATCACGGTTAATTTGGCAGCGATAGAGTTAAATTTGGTCCAATGACCTAGTAACCTTAACATACGTATGCACGATTAGGCGGTACGGGAAATATGAGACTGTCGAAAAGAGGAAGCATATAAAACTTTACTACAGGTCCAAAGATATAAAAATATATGTTCGGAAATAAGTTGAATTTCGAAAACATTGTGGCGCCGTGAAGAAAGCGTCTACAAAATTTCTATAATAATTATGATATATTTTGTATACATTTTGTAAACGTTTGTGCTCTTGATGATCATAAAAATAATGATGCTATAACAATACTCATCATCTTTACCATCAGTATCATCATGATACTGCTGTTGCTGCTGCTGATGGTTGTAAAAATGGTAGGGCATGGTTTGTAGTATGATATTAAAGATAAAATGGATTCTTGTTACATGTACACAGATATTAATGCTGATGTTTTTGGCGATAGCACTATAGTGTTAACCAATGACATTGATGTTTCTCAATTTCCTCAACTATAACAAGTGAGCTGGATACGGCGATATGTAGTATCTTGGTATTTACAACTGTCGGTGAGCTGTATTCAATGTTAGCTATAGGCGATGTTATAGTCGACGAATATAACTCATACAGGAGAGAAAACGACGTCTTGCCCCGTTTAAAAGCATACAAAACGCAAACGCTTTGCATAAAAATGATAATTGTTTTGAAAATGTTAATTGATTTTTGTAATCTGAGTGGCACACAGTTTGGAGCCTAATCATGCTCTAATCTGTTTGCATTGAAAATTATTGTTTAACTAAAACGAGTTAAGATCAACATCTTGGCTTTTTGCGGGTGTACGCGAGCTTTAAACGGTGCCACATTGTAATTTAATCAGAGTTTGCAAGGGTTTCAGTTATGTAATAAATGGAACAGAAATACCATTTTTAGTTAAATTAGTACTTTACTGGAAAGTGGAATTGTCCATTTGAAGTTTCAGTGGTGTACAGTGGAGAATCTGTTATTCTTTCCCGTTTAAACGCAAACTCACGCAAACGCAAAAAACTAAAACGTAGAAAAGTACAACTTTTGGACAATTCTGATAATTCATGTTTATCTTGGTGGCAAACAGTTTGGAGCCTGATCAGACGCCGGGTTACCCGGCGTCTGATCTGGCTCCCAACTGTTTGCACTGCAAATAATAGTTTTAGCGTTACCGTAAACGCGTTTATTGGGAAAGAATAACACATTCTCCACTGTAGCTATTTTAAAGGGACTCGCAACCGGATGGTGTACTTGTCAAAATAAAATAAAATACTCAAATAAAAGCAAATTTGTGGCATTATTTGGCTTCTGACATTAAAAAAATATGATCAGTCCAAAAAAAGTCTCAAGAATCGTCACCGAATCTTAGATTTTTAGATATTTTCCATCGTTTTTCTATACCGACTAGTAGACGGTATAGTTGTTGTTGCTTCTCTACACGGGCTCAGACATAAACACGAGCCGAATTACGAAGTTGTATGCACTTTCGATCGTTACACATTGAAATACGTTAAATCGATCCGAGAGAAACGGATAGTTCCGTGGTCCATTGGTCTAAGCGGTTTCCCCTATTTTGCCTTCTGTCCGCCAATGCCGGGCCCCGGGTTCGAATCCTACCAGAGACCAATATTTTTTTTTTATTGAAATACATTTTTTTAAACAGAATTTCTTATCCTAAACTAATTCTTTACCATTTATATAAGCGTTTGACACATATTTACAAATTACTATTTTTAATGCACCATCTGGTTGCGAGTCGCTTTAAGTGGTGTAATGGCGTGTCTAAGCGCACCAACACAGCGATGGTATGTCAAACAAGAAATATCTTTAAAAAAGATATTCCGTCGCAGGTTAAAGTTTTTTGTGGGATACAGTATTCACTCAAGTGTATACACTGATTCTGGCTAACATCTTACGTAAACAGACTTTCCCCACAAGCTAAATTTAGAGCTTATCCACGCTTGGAATTTAGAAATTTAGAAATGATGACATAGTAAGGCATGCAATAATTTAGACTGCATCTCATTGTTTTGCCAGGTTTACACTCGCAAGATAGATGTGAAAAAATAACAGAACGCCAGTCTAGGCCATTTTGGCATATTGGCCGATAAGAGTACTGCATTTCAAGCACGTGGTCATTGACCAGGATTTCTGATCATTCCTGATTGGTTAAATTGTTTCATACAGTAGCGGTCAAATTGGGTCAATAGACAAAACAGACCCGTCTGCGACGGGAAAAAGACGGGAAGAACAACAGGTCACGCTTGCATAACATCACAGTTACAGGATGTAAATTCGAATCAAAGATCGCATTTCTTGAACGCTGTCTGATATCGGCACATTCTTTTGCAAAGTTGTTTAGTGGGTATTAATAAGATTTACAAAAACGAGAATGACTTCGTTGTTGTACTTTGAATCTGTGTCATACCCATAATCTGATATTTCGAAGTAGGTACTTAAATAGAAAAATCTAATTCCCTTAACAATGCAGCAAGAACAACTGTTACATCTTTATTCTGCATAAAGCAAATAACGCACTATTAAGGTTTCCCTTAGTTCTTATTACAATGTAAACATAAAAATTGAAATAAATAGAATAGAATAAAAAACACTGAAGTTACAGAATTCCCTTCTTCCTTTTATTATATGTTTACGGCATTTTGGATCAGTAATTCTGATTATGGAAACAGTTATGGTGTCTAAAGAAAACAATAAATACCTAATACAATTGTCTTTAGTACGTTTTGAAACACATCAAAAACTAATTTGGTTGTTGTTGAGAACTAGGTAGAACATAAAACGACTAAACAATGTTAATATGAATTAGTATCATATTATATCATATCGCGCGGCTCTGCGCGTGATTAACACCATTTTTTAATTTTGGTAACACACAGATCTTTATTACACTCTAGGACCGAATAATATTCCTACGCGCTGTAAAAAGAATTGGCGGGCTCTGGCCTAGCTGGCAACGATCGAGTGCCAATAGACGGAAGGAGACTAGAAACAATAAAATCAACGGTATTCACTATTCAGAATTTTCGGTGCATTTTATACGGTACTGATCCTACGGTACACTTGACCACGAGTAACTGAAGTTTACCGAGAGTCAAACCAAAACCAATAAGTAAGGCGAAGCCCCAAGGGACGCACGTTCGAACTGTTCCGTCTAAAGTCTAGTCATATCATACAAGTCCTGATCGCCGTCCTGTTAGTATCATAATCTACAAGATTTTAAACCATTTATGTAGAAAGATGACCTACCGGCTACTCTGGTGCCAGCAATCCTTTCACGATTCAAAGCTGAATGACAACAACCCAGTCCAATCAAATAATGCAGTCGACATATCGTTTATTATCTAAATCCACCACAGCTCAAATATATTTCGAAAATGTTATATTCCAACACAGTAAGTAGCGAATATTCTCCTATTCATGCACAATCCTATGCCACCGTTAGTACAGAATCTAGGTCATCAACCCTAGATACATGTCTCTGGCGGTTTCAACATCATTTGCTCTCCGATTAACGGTGGAAATTTCCATATTCAAAATAGCACAGAAGGGCCGAATGTTCCAAAACGAAGACGGGTTTTAAACCAAATCTATAGTGACAGTGATGAGTAGAAATTCAAAAACAGTTTTTGTGTTTTCGTTCAAATGTTGAAATAAAAATACGGCGCAGACTTGACACAGCCTAATAATGCTAGACTGTGTTTCCTTATATGGGAAATATTTGTGACGTTATGATGTGACGTTCTTAACTGTAACTTAAAATGTTTTTCGACGTGATTTTTTAATCACCTTTCACCGTTTACTTAACTATCAGAAAGATTCTAAATCTAAATCTAAATCGAATAATGGCTTATATAGTGACAATAAGTCAATAAAACATTGAGAAATTTGTAACTACTTTTCCCCAGGCACTTAGAAAACCTCATTTCGCCTTCCATTGATTGTTTCTATATAAAGAACATCTTACTACAACCTAGCTTACTCCTGAGAAATTGGCTGTAAATATGAGTGTGTGTTGGATATGATATAAATAGGATCTTATATTCGTGTTCATATTTATTTGATTTATTAAATGAGTCTTTTTGAAACGATAAAAAACTCGCTAAAGCTCGTTTTTTATCGTTTCAAAAAGACTCATCTAATAAATCAAATAAATATGAAACTCATTTAAAGACGTATCTGGGAGTTTTTTCTAGCGCGGAGAATTTTTTTAAACTTTGCATATAAGTAAATTGATATAAATGAAAGTAAAAACAGTCTTCAAAAACATAGGTCGCTTTGCTACTTTTTGTATAATTTACTCTTTTTTAGAAGTACTATATTCAAAATTTCCGAAATTAGGCCTCATAAGAAGAAAGTCCATCAAACACACAAATATCGATACTTCAAGTCCAATTTTAATTAATTACATGTATATGGAATAGTGTTACAAATGAATGTAAAATAATTAGATTTGAGTGGCATTATACAGATTTTACGCATAAAATATGTGCAAAATGAACTCGAAAATCGTCAAAAAATCGAGCCTTTTTGCAAAAATAAAAAATTCTAGCGCGGAGAATTTCCTATTTTTTTCTATAACAGTAGATAATTATATAACAAGTATAGAACCAATGAGAAATAGTACCTCGCCTTGCTCGTTTCAGAGATATGTTCAATTTTATTACCTCCCTTTATCAGTGAATATGCACTTTTTTAACAATTTTTTTTTTAAAATAGTCTAAATGTTATACTTTATAAAATAATACCCACAGCTATACAGAAATGTCTTGCATTGTGACATATATTATGCACTTTAGAAAGTTCTGCTGAAAAATGCAGTGTTGTCATCATCTCAAGTCGGAGTGAAAAATGAAATTTATTTTCACACATGTTTTCTTTGGCTTAAAACCCATTAAAGCTTTATGATAAATGAATAAAGCTACATAGAGCATGTATATTCATACATCAAAGGGAGGTAATACATGTTCAAATATTTCAGTTCAGAATGTAGGAAGTATCCATACTCAAACACTGAATTTGGAATAGGTAACTGGTAAGATTTAGGATATATGCTCAGAACAAGCTTTTTGTAAAATGAAGGTCAAAGGTCAAGGTCACGGTGACCTGAAACTGGTATGCGACACTCCGCCATCCAAAGATGAACTCACACACCTAATTTGTTATCGGTAGCTGATGTGACAAAGGAAATATACTCTGGACAAAAAGTAGACCCACCAATAAACACATCTACAATCATTATTCAATGTTGGCAGTGATTTAACATAACCATTCATAAGATAAAATATCATAACAAGAGCACCGCAGTGCGGCAAAACACGCCCGTCATGGTCGGCGGGTGTCAAAGTCGTCCGGACTCAGGCCGACTGGAAAAAGTCGCCCGGAGTCTAGGCCCGACTATCGATCTCAAAAAGACTATCACAGGAAGGGGCAATGTCAACACTAAATTCACTCCCTGTCACATTATGATTATTAACGCTGATTCGAGTCGGCGATTTCCTGGTGAAAAAACTAATGTTTTCCAGAGATTTCGAGCACTTTTTTGTCACAAATGATCCTGATTTGCGTCTCTTCATATCCACAGGAATTTTAAAAGGTTTTTTTAACGATAGATAACGATAGTTGAGTAAATATTGTATTCGCGAAATCCGATGATCTAGACGCTGTTGTGATCGTAAATAATTACACCCGCGATAGGAAAATACAGAAAAGAGCGGAAAGGACATGCGCGTTTGGGATGCGCAGTAACAACTCCCGGATACGTCTTTAAGATCGTCTATGTATAACATGGTTTTTAATCAATTTATGCCTACAGGACAAAGCTTTGACACTAGTATAAAGCAGCTGAAAGTTATTGAAGAAAAGCACTCAGCCCAAAGTTCGAATGAGAGCTATTTGCGTGAATTATATCCTTTCTTCATATTGTTATACTTTTTAAACTGGATAAAGATTAAGTACGAGTGACAAACGGTTTAAATCCATACCAGACGCCGCGTTACGCGGCATCTTATCTGAATTCAAACTGTTTGCAAATGTTAACTAAGTCACGCTTAGATCTATAAGGGGCAACACCAATCAGAGGGAAGCGAATCTGCATTTAAACTTTGAAACACAAGAAGGTACATGTAAAAGCTTTCATTTTAATTATTTACTCGTCTATTTTAACCTTTTTATGCGATCTCTATTGTCCGTTTCAAAATTTTAGCCCATATTCAAAATTGCAATTTTAGACAGCTTTGAATATTGAATTGTCGATATTAGTTTCAAACAGTTTAGAATCTGATCAGACACACGCGTGGTGTGGTGTCTGTTTAGGATTCGAACTTTTTGCGAACGCGACTTAAGTCACCTATGACAGTTAAAGGGTTAACGTTAACACTTAAATGATCAAATTCTTTTGGAGGTTTTTACACCATTCACCGTTTCATTGTCGTTTGCTTAAATTTTGTTGTCTGCGATATCGTTTCAAATATATATTTAAGGCAGCATATCTGACGTAATTTCAAAACAAGGGATAAACATCTTAACTCCTGATCAGACGCCGCGTTTGCAACTGCGTTTTATGACGTCATTGAGAGTGAAAGGGTTGAGGTGTTCAAGCTTATAAGACTCGACTGTAATACTTTAGTTTGTGCTTTATATCTATAAATTAGATGTTTCTTTGCATCAATAATGTGTTGAACTGCGATAATTTTAGACTATTAGATAATTGGTTTAATAGTATGTTTCAAAATAGAATTTACATCGATTTTAATTACGTGTTTATTCTTTTTAGGGCCAGTCAATATTGTTTTGAAGCCTTATAATGTCTAACATTAAACTTTCTTTAACAACTAGGTGTGTCTCGCGCGGCGAGGTAATTGTCACGATGAGAGCCTGATTCACACAACAGCAGACTAATATCATCCATTAATACTACCAACTTTTAAAATAATCGGATTCAGACAATCCTTCCCATCTTAAATGCATATAGGTCAGCAGGGCAATATGAATTACAATGCACATGGTCTTTTATAGAATGAAAGAACCTAATTTTAGCAACAATGTTGTATCCCAGTTTCGAATCAATTTGTCATTGCACATTTCAAGCATCATCTATTTATGATTATGGAAAAGAATAATAGTATATTAATTTTATTTTTGCCTTCAAATGTCATTATGACGTCATAACCCTTTATTGCATTTTCTAGCTTACTATCGTATTGCTCGCAAACATGTGGTATTCGTGTCGATATGTCTACAAGTCAAATGAGTACTTTTAAATATATGCCAAACATTTTCTGGTTCCTGGGTAGACGCCACATAAGGCGACATCTGATCAGAAACAAAACTGTTCATTTACGTTAGAAATGCATAGTTTGGCACTGGGTATATTAATTCAACCTTTCTTACATATACATCAGTGACATAGACATCAGTGGTAGCCACCTATATGTACAATGTTCCCTCTCTACAACAACATACAGTGGAGAATTTGGGTTTTTTCCCGTTTAAACGCAAACGTACGCAAACGCAAAACACTAAAACGTAGAAAAGTACAACTTTTTGACAATTCTGATAATTCATCTTTATCTTGGTGGCAAACAGTTTGGAGCCTGATCAGACGCCGGGTTACCCGGCGTCTGATCTGGCTCCAAACTGTTTGCAGTGAAAATAATAGTTTAAGCGTAAACGCGTTTATTGGGAAAGAATAACAGATTCTCCACTGCACTACGGGATACTATGAGAGTGTGTGATGTTCGGAAGGAGTTGTTATCGCACGGGATATTGGCTTACATTTGCAACAAACTTTAATCCAGATCAGACGCTGCGTTTTGCGGCGTCTGATCTGAATTCAAGCTGTTTGTCACTCGTCATTATGTGTTTTTTCTGTCAAAATGTCAAATATCTTAGTTTGAGAAAAACAGCAAGCGAAAAGTTGAAGCAGACGATATTGCAGCTATGAAAAGGTTAGAATAATTGTCATGTGTTTTTGGAACAGCAGTAAGCGCTGTTGTAAGGCGAGACTCGTTGTTCGGTGGGCCATTGTAGGGAAGTAGCACTGTATTGACCATTCAAACAATAAGTTCCACAAATGACATTTAACCCTTTCCCTTATAGAAGCGACTTTTAGCACATTCATTTTATTCATCCGCTGCAGAAAATAGTTCCAAATTATACAGTAATGAATATGTGTCATATTAAATTCCTTCCTTATTCTAGCAGTTAATAGCTTAAAGCAGGCTGAAAGTAAAGCAGAATGCGCCTTAGGGCGCATTCTGCTTTACTTTCAACCTACTTTAAGTAGTCACCTATCTTCACTACTAGACATATGCTATCAGGTAAAGGGTTAAGCGTTTTAGAAACATACACGTTGGCAAAGGGATTCCGTCATTGTTTCTATCGCATCTCTTATCAAAAATAGCTAGGCCAAGACAAGTGGGTAATGCAATAAGTAAACGCGATCTCCGGCATCTACATGGATGTAAAATATTAACCCTTATCCTGCGGGGATTTCGTCTGCTTCGAAATTGTCGTCTGCAAAGTTTGTTAAATTTAGATTTATACATTTTTTAAGTAAAGAAACCTAAAGAATAGTTTCAAACAGTTTGGATCCAGATAAGACGCCGCGTTACGCGGCGTCTTATCTGGATCTAAACTGTTTGCAAAAATCAATAAAGTCGCGACCAGCAGGCAAAGTGTTAACTGGTTATTCGGTGGCTAATCACAAGAACCTCCACTCAGTTGGTATTTTTTCCAGAAGATAATAAGGCTGATGGGGGATTTAGATTCATTTCTGAAACAACTATTTATAACTCCTTTAGGATAATTTCAACCCCTTGTACGGGTTTTGCAAACAGATTAGGTCCTGATTAGACACAGAGTAACTCGATGATCGATAAGAATTAAAAAGGACTGTAACTTAGATAGTTTTGTTCCGGACATTTACTACATTCTTCTCTAGGTGTCTTGTTCTTGAAATGGCCTCTTTGATGAGAAAAACAGTTTGTTGACATTGAAAGGGTTTAATAAATGAGAAAACTGAGTCTCAGCCTACATACCTCGAATAAGAATTAATTGGACTAAAAACAGATCGACAAAAATAGCCATAACCCTTTTCTGCAAACTGCGATTGCATACAGATTTGATCGAAAACAGGCACCGAGCAGCTAATCAACATGTTACTATTCAATCCTTTGGCATGAGTTTCTATGTTTATTCATGTCAAGATACGATCAACTAAACTAAATTGGAAATGGTTTGCAGACAATAATTGTCTAGCCAGCGGTATAGTGTCAGAGAAAGGTATCAAACAGTTTGTACCTGCATTCAAGTCTTCCTATCAATGTCTTAATTCCATGAGAGAGCTTAGCCAAGAAGAGTGACTGTTTCTAGCTCTAGATTATATCTGATCACAATGCTTGTGATATTTATTAGTTGCATATACAGTACAATGTAATATTCTTGACCGACTTAAGCACAATAAGAAACGTTATAGTCACGTGTCTGTTTAATATACGACAAAAACGTTAATTTGCTTACGGATGGTATCATTTCCACCCTGCATTAAGCTTTAATGTGTTTTAAAAAGACTTGACGCGACATTGAGATCTATTGTTAGGGTACCATAAGGGATGGCGATCATACCAACCCTTTCACTACCAATGACGCCAAATGGTGCGTTTGCAAACAGTTTACGTAACGCTTTGTTTGATCAGGATCCAAACTTTTTGACACTCGTTTTGTAATATCTTCAGTCTTACTGCCTAGAGTATAAGTTTGAAACGATATTGCAGACAACAATATGGAAGTAGACGGTAAACTGACGGTAAATATTATCATGAAAGGGTTCAAGAAGTGACTGATTTGCATGACAACAAGGAAATTAAAATATCAAAATGCTTTTGACCTTGCCAACAAGTGCTACATGGTTCACCCACCACGATCGAATGACACTGTAATGCTATATACAGTGGAGAATGTGTTATTCTTTCCCAATAAACGCGTTTACGATAAAACTATTATTTGCAGTGCAAACAGTTTGGAGCCAGATCAGACGCCGGGTAACCCGGCGTCTGATCAGGCTCCAAACTCTTTGACACAAATATAAACATGAATTATCAGAATGGTCCAAAACATGCACTTTTCTACGTTTTAGTGTTTTGCGTTTCGTTTCGTTTAAACGGGAAAGAATAACGTATTCTCCACTGTATATACAAAGCTGTAACATGTACATGTATCAATATTTCTTTAACCCTTTCACTCTCAATGACGTCATAAAGCGCATTTGCAAACAGTTTTGATCCTGATCAGACGCCGCGTAACGCTGCGTCTGATCAGGATGAAAATTGTTTGACACTTAAAATCACGTCAGTTTCTACTGCCTTAATTTTAACTTTGAAACTATATTGCAGACAACAATATTGAAGCATTCAACAATAAAGCGGTGAAGGGGTAAAAATCTCACGATAAATTTGATCACAAAAGGGTTAAATCCTCGTCCAACCTTTTGACTCCTACAACATTAATAAGTCAATTTCAGTTTCCAATTATGTATAGTCCATTTATGACTATTTATGGTTATATTTGCAATATATCGCAATATGCCAAATGCAGACCCATCCTGGTGAGCATCCTATTTTAGGAGTCATCTGACCTTGATCTACACTGTGTGCTAAGGACAAGTGTACTTTAAACACTTACTATGTTTGTAAATGACGAGTATTCTGGTCGCTTAGAATCAATGAGATGTAGTAGACAAACTATTTCAAGCAGTTGATATATAATGAATTGGAGACTATACATTTGACGATACAAGGTTGAACATTTTTTGACAAAATGTTGACCACTGACAAATCGCAATCACAGGAAATTATGTTCTGGCACTGCATAATCAATTTTGTATTCTGATCACTTCTTATTTACCTCTGTCCTATTCTCTTCCAACGTAATAATAAAACATAGAATAACCTTAAACAGGGAACATTCCCTTGAGTGTGTTTAGCAAAACTAAGAAAACAAAACATCTAAGAAATGTGCTGTAACAGTGTGTGTACTTGATGATTAAATGACTTTGTAAAAGAAGAAGTATCATGAAATATTATTATTACTTGATATCCATCACTCAGAGCGATACATTATTTACCTGTGTAATTTTACACTTCTTTCGTCGGCACTGACTATTCATACTTGAGTGCCGACGAAAGAAGTCTAAAACTTCCCAAAATTACACAGGTAAAGATTTATATCTCTGAGTAGTGGGAACCAAGTAATAATTAATCATCCAGAGCATTGAAACAATTTAGTTGTATCATAAAATAGGTATTAGGTATTTGCAAACTACATGACATGACTACCTTTCCCTATTGTGTTAGGAATACAAAGCTATACTATTACGTTAAAACTTTGCAAATACCTCCATGCAGTTGTGTAAAAAATAGCAAACACTATTTTGCAAAAGGTATTTTAACCTTTTAGGGACAAATCATTCGTGAAGTGTTAGCCTTTGCGCCGCAATGTTATAGTCTGGTCTAATAGTGTGTACGAGCGTTGTTCAAACAGTTTTGGTACTGGATCAATAACTTCAATGTAATTAGTGCAAAATGCATGTGTGATATATCATTTTAAAGAGAAATTATTCGCCTACAGGATGGTATCATGCACAATAAGATCACATAACCCGATGAATCACAATATGAACCTAAATAACCCCCCAACTCGAGGGCACCTGACCATAGCACTTTTCAGATATTACTTTTTGACGTAATAACTTCCTAAATACATGTAGTACAATTTCCTGATTTCTTTTGCAAAAATATCACTTTGTGTCTAAATGTTATTGTAAATAAAATTTTATTTCTATTGAAAGGGTTAACTGTCTAAAATCTCATTTTTTTCAAAATCAACATTTCTTATTTTGCTAATGACGAAAGTGGACATGCTTTTTCAAACGCTATGAAAATGTTCTTGATCAGTATATCTACAATTTGATTTTAAAACATGAAACCATTTTTAAATGGCTTCAATTATAGCCTGGTTTAACAATAAAAAAAGAGTTTGTGGTTTCTCTAACTACTTTTATACATAACAGGAGATTATTGTTTTATTATATTTTCAGTACGTGTTTAAAATTAGCTCTATTTTGGATAGTTTATGTAATAATAACATTTAAAACTTAGAAGTGTTTGCATAATTGTCTTATTGTATTTGGCAGAAAATTTCATAAACTTATTCAAAACAATAAAGCCGTAATAATAATTATAGTAACAAATTGTGTTTAGAAAATTAACTAAAATATACACAAACAGGTCCAGTGTCGTCGATGAGGGGTCATTAAGGTTCATGTTGGAGCTGGTCGAGTAATGCGATCTTATTGTGCATGATATCACCGTATCAGCAAAGAATGGATCTTTAAAATGATATATCACACATGCATTTTGCACTTATAATAATGAAGTTATTAACCCAGTATCAAAACTTTTTGAACTACACTCGTAATCAGCAGGATCGTTTTGAAGTTAAATGTTTGTTACAGAAGAGAAAACGTTGTTCTTTCCCAATAAACGCGTTTACGCTAAAACTATTATTTCTATTGCAAACAGTTTGGAGCCAGATCAGACGCCGGATAACCCGACGTCTGATCAGGCTCCAAACTGTTTGCCACCAATATAAACATGAATTATCAGAATTGTCCAAAACATGCACTTTTCTACGTTTTAGTGTTTTGCGTTTGCGTTTCGATTCGTTTAAACGGGAAAGAATAACGTTTTCTCCACTGTATTATATATGAAATGCTAGGCTGTATTAACAGACGCTGGAACACTTTTCAATCTACGAAATTTCAAATTGATCAAATAAAGCTATCCAGAGATATAACAAAATTCTACGAACTTTCCGAACAACCCTCGTATAACAATTTCTAATAGTGCAACGTCCAGGCGGAAATGGGTTAACACTTTCAACCCTAAATATCTCATGTGGATATCTTTCATCCTTTTGGACCATTCTAGTGTCACATTGTGAGCCAGTATTATGTTGCTTTTTATATGAAAAGAAAATCAAATGAAAATATCAAACAGTGCAGACCCTGAACAGAGGGCTCCTAAAGGAGCCCTCTGGTCAGGGTCTACACTGTTTGCGTATGTAATCAGTAATCTCTACAGAGGGCTGTAGGATTGAAAAGGTTAAAGCCGTTTTATGTGAAATTCAAATACTAGTAACACACAACATGCACTGATTGTAGTCTGCTTCAGTTGATCCCCTGCGTTTAAATAGCAATTCTAACTCAATCTAAGTGACAACTGGTTTTGATCTTATATCGAGTTACACAATGTGTCCTCTAGATCATGACTACTTAAAATCGCCAGAAAAACTAGTATTGACAGTGCATAGGCTACAAACCACACAAATGTGAACTATGCGGGCCTTTATGGCTGTGCTTTAATATTCTGAGCGTTGGGAGACCTTTACACAACTCCTGCTAACAGCTTCGGTTCAAATAATAGTCCATGAAACTCGGTAGCTCATTTAGGTTAAAAGTGTTCACTACTCTAATGTTATTATCTGGAGGAAAAATATAAAAGACACAACAGAGCACTGTGTCAGACGAAGTGTCACACTAACGTAGCGGGCTAAATGTTAAGAGCTCACACTAAAACTTGGAAACCTTACACTTCTAGAATTTCCCATACTGGTGTAATATTTCCCTGGTGTCTGCATAGCAGATAGTTCAGTCACACCATTACATTTAGCAATACCTTATTGTTTCTTTCCTGTTAAACCCCCTTCACCGCCACGACGTCTTCAACTGTTTTTAAAAAAGTATCTTTGCTTTTATTTTTCATATCAAGTTTTAGGCATTTTGACTTAAGAACATTTTAATTGAAAATATAATATTGAAATGAGGATCAAACAGTTTGGGTCCTGGAGCCCGTTTTAATAAACTACTTACGCAACATTTTTGCGTAAGTCAAAATCGTTTTACTATTATTTTTCGATCATAAACGTTTGCAAACAGCAAATAACCAGATCAGAGGACGCGCTAAAAGCGCGTCCTCTGTTCTGGTTATTTGCTGTTTGTAGCAAGTGATAATAAAAAATATAAATCAAAATTTAAAATTTTGACTTACGCAAATCATTTTCGTAAGTTGTTTAGTAAAACGGGCCCCAGATCAGAAGCAGCGTTACGTAGCGTCTGACTAGGCTCCAAAACGTTGACAAAGAAGTGATACTCGGGGTAAGCAATTGAAGAGGTCAAATGTGGATAGCCAATAACCCTTCACCCCATAGTACAGTGGAGAAAACGTTTTTCTTTCCCAATAAACGCGTTTACGCTAAAACTATTATTTTCATTGCAAACAATTTGGAGCCAGATCAGACGCCGGGTAACCCGGCGTCTGATCTGGCTCCAAACTGTTTGCCACTCAGATTAACATGAATAGTCAGAATTGTCGAAAAGTTGTTATTTTCTACATTTTTGTGTTTTGCGTTTGCGTTTCGTTTGCGTTTAAACGGGAAAGAATAACAGATTTTCCACTGTATGTTGAAGTGTTGAAGACAGGTTATCACTTAAAGTAGGTTGAAAGTTAAATCAGAATGCGCCTAAAGGAATATTCTTCTTGACTTTCAGCCTGCTTTCATTTAGGATTTTGGTAGGTTATAAGAAATATGTCTGTTGGTGCACATTTATTGCTGTATAAAATATAACTACAGTGGAGAATGTGTTATTCTTTCCCAATAAACGCGTTTACGCTAAAACGTTTATTTGCAGTGCAAACAGTTTGGAGCCAGATCAGACGCTGGGTAACCCGGCGTCTGATCAGGCTCCAAACTGTTTGCCACTCAGATTAACATGAATAGTCAGAATTGTCGAAAATATGTCAGTTGGTGCACATTTATTTCTGTATAAAATATAACTATTTTCATTAGTAAAGGAAGTAATTAAATGCGTGATGTGACGGGCTCATAGATGCATTTAAAATATATTAACCATTTAGTAACCTGGGGCTACCGTTTACAGTAAAATCTAAAACATACAAGTCGCCCAAATAAAAACCAAATAGCCAGGGGCTAGTAGACTAGTGTTATGGTAAATACCCGAATGTTACAGAAGTACATGTGTGCAGATCTCTGTTCCGTCTTCCTCTGAAGCAATCGTTTTACCTTTCGGTGTTTATAGTATCACATTTTCGCCTATTAATAACAACTCATCTCGAATTTGCAAACTATTTGGACCCAGATTAGACCGAAATATTTTGCATCTAGGCCGTATCATTATAAATTGATTGAAATTCCCAGGTCTTGAACTACATGTACTCTTAAAAGGTACACACCAATGCAAACGATACATAAGAAACAGACACGGACGTATCGACGAAGAGCCGGTTACAATAAAGTTGCGGACCCCTAATGTGATCGGACAAATTCGGTTCTCTACGTACAGTGATCGACCATTCTCGGCTATTGTCAACCCGTTCCGAACCATAATATATGTAATTCTATCCCGTTTAAACGCTAACGAAACGCAAATACATGGTAATAAACCGACACGATTTCGTAATTTCTGACTATTCATGTTAATCTGAGTGGCAAATATTTTGAAGCCTGATCAGACGCCGGGTTATCCGGCGTCTGATCTGGCTCCAAACTGTTTGCAATGGAAAAAATAGTTTAAGCGTAAAGGCGTATATTGGGAAAGAATAACGTTTTCTCACATAACTATCCCTGTTTTCTATAGCGAACAACGATGACGAATATCCTTATCTCCAACATGTGTAAGATCACTTTGATGACGTCACTATAACGTCACTATTTATAACGACGTTTTGACGTAACCTGGGTTCCAAAAAATGCATATTGCTTTAAAATAGCTTAAATCGTTGGTAATGTGAGAAAAAGAATCTGTAACTCGTCGATGTTTAAGACAAGTTGATTTCAAACTCGTCTAGAATAGAAAAGTTATTAAGTTCGCCAAGGCTCGCTTAATAACATTTCAATTTTAGACTCGTTTGAGATCAGCTTGTCTTAAACATCGATTCATAACATATCCTATATTTCTCCACTGTAGCATGGTTCGGAACAAATCTACAGTTGAGGAGAAAGGCCGATCGCTCTTCGTTGAGTACCGATATTCACCGACATTGGCACGATCTCATTAGGGGTACTCAATTTAAACTCATTGAAGACTAATCTGTACTAAAATAGATAATGACAAACATCATTAACCCGGATGAGATTCAGCTTTCACGCGGCGTTTCCTTCGGATCTGCGGTGTTTGTTTTTCTTAAAATAATTATCTGTTGTAGAAAACACAACAGTGTTTTTAAATCACCATTGTTTATGATGAAAGCTTCAACCATGTATATCGGGATAGTTCTTTGCAATATCTAGTCACACAGTGGAGAAAACGTTATTCTTTCTTGTTTAAACGCAAACGAATTGAAAATGCAAAACACTAAAATGCAGAAAAGGACACCTTTGACAATTCTGACTTTTCATTTTTATCTGAGTGGCAAACAGTTTGGAGGCTGATCTGCTGTCGATAACCCGGCGTCTGATCAGGCTCCAAACTGTTTGCACAGGAAAAATAATATTTTAGTGTAAACACGTTTATTGATAAGAATAACGTTTTCTCCACTGCAAATGGACCATAACCCTTATCATGACAGGCGTGGCATAATTAACATTTACAAACAGTTTCTATTTTATTATGCTATGCCCCTAACTTGTATATATCTAGGGGAAGGGCCAATGATAATGTTGTTAATAACTTGTAGCCCAATCCCTTTGCACATGTTTCTATGCAATACTTTATAGCTAAAATTACAGTTTGAATTCAGATCAGACACCGCGTGACGCGATGTCTAATCATGATCCAAACTGCATGCCACTCTTATCTAACACTTTTTAAGATAAAAAAAGAATAAAAAATTAGTTTCAAAGTCTTTCGCAGACGATCAATTTGAAGCAGAAGACAATTAAACATGATATTGGTAAATAGGGAACTTTTATGTTTTAATACTATTAAATTACCTGATTGACTCGTCTAGACTCCAAATCCTTCCACATTCGGTTTTCTACCAGAACATCATAGTCATCTAATGGAATCGACACTTCTCCAATAAACTCCTGCATCTTCAGATTATTCGGCTTTGAAAATATTTTAACTTTCAGTGTTAAAGAGTGCAATTCTTCCAGTGAAATGTTCTGGAAATATATATCCTGGTTAAAGACAGGGTTCTTTGTTCTTTTAACCACTGCGCTTGTTTGCTTTTGTATCTTGCCAGGCATAAGATAAGCTTTTGCAAAGGCATTCACATTTCTATCTTGCTTCTGTTGGCCTCCAAGATTTTCCGCTTTCAGGAATGTCAATTTCAGTTGTCTTGTAGCGGCGAGATATTGAAAACTTATCTTCAGTTCACCATAGGGAGCAAATAATTGGTTATGGTTCGTTGGTTTGTTTCTTGATATCACATAGCAGGAACTGGACCGGGGTTTTTGTATTTCACCACTACGGCGAGTCTCGGGTTGTTCTATGATCTGTGGAGCTGAATGCCTTTTAAGACATGGGTTACTAGGTATGGGTAGAACTATCTCTCCAAGGCTTCGCCTTTGTGGTTCGTTACTAAGGTCAAGGGAATGTTGGGATGGTGTTGAGCGTCCGGACATAGAAGACTTATCACTGTCATTGTCGTTCATACTTACAATATTTACAAGTGAAGACCGTCGCCTGTTGTAAAAACGGTTATGTTTGTTAGGTAAAGGTATATGATTCATTCCTTGGAAAGCTAAGTAAGTTGGAGACAGTCTTCTGTGTGAGAGAACTGATGGAACGCTGTGTTCAGGCGATGGACTTCCAGGAAGACTGGATTGAGCGAATGAGGTCACAATCACCGAAGGCATACTACTGGAATTAGGATGTGAGAATTTACAGTTCAAGAGGTCACTCGGTGGAGTGCTAATGTCTGGTGTAGAATGATCATGGAATTTACTCAGGGATTCTTGTCTTAGCAACCTTAGGGAATGTTTCTTCTGTAATAGACTGCCGCTATTTGCATGGAAAAGTGACTCTCTCCTTCTTGTATGCGGGGCCTCCGTCAATGTTGAAAACCCAAAAGAAGTTTGTGCACGAAAATGCGGCAGGCCCATGGCCGCAAATGATAATGGATCGTCATTGGTACCATCTAACACAGATAGAGAACCTACATTTCTACAACTTATAATTTCCCGTATTTCATGTTTAGGTGTAACGGGCGCAGAGTTGCAAAGGTCATTACCTTTGAGCATGCGCATACACGGTGAGGACTCCGATGGTGTAAGTTTCAGCGGACTTCCAGGTGGTGATGAGTGCATACTTCTTCCACCGTAACTGTTTCTCTTGATGTCCAAGCAGCATTCATGTTCCGCAGAACACTCACTTGTTCGACGAGACGAGTCATTTGATCCAGGTATCACAAATTCCGGAATATTGTTCGGTGTAATTGCGCACGCACCCTTAAAAGATTTCGGCTCTTGACCAGTTTGAGACGTGGCTGCTTGCAGCTTCTGGAAAAGCCACTCTTTCATTTCCTTCACGGCATCCATAATTATGTAAAACAATAACCACATTTACGAAAGATGTTTTTCCATATGAGTATTGTGTTCACATTAATTTTCGTCATTCCGTTCCCTTTTCATACTGCATAAAAATTGTATCAAGCTGCAAAAATAAAAAAAAATATGTTCACATAAAAACACGGAATTCTACTTGCACCAATGACCAAGTATAATCCGATGTACACAAAGAGGCAGCGTTATCGTCTTATTCCGTATCATTTATACTTGACCCTTTGCCTGCTGGTCGCGACTTCACTCTTTTACGCAAACAGTTTGGATCCAAATCAGTCGCCGTGTATTGCGGCGTCTGATCTGGATCCAAACTGTTTGACACTCGTATTTAGGTTTTTTACTTTAAAATGTATAAAATCCAAATCTAACAAATTTTGCAGACGACAGTTTCAAAGCAACTGACATCGCAACAGACTAAGGCTTAAGATAATATCACTACAGGAATATGATTCCCGCGTTTCTAATCAATAAATGACTGACGACAAATTATCCTAGCGGCACAATAACATGTCTTAGTTTCTCAGCATAGAGGTCGAACGTCTTCGCATCTGTTGAAAAGCATTGTAAAAATAAATTTACTGCCGCGCTTATATACGTTTCATTTTCTTTTCAAGTACCATTCCTAAATGATTGGTCTTATTATAAAAGTACTGCTTTATAGAAAGACAGTCATTAATACCACGCATAACTCTGATCGCAAATATCTTCTTTCATCTGAAGACTTCGTGTTTACAATTCAGTGTAATAGTATCCAAAAGTAAATATGAATTATTTCTTTGTAGAGGCAGCTCTTATCTCCAATTTAATTAAAATGCACACATGGCGACATTTCAAGCCGCGTTTTACTTTATCTGTTTGCAAAACACTTGACACAGCCCTTGAGCGAAGTTGTCTTACGTCAACTGTGGCTCGTTCGCAGAATGTTACCATTCATCGCGCGAAAATCCATAGGCCTGCTCTTGAACGCAATTATTGTGTTGAGCTATTTGTAAGAACCAGGCACTGTCTCCATGAACTCAACAGTTGTGTTAATTTATTTATATGCGCTATAACTAAGATAGATGACACTGACAATTACTTTTCCATTACACCTAGACATCCGTAAAGGATTCTGCTAAAGTTATCGGATATAACAAAGTGTGGTGCAGTCAACCTTTAGTTTCGCAATAACCTAACCTATTACCCCGTTAATACGCAATTTTGCGTCTTTTGTTTATTCCTCCACAAATAAATTCAAATTTTAACAGTAATGGATATGTTCCATAAGACATATGTTGTAAATCCTAGCAGATGGAAGTTTCAGCAAATTGAAAGTAAAGCAGAATGCGTATTAAGGCGCATTCTGCTTTATTTTCAACCTGTTTTAAGTGGTCACCTATTTTAAAACTTTGAAAGAGACTAAGGGGTAAAGGGTTAATAGTGACACACAAGTGTCGTAAAACAAATGACTGCTTAATGTAAGATAAACCCCGCCAGTACCTTTCTGCTACTTTTCTCTTGCATTAAGCAAAGGATAAACGTGATACATAGTTTCATTAAGCGTTCAACTTTCTAGGAAACCAACCATAGACAGACATTCCAATGCCATTTTGACTATTCCTTTAAATCCACGATCAACTTCTGAATACACCTGTATTTTGTGAAATCACATCAGCGCTTTTTCCGTCAAAATGGTACTTAGTAAATCAAACAAGCACAAAGGAATGTAGAGACTGTAAAGTGCCGCTTGGTAATCGATGAAGCCTGATGATTAGAGAACTAGCTACTCTGTCAGCCTCACTGTGCCATACAAATACGTCTATTTATCAGCTAAGCATTGTTGATATGTGAACCCTTACCACAGTGAACCCTGAAACGTAATATGAACCAGTCCAGCTCCAAATAAATCCTGGTATATTATTTACTACAGTAAAACCTCTCTATTACAACACATTAATTGTGGTAATTATTGGGGTGTTACCGATAGGTGACCGCTTAAAGCAAGATGACAGTGAAACAGAAAGCTCCTTTTTGCTGTAAGCTGTCGCCAGTCTATTATACACTCAATTGGCCTTGGTTTTAGTGGTTGTACTAGCGAGGTTTTTACTGTATTTAGGGATTGTTTTTATAGTGCAACAATGACAGTCAGGGAACTGTTTCCACAGGACAATTGTACCCTTCGAAGATACACTGGTTGTAAATGACGCATATGGTCGTCACTAGGGGTTAGATGGTTAAACGAATTCCTGGACTGAGTTGATTAAACAAGGCTCGTACTGCAGGAAAGTTTGTAAGCGATATTTCCTTTGTTCAGACTTAAGAAATATGTTACCTGCATAGGTTTACTCATTCATCCCTTAAAAATTATTTGAAATTCAAAGTTTCAATTTTCTATCGTACTTGGTTTGATGTTGTGTTTTAAAAGTTATAGCAACATATTAATCAGGATCAAAACCGTTTGCAAATAACCGTTGTATTCAAGTAAGGCAGTGAAAAGTTAACCCGTACGATTTAGACAACTTTAGTTTTAAAAACGCAATAATCTTTATTAACCCATTTATACCCAGTGGATTCTTCGATGTTTATAAATTGGATTAGTCCATGTTTTATCAAATGGATGCCTGGTCAAATTTTCATTATCATTTTGTTTTATACTGAAATTCCTATCAGGAAACAGTGTAGACTCTGATCAGACGCCGCATTATGCGGCGTCTGATCAGAGTCTACACTGTTTGCCTATGTCCCATATACATGTATGGGATCGTGGGCACAAATGGGTTAAGTCAAACAAGTTGGTAGTGTTTTCAATGTATGTATACGCAATCTTAATGAACATCGGAAAGACAACGCTATATTTTTTTCTGTTAAAACGAAACTAAACGCAAGCGATATGCAATAAAATGAAGCAAACGACAAATGTCAGGCTCTTGGTCAAGCACCGATTTTACTGGCGATTGATTTGGCCACCCACTGTTTCAACAATAGTTTTTAGCATAAACGCATATTTGATATTGACAAAGTTTTTCCACTGAACACATGCATTTTTGTCAACTTTTTCACTGACAAGGTTGATAAGATTGACATATGCAAATACAGTCGAACTTCGATATCTCGAACACGCTTAACTCGAACTATCCGATAGATCGACACCTTAACTGCATTATTTTATGCTCGGTTAAGTCGAACATACCCATATTTCAAAGTTAAAACGTGGCTAAGTTTGACTGTACATACATGTAGTAGTGTGATTCTGATAAGAAGCCGCGTAATATTCTTGATATACTGTTTGCTTTACGTTCATTCTTCTTTTAGCAACCACCTGACGTGATAAATTGGTAACTTTATTACATGTTTTACCATATTGCTGGACAGGGTCACGGAGTAAATACAGATTTACTCCGTGACAGGGTAGAAGTAATTTTCTAAGTGAATTTTCAAAGGCCCCAAACATAGTTAACATCTCTTTTGCGAACACTAAATTATGTCAATTAGTAGGTGTTTACGACAGGTGACTGCTTACAGCAAGGTGATAGTAAAACAGGAATCTCCTAATGGAATTTCTGTTTGCTGTCACCTTATTTTTAGCTGTTACCTGTTTTCTTAACAATCAAAACGTCTTCTTTTTAGTCGTCGTATCAAGGACGGAAACTGCGAAATTAGCTTTAGATATATTACATTAACCTGCCGTTAGGTTTGTCAGACTGTATTACAGTTGAACTTCGATACACGGACTCGGTTACAATGTAGGTCGAACATACTCGTATTTCAAAGTTAAAACGTGGGTTAGGTATGTTTGACTTCACCGGGCATGAAATAATTCAATTCATGTGTCCAATAATCGGATAGGTCGAGTTAAACAAGATCGACTGTATTTCACACTGATGAAACAGTTATTTTTTATTTTCAGCTTCCTTATATATCATTTAAACATTGAACACTATCGACGGATATACTCGTCTTTGAAAAACAGGTAACCTGTATGGAGTACACTTGTCATATACAAAAAGTGCATTTTAAGTGATTTTGTCATTTTGTAGCAAACTGCCCCCACCATCCCAGATACTCAATAATTGACTAAACGTACATTGTAATATAGAACAGTTTCATCAGAAAGTTCCGTTGGTCAATGAGTTAACGCCCTTGAACATTATTACATGCACATTATAACAGTCACATGACTTAATTATATAGCCTAGGAAAGTGCAGGTGACCAAATAGTAACCCAATACGTTTAACGATCGTAAGAAATGCTCGTAGAAAATGCTCATACTGTGATTGAAGTATCATGTTAAGAACGGTCATGGCGTAATCGTTTTTACTCAATATAGCGTGCACAAATATAGATCCATTGTTTCACGATGTAATTATACAGTCCGGATTCTAGTACAAATTGTTGACCTAAGTACATGTAGCAGCTTGAATTATCACACGTAGGAATTGTATAGTTCCACTATTTAAATGCCTCAGCATATGGAATGTTCAGTGTTTAAGGCAGATTTTGTTGAAAACAGGATGAAAGTAAAACAAGATTTCTGTTTTACTTTTATCCTGTTTTAACCCATTACCCCTGTTTCTAGTTTTAAAGAAAGATGATCACTTAAAGCAGGTTGAAAGTAAAGCAGAATGTGCCTTAAGGCACATTCTGCTTAACTTTCAGCCTGCTTTAAGCTATTATCTGCTTGGATAAGGAAATTATATCTTACAATACATATTCATGACTGTATAAAAAGGAACTATTTTCTTCAGTGGAGGAATAAAACATAGGCGTAAAAAGGCGTATTTATGAGAGAATGGGTTAAGCAACTATATCTGTTTTATACCACTCATCGATCTTACTTAAGGTGGTCAAAATAGAAAGGGTTTACTGTAGAGATATAATATATATAAATAAATAATTAATTATCAGTCTTTCGTCAATTTAGAGTAATGCTTGCAGGCGGTATTGTCAACTGTGGAAATCAACATATGCTACCGATATAAATTCTTTCACACCCTGTCGTGTTGCTTATGTCATTAACACTCGATGAAAATAACAACTCAACGGGAATCCCCAGGAATGAGATATAGAGTACTAGGCACACCCTTCTCAAGCAATTAGAAAGAGGAAAGATGCTGTCTGATCTGACCATGCACTGTTTACGTATGCGCTATGTTGTTTCTCGTCGGAAAAACAACAACGTCCCTATTTAGTTTGCCATCGAAGTGGCCCCGTACTTCATTCTCAGTGTTGTTATACTTTCTGGTCCTTTGGAATCACTGATTTCAGGTCGTTTACAGTTGAAAGTTGAATTCCGCTTAAGCCGGTGCTAGGGGGCGTGAGCACTGTTGCATATTTCAGTATTGCTCATGAACAGACTCAATTAAACCGAGTCTGCAATTTTCAGTATTTGCTTTGTTCTCGGTGCTTTCAAAGGATCTCCCCTTATTCAGATTTATTATACCATAGCAACTGAAGATACAGAATAACTTTCTATGTGAGTGTTTAAAGTGTAGCGTGTAAAACACTAAACAGAAATAATTTTGCTATCACTTGGTTGGATAGCAACTAGTTTGAGTGTGAAAGCTTCTGATTGCCAATCAACTAATCTGTAATCTCTGTGTTAACAGTCCAATGATCAACTGATATAGCTATTGAAGACATAGAACAGAACAGAACAGAACATATTTTATTCAGACGTGTACATAAGTACATCATCTTGTAACATAAAGTAAATATACCACATTTTATAACATAATCAGTTATATCTAAGAAAATACTATTGGTGATATCTTTATAATTAATATATGTCTAAGGTCACTTATACGCAATGCGTAAAATCGTTGGTACACAATATTATAATATTTTCAAGAGGAAGATTTAAACAATATAAGACATAGAAATCCGTTGCAAAAAGGCAAATCTCAAATATTTTGCCAGATTGTACAACGCATTTTTATCATTCGTTTGAAACGGTTCTAGAAATTTAGCCATACTTGGCCTTACATAATAGTATGCATTTATGTATTTCTTTCGTAGTACATAGTAGACATAGTACATTTGTTTCACTCATTTCTACCCAGTGGATTCTTCCATGTTTATATATTGAATTAGTCCATTTTTTATCAAAGGGATGCTTGGTCAAAGTTTTCTTTTTCATTTTGTTTTATATTGAAATTACTATCAGCAAACATTTAAGACTCTGAACAGACGCCGCATAATGCGGCGTCTGTTCAGAGTCTACACTGTTTGCTTATGTCCCATAAATTGGATCGTGGGCACAAACGGGTTAACCATTACACAGCCACAGTAATCGTGAGTGTAACCTTTCATAGCCATATTGTCGTCTACATCAATATTGTGTCAGCAACATCGTTTCAAAGTTCGACATTAGGCTGTATGAGTTACGAAATTTCAAAACGACTGTCAAACAGTTTGGATCCTGATCAGACGCCGCGTAACGCGGATCCAAACCGTTTGCAAAGTCGACCACGGCGGTGGTAATTGTGTTAATTTGTTGTAAGATACAATAGAAACAAGTTATTTTGCGTAATTGCTACGCATTTACTCCCAATACCGATACTCCTAACCTTTGTAAACAGTATATATCCCGACCAGACTCCGTGTTATGCAGCATTTGATCAGGACTAAACTGTTCCAGAGGCATAAACATGCCTTTAAGTAAATAAATACCTAAATTGCAATTTAATTAATAAAAGCACAAGAAACTTTTAAACAGGCAAGTTTCAGGCAGTGTGTGTGTGAGGGTTTTACGTCATAAGAACAGTGACTTGGTTAAATCATATTCTTAACCAAACTAGTGTTACTGTATTAGAGAAAGCACACGTGTGTGACAAACGTATGGCAACAAGACTCAGATCTTCTCCCATGTTTCCAAAGTGTACTATATAAATCTCAAGTTAGCATCTGTCAAGTTCAATTGAACCCCTTCACTGCCTACCCCGAGTACCATAGTTATTTGCAAACAGTTTGGAACCTGATCAGACGCCGCATAACGACGCGTCTGATCAGGATCTAAACTGTTTGACATTCATTTTTATATTCTTACTTCAAAATTGTTAAATTTGAATTTGAGAAATTTAAGCAGACGATAATTGTTTAACATTTATGACGTCACGGCAGTGAAGGGTTTTTTCGATAATACTTACCAATGTCCAAAGAACAAAACAAACACAACGCAATAAAATGTATCAAATTGGCAACTGCTATTAACATTTTAAAGATTTCTTTCATAGCGAACTCGTTTATTGGGAAAGAATATCGTCTTCTCCATAGTAAAAAGACACGCTTCAACGGCATCATAGCTCAGCGCATTATTACAATGTCAGATCAAATTAAGTAAATGTTTCAAGCACGTAAGGTCAGTCATGCACAGGAAGTAGAACTTAATGGTTACTGGCATGAGCATTACCTATTTCCGTGTAAACCTTATCCATTATTTTCATTACTTAACTTTCTGTACGCTACACGCGAGGTTTCCAAACGTATTGCGAACAGTATGAATAAAGAAGAGACTTCGAGTAGTTCTGTGTCTCATTTGGTTCCAGACTGTTTATACATGATGTAGGTCTAATGGTACTTTATATGAAAAATGCATCTACAGAAAAACCTCGCTATTACGACCACTAAATCGAATGCTCATTTAATGTATAAAATATACATGTAGGTGACAGCTTATAACAAGGTGACCGTAAAAGAGAGGTTCAAGCTCCTATAGGAGCTTTCTGTTTTACAGTCATCTTGCTTTAAGCATTAACCTGCCTTAAACACCCTACATTTAACAAAATTAAGTGGTCGTACTAGAGAGGTTTTATAGTATTAGCCAATTCTAAAAAGGACTGCACATTGGGATCCGGACAATTCCCCACCAGGACAATTCCCCACTAGGACAATTGCCCACCGGACAATTCCCCACAGGACAATTACCCACTAGGACAATTACCCACTTTTTGGCAGGGCGGACAATTCCCCACTGTCAAAATTAAATTATTAATAAATCAATTTTTGGAAATATGAAAGAGGAAAAAAACTCTAAGGATACAAATTCAAACTAATATTAATAGTTTGTAACCTTTAAATTAACAATTGATGCACAAAAATGGTTGTTAGGCCATGGTTGAAATTAGGTGGATTTATGACAGAATTTGTAATTTTTATCCTAGGACAATTCCCCACTGTTAAAATTAAATTGATATTAGAACAATTTTTTGAAATATTAAAGAGGAAAATAACACTGAGAATACAAATTCAAACTAATATCAATAGTGTGTAACCTTTAAAATAACCATGGATGCCTAAAAATGGTTGTTAGGGCATGGTTGAAATTGGGTTTATATTATGACTGAAACTTTTAAATTGAAATAGTTTGTATAGCACTTTTAAGACAATTTTCTAAAGGTAAAAACACATAAGTGAGAATATTAATTCATGGTTATACCAATATATTTTAAATTTTAATTCAAATATAAGTAGATAAAAGTGGTATTTTCAACTATTTTGGGCTATTTTAAAATATTGTTTAAAAAATAATCTTTTTTTTTTTTTTATATCTGTCAGTTTTATCCCATATTTTAAATTGAAATAATTACTTTTTATTTTTAGTATAGGAACAAATTTGAAAAGGAAAAAACACATAGAAAATATTAATTCATAGTTTTAGCAATATATTTAATATTTAATTCAACCATAATTAAATAAAGGTGGTATTTTGGGATATTTGTTAAGATATCCAAATACTGTGCTCTGGATCAGCCGTCACTGATGCTGAGGTAGGTTCATATTTTTCATTGTTTATTTAACCCATTACCCCATAACCTGTTTCTAGATTTGAAGATAGTTGACCCTTTCAAGCTGATTGAAAGTAAAGAGCAAACATCAACTATCTTTGTATTGCCTGCAAACAGTTTCGATTCAAATCATATATTTGATATTTGATCTGGATCTAGTGTTTGAAATTGTTATGCATTTAAGACATTTAGTAAAAAGTAAAAAAATGTTTATATCAAGAGCAGACATCAACTTTCTTTCTATTTCAAACAGTTTAGATTCAGATCAGATATTTGATGTTTGGTCTGGATCTAGTATTGGAATTGTTATGCATAAGGCATTAGCATTTTAAGGACGGTTAGACAAGATATGTCATTATAATTTATATGTAAAAAAAAGTTAAAATCAAGAGCAGACATCAACTATCTTTGTATTGCCTGCAAACAGTTTAGATTCAGATCAGATATTTGATGTTTGATCTGGATCTAGTGTTTGAAATTGTTATGCATAAGGCATTTAGCATTTTAAGAATGGTTAAAAAAAATATATCATTATAATTAAAAGTTGTTTAAATCAAGAGCAGACATCAACTATCTTTGTACTTCCTGTTTAGATTCAGGTCAGATATTTGATGTTTGAATTGGATCTATAGTGTTTGAAAGTGTTTTACATACGGTGTTTAGCAAAACTAGAAACAGGCTATGGGGTAATGGGTTAATAGTAAAGATACATCATTAACATAATCAACCTTTATCAAGATCAAGCACCTACTGTTCATCATTGACTGATCTTGGTCAAAACTGTTTGGAAATGCAACTAAAATTCTGATGTGATTGGAGTCGACACTGTAAGTTTAATATTGGGCATGTTTAAATTGCAATAAGTGCTTAAATTCATTAATTAAATACATAATTATAATTAATAATGGGGTATTGTCCTAGTGGGTAATTGTCCTGGTGGGTAATTGTCCGGTGGGCAATTGTCCTAGTGGGGAATTGTCCTGGTGGGGAATTGTCCTACACTCCTGCACATTGCAGCAATTAAAGACGACAATAGTATAATGTGCTGAACGTGATGTATTATTATTAAGGACTTTGCACATTATTTCCAATAAATGTGTTTGTCCGTAAACCGATTGTATACATTTTCAAAAGCTTTCGCTCCAGATCAGACGTCGGGACCAATCGTCTGACTAGGCTACGAACCTCTTGCCACTGAGTTGAAACTAGGTCGTCACAAGTGTCAAACATCTATCATTTAGATTCTTTTTGTATTTAATTTGAATTTGCTTTAGTTTAAACGATGACGAACAACACGCTACCAACTGTACTTAATGTACTGGAGGTCCACTGATATAATATGTTGTTAATAGCAATTCTCTGTAACCATCAACCACATTGCGGCACGCATAGTCACCGATTTGCATGAAACTTACACCATTTGTACCTCTCTACATGAAATGGAAAAAAATACCCCGAAAATTTATTTCCCACATCCGGTTGCCATGGCAACGCGAAATCAAGATTTTCGCCAAAAATCAGTGTTTTTGGTGAGTAAAATATGACAATTTCACAGACTTTTTCAGAGAAAACTGTACATATTTCAGATTAAATGACATTTGTATGTTGAACTATGACACTTTGCCAATAAAATAGCATTGTAGGATTTGACTCAACATTACACCCAATTGGTAGGTACGTGCGAACTTTAGGGGCCAATATACTGAAAGTGAGAAATCATGATTTTGGCATATTTTAAGGACTTGTAGAATACTTATGCATCCATACTGAGCTTGAATATGATCACTAATAACAAGTAACACATGTGTTGTTTACCGGTTTGGAAGAATACCTTTGGGATTCTGGTTGCTAAGGGGGTAACCATGACAACGAAACTATCGACTTTTTAATGTTGTAATTTCCTATGTAACTGAGCAGGATTGCTTAAAAGATACCAGGATCACTCTGAAATTGCTATAACCATATATTTTAGTGTTATTAAATGAAAGTACAAGAGGACACATGCAGATATTAGTTGGTAACTATGGTAACCACTGCCAACAGAACATAATTTACTGAAAATATGTGCCAAATTCAAGACTTTTGGAACGCAAAATAAAGAAAACAATCAAAACTATTACACACTTTCTTAAATTAGTTTCATTATCAGGTTTGCAAGTTAGCACTGTCTTGTAAACATTCACTGTTTAGATGACAACGGCATTTGGTTGCCTTAGTAACCGCTCAACGCAATTGGTAAATAAGAGCCTTTTATTGAAAATATGAGTCAAACTAAAGTTTTTTAAGGAAAAGAACAGCAACATATCAGAACCATGGTACCGTAGTTGCACCATCAGATTTGATAGTTAGCAGTGTCGTATAATTTTCACTTTAAACATAAAAATAATGTTTGGTTACCATAGCAACCACTAATAATGTATGCTAAATAACAGCATTGTATCGAAAATATGTGTCAAATTCCATGTGTTTTTAAGATAAAGTACAGCAACCAATCAGAACAATGGTACTTAAATGTCATTATCAGGTTCACAAGTTAATAGTGTCATGTAACATTCACTTTAGACATAAAAAAAGAATTGGTTACCTTAGCAACACCTCACAACATTATGCTTTATAAGAGCAACATCTTGAAGTAATGAGTAAAATTCAAGTTTTTGTAAATACAATATACCGTAACCTAACAGAACTATTGTACTTAAAGTTTATTGTCAGATTAACAAGATAATATTGTCATATAAATATTCAATTTTAATACGAAAAGAACATTTGGTTACCCTAGCAACCACTGACAAAGTAAAAGAATTATTTTGAAAATATGGTCAAAGTTTTGCGTTCTTACAGGCAAAGTACTGATCTGCAGGAACCCATCAGAACATTTGTAATTCAGTTTCGTTATAAAGTTTGCACGTTTACATTGTCATATAACTGCTCACTTTTTGCATGAAAACACCATATTGATACGTTAGCAACCACTTACAATTATGTTATATTAGAGCATAATATTGAATATGCGAGTCAAATTCAAGTTTTTAAAGGCAATGTACAGCAACATATTACAATCATTGTACTTTAAGTTCCTTATCTGGTTTGCAATTCAATATTTTCATACACACATTATCTTTATGCGTGAAAATAACACTGAGTTACCTAAGCAACCACTCACAATGTATAGTAAATAAGAGCATTATATTGAATATACGCATGTATGTGTCATATTAGAGCTTTTTATGTAAATCACAGCAACCTATTACAACCATTGTACTTAAAGCTCATTATCAGGTTTGCAAGAAAACATTGTCATACAAACATTCTCTATTAGCATTAAATTAAAACTTTGTTACCGTAGCAACCACTCACAGAATATGCTAAATAAATTCATTTTATTGAATATGTGTCAACATTGAGGTTTTAGGCAAATAACAGCAACGCATTACAACTATTGTAGGTGAAGATCACCATCAAGTTTGCAACTAACTATTAGCAGGAATATAATAGTTGGTTACCTTAGCAACCACTCACAATATATGCAAATAAAAGCAATATATTGAAAGTCAAATTCAAGCTTTTTAAGGCAGAGCACATCAGCTTATTAGAATCATAATAGTTTAGTTTCAATATCAGGTTGGCAAGATGACATTGTCATACTAATATTCACCTTAAATATGAAGATAACATTTGGTTTCCATAGCGGCCACTCACAACATATGCAAAATAAGAGCAGTTCACGGAAAATGGTATGGTACTCCACGCTTTTCAACATAAGTTGTGAGTTTGTTTAGGTACCATCATAATGTTAACTTGCAAACCAGATAATAAATTTCAGGTACAAATGTTGTTATAGGTTGCAGTACTTTTGCCTAAAAACTTAAATTTGAAACTTCCACGTGGTTGCTAAGGTAACCAAATGTTATTTTAGTGTAATAATTTAACAACTGTATGACAATGTTAACTTGCAGCAAACCTGATAGCGAAACTAAGCTACAAAAAATCTAATAAATTGCTGTTGTTTGCCTTCAAGACAGTGTTGACATACATTCTCAATAACAGACTCTTATTTAGCATAAATTGTGAGTGGTTGCCAAGGTATCCAAATGTTATTTTCATTCTTAAAGTTAATGTTTGAAATTTCAATGGTAACTTTCAAACCTGATAATGAACTTTAAGTACGATGCTTGTAATAAGTTGCTGTACTTTACCTAAACAAGAGGGCATTGAAGGCCCTGATATTGCTCACCTGTTGTAATGAAGTCTGATAGGTTTACGTTTGAGAATCACCCGTTTTAATCTAAATCTATTCAAATTTGTAGTATAGCATGTAAAAATATTTAGGAATACGACCTATTTTAGTATAGTAGAGTACATCAAGGGTAGATAACTAGAGCCTACACAATACTGAAATGAAGCCTTTTCTAGCATTTCAAAATATATCAAGGGCAGATAACTCTTGCCACAATTCAGATTTCAACAATGATTGCACTCCTTCGAGAACTTTGCAAGAGTGTAAACACTGTTAGATATGACATTTTCAACACATCAACACATCAAATGCAGATAACTCTTAAGCAATTAGTCCGATTTCAACCATTTTTAAACTCATCCAAGACCTTATAGTCATATACAATCTGAGCAGGTGTGAGAGAGACTGGATAAAAGTGTGGCCTCTAGAGTGTAAACACTGTCAGATTTGGCATTTTCAACACATCAAGGGCAGATAACTCATGACCTAATTATTCGATTTCAGCCAAACTTTAACTCAATTTAGAACTTATAGTTGTATACAATCTGATTTAGTTTGAGAAAGATTGAATGAAAATTATGGTTTCTAGAGTGTACACGCTTTTAAATATGGCATTACAACCATTCAAGGGCAGATAACACTTCACATATTGTTCCAATTTCAACCATAATCAATCTTATGCTAACTCTTATAGTCATATACGATCTGAGCAAGTTTAATAAAGATTAGATAAAAATTGTGGCCTCTAGAGTGTAAACACCATTAAATATGGCATTATCAGCAATTCATAGGTAGACAACTCTTGACCATTTAGTCAGATTTCACCCATAATCAAATTCATCTGAACTCTTACATTTGTATTACAATCTGAGCAAGTTTGATAGAGATTGGATTAACTTGTGGCCTCTAGAGTGTAAACACCGTTAAATATTGCATTTTCAGCAATTCAAGGGTAGATAACTCTTGACCTATTTGTAAGATTTAAAACAATAATCGAATTCATGCTAACTTTTATTATTAAAACAATTTGAGCAAGATTGAGACAGACTGGATAAAAAGAAAGTTACCTCTTGAATGTAAACACTAAACTTTGTTGACGCCGGACATTCAATAATTGCAAAAGCTCACCCTGAGCTAGCTCAAATTTGACAATTAAATTCAATAAAATGCTCTAATTAAGCATAAATCATAAGCGGTTGCTTAGGTAATCGAAAGTTATTTCTATGCATTGCCAACCTGATAATAAACTTACGATAAAAAGTACAATAGTTGTAATAAGTTGCTGTTCTTTCCCAATAAAAGCATGAAATTTACACATATATTCAATATTTTGCTCTGATAAAACATTAATTGTAAATCGTTGCTATGGTAACAATATGTAGTTTTCATGGTAAAAGTGAGCGGTTACACGCCTTTTTTAACTTGCAAACCTTATAGTGCAACTAAAGTACAAAGGTTCTGATAGGTTCCTATACTTTGCCTTCAAGAACACAAAAATGACTATATTTTCAATAAAAAAATTTATTTTCCATATTTTGTGAGTGGTTGCTAAGGTAACCAAATGTTCTTTTCGTATTAAAAGGGAATATTTATATGACAATATTATCTTGTAAATCTGATAGTGAACTTAAAGTACAATAGTTCCGTTAAGTTACGGTATATTGTATTTACAAAAACTTGAATGTGACTCATTATTTCAGTATGATACTCTTATAAAGCATAATATTGTGAGGTGTTGCTAAGGTAACCAATTCTTTTTTTATGCCAAAAGTGAATGTTACATGACGATGTAAGCTTGCAAATCTGATAATGACACTAAAGTACCATTGTTCTGATAGGTTCCTGTACTTTGCCTTTAAAAACGCAAATATTTGACCATATTTTCAAAATAATGTTTTTACTTTGTGAGTGGTTGCAAGGGTAACCAAATATTCTTTTTGTATTAAAAATGGGTACTTATATGACAATATTATCTTGTAAATCTGACAATAAACTTAAAGCACAATAGTTCTGTTAGGTTACGGTATATTGTATTTACAAAAACTTGAATTTGACTCATTACTTCAAGATGTTGCTCTTATAAAGCATAATGTTGTGAGGTGTTGCTAAGGTAACCAATTCTTTTTTTTATGTCTAAAGTGAATGTTACATGACACTATTAACTCGTGAACCTGATAATGACATTTAAGTACCATTGTTCTGATTGGTTGCTGTACTTTATCTTAAAAACACATGGAATTTGACACATATTTTCGATACAATGCTGTTATTTAGCATACATTATTAGTGGTTGCTATGGTAACCAAACATTATTTTTATGTTTAAAGTGAAAATTATACGACACTGCTAACTATCAAATCTGATGGTGCAACTACGGTACCATGGTTCTGATATGTTGCTGTACTTTTCCTTAAAAAAACTTTAGTTTGACTCACATTTTCAATATAAGGCTCTTATTTAGCAATTGCGTTGAGCGGTTACTAAGGCAACCAAATGCCGTTTTCATCTAAACAGTGAATGTTTACAAGACAGTGCTAACTTGCAAACCTGATAATGAAACTAATTTAAGAAAGTGTGTAATAGTTTTGATTGTTTTCTGTATTTTGCGTTCCGCAAGTCTTGAATTTGGCACATATTTTCAGTAATTTACGTTCTGTTGGAAGGGGTTACCATAGTTACCAACTAATATCTGCATGTGTCCTCTTCTACTTTCATTTAATAAAACTAAAATATATGGTTATAGCAATTTCAGAGTGATCCTGGTATCTTTTAAGCAATCCTGCTCAGTTACATAGGAAATTACAAAATAAAGAAGTCAATAGTTTCGTTGTCATGGTTACCCCCTTAGCAACCAGAATCCCAAAGGTATTCTTCCAAAACGGTAAACAACACACATGTTACTTGTTATATGTGATCATATTCAAGCTCAGCATGGATGCATAAGTATTCTACAAGTCCTTAAAATATGCCAAAATCATGATTTCTCACTTTCAGTATATTGGCCCCTAAAGATCGCACGTGCCTACCAATTGGGTGTAATATCGAGTCAAATCCTACAAATCTATGTTATTGGCAAAGTGTCATAGCTCAACATACAAATGTCATTTAATCTGAAATATGTACAGTTTTCTCTGAAAAAGTCTGTGATTTTGTCATATTTTACTCACCAAAAACACTGTTTTTTGGCGAAAATCTTGATTTCGCGTTGCCATGGCAACCGGATGTGGGAAATAAATTTTCGGGGTATTTTTTTCCATTTCATGTAGAGAGGTACAAATGGTGTAAGTTTCATGCAAATCGGTGACTATGCGTGCCGACCCCCCTATATAACCTGGTTGATGGTTACAGAGAATTGCTCTTAAACAGTGACTTAATGGTTTCCCCCTTAAAACATTGCAGATCTTTTCCGAATATTACCAGCACATTCTATATATAGCGAGCGCGTGAATGTACCGAATTAGACTTCTAATGAAACATGACACGCGAGTCACTATATGGGTATATTGAGGATCAAACAGCCATTGGTCGTGGATATGTTACACACAAAAGGAAGAAAACATAGCGTATCGTAGGAACTTCAATAGTTTTGGCATCCAGAAAAAAGGGCAAAACTATTCTTAAACTTTTCACATTCAATGACGCATTACAACGTGTTTGCAAACAGTTTGGGTCCTGATGAGACGCCGCGTAACGCGGCGTCTCCTCAGGACCAAAACTGTTTGACACTCTTATTGATATTTATAAAGTCATACAACCTTAAATCTAACTTTGAAACGCGTCTTGCAGACATCAATACTAAAAAAGACGACAATAAAGCGGTGCGGGGTAAAATCTCCCGAACAAAAGGGTTAAACTGGAAATGATAACATCCTTGCAACCACTTTATGCTTTTATATCCGATAGCCTTTTCTTACTCTGTGCGTTATAATTCACGTGCGTTTTTTTAAATCTTACATGTATGCTGAATCGTCGTCTGCTTTAAATACATGTATATCGTCTGCTAAAATAATTAAATTAGTTTCATGCTTTTGAAACGGAGGAACACTTGAATACATGTAACAAACAGTTTGGACCCAAATCAGACGCCGCGTCACGCGGCGTCTGAGTTCGATCCAAACTGTTTGCAAATAGTAGGTACATGGAAGTTGAGCTTAGCATGATAATGGTTAAATTATTGCAAGCAGTTTTAAGCATGGTCAGACGCCGAGTTTATTTTTTCATTCTTAATTGAATTGAACAATAGTTGTGATACTTAGAAGACGCCACTGATCATGTTTCAAACTGTTCGCAAACTCAAGTCAAGCTGTAATTTCGCCTGAGAAAGCTCAATTTGTTTTCAAAGAGAAATGGCCATTTCGCCAACCAAAATCAAAGGTAAGATGTATCAATGGAAATTTCGAATACTTTCTGATTTTTTTATCTAAATAATAGCATAGCATGACCTAGAGGCTTGAAGTGCAATAAGGAAAATGGTTTTATCGTCAGCCATAGCAGAGTTCAGCCTGCGGAAATTAATATATAAAAACGTGGCCGCTTTGAGACATTTTGATTAAATACAGTTTTACACTTATTCTAACGATCTGGACTTGATTATATTTTGCAAACAGTTTTAATCTAGATTAAACGGCACAGAACGCGACGTCTGGCCTGTGTGCAAACTGTATAACACGCGTCTTTAGATTGTCTCAATTATTACATGTGTTTTAAAGTTTAATTTAACAATTGAAGGCGACAATTTGAAAGCAGACAAAACTACAGGCAGAATAAAAGTATGTACAGTGGAGAATCTGTTATTCTTTCCCGTTTAAACGCAAACGTACGCAAACGCAAAGCGCTAAAACGTAGAAAAGAACAACTTTTGGACAATTCTGATATTTCATGTTTATCTTGGTGGCAAACAGTTTGGAGCCTGATCAGACGCCGGGTTATCGACAGCAGACCAGGCTCCAAACTGTTTGCCACTCAGATACAAATGAAAAGTCAGAATTGTCGAAAGGTGTCCTTTTCTGCATTTTAGTGTTTTGCATTTTCAATTCGTTTGCGTTTAAACAAGAAGGAATAACGTTTTCTCCACTGTGTGACTAGATATTGCAAAGAACTATCCCGATATACAGTGGAGAATCTGTTATTCTTTCCCGTTTAAACGCAAACGTACGCAAACGCAAAGCGCTAAAACGTAGAAAAGAACAACTTTTGGACAATTCTGATATTTCATGTTTATCTTGGTGGCAAACAGTTTGGAGCCTGATCAGACGCCGGGTTACCCGGCGTCTGATCTGGCTCCAAACTGTTTGCACTGCAAATAATAGTTTTAGCGTAAACGCGTTTATTGGGAAAGAATAACACATTCTCCACTGTACTATGGAGAAGACGATATTCATTCCACATAAATGCGTTCAGGCTAAATATATAATGTCAACTGCCAACAGTTTGGGGTCTGATCATCCCTTAAATTGTTTGGCAGATTAAAACTTATCGTAAGCAATTTGAAAAGTACCCATTTCTACATTTTGGTGATATGTGTTGGTGTTTAATTCGCGTTTAAACGTGCAAGAATAACGTCATCTCCACTGTAAAACTGCAATCAACCTGGACTTGCATTCCCGTGCCATATATATGAACAATCAATTACCCTGGCAAGACTATGTAAACAATTCTTGCGAAAATAGAATTAACAAAGCTCTATATTTTAGTAAATAGGAGAATATATTCGCACACACAGCATCATGCATTGACATTATAATTTGCATAATGAATGTGGATGGGAAACTCTGAAGTATAGAAGAGAAGTTCAAAAGAATTGTTTTATGCATAGGGTAACAAATAATTGAGTTCCTTCATATATAAGTGATTTATTTCCACCATATGTATTTGAAAGAACAGAGTACTCTCTTAGAAACCAACATGACCTTACTATTCCATACTGCAGAACAGAAATTATGCGAAAGTCTTGTATACCTAGTTCCATCGAGCAATGGAACAGCTTACAGTCAGAATTTAGGTCTGCAACCACACTTTCTTCATTTAAACAAAAAATAAGAAATGATAATATAATAAAAATTCCAACATTTTTCTTCCATGGTAAACGTCAAGAAGCGGTTCTCCATGCTAGACTCAGGAATAATTGCAGTAATTTAAATAATGATCTGTATAATAATTTTCTTGTACCAAACCCCTACTGTTCTTGTAATGATACCCAAGTGGAAGACGCTGAACACTATCTTTTTACATGCAGTATGTTTTATAATCACCGCTTATAAATGTTTAAAAAAAATTAGAGCTTTCCATCCACTAAAAACTAATTTGTTGCTTATAGGTAGTGACAATTTGTCCTTTGAACAAAACATGATTATTTATGATGCTGTTCAGAATTTTATAAAGAAACCCAAGAGATTTTCGGATAACTGATAAATTCTTATATTGTAATTGACTTTAAATTTTTGTACAGAGCTCCCAGATAAGGGGAATATCTAAAAACTAGAAACAGATAAGGGGAATATCTAAAAACTAGAATCTCAATTTCTGAATTAAATCCTTTGGTGTCACTACATATCGGAATCGTCTTACCAAGACGATTCTAATGAGTAGTCACACCAGAGGATCTATTGCCACTTGAGCCTATGTTGTGACTACTCATACGGTTTCAAAGTTAGTGGTTTGATCAAATAAATCGCTCTTATCTGGAGCCCTGCTTGTTAACACTGTTTCACGGCAATATTTAAGTGTTTTAAGCCTTAAAATGTGATTAGCCCCCACATGACTTTTTTGTGTTTTCAACGTACAGTTTGCGTGTCTTTGGCGACCTTTATCTACTGATAGGGTTTACCCAAATATAACAACTGCTTAGTGTAGGACAGTACTTTAAATAGGTAATTCCGATAAGAAAGCAGACATAAGTTTTAAAGACATGCAGTTTTGTATGTTTAGAAGTGGTCATTAGGGACGGGCCTGGCTGTATCCTCAAGTAGACTACCTAGTACTTAAACTTCTGTTCTTATTTATTCTCTCCCTGTCTCAATATTTATCTATTTTCTTTTTTCTGTTTCTTCCTCTACATTCACTTTCTTCTTCTTTATCTTCTTGTTATGTCGATTTGAATATTTTTCTTGCTTTAGTTATGCACAGGGCTCCAAATAAGAGGGACTAAATTATCAATTTTTTTTTTAACTCATTTGAGTTATGAAACCATGCGAAGTAATTACTCATTGAATAACGTCTCGAATAGACAATTGTTTAAGATGGCTGGCACCGTTGGCTAAATGAAGAGACAACCTTTTCTTATTATAATACCCCTTATCTGGAGCCCTTACATATACTTATGTTTACGTCATAGGTACCTGTTAGTTCGTGTTAGTGTGTGTGTGTGTGTGCGTGCGTGTGAGTATGTGTGTAAGGTCAATGTACAGTGGACACTCTGGAACAGGTGTGCAGGAAATCTTACTGGAATTTTGGTAATCATATGCGGACACAGGATGATGTGGAATGCTCCTTATGGAAATTTCAGCGTCACTGTGTCCTGCAGCACTATATATCCGTAAACCATTCGTGGTTCTTCTACTTCTTACAGAGTGACTACTGTGCACATGTACATAATTTGTATTTCCATATCATGTGACCATCTGTATATTATTTGTATCACTACTTGAATAGGGGAGGGCCGTAACTAATGTTGGTAGAACTTGTGGCCCGACCCGATTTCATGAATTTGAAATAAAATATGATTAAACTAGCTCTGACATAAACCGGAGCCGAATAATGTAGTATTAAGCGCTACCAGTGAAGTACGTTAATTCGCTACCACATATACAGAGAGCGTCCGTGGTTGAGGCGGTAAAGGCGTGTCCTCATTTTTCTTGTTTGTCTCCACAATGGAGGGTCACGGGTTCGAATCCAACCAGAGCTTCTTCTTTTTTTTGGAAATGCATTTTTTAACAGAATTTATTATCCTAAACTAAATATTACCCATTTATATAATCATTTGACATATATTTACAAATTACCATTTTTAATGCTAAATCCGGTTGCGAGCCTCTTTAAAGTAGCTTAAAATCGGGTCTATCTCTGCAAAACGCTATAATATTCAACCGAATAACCATATGCATATGTTAAACCGCTATTGCGTATAAATACATAATTACTTTGTTTTTGTAGAAGTCCGCCATTTTTTTATCGGCTCGATTGAGCAGTGTTTTTTCTCAAATAACCATCATTTAAGCGTATTAGAATATGACTTGAACTGTTTTAAGCTTAATTCTATTTGGAAGTTCCCGTAATTACTTTTCATTCCTTCCATTTTCTTTTTTGTTTGACAGCTGACGGAGAAAACGTAAGAAAGTTCAAGGCCTTCTTGTTATTAAAAATAGCATCAAAATGGGGAAATCCGAAACATCACGCGCACCTGTTCTTTATATACATCGATTGTGTATAACTTCTGTAGCATAAAAGTAGTCCCGGCAATACCGTGAAGCATATATGCCATCTGATACGGACCATCTGATACGGAAAAAGATAGTGGGGCTTGTATTTGCCTGTTTTGTAGATAGGTATAATCAAAAAAAATAAAAACACCTATCAAACTAATATAAAGAAAATCAACATCAATATGTTGTGAAAAGACTTGTTTGATACCATATTCAAATTTTGAATTAATATTTAATTTAAAGTTGTTCTAATTGACTAAAATTGATCATTTGACATTAAGAATCTAGTTTAGTTTTCAAAATTACGTCATTATAGCAACATGACGTCATTATCATTCTAACGTCTAAATTTGAAAAGCAGTCGATCTGTGTCACTGTTAATACTAGAGCTTTAAGTAGCCTGATTTACAGCCTGGGTTTGCGGGACTGCTCGGGATAATGTTTTTAGGACAATTGGAAATATTTCAATACCTAGTGGTGATCTAAGTTTTTTCTAGATTCTCTTAACTTATTTACAGTCAAAGTAGTAGTACAGTAATTTGGTGATTAAAACATTTGTATAAAATATACATGTATACCCAATGGGCCGTATGATTTTTACTGACCTCTATATTTTGCAAGTTTATGTGATAAATATAATTACTGATTTCTCCATCTCATAATGTCTTGTGAAATCTCTTTGGAACCGTCTTTTCAAGACAATTCCAAAGGGATGTTAAAAGACAGAATTAGATGGAGAAATGAATAATAATTGAGATGTCTAGACATTTCGTAAGACGGGACCCAAATCCTGAAAAAGGGCCGCAATCTCAATCATATCAAAAGGGTCTGAGCTACTCTTCTGTATATTTTACAGACAAGGCACGGATAGATTAATCCTTTCTTTAACAAATAATTCGGGGAGATTTTTACTCCCACATCGCTTTTATATTGTGGTCTGCTTCAGTATTGTTGTCTACAAGACACGTTATATTTAACCTTGAATGATTTAATACATGATAATAGATATCGATTAGAGTGTTAAACAGCGTGGGTCTTGATCAGACGCCGCGTGCCGCAGCATCTGATCAGGACCCAAACTGTTTTCAAACGCACTTTATTGCGTCATTGAGAGTCAAAGGGTTAAGGAAGCGAACGATAAAGGAGGATGCAAATACTTGTTGGACATAACATGTCTTCTATATATTGATACCTCTTTACTCTGTCTCTGTCCCAGAAAACAACAATAGTGTTTGCAAATAACGTCAAATAAAATTCAAACACTATGCAATAAAATGCAGACTAAAAATGACACCATTTTTAAATATTTGGTGGTTTACATTTATCTGATAGTTTCCCTATATCTAGAAAATCTTCAAGGAAACACATTGGGAAAGCTCATTGCAAAAAAAGGTTCATTGATGTTATTTTCTGTTTGAATATTTTTGGGGTACTTTTTTCTATCATACTTCTGAATAATTTTTAGCGAAAATATCGAAACTCTCGCAAACAGTTTTGGTCCAGAGTAGTTACAATGTAGTCGGCGTCTCATCAGGATCTAAATACCGTTCCGCTGATAATACGCGATATCCCCTGATTAAAATACAGATAACTCTAAGAATTGTTACAGACGACAACATTTGCATAACGTCCAGAAGAATGAAATCATGTGGTCTTAGGACGAGAGACATGTTTCAAAGTCGCTATTATAATTATCTTTTACAAGCAAGGTAGATATTTCGTCTGCATTACTTGTCGTCTGCTGATATTCTTAAGATAGCTTTTTGTAATTTTCTTTTCAGAAAAAGGTCAGAGTGTCAAACAGTTTGGATCCAAACTGTTTGCAGAGGTAATCACTGTGGCATATCCGCCGCTAGCATGGTGCATGTAAGAGTTAAAGTGGCAAAGTGATATGAATTCTAAATATGTGGGAATGTCGAATTGAACTTGCTTTGTAGTACATGTTTATGTCAGTTTTACGCTGGCAATGCAACTATAATTACTTTTGAAAAACTCACGCCGAAAAACTGAGCAGACGTCAATTGCTGAAAACACAATGTTACAGTGTCGAAGACATTACTCTTTCCCGCTAAAAGCGATCATTCTTAAACTATAATATTAATTGCAAACAGTTTGGACCCAGATCAGACAAAATAGAATACGTCACATGATCAAGCTCTAAACCGTTTGCCGCTCACCTTAGCTAGAAATTAAGAAATTAGGACCCAAACTGTTTAAGACCCTTACGATATTTATTACGTCATACAACCTTAAATCTAACTTTGCAACGTGTCTTGCAGACAACAATACTTAAGCAGACGACAATAAAGTGGTGAAGGGGCAAAAATATTCCGATTATTTTATCATGAAAGGGCTAAACCATCTTAGATGATATATGTCTATTTATATACATGTATATAAAGCACCATATATGCAACGTTGCTATGAAGTTTGTTCATGATATTTAGTCCATTTTGATTTACTCACTTCTTCCAGGTTGGTGGTTAAAACAAGATAAATGTAAAACAGGTATCTGTCTGTTATGCAGACAATTCGTTTTCTTTTTTGTGATCGTTTTAGAGAGGTTCTACAGTAATCTAAGGTATGTTAGTATGCGAAGAACAGTCTGTTCAAGACCTTCATCCAATATAAACACTCTGTCGTTATGTGACACATTAGTGTAACTAAATATTTATAGTACACGCTACATTCTTTTATCAGAGAAACCAAATCACCTTGACCGCAACACCAAGTGATGAATTCCTAAATTATTCATTATACTAAAAATGGTACGGATTGATTTCTGCTTTGAAAGGTGTGACGTCTTCATGTGAATCGCACTCACCGAGAGTTCTTGCTCGGTAAGGTAGCATGAGAGGCGACGAGGATATAGACATATTAAACCCCGTCACTGCCCTACATATATATATTGCCATTATTCTTGATCCGGAATAGACGCATTGCATGTAACTGTTTGATGCTCAGTACGATATTACGTTAGTCAGTTTACAGTGGAGAAAACGTTATTCTTTCCCAATAAACGCGTTTACGCTGAAACTATTATTTCTATTGCAAACAGTTTGGAGCCAGATCAGACACAGGGTAACCCTGCGTCTGATCAGGCTCAAAACTGTTTGCCACCAATATAAACATGAATTATCAGAATTGTCCAAAACATGCACTTTTCTACGTTTTAGTGTTTTGCGTTTGCGTTTCGTTTCGTTTAAACGGGAAAGAATAACGTATTTTCCACTTTTGTACCTAATGCTTTGAATTAAAAGATAAAATCAGACGACACTTGTAAAACCGTTTCGGCGCCTGAGTCGCATAAAGTACACATTAACAAATGTTTGGATCCAGATCAGACGCCACATTCGCAGCGTCTGATCTGGATCCAAATTGTTTGCCAAACGTTCTTAAACCTAACTTTGAAACGATCTTGCAGACAACAATATTAAAGCAGACGACAAAAGCAACGTTGCAGGAGAAAAACTCTCTTTTAATGTGGCGACGAGAAAGTTAAAACAGATGGCATCATAACAGTGACGGGGGAAATGGTTGTATTGAAAACTCAAACATTTACATTCATTGGATACGTGCTCCGCTTATACGAGTACATGCTCAACGACTCAAACAAAGGAATGACAGATATGTTTATGAGTTTTATTTTAGACTGCTAAAAATGAGTTGACCCAACAACAAAAAGCAGTTTTGGAATATATCTGTATTTTATTGTCGTTAGTGAAGCTGTAATATGTTTTTACCAATAACTATGCTGAATTGTCGTCTGCTTCAAATACATCGTCTGAAAAAACAAACAACAACACTTTGATAGTGCGTGTCAAACAGCAGTATCCAGATCAAACGCGACGTCTGATCTGTATCGAAACTATTTGCAAATGATAGTCGTTTCGCGCTTAGCATAATAAAGGTTAACGCAACCACAAAAAAATCATCGAAAGTGATTAGTCATAAGTACTGCATCGTAAAACTGATGTATTGCCCTTTTTAAGTTTGAAGACAAATGTCATGTGAAAGTTCCTTTGAAAATTAGCCGTGTCATGAGAATACGTTTTGCTCGACAAAATTATATAGACCGTGTTCTGAAGTCAGACATGTACTACATATACAACTACTCCGTTAATCTGGCCAGTTGATACCAATTTAAAAGCATACAACAATACCATAAACTGTATGTTTACAGTACTCCCTTACAACGGCCCTCCCAAGAACGACGCACTTCCTAAAACAACGCTTGCCGCTGTTTCCAAGATATTTATGTCTAAAGCTTTCACAGCAATAACGTCTGTTAAAAAATGTTGTCTGCTGTGTTTCTTACATAATGGCCATTTTGACAGAAAATTATACTGACGAGTGACAAGCAGTTTAAATCCAAATCAAACGCCGCCTTACGCGGCGTCTAATCTGGATTCAAGCTGATTACAAACGTAAGACAATTACATCCCTATTACAACTCCCACCGAACAACACACACACTCTTATTCTCCCATAGGGTGTCGTTGTAGAGAGGGGGGCACTGTATATAAAGGTTAAGTGCATAATCAGACGGATTCTGGTCTGGCTCAAAACTGTTTGCGATATACATACTTTATTTAGCACAAACGTGTTTAAACCTTTCTGCTCCAAATTAATCATGAAAGTTGTAACCCTACAACGTTTTTGTGTAGTCTGATTCAATATAAATGTCTGCAAGATCAAGGCACTGATTAAAAGTACTGTTTTTAACGTCTCATAATTCAAATATTCTAGGAGCTTTTCTCCTGAAATAACATAGTTTGCCCAAAATTGCCGACTGACATGAATATTTCCAAATTGAGATTGCAATACAGTAAATCCTCTATATACTGACCACTACAATTGTTTTAATTACCAGGTATTTACGACAGATGACTGCTTAAAGCAAGTTGACAGTAAAGCGGAAAGCTCTTTTAGGAGCTTTCTGTTTTGCTGTCACGTTGCTTTTAATTTAATTGTCGCCTGTATTTTATACAACCAATCAGCCTTCTTCTTTGTGGCCGTAATAGGGAGGTGTTACAGACCTCTTTTTTAAGTAACCAAAAACGCAAAAGTCGAAATTTGTTATCCTGATTAGGCATATGGCGACACAATGCAGAGTCTAGGCACAACCTTTTTAAAATTACAGTGAAACTTTACCATGAAGATACATTTGAAATGGTCCATACTTCTAACTAGACCACTAGGTTGTTTTGATAGTCATCGCGAGTAAAGTACACGATCTAGTGAAGAAACATTTTTCTGGAGGATGCTGACTTTGTGACAAATTACTTGTATGTGTATTAGTAAGGACTTGACAGAAACTTTTAATTCATCGTAAAACCAAGATCAAAAGATAAAAGAGTATTGTTTATCAATTAAAAACAAAATACAGTTAAATGTAGGAAATCGCGGTCCAATTACAAATTAGCTTCAGACTCAAATGCGACCCGGGCCCTTACTGTAATATTTACAATACTAATCAGGTCATTGAAGTACCAACGCATATGTTTAAACCTTCTCGTGCTGAAAATCCATATATAATACAGCACTCCCTTCTTACAACGGTCCTCCCAACAACGATTCCCTCCTTACAACGACTCTTGTCGCAGTTCCCTGAACAATACTATTATGTCTTACGCTTTCACTGCTTTAATATCGCCTGCTTAAAGTTTTTGTCTGCTAACATTCTCAAAGTTACATAATGGACAGTTTGACAGTTAAAACTTAAGCAGGAGTCACAAACAGCTTGAATCTAGATCAGACGCCGCGTAACGCGGCGTCTGATCTAGATTCAAGCTGTTTGCAAATGTAAGTCGATTTCCCTCTCTATAACGACTCCCTCCGAACAACTCACATCAGTGTTGTCTCCAATTGGATGTCGTTGTAGAGAGGGAGCACTGTACTTCTTTCACTATTGCTATCTATCATCTGAACTGTAACATTGACGAATATGTTAGAGTAACAACTTTCTCTGAAGAAGTGTAGACTCACGTCAGTGAAAACAAAACAAGCACTGATCACAAAGCGTCGTCAGTAGCTTTCTGAGCTAGGTCTTTACCGTTTTTAAACTCCATCAAAAGGAAAAGAAAGGATAAACCCCGTGTGCTGTTTGAAACATCTTTTCTCTAGTATGAATTTTGGATAATATAATTTATTTCACAAGTCCTCGGAGTACGTTCTAATGTTCCATGTTTAGACAAGATAACTTGGATTACAAAAATACAAACAAATGCTTTCCTATTATAATTACTATAGTGTCCATATTGCCAACATCCTCGCGTCATTGATTATTTTGAATCCGATTACCAGTAATGATATTGTCATTGTCACATTTGTTGCCTGTTTTGATTTGCTTAGCTTTGCAACTTCACATTGCTTTATGCAGCCACATACCTTAATGTTTATTAATATAATTTAGTGGTCATTATAGAGATATTTAGATATATGACAAGCTGCTAAATCTGAAAAATGTTGTTTATGAATGTTTCTGGAAATAAACATATCGCAAATGAGAGCAGCGGAAGTTCATTAGTCGAGACGCTTTCATTTAACACGATATTGTATTTGTAAATTTTCATTAACCGGCTAAAGCCCTCGTGTGCCAAATATAACCTTAATATGGCCAATAACTACTAAAGGACCTCATATTGACGTATCATAAATGTATAAAGGGATTTCCCGTTGGAACTCATTGTTAGTTAAAGTGCACATACAAAGTACAATGCTCTGAAAGGTTGTTTTTATTACAGATTACTCATGCGTTATGTGTATTGATAATTCTAAATGAATACTACTTGTACAAAAGTGCGTTAATAGATAAAACTCATTTCATCGTATTACAACCGGTTTAACTATCCCTTTACCATGTGGGGAAAATATTTATTTATACATTTCAGAAGCTGTAAAATGGCCTGGACAACTGTCAACGAAATACGTCATTTAACTCGTACCTTGACGTGTTGTTCACCTAAGATAGGAGAACAAAAAAGCAACGTTAAAAGTTTGGTATTTAGTTAATACTTAATTGATGGATTGTGGAGGGTTTCGACCTTACAGTATATAGATATTTACAAAAGTTAAGCAAATACATTACTTAAATCCTCTAGTCTCGACCAATTCTAGTATTGCGATTAGTCAAACATGGGTTTTTATGGTGGAACAATACAGAACAGAAGTGTATGTTGGTTCCTCGCAATATCAAGCCCATTGACCTTGCTTATTTTCTCAATCAATCTACATGAATGCAATAACCACGTAATAATGTCTGAAATAACCAAGAAAGTTTTGGCATTTATAGAAGACGATGTGTGATGTAATACTATCGTGAGGCAATTTTACTGTTCTCCTGAAACCCGTGGATGAAACGTCAGACCGCATAATCATAAAATTCACCTGCCAACATGGACATTGCACAAAATGGAAAACAGTTGGACCTTTGTTTGCTTATTAGGGATAAATGTTATTTTTTCTAGCAAAGGCCCGCAGTAATAAGCTATATTAAATATCGAGTCATTCGATGTCAAATAAGGGTCAGACCCGTTTGATAGTCACTTTGAAGAAAGATACCGAGTGAGAGAAAGAGAAAAAGGCAGTCTGCGGACAGAAAGACAGAGACAAAGCGACAAAAAGCTAGAGACAAGAGAGAGAGAGAGAGACAGAAAGACAGAGAGACAGAGAGATAGACAGAGATACAGAGAGACATAAATATAGAGAGAGAGAGAGAGACATAGATGATACACACACATAGTGATACAGAATGGGAGAGAGAGCAAGCGAACGTCAACAAACAAAATGAGTGACGCCGTACTGAAAAAAACTGTCATACAATCACATTTTAAACTGATTCAAATAAAGAGACTGACCTCAATATTTTATGATGTAGCCTTTTGATTTACGCACATTCTAGACGCTTCACTTCAAAATGAATAAAAAGTTTCAAGCTCATCATTTAAGTTCTAATGAAAATATAAAGTACTCCCGTTTGATGAAAAAAAACAGAGTGTATTCCAGTCATAACGGCATTTGATAGTTACAAAGTAAACAAAGTAGTTCCTGAAACTGCCTTTGTACTCCTACATGTGATTATTGTTACTTACACTGTGTGGCCTTATTCGACACAAGATAAGCAGGAATCACACTATGCCCCAAATTGTTTGGCACTTGGTTTTAATATCCAAAAGTATTTGGAAGAACATTTCTGGTTTTCTACCTGCCGGGAAAGAATAACACTTTCCTCTGTGTGTCAATAGTACCTTTTTATTCAGTTTGCAGTCATGCAACAGACACATGTCATGATGCTATGCGCCTCATTTGAGTTGGCCAAATAAAAGATCCCATGTGGAGTCGTGTCATCAATGAGTTGGATGTTTTTGTTTGCATGTAGTCAGGTTGAGGCTTTTTTCAGAAAAAAGGTCCACGAAAGGCACTCATTGCATCAATTTGTTAGATTATGAGGCTCTTTGTTGGGAAAACTTTAAAAAAGATTTGTTTGATCGTAAAAAAACAGCCAGAGCTAACCCAATTTAGAGTTAAATTCGACAACAATAACACTTGAAATAGTTTAGCTTCAAATCAGATGCCGCAATTCGCGATGTCTAGTCATAATCGGAACTAATTGAGTCTCATATAAATACTTTGTTTAGAGAGACAAAACGTAATTCAATTAACTTTATATGCAAAATCAGGTTATAACTTTGCAAGCAGATACATGCAGTAAATGGGTTCGATGGGTGATGATGCCATAATCGCTGCGAAAAGGTTAACGTGCACATACAAAAAGGCATTGAAATGCTATTGTCGAATTAATGTCGTTGCATTTCAGTATGGCAATGTTAACAAGTTGGTAAAACAGCTATACACAATTGTCTCTCTTTGTTGCAGTTATTTCATAGGAGTCTCTACATTTCATATCAGAATATGAATCATAATCTTAGACATTCCAATGTCATAATGAAATCGTAATCAGCCTGACATATTCTTTGCAATGATATCCTGAACAAGAGCACAGCATGCATGTGCCAACGCTCGTCTGCAACTTTTGCCAATATCAAACCCACCCTATTTTACCTCTGAATGAACTCTAAAAAAACTTGAACTATGATGGAAAAAACAAAAGTTTACTTCGCTCAAGATCTGTTTAAGGTGAATACACATACCAAATATAAGGTATGCATCACTTGTAGTTCTAAACTATGGGCAACGTTAATGTTTCAGACGACGACAACGCCGACGACAACGACGACAACGCACACACCGGAGTGATGACAATAACTCGTAGTTTTTTCGAAACAGACGAGATAAAAAATGGTTTTATGCTATTATTTTTAAATTTAGAATGTTTGTTATTTTGAATCAGCCCTCCTTATTCTTAAATGTCCTCTGCTTGAACTATAATGTCTGCGAAAAAAATAATAACTAATTTTGATATGTTTAAACTGAAGAAAATATCAATATGAATGAAAAATAGATTGGATCCAGATCTGACGCCGCGTTAAGACATAGTGTTATAGGTGAATCCAAACTGTTTGCAGACACGCTTTTAATCGTCATTGAGAGCGAAGGGTTAAGTAGTCACTCGTCTCCATCCTTGATTGATACGTCGCTTAATACCGGTACAAGTCTTATTTCTGTCAGATTCTGTATTAATGTCAAACTGAGTTATAGTCACGAGTGTAAAAGATCCAAGCTCTGCAATGTAAAGGGTTTGCTTGTAGCATATATTCATATAAATTACACCCTTTATTAAACTGATTTCAGTTGTATTGAACCGCTATATACTTAACACTAAATTAACAGACTTTATCAAGCCGTATTGCTAAATCTAAGCGTTTCTTAAACGTAATTAGTGATACACAAATAGGATAGAACTCAAAGAAGCATACGATTAAAGAAGCTCAGTGTAGACTGGTGCGATCTTAGCTGATATGTAAACTATATGACAAATATTCATTTTATAATTGTTCTAAATATGAATTTAAATACACTGTAATTTAATTTTGCTTTTTAGTGCGTGGTTTGTTTCAGTTAAACGGGAAAATCTAATGAAGTATGGGACTTGTATAGATGCAAAACATATCTTACCACATAGTTTGACATTCTTCAACGACACTCCCATTTATTTTACAGTACGGTTGATGCATGTGATAAACGGAAATTCACTATGACATGTCATTCATTTTAGTATATTTTTCACAGTAGAAAGCTTAATTAGTTTTCAAAGAGAAATATTCATTTAGCCCACTAAAATCACATATAGATGTACCAATAGATTAATCGTGGTTAAAAGTACATTCAAATAACGACACGAAGTGACTGGGAAGCTTAAAACTGTAGTAAGATATTTCCATCTAATGCCGAAGTTCAGATTTGGGAAATTAATTTATATAAACATCGCCGCTTTCTGACATTTTGATTAAGACTGAGAAGCACAGCAATCAATCTGAGATTGCATTCCTGTTCCGTATACATGAACAATCATTTAGACTGCGAAATTGTGTAAATATACTCTTGTGAGAATCGAATTAACACAACTCTACAAGTCTGTTTATTGGAAAATATAATATGTGCACAAATAGTGATATATTACTTGCCTTAAATACGTACTAATTTCTCCTGACATCTTGATGGTCGAAGTTCACGTTTGAACAATCACTTCAACTATTTCACTTTCGATGACGTCATAACGCGCACCTAGAAACAGTTTTGATCCTGATCAGACGCCGCGTAAAACGACGTCTGGTCAGGATTAAAACTGTTTGCTATTTGTTTTGAAATAACTTCAGTTACATTGCCTTAAATCCAACTTTAAAACGTTATTGCAGACAACAGTATTGAAAATGACGACAATGTGGCGGTAAAGGGGTAAACATATCGCGATAAATTTGACCATGAAAGCGTTAAGGAAGACTTTTTGAAGACGTAGTAGACAAAAAACAGTAAAAACAAAATCATGCCTTAATATTGCATGGTCTCTCAATATGCGCTGACTGGAGGATATCATTAAATATCTACCATAACAATAGACAAGGACTATATTGTCTGAATAGGAGATAATTTCATATCAAATAAAACACAGTGCACATCCTCATAAGACACCATAGAGTGAGGTGTTTCATAAGGGTCTATACAGTCTGCTACAGTACTGAACCTTATTAAATCAAATTGATAATTGCCATCGAATTGCCATCGAATTGCCATCGAATCGCGCGCTTCAAAAAAAAATCCTACGTTTGAATATTTTTTTCGAATTTTCCGAAGCGGTTGTGACAAAAATGGAATCGAAAAAAAAAAATAACAATGGCATATTTGCGAACTTTTGTGAGATACACCATTCAAGAAAACTTACCCGAGGGTAAAATTAGAACTTTGAATCGCAAGCGAATTTCCATCGAATTGCAAGCGAATTGCCATCGAATTGCAAGCGAATCGCAAAAATTGTTAATTTAATAAGATTCAGTACTGTAACGTCTGTATGTATGAACGATTCGCATTCATAGGTCTAAGCAAGATGAAAATAAGGAAATAGCAAATGCATTCAGTCACTAAAATTATAGTGGGGAATACGTCATTTACTGTTCAAACGAGAAGAAACGCAAATACTATGAGAAAAAAATGCAGAGAGGTTTACTCAGACTAAAACACATCTGATAGTCTATTATGTTTGTATGAGTGGAAACAGAATGGCGGCTAGCGGTTTAATCTGATTCAAAAATGTTAAAAAAGGAGATGTTTTAGCAGAAACTCTTATTTTGTGTAAACCATCTACAGTATATAAAAAGTAGTTTGAGTATTTGGTTAAGCGGAAAAAGAGCGTGGGGCATGGAAAGCCTTTGTAGCAAGGCAAATGGAACAGGAAAGAAACAATACAGGTACATATATACTCAACAAGTAGGCTTTTCTTTAAGAGTGATACTTTATGTACCGCTTATTTAAAAACGAACAAATTTAATATATACATAAGCAAACTTTGTAGTCCTTGAACATATATTTTCATCAAAAATACTGATGAATTAACCTGTAAGAATTGTTGCAGATGACAAAATTTACAGACAATAGGTCCCTTTAGCAGAAAAGGCTCAAACCAGATGGTCTAAAGACAAGACAAGGTTTAAAATGCTTCAACCAAAGTAACAATTAAAATAAGCATTGCAAAGTGCTGGTAAATCTTAATAAATGGAATAAAATTTCTTTGAAATATAAACAAACATTGTCTGGAAATATTAGAGACTAGTATAAAAATCAATAAATGTTATTCGAAAGAAACTTGGACATATCTTATTTGAAGGCAACACCAGCGCAAATAATACATGTATATAGATGGCGATATTGGTGTCGTATAATATTATCCATAAGGTTTGACCTGTCGGTTTTCACTTTCCGTCAACTTTCATTGGCACCATCGGAAGTGTCCGTATACTTTATTTATAGATCAATGAAAACTTCAGGTAGTATACTTCAGTCGATGATCTAACGCCACTTTTTTTTTCGATAATTATATATTTTACTTAAAATAAAACAGTTAACGTTTGGGTAAAGAAAAGCTTGCTGCTTAACGAAATACAGAAGTAACAAAGAGTGCTTTTTGCCAGAGAGAGCTTTGCATAACGTAATGTTGCTACAGTGGAAAACACGTTTTTTCTTTTCCAATAAACGCGTTTACGAGTAGTATATATAGGCCCTTAAACGCCTTTCCATGTTAAGCTGTTAAGCCAAATCTAAAAATAGGTATGACGCAACACCCCGAATCTCGGACAGCATCGTCATTCTTCGCGCTTATCTGATGTTCTTTGACAGCTCGTTATATTGTATGAAGCTCGTTCAATGGCGGGGTTGGCTCCTCATCTTAATCAAAGGAGCGACAGACGAACGAACAGAGAGGCAGCCAGACAAAACCTCTACAGTATATAGCGTACACTGTTTTATCGCGTTCTAGAGCGATATACGCCACTTGTAGAAAAAAAATAAAACATCTTTTTAGCCACATGGGTTTAACGGTTTTAAATTCGCCGCTAAAAGTGTATAAACGCGGTTAAAGTAACGACAGTTAGACCCGTACTCTTACGTTACATGTATAAAGGTCAAACGTCTTCCAACTTTTCTTTCAGTATAAAACTTAACCCATCATGTAAAGGAAGGCGATTCTTACTCGCGGAGAAGCTTTTATTATAATCTAAAGATGGAACTCATCTGTATATACCATTAAGAGTCACAATAGAACGGGTAAAGTTTGTGTGAAGGATTTACTGTTTTGTCGAGTATCCGATATCATTGCCCTTAGTGAAGGAAATGATACTAGAAATTGTCGCCTGCTTCATTTATCGTGGTACGGGTTTAAAAGCCAGGTAACTCGGCGTCCTTAGGATATTGCGCGTCTAAAATGTCGACGTTATTTGATCATGTCTTACCTATAAGAGACATACACACATATAGACAGTGACTATTAGTATACACCGCCGAAAAAAAAATACAAAGCTATAGTCATTTTATAGCGAAAATGTTGTAAATATATACAATGACCCTTTAGCCGACTGATACACATATCCTTCATTTTCGGCCTCGCCCAAACTTTTAAATAAAACAAGTATTCCCTAAAAATGAAAAAATATTATTGGTGTACAAGACTAACCCACATACAAATTGAATGCGCTTTTTTCTCTAAATCCAAACACATGTTCAAGTTGATATTCTTATTTTGATAGTCGATGTAAAGGCAACTGTCAAGGTTTCACAGTCTCCCTCTCTGTAAATCTACTCTATTAGCCAGCATCTGTCACGTTGTCTTCGCTGAGTCGCATAAAGTCAACTTTGCAAACAGTTTGGATCCAGATCGCGTAAGCAGCCAGGATCCAAACTGTTGGATTAGAAAATGAGTGAGAGTTAAATTTAGTTTCATATATATATATATATATATATATATATATACAACTCAACGGCTTAATGTAGGTTTGAACTCAGTGAAGATGGTACCGTTTAATCTGAAATGGACATCTGCTATAACTTTTTCAGTTGCAAGGTTATTGGAAACATTTTACATACTCCATTTTAATTCCGATCTCGTGGAATTAACTCTTGATACGACATCAATTTAAAGTATATTCAGGATCATCATAAAGGAATATTAGTGTTGTTGTTTTTTGTTGTTCGCGACGATGTTTTCATAAGAAACACGATATCCAAATGTTCAATCGGAGAGACTCAATTATTGCAAGAGATAGTTTTACAATCAAAACATATAACCAGTATTTTCGTAAACATCTGTAGGATATTGAATACTCTAACAGTAGGTAAACTTTAAAACACAATATATGCCACATACGATTGATTAACGCGCAAGGTGGATGACATTTTGTTAGTACTGAAGCACTGTTTATGTACAGTGAAACCTGTCTTAGGCCACCATACATTGAAGAACCAGGGGGAACATAAAATGACAGGTTATAGATTAATGCCAGTGGGAAGTAATGCTGAAGGCTCCTATGTCATCAGAAGCGCATGGGTGCAAGTTTGGACATGCGTTTTACGACCATCAGTTTTACAAAGAGTCACTTCATCCCGTCATCATGTACTCGGTGTAGAGAGACTGTACTGTAATTGATGAAAAGCGTTTTGCTTATAATAACTAGAAAAGTTCGGATTTTAGAGGCAGACACACTTAGATCGTCGACTGGACTAGTCACGTCTTAATGGGTGAAAATTTGTAACACAGAAAGGATTACTGACAGTTTACATTTTATTTTTTTGGGAAAATAAATCGTCTACCAAGCTAAGGTAAGTAGTTATTTGGTTTTCACAATACTTTTCTTACTTTGCAACATAGCTCATCAATGGTCTTTGAACAAGTTATGAAAAATGTTTTTCGATATGTGTCGTCTTTTAACGTTAATTCAGTTTGCCTAAAATCATTCTCGCTACAATCTTTCCCTGTTTTAAGTTTTAAAACAATAATAAAAAAAATCCAGTTATTGTTTTAGTTCTCTTCTCATTTAAGAAGACATTTGCGGTTTTTAAAAAATCCCGGGACAGTGTTATAGTTGAGTGTATTTTCTGATCTCTTTCGCCCGAGTAAAAAATAAAAAAAAACAATAAAAGGGCTGATCATAATGTTTAAAGTCTGTGAGGGTCGTTCAAAATGTTTTTACATTAAGATTGATTTACTTAAATTTTAAAAAATGCAAAGAGGGCTGATTGTAATGTTTTTTAAGTCTGTGAGGGTCGTTCAAAAAGTTTTTACATTAAACTTTTGAGCATGTTACGTGTTGCATTCTTTGTCCAGTGGAGAGTGGAATAATTAGAGTGCCAGATTTATCTTCGTAAGCAATATTTTCCGCTGGGTGAAATCGCGTGACCGACGCAGCAAGTGCTATGTATCTCATAGATGAAAAGGTATACCTTTACATGTGATGTTTTTTAGGTGTATTTATTCTATCTGATTAGTTCTTGTTTTAAAAAAAAAAAATAAAAAAAAATAAAAAAAGCTGTTTTGGGGGGTCTTAATTGCCATGTGTGCTTGAAGGAAAACAAAACAATACGAGGCAAAAGAAAACAAACCTATCTAACAAACAAACAACCTCGGAACTACCTGTGAGCTCAGCGCAAATAGTTAAATAAATTTGCCAAGTCTTATCTACCCAGTACATTGAAACTAGTATGTAGCGTCCCTTTTAACCTTTTTTATTTTAGAGAATGGCTCGTCCTTGTAAACGATGTGGCCAGTTTTTCAAAGATCCAGAAGAATTACGCCGCCACGAGACCAATCACAGAGACCTAGAAAGATGGTCTAGACTGGTAAGTGACATTCTTGGTAATATCGTTATGGAAAAAGTTATATCCTATGTTTCTTTAACATTGACACAAATTAAGTTTTCACAACTCTTTGAATACTGGTTTGGATAAAAAATATATTCCATTTAGCCTTCCAGTTCTCTACAAACTACACGTTTCTTGAAATAATAACACACGGTACCCGTAACTCTATTCTAGGAACAAGACGGGATGGACTCCAATATGTACTGGCAGACTGACGACAGCTATGATGGAATAGACTCTGTAAATGTAAGTAGTTTTTCTATTGAAATACCATGTTGATACACGACCTTTTCATTTGAATTAAAAAACTGATTACTTCCAACCTCGAAACTTAAAATGTACACACCTCCCTGTGACACATTAGGGTTAAGACACGTGTGGTTGTTCTGTCTTTGCAGGTACGCCAAGAGTACAAATGCGACACCTGCGGCAAAGCCTATAGTTTGAAGAAAAACCTACTCGCTCACATCCGTGCCACCCATCTGCAGGCAACGACGCACTCTTGTCCCAAGTGTAAAAAAACGTTTGCTTACCGCCACAGCATGTCACGTCATCTACATTCTTGTCAAATGGGAAATACACCGGTTGACCATATCTGTCCAACCTGCGAGAAGCGCTGCTCTACCGCTCATGGGCTTCGACGCCATATTCAGTGGCATCAAAAGGCGCCTGCAGCGAAGAGGCCGAGCCTGATAAAACAACGCCCCACTCATGTAAAGACACCACGCAGAGCCGTCGCGGGTCCCTCGCAGTTCAGATGTCGGCGTTGCACCGATGTCTTTACCAGTCGTCGAGACTTATACCTCCACGGAATGCAACGACACTACAATCAAGTGGGTGGCGCCTTACAACCTCGGCCATGGGGAAGGGAGGAAAACGCACCATGGGGACAAGACGCCGATTTGCGCCAGGTGTATGAGGTCAACGCACCTCACATTTTGGTACATCACCAACCCGGTCCTATTCAAACCATCTACAACTTTCCCGTGATGAATGACGTTAATGTCAACCAATTAATGCGGTTTGCGGAGGAAGTCTACCGACGACAACAACGAGCCTTTCGTTTAAATCTGGTGTTTGGGATGATTCTCCAGAATCGAGAGACCGGAAGTTATAGGTATTTCGTGCCCTACACCAACAGCGGCGTGTTCGATAGACCCATCTACGTTTCGAGACGAGCGGATCTTCAACGTCTCCGACGTCAACTGGAGATCAAAGACATTCTCCAGGAGTTGTTGAGACAGAGACCCGATACCAAGTGGATTCCCGTTCTCGTCACTAACGTTCATTATTTGGTGACAGAAACCTTCTATCCCGTGGGACAAGGCCAATTGCCCGATCACTTGACGAAGAAAGACAGTATGTACCCGTTGGCTAAGAATCGACAGACCGGAATACTGTATAAGGACAACCTTTGCGCTTTTCGTTGTTTGGCTCTACATATCGGCCACGATATCAAATCTATAGAAGAACCAGCCAAACAGTTCTTCCGCCAATGGACAGAGGAGAGAATTGACACATTCCAGGGAGTCAGTTTTGAGGAGTTTCCCGCGTTCGAAACCAAATTCGATGTCAACCTGGAAGTCTACTCCCTGGAAGAAGACGACTTTGCCCGCTCCGTCTACAAGTCTTTGGGTCAACGTTCCACTACCATGTACGTCAACCTCTATGAAAATCACCTTTCGTTCATTCGGAACTTCTCCATGTACGCCAACAAATACCAATGCCAGACGTGTGAGCGACATTTCGATCATGCTGGGCATCTCCATCGCCACCAAAAAGTATGTGATAGCAAGACCAAGTTTGTCTATCCGGGCGGCTTTCTTCAGGATAGGGAGAGTATTTTTGAGCGGCTAGACCAGTACGATATCCACGTCCCCGAAGAGGAGCGTACCTTCCCATGGTTTATCTGCTACGATTTCGAGGCTCTTCTCCAGAAGGTTCAAAACTGCAGCGCAGAGACTATTCAGTGGACAGACAAACACGTTCCCATCAGCGTGTCCATCTGCAGTAATGTGGAAGAACAGACGGAGCCCGTGTGCCTTGTCGAGGCCGACCAGGACCAGTTAGTCAGCCAGATGGTGGCCCGCATGAACGACATCGCTGATCGGGTCTACGAACTGAGCGAGGAGAAGTGGGGCTGGGTTCTGCAGGCCATCGACAAGACATTGAGAGAATGTAAAGAGGAGGATGTTCAGATGGACTTGGCTGAGCGTAGTGACGATGACGTGGATGAAGAGGCTTTGGAAGATGACCATGAAACGAAAAAACCTTTCTGGCCGCTGGGTCGTCATATGCCGGCTTCCTCAAGGCGTATCACGTTGAAGAAAAGAAGGGATACTTTTGCTACGAGTGGTTTGATGACGTTACCAAGCTCGAGTACACCTCTCTTCCTTCCCACGAGGCGTTTTACAGCAATTTAAAAGGAACCAACATAACGGAGGCCGAATATGCCTATTGCCAGAAAGTTTGGTCGGAGCGAGAGATGACTACCTTCAAAGAATTCCTCGTCTGGTACAACAATTTGGACGTCAAACCTTTTGTCGAAGCTGTACAGCAATTCCAGCAGTTTTATTTTGAGAAAGGAGTCGACGTATTTAAAACCGCCATTTCGGTGCCAGGGATTGCAAGGCAGCTCCTGTTCAAGACCGCAAGGAAGCAAAACGCCAATTTCGCCCTGTTTGACAAACAGAATGAAGACCTCTATAAGACCGTTAAACGAAACATTGTCGGGGGTCCCAGCATAATATTTACTCGTCACCATTGCGCGGGTCAAACCAGGATACGAGGACAGAAGCTATGCGGGTCCATCCTCGGGTTTGATGCCAATGCCCTCTACCTACAAGCGATAGGTCAACCCTTGCCAGTGGGCCCTTTCGTTCGTCGACTGGCAGACAATGACTTTCGTCCCGAGCTTCGCGACAAGTACATGTCTGCTTATTACTGGTTGGATTGGATCGCTCATAGTCACGATGTAGTCATCCAACATAAGCTTAATACTGGACGGGAAGTCCGAGTTGGCAAGTATCCCGTGGATGGCTACGCACCCAAAACACAACAGGGTGACAAAGCCACTATCTTCCAATTTCACGGGTGTTACTGGCACGGGCACCTATGCGACGTGACGAGAGGAATTCGGGATGAAAAATGGCAGACCACACGAATTCAAAAGTTTCAGAAGACGAAGGAGACCACCGCCTACCTAAAGAAGGAACACCATGTTATAGAAATGTGGGAGTGCGAATTTCGTCAATACTGTCGCCAACACCCCAAGATCTATGACTTTATTGACGACATGCGCCCTGGATTTTTTCGCAAGCATAAGGGCAAACTCACAGAAAATGTCATCCTGCAAGGGGTTGACAGCGGAGCCCTGTTCGGTATGGTAGAAGTCGATATCGAGGTCCCCCAGCAATGGCCTAATTATTTTCAACATCCTACCCTATCGCCCTACCAATATTTTCAAGAAATGTCGCCTCTTTTCTGTACAAGTGAGATTCCCTTTGATGCCATCGGAAAACACATGCAGATCCACATCTGGGAGCATCAGCTCTCAGATCAGCCAAGACGTTTACTGGTAGGTGGCATGAAAGCCCAACAGATCTTACTGGCAACACCTCTGCTTCGATGGTACTTGAATCACGGACTGTCTATCACCAAAATTTACCAGGTCGTCGAGTTTCAGGAACAACGCTGCTTTCGAGAGTTTGTTCGAGAAGTCAGCGACGCTCGACGTCAAGGGGATGTTGATCCAGCTACAGCCATTATCGCTGACACCATGAAAGTGATAGGCAACTCGGCATATGGCTCGCTCATCATGGACAAGACGAAGCACCGTCAGGTCCAGTACGTCCAGGGCGAAAACGAAACGTGTCTGAGAGTAAACGATCCCCTTTTTCAAAAACTGGAGTGCCTGGATCAAGAAGAGCAATACTACGAGGTGGAAATGGCCAAACGCAAAATCAAATTGGATCTGCCCATCCAACTCGGGTATTACATTTTGCAGTACGCCAAATTACGGATGCTCGAATTCTATTACGATTTCATGGATGTCTACGTCGATCGAGCAGATTTCGAATACTGCGAGATGGATACGGACTCTGCTTACATGGCCATCTCAGCTTCAAAGCTAGAAGATGTCATCAAGCCAGAGATGTCAGAAATGTATCAGCGAGGTCTGAAAGGCTTTTGTAACGATATTGAGATAGAGGCCGATGCTCAACAACACTGGTTCCCGCGCACCTGCTGCGACAAACACGCTAAATACGACAAGCGGACCCCGGGCTTATTCAAGCTCGAATACCAAGGCCACGAAATGATAGGACTTTGTAGTAAGACTTACATAGTGCGTAAAGCACGAAAGCCGTCCAGTACGCTCATATCTGCCTCTCGTCTTTTAATCAAGGCAAAAGGTTGGAAGCCAAGGAGGCAAAACCATCTGCGTTCTCGTCGTGTCCAAGAGTATAAATTTAGCTCGAAAGGTGTAAGCAAACGCCATCTAAAAGACCCAATGACCAAGTTTCGTCGCGTCTTAAAGACCCACAAAGCTCAGAGTGGCAAAAACTGTGGCTTTCGTGTAAGAAACAACGCCGTGTTTACCTACACTCAAGAGAAACGAGGCTTCTCTTACTTGTACTGTAAAAGAAAAGTACTGAAGGATGGCATTCATACCGTACCTCTCGACATCACACTCTGTCCCCTTCCGCCGCAAGAACGAGAAGTTCGGGATCAAGAGTTGATTGACATGCTAGCTAGTAATTTCGAAGATTAGAACATATATTAGGGAGAAACGCTTCTAATCTACATTAATAACAACATGTATCCCTTTCCGGAATGTACCTCTATCGCCGTCTCTGGGGCCACTATGAGTGGCAAGTCCTTTTGGACGTTTCGGTTACTGCGTGAAAAAGACTGGATATTCGGCAAGCCCCCAGAAAAAGTACTGTATTGCTACGGCATCTTTCAACCCTTGTTTGAAGAGATGATAAAAGAGTTGCCTTTCGTGACTTTCCATCAAGGATTACCGACCGAGGACATGTTGAGAGAGTTATCGAGTCCGTCGCGCTGCAACTTGGTGATTTTGGACGATTTGATGGGCGACGTGACAGGATCATCAGAGATGGAAAGCCTGTTTGTAAAAGGGGTGCATCATCTTCATTTGAGCGTGCTGTATATCAACCAAAATCTATACTGCAAAGGCAAGCACAGTCGCACCATCAACCTGAATACGCACGTGTACGTGTTGATGAAAAACCCGAGAGATATGTCGCAGCTTCAGTGTTTGGGCAGACAAGCGTTCTTGGGGAAAAGCGCTTTTCTCATGGAGGCTTATAAAGACGCGACTTCGTCATCCTACGGCTATTTGGTGTTGGACTTTTCACCGGGAGCGGAAGAGGCTTATCGCGTGCGGACTAAAGTGTTTCCAGAAGAAGACACGGTTGTGTACCAGCCGGCATGAAGAAACTGGTGTTATTGCCTTACGACCGATACCAGCGTTTACTGACACAAGATCAACCTCCAAAACGGGAACAAGATCCCTTGACAGAAGGGAGTGTAGAGGCGCTCTTAGAAACTAACGAGAGTGCTCCAAACAGTACCTCTAACCCAGAAAACGCTGCTGAGAAATTATACCATCAATTCCCAAAGTCCGTACGAAACAAAGTGCGGAGTGTGTTGGATTATATTCATCCTCACGCCACGTGGAATGATAAAGGAGAAGTGACTATTCAAGAACAACACATACCCGGGTCCAATATCGTCGATCTCATCAAAGTTCACGTTAAAGACTATAAAGACTTTCACCCCATAGGGAAACAGGCATTCAAAGTGTTGCTGACTGATCTCAATGTACCGACGAGTTTGCTAGCACCATCCGCCAGACTGCAGACGGGCAAGGGAGAGCTTCCACCACCGCCGGGAATTCCGGTTAAACGGCGTCTTGACCAATTTGCACCTACAGAGAAAAAGAAGAGTAAATGGCTTCGCCTATAAACTACGAGGAGTATCTGACCAGCATATACTACGACCCTAAACAAGCCGGGGCCTATGGCGGTGTCGAAAAATTGTACAGAGCAGTGAGAAGAGAAGGGAAGTTCGTACTAGGTAGAAACAAAATTCGTAACTGGCTGTTGAAGCAGGAAGATTACGCTGTCCATCGAGAAACCAGATCCAAATTTAAACGACGACGCGTGATATCCCCTTTCGTCGATTACCAGTGGGACGTGGACACGGCCAATCTAGCGGACTATAAGAAAGACAACGACGGGTACGCCTATTTCGTACTTGCCATCGACATTCTCTCCAAGTACGTATGGACGGTACCCTTAAGAACAACGACGGGTGAGGAAATGGTCCGAGCCTTGAAACGCATGTTTGACTCGGGACGGAAACCCACCCACATCCGAAGTGATCGAGGCACGGAATTTCTCAACAAAAAGGTCAAGGCCTTCTTAAAGGCAGAAGGGGTAACTTTCTTCGTGACTAACAACGTGGTTAAAGCTTCTTACGCCGAGAGAGGGATCAAAAACATTAAATCGCGACTGACGCGATATATGACACATAAACAACTCAAACATTGGATAGATGTTCTTCCGAAAATCACAGAGAGTTACAACGCGACGTATCATCGTTCTATCAAGAGAACCCCAAAGAGTGTCACCGCCAAAGACTCGGTGGAGCTTTGGAAAGGTCAGTACGAAAGACTACCGAAGCCTATCAGCAAAACTAAACGGACATCTCCCGCCGTTGGAAAGTATACCTTCAAAGTGGGCGATCTGGTCAGAGTGTCTTTTCTAAGACGAGCCTTTCAAAGAGAATATGACGAACGCTGGTCTCGAGAACTGTTTGTCATCAATGATCGGTTTATGAGTGAGGCTATTCCTCAGTACCGGTTGAAAGATTACGCCGGAGAAATCGTTAGCGGTACCTTTTACCAATCTCAACTGAAAAAAGCCAACGAACAAGCTACCTATTTGGTGGAAAAGGTGCTTCGAACGCGGCGAAGAGATGGACAGAAGCAGTCGCTAGTTCGCTGGAAGGGTTGGCCATCCAAGTACGACTCCTGGGTCAACGCAAAAGACGTCAACGCTTTAAATACGCCTACCTCGCAGTCAACACCAACATAAACCATGGCAAATACCATTCGCAAACATCTACCGTTGCTGACATTGTTAGTGGAATCTGCGGAGGAGCAGAAATCAGCCATTTTAAAGACGTTAAACCCCACTCAGTTAAAGGTCGTGTTAGAGGCGATTTATAACGTGTTGCGAGGCACTTGTCCCATCAGCGACAAGGTGAAGAAGAAGTTGTACCGCCATAGAAGGATCATTCGCCGGATCGTGTCCAAAGACGTCACTCGTCAGCAACAACAACGCTTGTTGGTCAAACACAGAACGCTTTTGCCTCTGATGATAACACCTGTAATCGAGTTTTTATCCAAGACGGAATAGTGACTACACTGCGGTCTCTTAGGATTCCAAAGCGCAGTGCATCGAGCATGGAGCATTACCTTTACGTGCAAAGTGACGAAAGCAACGTCTACTTTGAGGACAATACTACATCTAAATTCAAGATACAGCTCAAGTTTCCTTTGTACCTCGAAGGTGCGTGGAAAGTGGGTTTGGTCGAGTTTCACGCTACTGAAAAGGTTAAATCCAACACGAAAACGGACGAAGGACTGTACATTTATACGGATTTGTGTACGGAAAGCATCGTGCATGGTGAGGAGCAACCTTTGTTGCGACGGTTGGAAAAGAGCAGCAAAGGCCGATGGGATTATTTACTCGATACTCCTTTTTATCTCGGTGTCACGAAAAGAGAGGTGAGGGATTTCGAGATCTATATAAGGAGTGAAGGCGACAGTGATACTACACATTTGACTAAGCCGGTGCACTTGACACTTCACTTGAAGCGCTATCCTTTCTGGTGAACATGAAACTATACGTGCCGAATCCGCAGGTGTGGGTGGATTTTTTTGATCGCCTCAGCCAAGGCAAAGCTTCTTTGAATCAGTCGGGTCGAGGCAGAAGCCCTCGTGTCATCGCGGTGACTCCGAAATTGGATGAGACACAAGTCACCATCAAAGCGGTATTGCCTACGGAACAGACTGCGGCTCAGGCCAAATCGGCCCTCGAGAGAGAAGATATAAATCCCAAGAGCGTGGAGCAGGCGTTTCAGAATCTCTCTGAATCTCCGAGGGGTAAGAGGAAAAGAAAGTCATCCGAGCTGTCCCCAGTCAACGGGAAACGTCCACGCGGTACAAAAACGAGAGAAAGGAGGAAGAGGAACAAGAACAGACAGGGAGATAAAGGATCGAGACTGTTATATACTAAGGGCCAACGTGACATCTTCGAAATCAAGTAACTATGTCTGTGTTCAACGAAGAACAATTTAAGGAGGGTCTGGTGTCAGAATTGGCCTTGTTCGACTTGCCCAGTACACAGACGAGTGTCAACGAAATCTATTACGAGGAAATTCGACCTTTATCCCATGTGTCGGGGGATGCGCCATTCGAATTTCGCATCAACGGACAGAATTCCACGGATTATTTGGACTTGAGGAATTCCCAACTTTACGTTAAACTCAAGATACAGAAGGCAGACGGGACAGATTTGGGAGCTTTCAATGTAGATAAAGTGGGACCTGCCAATCTCTTTCTACAGACCCTCTTTTCGGCGTCGGAAGTGACCTTGCAGAACAAAGCCAGCTTCACCAACAATTTCAACCCTTACAGGGCTTACATTCGCACGTTGCTCAACAAGGGTCAAGACGCGCTATCGTCTCAGGGGACGACTCAAGGATGGCTGATGGATGACAGCGATTCTCCCGGTGTGACAAATCCGAATGGCAGTAATAACGGGCTGTTTCTTCGAGCAACTTGGACTCAGAAATCGAAAACGATTGATCTTCAGGGTCCCGTTTTCCACGATTTATTTGACATGGAGCGCTTCTTGCTAAATCAAGTTGACGTCAAACTCCGGCTCTTTAGAAGTCCGGCCAGCTTCGCTCTACTAGCTATCGATGCCAGCACAAACTACAGAATTCAGATCGAGGACATTTACGTGTTGGCCAGGAAAATCAGAGTGAACCCCGCAGTCCTATACGGACACTCAACAATCTTGGAGAAGAGGAATGCCTTATATCCCTACACGAAGGTGGAGTGTCGGTCTCAGAGCGTGGCTACGGGCAGTAGCTCATTCCACTGGGACAATCTATTTCAAGGACAAAAACCGGAAAAAGTTATCGTCGGCTTTGTCAAGAGTAAAGCGTTGACTGGAGATTACACCACCAATCCTTTCAATTTCGAAAACTGCGGCATCAACCATATCGCGCTGTACGCCGATGGCTTACCAGTGGGTGGAAATCCGCTGAAAATGGACTTTACTCAGGCCGACGGGGCAGCCATCATGAGAGCCTATTCCAACTTACTGATGAGTGCTGGGAAGTGGCGACGAGATGAAGGCAATGCATTGGACAGAAATCACTATATAAGCGGCAGCACCCTATTCGCCTTCCAGTTGGAGCCTGACTTTTCGTACCATGGCGAGTTCCTGTCCCTGGTGAAGAATGGCAACGTACGGCTAGAGGTGCAGTTCAGCTCTGGACTTTCGGGTATGTATTATTATTATTTACAGATTTCGTTCTACGCGTTTAATGCGATATGGTTTACCTATTGTATTGGTAAGGGGTGGGGTGGGGGTGGGGGATGGGAGAGAGCAAAAGTGAAAAGTTTCATTTGATTATACACGATCTCTAAAAGTTTAAAGTAAGAACCTTAATGATATATTAAAAGAAAAAGTTCTCGTTCACTATGTTTCTGTCTCATGTGATTTATTTCCTTTTTTTCTTTAAAATTCTTTCGTTACAGAACCGATGAGTTGTATGGTGTACAGCGAAGGACCGGGCTACTTCGAAATCAACCAATCGAGAGACATAATTGTACAGACATGAACACTTCGCAGCTTCTATGTATCATCTCCTGCGACCCGGTGTTAAGAAAACGAGTACTGGGTGTGTTTGCCGCGGATCAACTCCCGATATCTCTTCCCTCTACTACGTGCGGGTTGATCGTGAACACGGACAGGAGTAGTCAGCCAGGCACGCATTGGCTGGCCTTTTTCATTAGAGACAGTGTCGTGGAATGTTTCGATAGTTATGGTCAGTCACCGGATGTTTATAACACAATCTTTACTTCGTGGTTACGTCGGCATGCCAGAACTGTTCTTGTGAACCAGAAGCGTCTTCAAAGTGACACTTCGACTGTGTGTGGACTCTATTGTGTCTTTTTTCTACACCAACGACTCGTAGGAGAGAGCATGGATCACATTGTTGGAACATTTAGTAGCTCAGACACGGAGGTGAATGATCGTTACCTACAAGACTTATTCTCGCGTGTCTATTCTCAGTGTGTACAAAACGAGTTTGCTTATAATCAGGCATGTAGGATGAGATGTGTGCAGTATTAAAACAATCTACCGAACACTGACTTATTTCGCTGTAACGTGAATGGTTACAGTATAGGTTTAAATTCAAACGTATCAATCTGGCTTAGAATTATTGTTTTATTATTATTTTCTTTTTAAACTATAAAGTATCATTCTGGTTAACAAATTGTCACGTTTATAAGATCAGTGTTCGCGAGTGTTTTATTACTCTATGTGGTTTGCATTTTTGTAAATATGTTCTGTCATATGTAAGATTTTCAGTCGTATTTGCGCTATATTGGTTTTGTTTCTTTCCAAATGACCCCGAATCAGAAAACACGTTTTCTGGATAGGCGTCATTTATAAAAGAACACAGAAAACCCCGACATTTATTATAAAGACCAAAACATTGAACTGTTTGTATGTCGTTTGCATGACGTAACAGATCGTACAGACACGGATGGGAAAACGTCGTATATACATTCCCGTTACAGACTATACGGTTTGCAAAATCAAACCATTGTCTACAAACATAAAATCAAGACGACTGTATATAGAGTTTTATAACGGTATCATTGTATGTAACAAAAAAAAAGTATCTATATCATAATAAAACCTATGTAACTGGGATATTTGTTGTTGGTTTATTCTTTTCAGTTACCGCCATCTAAGAAAAAAAACCAATATAACACCACACTAGACTTTTTTCTCCTTTATTTAATACAAGTATACGATGACAGCTTATAACATTTACGATTCCAAGAAATTAAGATAACATTTGGCAGAAAAGGTTCGGATATTGATTGATGATTCAAGTCGAATGTCACAATCCATGTTGGCACCGTTTCTTAGTTCACTCAGTTAATAAGTATTGTTAACGCATCACATTACTGATGCACACACTGTCACTTTATACAGTCCCATTAGCCTGGTTCGTCCCTCGACTCTGCAGACGGAAAGGTTCCCCACGGAGCGCTGGCGTTACACAATTCCTCATTTTTCGAAAGCACTGTTGGTCTGTTGGAATGGGGGTCACGTACCAGTCTTACGCCTCCCATCATCTTTAGGTAGACACAGTCTTTGGCGTGCTTGTAGTGTTCAATCCAGGGGTCATCTGTCGCTTTCCATCCATATAGCATTACTCCGCACGCGAAACACGTCACTCTGTCACTCACGTTGCTGTAAAACAATCCAGCCTGTGCGAGCTCGGTCTTCTTTTGGGCCAGCTGTGGCGGCCACATAGTATAGCTTTCCATCCGTTTCTTAAAGAAGCGATAGTTGGGATAAACACATTCAGTCGAGTCCATGTTGGCACTTCAACCTCACTCTGGCAAGTAACAGTTCCCAGAGCGTTCGTGTTATATAAAGTACTTCTCCAAACGCATTATTTGATCCGCCGTCTTCAACAAATGATACCGCCAACGGGAGGTTTTAATCGTTTCTCGCCAGTCGGGGCAATTCACTTTCAATTCGTACAGGGCGAGATATCCCGGAGACACGTCCTTTAAGGTAGAGGCGGCTTCTTTCCACTTTAGTACAATATCCTGTTCGTCGATCACATCAAGAATATCCTCGAAGTAGAGAGATAACTGTTGGCGCTTAGTCAGTAGGTGACACGTATGATCCGACTGCGATAAAGAGTTCACTGCGCAACCTTGGCAGTTTCGTTTCATCACCTCTGGCAGACGGTATAACACTTCTTTGGCGTAAAAGAAATCTAGATAAGAATCCAACAACGACACCATTATCCTTTGAGGCTACTGTTCAACTCAGGGCGTAACTGTCGAGTCACAACGTTGATAGGTCTTGTCAGAAATCGAGGTTACACTTAAGGCAGTCCGCGCATTCTAACACATTAACGTGAAAACAGTCAGTGGTCTCAATGTGTTCCTGCTCCTCGTGACGGTGACAAGCCGTTTCTGTCGTAAAAAGCGCTCCGCAGTAACAACATAAGAACGAATAGGTTGAATCTTGTTGTTCAAAACACTGCATTAGGTAAGTAACGCTAATGTGAGCGTGACAAATGGCATCGAATATGTCGACGGGTAGCTTGATGTACTTATTTCCGCTTCCCAGTAGAATATAAACCGAGTGATTACATCGTTTTAGGACGAGAGAAAATCGATCGTCGAATCGGCAAGTGATTTGGTTCCGTTCCCACTGAACAGCGCTAAATTCCTCAAACGCATTTTGACTAGTCGCTTGGTCTACCTGCTTTTGAGCCATGTTAGCCACTTCGACGCTTTCACTAGACTGTTGTGTTAATGATACTGTAGAAACGCGACGTATTTAGACCCGGGTTTGTCGACCAATTGGAATAGGCGTAACATTATTGGATGAATTTGTCTTTTTACTCAAACCAAAGGTTTTTATTGGTTTTCCTTTGGGGTATACACAATTTAACAACGGGTAATATAATTGGTTGACACGTCTTTATCTGATTATTTAAAGTTAATGAAGACTAACAGAAGTCTTTTTTTTTTTTGACAAGCGGCTAGTATATCCACAAGCTAAATGGGGGGGGGGGGGGAGGGTTCAGATCGAATTTAGGACAAGGACATGAACTTAGGTGGGATTTCATTGAACTCTCTAAGCCAGAAGATGGCTAAATACATTTTTACTCTTTTTTTTTTTCTACAAGTGGCGTATATCGCGCTAAAACGCGATAAAACAGTGTACGCTATATACTGTAGAGGTTTTGTCTGGCTGCCTCTCTGTTCGTTCGTCTGTCGCTCCTTTGATTAAGATGAGGAGCCAACCCCGCCATTGAACGAGCTTCATACAATATAACGAGCTGTCAAAGAACATCAGATAAGCGCGAAGAATGACGATGCTGTCCGAGATTCGGGGTGTTGCGTCATACCTATTTTTAGATTTGGCTTAACAGCTTAACATGGAAAGGCGTTTAAGGGCCTATATATACTACTTTTACGCTTAACTATTATTTTCATAGCAAACAGTTTGGAGCCAGATCAGACGCCTGGTAACCCGGCGTCTGATCAGGCTCCAAACTGTTTGCCACTAAGATTAACATTAATAGCAAAAATTGTCGAAAATTGTCATGCTCTATGATTAATTGTTTTGCGTTTGCGTTTCGTTTGCGTTTAACGGGATAGAATAACATTTTCTCCACTGTATACGCACTTCTCTATCCAAGTTTCTAAAGGCACGTTCACCGCACTTTATTTTATACAATTGCATGAATAGCATGGTTTGTATGTGTCTACCATAAAAAAGTTATAAAAAAGACACATTAAGAAATATTACAAAATTAACTCTATCGGGTATCGAACCTATAAACCTTACGTTGGTAGCGCAGACACATAACCACTGAGCCATTACCGACTGTAGATATCTTTATCAGATAATATAATCAAATTCGCGTCATCCTTGAATCGATTATTTACAATACACTGTTTTTTTGTTTCCGGAAGATAAAGATAGCTTACGGAAAAAGACGGAATATTCAACAACCGACAGGTCAAACCTATCGACAATACATCTCAAAATGTCCAATACATGTATGTGATTTTGAGATAAACAGCAGATGAAACATTTAAGCAGACGATATTGCAGTCGTGAAAAGGACAAAATTGTCTTGTTTGAGGAAAGCGGCAAGCGTTGTTGTAAAGAGTGAATGATTGTTTTAAAAGTAGGGAGCACTGTATATCTCAAGTGCGTTATGATGAAAAGATTAGCCTGCCATATACTTTGATCCCTAAATCAACACTGTATTGTTATGAGACACATAAGTGTCACTAGTTATTTCAAGTGCATGCTACATTCTCTTATCACCCAAAAGCATATGACATTGACCGTAACAGCAAGTGATGAATTACTAAATTATTCATTATACTAAAAAAGATACCGATTGATATCTTCTTGAAATGTATGACGCCTTCATCTGAATAACACCCATCGATAGCTATTATTTGCTAAGGCGTTGCTAGAAATGGCACATAGTTGTAGACAGGTTGAACCATTACAATGGTTATTTGCAAACTATTTCGATTTTGATTAGGGGTGTGTAACTGTTTGACGTTCATTGCGATATTAACTTAGACACTTTTCCTCAAGCTATATAAAAACAGACGTCTTTGTTTAAAGCAAATGGCGTCATGATAGTGCTGATGTTAGTGGTAGTCTTGAAAGCTAAACCATTTACATGATCGATTAAGTGTTCCGCTAATAAGATCACTCAAATGAATAGATGACATGTGGGTGTAATGCTGATCATTGCTAGAATGAGTTTAACAAACAACAGAAAACAGTTGAACAATAACACTGGAATGTTTTTGTCTTTCGTGAAGCTGAATATATCTTTTACCATGATCATGATCTGTTTTAAATATATTGTCTACAAAACCCCCAATTGGTCTCGATGTTTATTTAACCGACGAAGCGATGAATATGAATGCCAAACAATGTGGATCCTAACTGTTTGAAAATGATAGTCATATAGCGCTTAGCAGTTTAGCACGATAAGGGTGAATTTAGCACAAAGTCATAATTAAAGTGTTTTGTAACAGACATTGTATTGTCCAGTACGTTTTTGGCCCTTTCTTCTTTTGAAGACCAATATTCATAAATGTCTTAAAACATGAGAAGCATCACTTTCGGACACTTATAGCACTGACAAATTGTGTTGAACAAGCCTCATGGTCAGACCGCTACTCCAGCTACGAGAACCATTGATTTTTACCGTTTATATAGATTAAATCACACACAAACCTCATTCGTTACCATACAAACTGATCGCCATTCGTATAAACATTTCAAAATATCCTTCTTGCAAATATCGCAGTATAAGCAGTAGTTTTTAAGCATATTTAAATTTGGCGTTGAAATCAGCAAACCATTCTTTATTCGAACAACTTTTGCCATTAGTAACTCTTCTCATTGGCTAGGCTGTCAATGAAGTTTATTTGCTGACTTTGCGCATTTAAGATTTCCACGATGAAGACGCTGACAGACAGTACGTTTTTCTCATGTTGAATCCTATGACACTGATAACTTAAAAACGGTTTCTAACGGTTCTTTATTCCTAAGTGTTCTTAGCTGAAATAACATATCCTGCTCTATAATTGCAGACTGAGTAGTTCAATTTTCAATTTCAGATTGCATCATCTATATTGGAAAGAAACAAACACTCAAAAGTTGTCATTTTTCATCTTGATAAGGCACATTAAGACACAGCGCAGAGTCTAGACATAGGCTATTAACAAATTGCAGTGCCAATTTGCATGGTCGAAACATTTGAAATTGTCAATACATCTGACTTTACGACTAGATTTGTTAAAGTGGTGATAATGTTTTGACGAGGATAAAAATAATGTGACAAATTACTTACAGTTGTATAAGTTGATTGTATCGCCTCAATATTCAGTAGTACAGTGTTCCCTCTCAACAACGGCCCTCCTTACAACGACTCCCTCCTTACAACGACCCTTGCCGCTGTTCCAAAAACAAGACGATTATATGTCTAACACTTTCACTTCTGCAATATCGTCTGCTTAAAACTGTCGCACGCTGTTTTTCTTAAAGTTACATAATGGGCGTTTTTACAGAAAGAACTTTAAAACGAGAGACAAACAGCTTTAACCCAGATCAGACGCCGCGGTACGCGGCGTCTGATCTGGCTTCAAGCTCTGTTTGCAAATATAAGCCAAGTTTCCCTCCCTATAACGACTCCCTCCGAACAACGCATACCTTTTTTGTCTCCCATTAGATGTCGTTATAGAGAGGAAACGTTGTATAAACCCCTCTCTTGCACAACCTTTGCATAGCCATTAAAATCGACTTTACAAACAATACAAATGCATTAAACATATATGGCTTGGGTACTCAGAATAAGAGCGTTTCAGAAAATATGTCAAAATTAGTTTCTTACCATTATCATTTTAACACTTGAACCTAAACAAGCGACTAAAGTCGAAATTGCGACAGCCATATTTCCTTGTATCTAGAATTAGCTTTGAAGCAAAAAGGCATACCACAGATAATAAAGGGGCGATATCTGTAATGTTAAAGAAAGGATAAACGTGACTGTTTTGCAAACGGTTTTAATCCAGATCAAAGACCTATTAACTGTGCATATGCCCGGTACCGAAACTATTTGACAATTCTATACATGGAAAACAGAAGTTAATTTCAGACTTTAAGTGTTTTTAGGTTCATGCCAATTTAAGTCTTTCATGTGTTAAGATGACATGGTATAAAATACAAGATAAAACACGTTACCAGATGACAATATAAACACTTAATATCGCTAAGGCGTCGTAACACAAATAACACTGCATTAAACATATATGGCTTGAGCACTCAGGATAAAAGCGTTTCAATAAATATCTTGGAAATAGTTACTTACCATTATCATGTTAACCCTGTCATCTCTATAGGCGACTACAGTCGACTATTCAAACAGTTCAAATACATGTTATAATACAAGCTGTTTGCTTTCATCGTAACCGTAAAGTAGATCTACTTATACTGTATGTAATAACAAACTACGTAAAACTGTCGGAAAAGAAAGCTCCCTATTTGTTCAAGACACCGATGTGTTTTCGGGCCCCATGTACTTCGTAATCAAAGTATTCGAATCAAGCACATTACTTTGTGTAAGTAGTATCATAAAGATCATGTAAAAAATATCAACTTTTCAGGAGCTCCAGATGCCGGGTGCCCGCTGTCGACCCCCTCAACATTAAATGTTTAATAACAACTATGAGCTATTGGAGCTAAATAAATAAAAAAGTTTTTTAAAGTGATATTGTTGCATTGCTTCCTTAAGACTTGTCAAAAGTTTATGTCTTCATTACGTATAATATAAAATCATGTTCAATAGAACCAACAACATTATTCTTTATAAACAATCAAAACCAATGCAATCATACGTAAGAAATGCCAGTTTAATGACTTGGTAGTTTCAAACTCAAATGTGGCACGGGTCTAAACAGTACAATATTACAATATTATTCAGGATCTTGGGTAACGTTTTGTATTCCGATGTTTAGACAAGAAGACTTGGATTGCAAAAGTTCAATTATACATTCTGCAGTTTATCTCGTTTTTACTAATCCTGACGCATCTCAGTGTCAGATCTGTGTCACTTATTGTTCACTTGCTCAATGTAGACACAGATATGAGGCATTCTCTGGAAAATCTCAAATCTGAATCAACACTAAAGACAGGGCTGGTCGGTTTGTGTTTAGATCAAGTGAGTACTCTAATAGACGCGAATGCATGTATGTACATGTATTTCATTTGTTTTTTTGTTTGTAGAACTATATAATATCTGTGTATGTAATACTTTTATAGAGGGTCTCATGGTTGATTAGTTGCTTTACTAAATTAGTCGTTAATTAAAGCTATTCATTTCATTCATTTGTAGACATGTTCGGCTTCAATGGGTCCCAATAAAAAGGGGTAAACTGAACATTTTTAAAAAATGTGTCCTTTTTGTCTACTCCAAACCCAATGTTATGAACCTGAGCATAGGGCTTGGTGAAGAAATCAGAACGTGTCTAAAGAACTCAGCCTGGATCTATGCGTGTCTATTCGGAACCCAACAAATGTCACCCTTGCTTTCAAATAGAAACTAGATGTAAAATTGTCAATCACTATTTGGTAGACAAAAACTGACCTGCCCGATAATGTTAAGGCAAATGTTAGTTGAACGCAGGTAGAAATCAATGATATAACAATATATTATACATGACAAGTTGTGCTATCGTCGATAAACAAGTCGAACAAATTGCTGTTTATTGGTGTTTCTCCAAATAAACATTTCACAAATGGAAGCAGCGGAAATTCATTAGACGAGACGCTTTCATCATGACCGATGTTGTTTTTGTAATTTCACATCAACCCATTTGCGCCCTATGAATTTCCACCCATGCGAATATAATGAATTAGTTCATTTTTATCTAAGGGGTGTCTGGTCTAAATTGATGTACATAGAAATTCCTGTCAGCAAACAGTGTAGACTCTGATCAGAGTCTACACTGTTTGCCTCTGTCCTACATAAGGAATCGTGGACACAAATGGGTTATCACTTTCACTGCCATACTAATAACCCTTCTAACACAGTAAATGTCATATAATCGTCAGATATTTCCGGTTTGCTTTTATTCATAAAATAGAATTGTGTGCGTTTCTGACTCCAGAAACATTCATATGAGTGTCGAACATTTTGAATCTTGATTGGACACCGCATGACGCGGCCTCTGATCAGGATCAAATTGTTTTACAAAGTCAGTGTTGTCGGCTATGGCAGTAAAATGTATTCACGAGGTGTGTGTATGATATAATCAATATGCAATGTACGATGTATGTCAACACAACAACTAATATATTTGTGCAAATGCCTGAAGAATAAAGTGTCTGACTATTACGACCTATCTACAACACACTTGTTGGTGGTGTTATCTTGATTGAACCCTTTCATTGACGCGTGACGTCATAACCCGTCTAACATATTCAATGTCATAATACCGTCTGCTTGAAAACTTATCGTCTGATTGTATATTTATAATTAAGAAGTTAGGAAGTTAGACGTATAAATAGTTTCTATGAGTGTAAAACAGTTTGTCAGTCTGATCAATCGCGGCTAAATTCGGTGTATCATCTGGTTCAAAATTGTTTACATACGGAAGTTTGGTAGAACGAAGGGTCAAGCAGCCATCAGTTTTAAAATAACCACCTTTGCCAAAAAACAATACGACCAATTTCCAACCCAGTAAAAACAGACGCGTAGTAGATTGTCATTTGATCAGAATCTTAACTGTTTGACATATACTTGGTTTATTATTTATCTTCGTTCATTTTCATAAAGCGGCATAATTTTTCATTCGGTTTTGATAAAATACATTTTGCTCTTGCTAGATACATTGAAAACAATTTATCTGAAAGTCGTCGTAATAGTGCAGTTAACCTTTCGGAACGCATTGCTATTAAAATTTCACATGCAAAGTGTGGCCCTTTGAAATAACTGGGAGGTTGTTTATATTGCCTTTACTCGATCAATGTGCGGGTAATATTAGTTCGAAATGCAAGGGTACGAAAATGCGTAAGAACGTTATAATCATCTTGTAATACTGCTGCCGGTATAGCGATCAATTTCGAGAGAGATATATAGTATGCTCGAACATGTATTACCATTTCGAAATCTAAATACATAAATTATACAATGATGCATTGTAGAAACTCTATAATGAGCATCTCCTCATACCTTGACATTGCACTCACCTAGATTTAGAGAACGAAAACATCAACGTTAGTTGTTTTTGTATTGAGTGTATGCTTACTTGATGGAAAGGTGGGCGGTATCGACTTGACGTTCATTTGACTATGAAACATGTAATTTAGGGATGAAAATACGATTAGCAACTTAATAACTAATATTCTTCTTGTCTTTATCAATGTCAGTATTGTAATTAGTAAAAACAAAGAGTTCGAAAGGTGGAACAGTAAAGAAGGCACTTGTAAGTTGATTTTTTGCAATGGCCTTGCTAAAAAGTCTCAATCAATCTAAATGAATGAAATAACAACGTAATGAAGTCTGAAATAACCAGATACAATGTACCTTTGACATTTATAGAAGACATTTTGTGATGTAATACTATGACGAGACGGTTTTACTGTTTTCATGAATTCAGTGAATGCTATGTCAGACGGCATAACCATAAAACACACTTATTAGCATGGACATAGCATACAATGGAATCAGTTGGAATTGTGTTTGATTACAAGGAGTCTGCGTGGTTCTTTTCCAACAAACGCATGCATGCTTTAAGGTTTGCAAATAACCTTCAGCAATATTTTATACGGATGCTCTCTGGCAAACAGGGTCTAAACTACTTGATTCTTACTATCACGTAAAAAGAGTGGGAAGGAGAGAGAGAAAGAGTGTGTGTGTGTCTGACCGAGAAATAAAGAAAGATAGACAGACAGACAGACAGACCGACCGATCGACCAACATAGAAACACAGAAATATAAAAAAGCAGAGTCAGGCAGACAAACAAACATAGGCAGAAAGAGCAATTGCGAAATAGAGAGACAGACAATCCGTGAGAGGGAACACAAGCGAGAGACAAGATAAAGAGAGACAGAGATACCACGAGGGAGATGGAGAGCCAGAAAAAAAGATGGAAAGAGAGAAAGTCAGATTAGAGAGACATCAAGAGACACAGAGGGCGAACGAGATATGAGGGAAGGACGAGAGATAAATGGACAGAGAGACAGAGATACAAAGCGAGAGGGACACGTAAAAAAACAGACTGGATATGGAGAAAGACAGAAAAGATGGAAATACCGAAACAGCGAAAGGGAGACAAAGAGACGGAGACAGAAAATGAGGATACATGTACATGTATTTTTGTAATCCCTTTTCACTAAATAAAGCTGCCATCTGTCTTTATCATCATTTAAACTTCATTTGCAATATCCTGACTGTAAACCCTTTCTTATCCAAACGTGTGATAACTCTTAAACGGTTCTGTTGGTGTTTAATGTGTACATTTCTATTACATCCACGCTGACTTATTAATATAAGCAGACAAACGTTTATTCCAATATCTGTCCAACGCTGACATATAAAACATCATACATTTAATACATGTACGACCTTCTCATTTCCGATTGCCACTCAGTACATATCTAAAACATATAATAATGATAGTTCAACAAATCACATTTTAAACGAATGGAGACGATTGATTAAACGAGTTGTGTTTTACGGCACCGCGATACATGAACTGGCCATATGGCGCCGCGGATGGAGGAGAACATTTCGAGTTATACACAGGAATAAACGAAATACAATTTGAACAAATGGATGCCGAAGTGTTCGGTCACACATAAAGTGCAAAACACTTAATACTTTATCATTTTACTGCTTTTTTTGCGTAAATCAAAGTTAATTTTCATTCTCATAGATACCAAAGTACAAAGTCATCACGTGCTGATAATAGGGGATCATAGTCGCCATATAAAGGTATATTGTAGTTAAATTGATATTTCTGTTAGAGAAAAACACAAGCTTTGTAATTCAATACTATTGAAAACAGTGTAATGTTCAGAGCAGAGTATGCATCATGATCGTTGAATTTCAAGCATGACTCTAAAGTTTGTTAATAAATTAATACAAAGGCACGCGATGTGTTAGATTAAATCAAATATAAAGTGACATTGATAGACGGCGTGAGTGGTGCGATTCCTTTGATGAGATTTTTATGTAAACCCTTTTAAAAACAAGGACAACTACACGTAGTTTTCAACCAGTTAAAAAAAACATTGGATGTCGAGTAACTCGTTGTCTGGTCTGAATACAAATTGTTTGAAACTCAGATAGATGTATGTTGCAGTAAACATGCACTAAATATTTAGTCTAGAAGTAGACGTTGGCAATAGTTGTTAATAAGCTAATGTTTCAACAGGGTATATTGAACCCAGAGGGTCTTATTGTGATGTATTAATCGCAAAGTACATTTTTGGTCATGGATGTCACCAACAATGAAAATTTAGCAGACTACTTCACTCGAAACTACAATTTCAGAACAGTTATGGTTAATGCTATAGAACTATTGAAATGTATTTTACCTGCTTGTCAATTAACTTCAGTCATTAGATGTGAATGTGTTTAATATTTACATGTGAGCTCTACCAAACGATACCGATACATGTATTTGCATTCTTATTACGGTTTCAGGAAATAAAGCTACATGGATAGTAGTTTTTCTGTTAAAAAAGTCTCAAATTGATTATGCAGACCATATGATGGCAACATAGGGAATAGATAAATAAACACGTACAGTGACAACATCAAGTCCAAATCGCAATGAATGATGAACGTTCACGCAAAGTATTTATTTTTCTTCGTGTCTAATATGTGATTGAATTAGTAAAACTATTCAAGTCAACCCTTATCGTGGTAAGCGTGACCTGGCTAATATTTGCAAACACTTTTGATCCAGATCAGACGCCGCGTACCTGGCTCCAAGGTTATAAAGCTTTTGAATGAGTCTAAACACGTTCCCAAGCATTTGATTGGTCAGATTTGAGCCTAGGCTCAAATCTGACCAATCAAATGCTTGGGAACACACTCAAACGCAACTAACACGCTTTATAACCTTGGACCCTGATCTCGGTCGAAACTGTTTGTCAATATCAACTTATCTTCAGTTTTAAAAGCATACACACTTTTTTTATTTTTGTCTTCGCAGACGATATATTTGAAACAGACGACAAATCAGCATGATACAAACATTGTTACAGTTCTGGCAGCAGCAAGAATGCACGCTACCTATTATGCCTGACCGACAATTATCTTTAACAATATTGCTGACATAAGCTACTTACAATTCTATACATCAGTTTGTCGACTCTCCTAACACTAAGGCAGACGTTTGTATTATAATGTGTTTGAGAATCAAATGTGCACTTTGAAACAAAAACAGAAAGTTCATTGCAAATATGCAATCGTATTGTAAATCTTTTTTTTTTCTGAATAAATTTACAATTGTATCAGCATGAAATAATTATGCATGCTATATTTGTTATAGCATAAGTCAACTAATCATTATACTGTTATGAAACTGCTGAAATAGCATCATACTGTTGTTATTTTTATAAATTATTTAGTGCATGTTTACTCTTTTGTCAAAACCCACCTAAAGCTGGTATACTTCCGATGTATCCAAATCGAATTATTTCAACAGTTATCCATCTGTAGCATGCATAACGTAAAAAAGTGGGATATATTTAAGCATCAGCTTGCAGAAGACATCACCTCATTTCATCGTATAACAACTGCTTAATCAAAATCATAGTTCAAACAATTTTAAAATGATATTTTTACATTATTTGCATTACTTGAAAGAAACGTTAATATCCGACAGACATTAATATGAATGACAGCCAATTACACTTAAAGGTTTGTCGGAAAGGATGCGTATAATCATCTAAAATACTCATGTTTCCTAGACAACAAACTATTTACAGTATAAAACAAAAGTAAATCATTAGTTATGATAGATGATAGTTTCAAGGTATAACGGTTCATTCCACCGCTCTAGGAATTTAGTAGTTTGTTTGCTCAGATATCTGCATTAATGCAAAAGCCGCATATAATGATGCAATCTGACAAATTAGATTTGGCGAAATGGAAGATTTCGTGTGATGTCATGCTATCGATGAGATGGATTTGTCTGCTTGTATGATGTCGAAAAAGGAACCACGAAAGACACTCATTAGCAACAAACGTGGTACACTTTGAGTCTCCCTGCGATCACTGTATGTAGCATTTTAATGTACAAATAAAACATCATGCAATGCAATGGTGTAGAATGTTACTCCAACATGCAGCTTAAATATTTGAATACACATAATTATATCACACTATAAAAGGGACGCTGTATATAATACATGTTACATTCTTAATAGAAATGTGCATGTGGTACTTACAAAAAAGAACGTCCTAAAACTTCAAACACTGACAGGCAAAACGCGGTACTGCTTCGCTCTATATAACATTTGTTATATAAAGCATAATTCAGTTTGATCAGACCAAAGTGAATCAGAATAGCAGATATACGTCAGACTCAATTTATTGAGAGTCATCTGGAAAGCTGACAAAGACAATCTGACTTTCTTTACTTCAAACACGTTACTTATACTGTATAATCGACGGAGTGTATACACCTTTACGAACCATATACGTTTATATAAGCACAAAATAGTACTTAAAACTAACACAGAAAGTGAGAAAAGGGGTTGTAAGTCAGTGTATATATATATGCGTGTTAAACTAGTCTTACATCATAAATAGGTTTGGATTGAACGTAAATGTGAAAGCTCCCTGAGGGTGTTACTGTCTTTGGTACAGTACATTAGACTTAGTTTTAGCGGATGTAGTACAGAGGTCATACCGAATAGCAATCAATGCTAGTTTATACATTTAGCACTGACTCCTTACGCGGCATCTAATCAAGGTAAAGTATGTTTTACACGATTGTTTAACCAGCAATTGTTTCGAAAATGGGTTGAAACGTACCACGGGCGAATGTCGTAAGAGTTTTTACAGACGCTTGAACATCTAAAGCAATATTAGCATCAACATTGCATATAACTAAATTGCTTGGGAACCATTCGTTTGCAAATTAATTTATATGGAAAACATTAAACCGAGCTGTTCTGTGCATATTTTCTTTTCAGTAATTAACACAGGGGGTTGCCTCACTTTAGCTGGAACTAAAGTAGAAAGCTCAAGCTGCTAGCCAAGATAATATATTTCAACGTGCACATTTATGACTGTATAAAGTTTAATGATTTTCTCAATAGGAGGTATATATTAAAGGCATGTAAAGATGTATGGAGTGTAACCAGGGTTAATAATTTCAAGCATTGCAGCATCATGAACAGAAACATAAATCGTTTTTAGCCCTGTCTAAAGGACACCGCAAATAATGAGAAACATATATCTTTCCTAAGATGTTATGTATGAATTATGAGCAATTCAGTTTCGCGGTGACTTGATTTAACGATTGAAACTGATTAAATACAGTAGCTGCTTTGTTTACTTTGCTATATTTTTATATCACTTCCACAGTAGGTTATTGAAACGCAGAATTATTTTGAACGGCAGTTAACAAAACGGAGGTTGAGAAAAATGTCATTGATACTATAATCCATTGAGCGATTGAAGATGAATAGTCATATTTACTACTTATATTATCGTCTACAAATATTATATAGATGTATGCATGCATTGTAACATAAAACTTTCATAAGGAACTTGTTGATAAGAATTGAAAAGTTCATGTTCACTGTGCACAATGGTTAACCAACAACTACCGGTAGCATTTCTTCTCCATTAATTATGATGCTGCCTTTAGGTTCAATGAATGTATCCCATTAAAGTCTGATATACGAGCAGCGTCTCTAGAAATGGCACATTGAGATATTTGAAACATTAGGAAAAGACGTAATCAAAACCTTGTCTGTTAAAATGACATGTACTCGAATTACCGTTTTCACTAAATCAATGTTAAACCTTGTAAAAGATGGTTATAAAAGTGGCTCACAGGTAATGGTGTCTTAAGTTATAGACAAACATTGACACAAAATTTGTCGAAACGAGTTTCCAAACTGTCGAACCGAGTTTCAAACTGTTGAGATCTAAATACCACACTGTGTAGCAGGGCGTCTTAACAAGGTGGAATATGTTGCAAAATCGACTTAACGGCGGTGTATGATTGTCTTAACCCTTTCACTCTCAATGACACCATAAAGCGCTTTTGCAAACAGTTTGGGACCTGAACGTAACGCGGCGTCTGATCAGGACCGAAACTGTTTGATACTATTATCGATATTAATTCAGTCAAATCTATTTTTTTCGTCACGTACACACGGTGTATTTTTAAGGAGTATATTTTTCTTATGCAGGCAATGTGGAGCAGATTCTGCACTATTCTGCACTATTCGTCACTTTTCAATACATGGCAGATCCAAACCAAGAAAGTTTAAGAAAACATGCATAATCTGACTTAGTTTTGTTTACTTTACTCTACATTGTCACTTGAACTTGTCATCAGTTCACTGAAAACTCTCGCGCTAGAGCACCAAAATTTATACAGTTAAACTGCGATGTTTTGAACTCGCATGAGTAGATTTAACCTGCCTTTCTGCAGATAAATGCCATAACTCTCATCTGTCGAAAATATCCGTATTTCAAGCTAAAAAAGTGGCATAGCCACCTTAAACTTTGATATACCAATATGTTCGACTTAAATAAATTCAAGATATGCCCTAAGTTCGATAGTATCTAACATTAATATACGTCATCACATTGGAATGTTGTCTTCTTATAATTGTGCATTACATGTAGGCTACCAGAATATTTTGAACGGACAGTTACGTTTTATGAACAGTAGACATAACGATTAGTTATAACAAATGAACGAAAATAATCAGGAGTGAACGAATGTATACGTAGGTCAGTGGCTAGGCATATCGAGTTATGTCTATTAGGGTTGAATTTGATAAACATATTGATCATAAACCAATGACAAGTGCCTTTGAACTTCGCACTTTTTATTTCACTTCCTGTCTTTCTTTTACAATTGTGACGACGAGGGTGTGGTATATTAGGGGGGAAACGCATGAAATAAGCATTTTATCGATATCTGAGTTAGTGCAGTTTTAGCAGAGTCCAAGAATGTATGATGACTGGAAATAAAGCTTTATACGGAAAAAAGGCTTGCCCTTTTTCCGTTCTTAAAAAATGCATGATGAAATCAAAGGTATTCCAAATTTATTCAATCACTGACAGACTTTGAAAAGTGTTTGATTTGCGCGTGAATAATTTCCTCAAAACTAGGCAACTACAAAACATGGGGGCTGACATCTTGGATGATGACGTCACGGCTTTTACGAAGAGTTGTGCGTGACGTTTCGGAATTCCCGATTTCGGTGCTATTTTTAAACCATTTTAAGCATGAATAACCCCCAACACTCACTTGAAATGATTTTCTCCAAAGGACAAAGCTTCAAACAGTTCAATTCATACCCTTAAACGCTTAAATGAACGTTATTTACAAAAATCTACTTCTGAATCGAACCGATAAAAATAACGGATTACCAATACGCCATCAATATAAATAATGACGTCATCATTGGTGGTCATATGACTTCCAAAAATAGTTTCAGATTGCATTATAGGTGTACGGAGGAGTTTTAACTTTTAACATTGTATACACGGGTGCTTATAGATCTATTTGATTATTTGGTTTATCAACATATAGATCTTGTCCCAAACAATTTAGGTATAAAATAAAAGTTCGAGTCGGTTGTGTAATCCAGATCTCAGTCACGAGAGGCGTAGCCTCGAGTGTGACCTGGAATATACAACGAACTGATACACACTAGCTGGTGATAGATCTATTCCGTTTTTCTTTAGTATAATTTTGCTTTTTTCCTACCATAGGCAAAGCCTAAATACATATTATTACCGACTTTGATTCAACAGTTAATGTTAAAGCGACTCGCAACCAGATGGTGCATTAAAAATAGTGATTTGTAAATATGTGTCAAACGCTTATATAAATGGTAAAGAATTAGTTTAAGATAAGAAATTCTGTTTAAAAAATGTATTTCAATAAAAAAAAATATTGGTCTCTGGTGGGATTCGAACCCGGGGCCCGGCATTGGCGGACAGAAGGCAAAATAGGGGAAACCGCTTAGACCAATGGACCATGGAACTATCGAGAAGCAACAACAACAACTATACCGTCTACTAGTCGGTATAGAAAAACGATGGAAAATATATAAAAATCTAAGATTCGGTGACGATTCTTGAGACTTTTTTTGGACTGATCATATTTGTTTAATGTCAGAAGCCAAATAATGCCACAAATTTGCTTTTATTTGAGTATTTTATTTTATTTTGACAAGTACACCATCCGGTTGCGAGTCCCTTTAAATGTCGACAATAAATATTGGTACAGAAAGTGCAGTTTTGAGTACAGTAAAGAAAAAATATCACAACACTTTAGAATAAATAAACATTGTTTATCTTCAAACAGAAGGGATCATTGAATATGTGTGGATTGTTTTTTGCATCCAGTTACCATTCCATTTTCATATTTTTTGTTTCAATGGTCGCCTTACACTGTAACTACGGTTTTTTGGTAAAGCTAAGAAAACAACTGCACGTCGTTTATGTGCCTGCACATTTGATACAATTTCGAAAGTAGAATTTCATGCGCGAACTATAAACGTGCACATTATATTAACAACACATGCGATTGGTATGCCTTTTAGAAGAAACTTAATCTGCAAATGCCTTTAAGAGTTTGTGCAGTTTTGAATGGCTTCAAAAGATTTGATGCAATGGTTTTGTGATCATCCAGACAAATATCATCGACAGGAATGCACGTTTCTAAATGTTAACCCAATCATTGCCTCATTCCAAGTTCGCTTATACATATTTGCAATCAGTTTTATCCAGGCAAGACACCGAGTTACTCGACATAGGCTCAGGATCTGAACTGTTTTACATAAATCTCTGATTCTACAGATTTAGTTCAATCTTCCAACGTCTGGCGTTGAGAATACGAGATGATGACAAAACATTAGGCAAACGATATTCTTGCAGTGATAAGGTTAAACTAAAACACACAATGGCATTCACAACTTCCAATTTATGACTTTACTTCAGTTTTTGGTTAATATCAAAATGTCTGAACATCTATCAGAATTGTGGAGCCAAACCAAAACTATGAAGATTTTGTACCGAGTCCAAAACAGGAACAACATTTGTCTTTTCTTGAGAATTGAATACCCAGTTGCATGCGTAGTAATCATTACTTAAGACATTCGAGCCTTGAAAATGAGACATTGAGGGATACATTCCTATTCTTCCTGTTCTTAAGAAATGATACAATACTTAAACGTGTTGCTTTGAACTTTAAATGTTATTGACCATAATGGTAGCTTTGGGAGAGTGTTTAACTATTCAATATAGAAACTGTATACATGTGTACAACATTCCCTCTCTACAATCACACCCAATGGGAGACATATATATTGTGTGTTGTTCGGAGGGAGTCGTTGTAGGGAGAGAAAATAATGAAGACTGGATTTATATTTGCAAAAAGCTTGAATCCAGATCAGACGCCGCGTAACGCGGCCTCTGATCTGGATTCAAGCTGTTTGTCACTCATAATTATATTTATTCTATATAAATGTCCACTTTTCAGGAACTTTGAGAAAAAAAGAAAAAGACAATTTTAAGCAGACGATATTACAGCAGTAAACGCTTCAGACATAATTGTTGTGTGATAAGGGGATTGCAGCAAGGGTCGTTGTAAGGAGGAAGTAGTTGTCTGGGGGACCGTTGTAGAGAGGGAACACTGTATTAATATTTGGTGAAATTTGAAAAAAACCGTGCATGCACGCCAATTTTTTTTTATAAAATATATGTTTTCAAACCAATTACAAACGACTACTTTGAAAGTTACTAAGTCATACCAGACTCAAAGTTAAACCTTTATATGCCATGACTTGTTTCTTGTTTTGAAGACGTTGAAATAAAACGCAAAGAAGAGCAAGAAGATTGTCATTAATTAAAAACAAAGATCACTTTCTGATCAGGATCGAAAATGTTTGACACTAATAACAATATTACTTTAGTCAATTGACCTTAAAGAAGTGTGAGATATTCAGGCAGCCGACAATTGTTTTAAACAGACGACGTCATGGAAGTGATCGGTTAAATTATTTTGGTTTACATATCTTCACAACGAACTCGCGATTTGTGTAAAATGCGATCACGGAGGACGTTTCATGATTAATTCACCGTGCCTATTCCTATTTAAGGCTTGCAAAGCTTAAGAATACAAATCGAAAAACAAATACATTACTTAACTTTTTCTATACCAAATCCCCATTGACATCGACTTTTTTAAATTGTTCAGTGCAAATTGCCTCGCTTAACTCCTACATTACCAGATTCGAATAAACAGGCGACTGATAAAGATATCATCTGCTTGAACGCCTTCCGATCTGTCCTGGGGCCCGTTTCATAAAAATTCGTACGACAAATGTTTTCGTAAGTCCGATTATAAAAGTCTCAATTATTATTTATTTCTCTATCTAATCCTGTCGTGTGTATCTCTTTAGAGACGTCTTGAAAAGACGATTCCACAGATATGTCACAAGCCAGGATTAAATGGAGAAATAAGAAATTAAATGTATTGAATTTTGACTTACGATCGTTTCTGTCGTACGAAGTTTTATGAAACCGGCCCCTGGTGTGTAACAGGTAGAATTTAAGAGTATAAGCAAATGCAATGTTAAGCATACAACATCATAAAGGTAAAGGATTAAAAATATTTGACATCAACCCCCTTTCATTTTCTTGTGTCCGGTAGGTTCATAAAAACAGGAAATAGTAATTATTTCTATATTCTGCAACCTTTGATATTTATGATATATTAACTTATTCTATTGTGAAAGTAACCATCTTAATCTGGATTCAAAAGAACACTTCCTTTAGATACCTAAACCATTACATAATATACGTGTCTTTCTACTTCTTTAACTTCTCTGACCACTGAAGAATAAAGATCCACTTGATTAAGTCATGTATATCTACCATAAGAAATAAATTATATATCCTAGCAGATGATAGGCTGAAAGTAAATCAGAATGCGCGTTGACCTTTTCGGTGAAAATAAATTGTGAGTTGGTTACCCCTTTATCGCCATAGTTTCGTCTGAGCCAATATATTGTTGTCTTACAAGATCATTTCAGTTACATGTAAGGAAGTATGACTTAACCCTTTACCTGATAGCATTGTTTCTAGTATTGAAGATATGTGACTACTTAAAGCAGGTTGAAAGTAAAGCAGAATGCGCCCTAAGGCGCATTCTGCTTTACTTTCAGCCTGCTTTAAGCTATTAACTGCTAGAAAAAGGAAAGTATTAAATATGACACATATTCATTACGGTATAATTTGGAACTATTTTCTTCAGCGGATGAATAAAATGAATGTGCTAAAAGTCGCTTCTATAAGGGAAAGGGTTAAGAAATATCGATTCGAGTGTCAATCGATTTTAATATTGATCATGCGCTTGTTTCGCGGCTTTTGATATGGATCAAAACTGTTTGCAAAGTAGCATTTATGCGAATTCACAGTGAAAAGGTTAAAGCGCAGTCTGCTTTCCTTTTAGCGTATGTTAAGTGTTCATCTATCTTCAAACCTTGAAACAGATCGCGGAGTAATACATAACTAGCTTATTTATATATTTACATTCGCTTGTAACGTATTTACATATACTATATGTATGTCCTTCAATTCTGAACAGATTCAATCAATTTCAGATCTTCCTTCTTAATTGAATAACATTCATCCTTCAACTCTGCAGACTATGTTTTTCTATGAAGCAAACTGTAGGGCGGCAGGCTCTTTAAAATAAATGTGTAGGCAAATTCTAAAATTAAACATGCCATTGGCTTGATTAGCGGAAATGCTCTCGTTTAATCTCGTATAGTAGTCTTACCAATGGAGAAATAGCTTAACAGAATTGTAGAAAACAAACACATTATTTTGTTCTTAATATATCTATGAGAAATATAGTTGTGTTACGAAAAACAATCTAAAAGGTCACTTTATAGTAGGTTCTTCGTTTTTTTTCGCGTAATCAATGGATACAAAGAATATCACAAAATGAAAGCCACTTAACTCATCGCCTGCTGGCCATCACTTAAGAGTACGAAAACAGTTTCGGTCCAGACAAGACGTCGCAAAGCGCGGCTTCTGATCAGGGTTAATTTTGTACTCTCATAATAAGGTTTAATCGACTAAAAGAACATTTAGAATTAATTTTAGAAACAAGTGGTACAGACGACACATATGAAGCAGACGCTATGTTAGTCCTTGTCTGCTAAGAAACAAGCCCCAGTCAACAACGCACTGTGTGTCACCAACCCCTTCAATGTCTTACCAGGAATAAATTTTAACTTGCAAACGAGTTTGGTATCGGTCAGACACGGCGTACCGCGGCGTCTGATCAGAATATTAACTGTCTGTTACTCGTAGCCATGATTTATATTTAGTCACAATCCCTAATGTAAAATTTTGAGAAATATAAGCAGACGACAAATGTTTTAACGTAGATGCATTCACGGTAGTGAAGACATTTAGGACAATACACTGTGTCTAACTGTTACTATCCCTAGTCCGAATATTCAGACATGATCAATCAGTTAGTATCCAGACGGAACACCGTGTTAATATCAAGACTAACCTGTTTTACACACATATGGACGTTTTTATATTCATAATCCGTAAAGGTAAATCTGACATAAAGACTGACAGTATATTAATACAGATGATGTTATTTAAGTCATAATATAACCCCTTCAATGCTATGATGCCATCAATTTTGAAAAAGAATAGTCTGCTTTTAGTTCTCAAAGTTAAATATTAAGTATTTTGACTTAAGAAATATTGAAATGAGTGCCAAACAGTGTGGATCCTGATCAGACGCCGCGTGACGCGGCGTCTGAACAGGATCCACACTGTTTACAAATAGTCATCGTACTCGGAGTAAGGCAATGAAAGGCTTAAATACTATTTGTCAACTGCCTACTCTGCCCACTCATATACTATTTACGGAGACTTTATGAAAAACAGGAAATACAAATAGGTACTCATAGCTGACGGCAGTCTTAAGTTTTATAGTTCACAAACCCCTTCATTGCCGGGTTCGACCGTACTAAGATTCTTAACAGACGCCGCGTACTACCACGGCGTGTGATCATTATTAAAACTTATGGGCATTCATACAGTATCAATGTTTCTTTTGCTGAACATGCTTTTATTTCCAAAATGTAAAAGTCAAAGCACGAATCATATAAGCAGAGGATACGTGGCAGCGACTGTGGACATTACGTCATAATGGCCGTAACAATCTAACCATTCGCATCGTATTTGTAAAACATTGGAAAACCCTTGGAAATTCATATTTTACCTTAGCCGAATGTTTTTAAATTGGCCCATAAATAAAGAAAACATTCGTTTGTAATATCAAACCTATCTATTTACGAAACAGTGTCGCCATTAAAATTGATTTACACAACATGCCCCGTGTTAACGAACTTTTTGAATAACAGTTACAGTGGAGAATCTGTTATTCTTTCCCGTTTAAACGCAAACGAAAAGCGCTAAAACGTAGAAAAGAACAACTTTTGGACAATTCTGATATTTCATGTCTATCTTGGTGGCAAACAGTTTGGAGCCTGATCAGACGCCGGGTTACCCGGCGTCTGATCTGGCTCCAAACTGTTTGCACTGCAAATAATAGTTTTAGCGTAAACGCGTTTATTGGGAAAGAATAACACATTCTCCACTGTATGTTTGCAGCCCCGATGCGAAATCAGAATCCTTCTCCGGATAGACATATTTTAAAAACAGATGCATGAATAGCATGTTTAAGAATTCATCTCATAACTGCATTTCATAATTGCAATCTTAAACTCAGTATTTAATATTTTTATTTCTATTATTTGTAAAGCGATATACATTATTGTTTTTATTTCAACGACTTTTAATTGATAATCAGGCGTCTTGGGTGTCTTCAAACTCATTGCAATAGCTAGTTTAGAACAAACTTAATTCAAAACACACCGTGCAACCAAATTAGTTGCTCAATCTGAAAGTATTGCTCTTAGTCTAATAGTCTAGTTTCTTTAATAAGGATACATGTAAAGTGTTATATAAAACATTGGCTAGTTTACCTTCTAAGCGCGGTTTGAATGCTTTGATATCTCAAACGGTTTGGATTTAATTTTTCAGGCCAAACCTTTGAAGCAGACCATATCGTAGCAGGCGGATGGTCAGTTCTGTTACACACTGAGACTTATTTCAAATGTGATTTTAACTCTTAACCCAATAACCCGTATATAACATTAAATACAGGTGAACACTTAAAGCAGGTTGAAAGTAAAGCAGAATGTGCCTTAACCCTTTACCTTATAGGAGCGACTTTTAGCGCATTCATTTTATTCATCCGCCAAAGAAAATAGTTCCATTTTAAACAGTCATAGATATGTATCATACAAAATAGTTTCTATATTCTAGCAGATGATAGATTAAAGCAGGCTGAAAGTAAAGCAGAATGCGCTTAAGGCGCATTCTGCTTTACTTTCAACCTGCTTTAAGAGGCCACCTATATTCAATACTAGAAATATGCTATGTGGGAAAGGGTTAAGGCACTTTCTGTTTTACTTTCAGCCTACTTTAAACAACCATCTCCTAGGCTACATAAAATATGTGTTATGGTTATTGTTCATGAGGGTATAAACTGGAACTATTTTCTTCAGTGGAGGAATAAATTAGATGCGCTAAAAGTCGCTTCTATGGGGTAAAGGGTTGAAAGTGTTTACACGTTTACAAGACCTCATCGCATTACTTATCAATTTTAAACAAGTATGCTTATCATGCAGCACTTTTTTTACTGAATGTGGGAATTGAGCAATTCAAGAACTTTAAATTAATAATTTTAAATGATATTAAGTGTGATATAGTGTTATTATTTACCCATTATTTCCATGTGTTCTAGATACAATTCAATAAATTTCATACACAATAACAATTTAAACATGGCTGATTATAAATCATGTACTATTAGATAACCGTTTAAAACGCCATGCATAAATAAATTGTTTTGCAATAAACGATATTAGTTTTGTTAAATGTAAAACGAAATACGATGTTACAATGGACTATACGTTATTTTTTCCCGTTTAACCGCAAGCGAAACGTAAATGTATGGCAATGAATTGTAGAAAAAGATCACTTGTTGAACATTTTAACTATTTATTTTAATCTGTTCGGCACACTGTTTGGGATCTGATCATGTTAATACACTTTTCGGACCCTAGTGCTAAGGTACTTATCGAATTTTAAATACGAATGCACACAAACACTGTGATACACGTGCTTGCAAAGCATGTACGAAAGTTTATCTGGGTGTACTATAAGAGAGATTTACTGTACGTTTTAATTTTCATAAAACTGCCCTATACCCAGGTTTTCAATGATACTCCATTTATTTCTAATAGAGAATGGTTTATTCATACTGCTGACCAGACAGTGTCATATACTGCAGTGTAAAGCACTACTCTACTGGCAGTATAATATACCGCTTAGCACTTAAATGTCGTTAAATACCGAGAAATGAGTGTGTACCCGCATAAAAAGACATGTGTATGTGTGACGGATAAAGTATTATCTACCAGCTTGAATTATTAACACCACTTTGTCGCCTTGTTTTATTTTATATCTAAGATACTTAAGAATAATATGTTACATTTGAGAGGGTATTTTTTCACACAAATGTGAATGTGCTAAGACAATAATTTATTTTGCAAATAGTTTTGAGCTAGATAAGGCGACGGGTAATCTGACGTATGAACATACTTTATTTATGTGTTTCGGTTGATTACTAGAAAAGAACAGAGGATTATTGTAGCCGGGTAGAGAATATGGTGAAATGGATGAATGGCTGTTCTGGGTGACTCGGTAGCTCAGTGGTTAGAGCGTTGGCATGGTAAGCCGGAGGTCCTGGGTTCGAGTCCCAGTTGAGTCACAACTTTTTCACCAATTTGCATTATCACTTGATAATAACACTGTTTCAAGCAGCGCGAGTATCGTCGCGTGTGCTTCTTTTATGAATTTTACTCGTAGGACTCCCCAAGAATTGTAGTCAGTCGTATCTGATCGTTTAATTCTGGCAGCCCGATTTGTCGCAAACTACTCAACGGAAGAACACGAATTCAAGATTGGAAGTAACGGCGAAATTCCGATGACGTAAAATCAATAAATCAGTGATGTCATTGCACGGCAAACTGTAACGAAAATGTGCTTGATACAAACTTCGGGCTCTACGCAGGACACATAATGTATTTTTGCTTTCAATTGGCGAACAATTTCGCTTAAAAAGTCACTTAAAAGCATAAATAAATAGAAAAACTGTATTTTTGTAGTGAAAGATTGAATGTAATCAGACGTTATATTTTCACGAGTGGCGAAGACACGATTGAAAAAATTACTGTCTAATGTTTACGAAAAAATCAAGTTATCCTCTATTTTATCAGTATTTTACACTTGTTTTTATTTAACAAAAAATCGGTTATGACTACCGACTGAATTTTCAAACACTTGAATCAATATTTTAAGTCATACTATTTTAAACATGGTGTTATAGTATCAAAAGGACGAACATGTCTATCATGTTTTATAAATCGTTACCTTTATATATCCTATATTCCAACATGACATGTGTTTTTGTCCCTATACAAATAGAGGAAGCTCATCGTGGTTTATCTGATATATTTTATAAGGCTCTTCCCCACACGGCTCCTCCCGCAGTTAATGAACGTGACATGACGTCATGTATTCATACGTTACCAATTTTTAAATTTCTTACGTTTGTATAGACCGTGAAGACCATATACTTTTAACCAGTCATACTGTGTAACTGTCAAATTGGTCTGTCTTGATTCATGTAATGTTTAACCTTTGCCAGATAGTGGGTAAAAGTGTATCGTGTGTACGAAATTCTCTACTGTACGTAACTTTACTGTTTGGTGTTAGATTCTTATAAAAGCCACGGAAAAAAGTAATTCGGTCGGAAATTAGCATCCGCAGGGGAAATAATTATGTATGGAACATTTGATTTGCTTCCGAATGTATTTCTTTAAATATGGTCATGTTAGAATAGAAATGATCTATGTTCGTTCTACCGTTGTTAAATGGTATTTTACAACGGATAGTCGTTGTACCGCGCAGGAATTTGAACACTCAGGCCTTCGGCCATCGTGGTCAGTTCCTGCGATTTCCAACTCCAAACCGTTGTTAAATACCGTTTAACAACGGTAGAACATAGACTATTTCTTTTAAGTATGTTAACCTTTACTTCCAAAAAATTATTCGTTTCCTAAGTTTAGCATATGTACTTCCTCCAGGCAAATGATACTCATATATAAAATTCATTGTTTATGGTACCCCTTTTCCCAATAGCCTATTTCTAGTTTCGGCGACATGTTAACAAAAGTAAGTTAAAGCTGTAGTTTCATCGGACTGTAGTTTGTTATATTGAACATCATAAACAAAAGTATACAGGGCTCCCATTTCTCAGAATTTTTCCTAAGTATTCGGATTTTTTTCCTAGCTGATCGTAGCTTGGAACAGGCAGAAAGTAAAGCAGAATGCGCCATAAGGCACATTCTGCTTTACTTTCAACCTGTTTTAAGCAATCATGTGTCTTCAAAACAAGAAACAGACTATGGGGTAAAGGTACGATTAGTAAAATTGCGTCTGAAAAATTGAAAAATTGAATATTTAGGATTTTTATTGTCAACTTATGGCAGCCCTGAGTACAGTCGGGCCTAAGTATGTCAAACTTGCTTAAGTCGAGCTAATCTTGCTTTCTTACGTTTAATTTGGTAACATCTCGTCCATAACTCTTGGAAAAACATTTATGATTTATTACATGTATACATGTTCAGTGGAGAAAACGTTATTCTTTCCCGTTTAAACGCAAACGTTCGCAAACGCATTACACTAAATCGTAGAAAAATACAACATATTGACAATTCTTGCCATTTATTTTAATCTGAGTGGCAAACAGTTTGGAGCCTGATCTGACGCCGGGTTACCCGGCGTCTGATCTGGCTCCAAACTATTTTCACTGGAAATACTAGTTTTAGCGTGAACGCGTTTATTGGGAAAGAATAACGTTTTCTCTACTGTACCTACTAGTACATTTATTTTGTTTATCAATAGTGTAACGATAGTACCCATTTGTGCCCACGATCCCATATATGGGAAATAGGCAAATAGTGTAGACTCTGATCAGACGCCGCATTATGCGGTGTCTGATCAGAGTCTACACTGTTTGCTGATAGGAATTTCAATACAAAACAAAATGAAAAAGAAAATGTTGACTGGGCATCCCTTTGATAAAAATGGACTAATCCTATACATAAACATGGAAGAATCCACTTGGCATGAATGGGTTAAATCAATACACTGTCTATCTTTATCTGTATCTTAAAAATGTTTCTGTGTATGCATATGCGATTAGTTATTTGATCAGTCATGTTGTTGAAAGCTGTTGACCAGTAAAACAAACCTGCATTACGACCACTGAATGTTGTTAATTATGAATTTCAGGTAGGTGGATTTTGAAAGTAAGGTGAAAGTAAAATAAAAGAATATTTTAGGAGCTTCCTATTTTACTCTCACCTTGCCTTAAACTGTCACATGTCTTTCATGAACCAATTATCCATCGTTTAAGTGATCATCATAGAGAAGGGTTTACAATAGTAGTAAACACAGTTCAAGGACGTTTTCTCTTATGTTTTGCGTGATAAGGCGCTATAATAGTGTAGAAGTATTTTGATAGCATCATTTGTCGTTCCACCACAAACTGTCCTACGCTCGTGTGGATGTGACTAAAATGGACGATCGCAGACAATTTAGGTGGCTGGTCTTAAAACCCAATAAATCATGTTATCTTATCAAACGGGCAGATGTGACTGCGTCTTTACGTAGGGGTGATCAAAGAACATAGTATTGATCAGATAAGCAACAAGAGTTTTAAAAACAAAACAAGTACATACGGTATACTGAATATCTGCTTTGGCATGGGATAACTCGTTTCTTCAATAGTATATGATCTGAGTGACAAACAGCATGGATCCAGATCAGACGCCGAGTAACTCGGCGTGTGATCTGGGTCCAAACCTTTTGCGTAGCTTTGTAAAATCTACTTCCCGTTATGCAAAGGGTTAACCCTTAGCCTGCCACTCACGACTATAGCTCCATATGCAAACAGCTTGGATCCGGATGAGACGCCGAGTAACTCGGCGTCTCATCCGGATCCAAGCTGTTTGACACTCGGACAACATTTTCAGCAATTTTGAGCAACTTTGAAGCACTTTGAAACTTGAAGCAGACGAGAAATATAGCAGACGACAATTTATTTGGCGGGCTAAGGGTTAATGCATTAGTAACTAGATTTCATCCCGGTTTGCTGCTTATCTTCCTCGCAAGTTCATAAATAATACATTAGACTATCAGGGTTTGTTCGCACATCTTCATTGTCTCGGATACCTCGTTTCACCTTAAATGTCTCACTTCGGGCAAAACCGAACTACCTGAACTCATTCTCCCCTGAAACAGAAAACGGACAGTTCCAAATTCCAAGTCGAGTACATTTGGCTGTTTTAGGTTATTTTTCAAAATAGTTTACATGATAACAAACAAATCATACCCTGAACAGAGCAAATCTAAATTCAAACAGTACATACCATAATCAGAAAGCTCCTTTAAGATCCCTCTGATCTGGGTTTTCGCTATTTGCACAAGACAATCGTATGCTTCATAGTACATTGACAGTAAATTACGCACAATAACATGTGTTAATAGTTTAGAAACCGAGATTTAAATTTGTTTGTTACTGATATTAAGATAAATCGTACTCATTATTAAAACACAATAATTACTGAAAGGTTATTGAAGAGCATGTTGCGTTTAATTTGAGAGAAATCAAAGATGTGTTTCCAAATCTAAAGATAAAAAAATACAGCTGAGTAGTTCACGATGGTTCGAATGTCATATTAATTGTTTGAAATTGGAAACATGTCCAGTTTGGGCCAACATTAAGTTGTTCCATTTTTGTAGGTTTCTTTTGTGTTAAGATAACAATGCTGAAAATTTGAAAACCTGATCGAATTTAGCTATACTTTCCTTTTGGTGTAATTATGTATTACATAAGAATATCTAGTTTATCATATAATACAAAAATGCATATATATTTACACATATGTCATAAATGCTGACTGTATGTTGAAACACTCTTTACATGGACGCGTATTGCACTACCTATATTTGATATGTTTCTTAAATGCCTGTTAACTATCATTTAGAACGGTACAGTGGAGAATCTGTTATTCTTTCCCGTTTAATCGCAAACGTACGCAAACGCAAAAGGCTAAAACGTAGAAAAGAACAACTTTTGGACAATTCTGATATTTCACATTTATCTTGGTGGCAAACAGTTACCCGGCGTCTGATCTGGCTCCAAACTGTTTGCACTGCAAATAATAGTTTCAGCGTAAACGCGTTTATTGGGAAAGAATAACACATTCTCCGCTGTAATTAGTCTTTAACATCATACATGTAGCGATGGTGTGCACAAACAATGGTTTTGCAAAGACAGCACAATTCATTGTTCATGACGTTATTAATGACAAGCAATGTATCACGAAGCATAAAACTGTATGGTGCTAATCGCGATATCGCTTAAATACGCAAACAGTTTAGATCCAGATCAGACGCCGAGTAACTCGGCGCCTGATCGGGATCAAAACTGGTTGACATTCGTACACATGTTTCATCGGTCAAAATACGTTAAAACTAACGTGAACAAAGATAAATGTAGACAGAAACTTTGAAGCAGCATACGTTTCAACAGTTCAATAGTTGATGATGTTCTATAACATGAATTAGCTGGCATCATTAACTAGTTTACTGTCATTGCATTGTCTATATAAAATGTAGTCTGCATGTCTTTCTCAAATTTAACTTTTCAGCACGGTGACTGGATACTGGTATATACGACTGTCAAACAACGTGGATACTGATCAGATGCCAATATACTCCACGACTGATTGGGGACCACACTGATTGCAATCGTGAGTCTAGTCGGGAAATACATTTGAAGATATATGCATAGGACTATCAAAGCCAAATACGCTGATAACATCATTGGGTATAATGAACTTCCGCCTGTTGCGTTTGTGATTAGTTTATGAACTTGCCATGCAATCAGATAAAGAGCTTAGCATAGACCACCTTCTAGAATAGCTAGACACTGCAATTGTTTTACAATGTAGAAGACGTAATTCCTTCGTGACGAACGCGTTTGCGTGCTAAGCATATTTTTCCGTTGCAAACATTATGGATATCGGTCAGACGCAGAGTAACCACTCGTCTGATCATGTACCTTTTTTTTTTTAAAGCTGTCAACTATTTTATCATATTGCGTTGACTCTTATCATGCTGAATTGCTGTCTGCTTCAAATAAATGGTCTGCGAAAATAGATCAAAACTGACGATAGGTTGATGATGAGTTATAAATGCACGAACTATGGCGTTATTGGACGGAATTTGATGAAATAAAAAGTAGATTTTGATAAATTAATAATTTCCCGAGGGTACCACAAGAGAATATCGGCAATATAGTCTATTTCAGTTTCAGTTAAGTCCATAGTACAGACTACCTGTTGGATTCCGTTGTTTTCCCTTTCTTTATAATAGAAGTCGAGTAAAAAAATATTATTTTTGGTAATAGATCTATAAAATCATCTATGTGTCAAGTACCTGTGGAACAACTTGGATTGCCTGATAAATTTTCACAATTATACTAAATACAACGCCTTGTACCGCACAGGAAATGGGTGATGTGTTTGTTACATGCATTCAATATATACAACCAAGATGCTGCCTTATCCCTAATGCCATGGTCTAGTGACTTTTTGATCTTCTTTGACTATAATGGTGCTAACGTAATAATGACATACCGGTAATGTCATTGCTGATTCTTAATTTCTTTATATCAACGGCGATATGTAGCATTTTAACGCATACAACTATCGGTGAGCTGAACATTGTCAGTGTGGACTATATACAGTGGAACTCTTCCATACCGGATCCTCTAAATACCAGGATCCTCTCTAAATCGGACAAAAGCGTTGGTCCTGTTTCCAACCCTTCTTTTTTATCCATCACACCATAAAGACGCCTTTTACGCATTCGGTGTATTCCTACACTGAAAAAAATATGATTATGTATCATCAGAATTAATATCTATGTTCTAGTAGAAGATAGCTTAAAGCAATTTGAAATTAAAGCAAAATGCGCCTCAAGGCGCGTTCTGCTTTACCTTCAACATAGTTATCATCCGCTAGGAAATAGACACTTGTTTGGTACATTGATGTTTACTTAAGTACAGGAATAAACTAGTTCTCATTATGCTTTACTTTCAACCTGCTTTAAGTGGCCAGCTATCTTCCATACAAGAAACAAAAGTATAATAGGTTAAAACCCCTCTGAACCCGATACTTCACTTAACCGGAATTTGTGTTGTTCCCACACATGTCCGGATTAGTCGGGGTTCACTGTATTGCTTTTAGGCAACGAAAAAAGCTGAGCGTAAGCTGCATCGGACCTTATTGCAACACTTGGACATTTCTCTCCTAATCATCATAAAAAGTGCTGTTAACATTCTGAGCGAACAAAAAGGCAATTCATGTAATGTAATTATGTTTTTTCTTAAAAAAAAATGTGTTGACTGCTCTTATATAGATGTCTGACATTTCTAGTGGCAGAGACATGTGTCTTTTTCCTCGCATTGTCCAATGACAATTACATTGATATTTGATGATTTTGCATTTCCCTGGATGCTTGAACAAAATAATAAAGACGTACCCGTCGAACGAAACTCAATACAAACGCAGTATAACCAAAATTGTGAACTTGACACTCAGGATAATATGAAACCGATTAATGTCAACCCCTGTCGCCTGAGCTAACAGTTTGCGACGGAAAACATGTTTTAGCTAAAAGGCCTCTATCAGTCTTGTCCACTGTATATTAAACAATTGCGACCCATATCATCCGCCGAGTTACCAAGATATAAATTGTGTTATTTTTTTTTTACTTTAATCTTAAAGTTCCGGTACATAAACATCTAAATACTGACAGTATGCAGACAACGAATTTTAAAACCGACGCATATTAAGAGATTAACTTTTCGAAACTAATCAACTTAACCGTTCAACCCTTTTCGTCTTACATTTATAAAAGCCACCAACTCTGCAAATAGTCTTAATCCAGATCAGTCACCACGTAACGCCGCATCCGATCAAGATCCAAACTGTTTGATACTCTGGCTTTTTTCTCGTAAATAACATAAGATGTTCTAGGTAACAACCAGTTGAAGACGACAATTGCTACAAGCGAGAACATTGCTACACGTGCAAAGACTTAATTGCCACTTGTTATCGGGAAGGGTATATCAGTAACTCAATTATCGACGTTAAAACATATATTGCTTGTTGTGTTAATTTTGAAATTAAGGTTGCAAAAACTCGAAAATAGTTCCCAGATTGGAGTTTGGACTAGATATTCCGAACAACAACAAGTAGTTGAACACGGCCAAACCGGATAAAGAGACAGGGAACCCGGTATACAGCTTCGAGAACCTAGTATTTACCGTTCTAAAGTTTAGATTTTTTTTAATTTGCATGAGTGCCAAATAGTTTGTTCCTGATCATACATCTTCAACGTATGGTCTCGCTCCGAGCTGTTTGCAAACTCCAGCGTTTTATGATGTTCCAGCGAAGGCGTTAACAACTATTAAAGTTATTTTTCCAAAAGTAGTTGTTACAATAAAAAACCTCAATTGCAACTACTACATGAAGCGTAGGTTTCGGTATTGTATATACATGACTTCAAACAATAGTAAAGTAAAACAGAAAGCTCCTACATGATCGTAAGAATTTGCTTTTATCCTGTATCGGACACATATTAGTAATATTCATCATGTATGAGTTCTCATTTTTGTGAACGTAATAGAGGAATAATACAGTGAAGTTGTTGTCGAAAAAGGTCGACATTGTAAACAGTTTTGATCCAGATCAGACGCCGAAAAGCGCCTCGTTCGTCAGTCATACTGCATTAAATTTTACTTTTAAACGATATCACAGACAACAATATTGATACAGATACAGGGGGTGGGGTACGTTATTCTTTTACGTTTAAACGCAAACGGAACGCAAACGCAAACCACTCAATTGTAGAAAATGTCAATTCTTTGACTATTCTGAATATTCAATTTATCTGAGTGTCAAACAGTTTGGAGCTAGATCAGACACCGGTTTACCCGGCGTCTGACCAGGCTCCAAACTGTTTACAGTGCAAATGATAGATTTAGCGTAAACGCGTTTATTGGGAAATAATAACGTTTTCTCCACTGTTACCAGATGACGATGAACAGGTAAACGCCTTCTATTAATTTGACAGTATGAGAGTTTAATGGCATTTCCGTGTCTCCTAAAATGAAAGAATTCGAGATCAGCTAGTGTTGCGTATTTTTAATCGTCTTTAAGTCTCGAGAGGACTGATTAATCAGAATGAAACATGAGTGAACTATTTTTTGTGGTTATATTTTCGGATATAAATATTTTTTGTCGCTCAATGAATCAGGAAAGTGCACTATCCTGAGAAAAAAGCGCATTCGTGCAATTCTGAAACTGTTGAGAAAAGATCGTGTTTTGTATTACAAAATTAATGATGTTATTGGAATATTAGAACTGAAGGTTTTTCTTTTGTTTGGGTGCTTTAATTCTATTTCGTCGCATTTTCAGCGTGTCTGGTGAAGTAAATCCGATTCAAAATGCAAAATGAAAGGAACAAAAGTACAGCACAAGTGTTATTCGATAAGTGCGCAAATATATATTAAAAGAGTAACACAAACCTTAAGCAAATTATCGTTCTTCATTCGATGAAAAATATCTTACATACGTGCTCATATATACATATAACACCAAAACTAACTTTTGTGATAGGGTTTAAGGTATGTTAGACATATATGGTATACAGTGAAGACACCATGTTAATTTCTAGTTTACATGTAAACAAAACTAAGCCTATATGCGCAGGTGTACCAAATGGAAAGTGATATTTCTAATGTATTTCAATTGGAGTAACGAACACGTTTGCGCCTCATCGACACATTGTTACCTGACGTCTGATCGGATTCAATACTGTTTGCCATGGAAATAATCATATTACAATAACACAGTTTATTGGGAAGGAATGGTGTCTTCTCCATTGTAGGAGTGTTTTTTAGGCTCTTTATATTTTGTACAGTGGAGAATCTGTTTTTCTTTCCCGTTTAAACGCAAACGTACGCAAACGCAAAACACTAAAACGTAGAAAAGTACAACTTTTGGACAATTCTGATAATTCATGTTTATCTTGATGGCAAACAGTTTGGAGCCTGATCAGACGCCGGGTTACCCGGCGTCTGATCTAGCTCCAAACTGTTTGTATGGGAAATTATATATTTAGCGTAAACGCGTTTATTGGGAAAGAATAACGTTTTCTCCACTGTACATGCGAGATCACTTGCGGCAAGTTTATCAATGTTGTCGAAACTAGCAATATTACAATAGATTAACCCTTTAACTGCCAAGTCCAACAACAATTACATTTGTAACTACATGAACATGTAGTTTGGATCTTGATAAGACACTGCTTAACGTGGCGTCTGACCTGAATTCAAACTATTTGACACTTATTTCAACGGAATTTGTTTTTGTACCAAAAAGCATAACATTCCCAATGTTACATGTATCAATTAAAACAGGTGAAACAGTGAAGCATTAGACCATCTGACAGTTGACGTTTTACTCAGGTGATAACGTCAAATTGGCAGTAAAATGTTTCGACCTTTCACTGCCAAATATTTCGTGAAAGTTTTACCTATTGACCGTTTCATTGTCGTCTGCTTCAATTTTGTTGTGAAGGGGGTAAATTACTCGCTTAAAATTTGGCATTGAAAGGCCGTTGATTAACATCGGATTCGAGGTGTAAGCTTATCAATATCATCTGCAACAATTCTCAAAGAAATATTTATACACATAAAATTATGCTTTCAGAACATATCACACTATTATCTTAAGTTTCGATCTAGATGAGACGTCTCACCGGAATCCAAAATGTCTCCAATAGCTATCACAAGTTTGCTATCGGCGTGCAAGTGGTTAAGATAAAAACAATTTGGATATTTGAGTTACAAAAACGATACGTATATTGTAGATTTCGAAATTTCTGTCTGAATAAAATATCCTCAGAGAGTTAAGGTTTTTGTACAAAAAAGATTTTCATTTTTCTTCACATATCTCACAGGCATGTTTATGAGTGCATAGCATTAAGATGAAGTCTTAAATCTAATTATTACAGGTTAGTCAACTATCTATATCGCTGTTTCCAAGTGCAGCTGTACATTTGTATATGTCATCACGTTATTAGTTTACGTACCGTATATCCCTATTTAAACGCACCCCACTAAAATTCGCACCTAAATATCTGCAAAACAAAAATATATACGTACTGAATGTAGTTAAAACTACTGAATCTAAACTCTTTTGACGCTTCGAAATATGCCGTCTGTTTCAAATGTCGTGTATTCTTTCAAAACGGGATCAGATTGTCAAAATAATTATCTTAAGCCTTCCAACTCTGAATTTCTATTGTGGGTATTTATAACCCTTCTGACTCTTCTAGTACAGGTATTTTGAACCAGTCTACTATTGCATTATTTGGTATGACAAAACAAAACAATGAAAAAATCAAACAGTGCAGACCCTGATCAGAGGGATGTTAGCATATGTAAGCAGTAATCTCTACAGAGACATGTAGGGTTGAAAGGGTTAACTGTTTGCAAACTTAATACAGTTTCATCGCAGGGCTGCCATTTCTTTGGATTTTTCCTAAATCTTCGGATTTTTTTCTAGAACATGGTAGTTTTAAGCAGGCTGAAAGTAAAGCAGAATGCGCCATAAGGCGCATTCTGCTTTACTTCCAGCCTGCTTTAAGTAGTCACGTGTAAACAAAACTAGAAAAAGGCTATGGGGTAAAGGTACGATTCGTAAATTCGCACTTGAAAAATGGAAATTCGGAAATCTTAGTTTTTTTCATGTCAACTTATGGCAGCCCTGTCATCGTTAGCGTGCAAAACTTGAAAAACTCTGCGTTGTCCGCTGGAACCTTTGAACGGGGTTATACGTCACATGTACATTGTAAGACTCTGTTTTCGTAATCATACAGTATAACCTCTCTATTACGGCCACTTTTACGAATTCCAAATTATTGTATAAAAGATAGACTGATGACAACATAAAGCAAAGTTACAGTAAAATCGACATCTCCTTTAGAAGCTTTCGGTTTTACTGTCACCTTGCTGTAAGCTTTCGCCTATCGTTAACACAATTATTCACACCATTATGTGGTCGTTATAGACAATTTATCCGTTAGAGTATTACTTAATCTGAGCCCATAATCTGCTCACTCGTTGCATATACAGACAGGGCGTTATGGGAGAAGTAGAATTCCAAGGGCAGAGAGATACTGTATATATTGCGGAGGTACTGAAATAGAAGATGAATATCATTTTATGATTAAATGCCCGTGCTTTCTAGAACCAAGACAGAAATATATAAACAAATACTACTATGTTAGACCTAATATGATAAAACTTTTAGAAATGTTTCAAACTAATGATAATTCAGCTTTATTAAATCTAGCAAGATATATTAAAGCTGCATTATCATTACGCTTTAGTATAACACATATTACTTAATTATTCATCCTCTATTTGCAAATATTTTGAAATAGCGTGACTATTTTCAAATGTTATATCTTTACATATATGAATATACTGTATGATATAACTAATATTATATGTTATATATGATGATGTACTATGTAAAAGTCAATAAAATATATATACTGTTCTGTTCATATCATGAGCATGATCATTAATCAATTGTTAATTTTGCTATTTTATTTGTAATGATTTTGCATTAAAACAGAAACGAAAACTTATGGTAGTGTGAATGAAATCCATTTTGTCGCACGATCAATATTGAATTGCGATAGATTCCACGTTCCTTTCAAATAAGCCGAAGGTGTTTCATCAAACCGTGCTTATAGTACTTAATGATGTTTTTATACTTGGCTTCTTCCATCTTTGAGACTTATGTTTTCAGTAATCCCTTACCGTCTGAGTGTAATTCCGTTTATCAAATTACAGATCACTATATTGACAGGTCCATCTCATGTTGCAGACATAATTAGTGGCAATCCTCTACGATAACCTTATTACAGTGGATAATCTGTTATTCTTTACCGTTTAAACGCAAACGTACGCAAACGCAAAACACTAAAACGTAGAAAAGACCAACTTTTGGACAATTCTGATAGTTCATGTTTATCTTGGTGGCAAACAGTTTGGAGCCTGATCAGACGCCGGGTTACCCGGCGTCTGATCTGGCTCCAAACTGTTTGCACTGCAAATAATAGTTTTAGCGTAAACGCGTTTATTGGGAAAGAATAACAGATTCTCCACTGTATCTGCCAGTGAGTCTGTTGTTTCCGCAGTTGTAATGCTAAAGAACGAAAACATTGTAGCAAACAACATTATAGGCATGTTCAAAACTCGACAAATTCCGACGACCTTCTTTTGCTAAATGTTTTTAGTTTCAACCTTTCATTGTCACATTTATCGTAAGGGTTGTTTCCTCTTCACCCAACAGTTTCGTCTGCTTCAGTATTGTAGTCTGCAAAATCAGTTACAAATTAGATGGTAGAATTCATAAAAACAATCGATACGGGTGTCAAGCAGTTTGGGTACTGATCGGACACCGCGTGATGGGGCGTCTTTTCAGCATCAAAATCGTTTGCAAATCTACCTTTTGGCGTCATTGACAGTAACATGTTAAAAGGTATAGTGTCTAATGCAATAGAAACTTGCAATACATACGAACAATAGCCATTAAGGTTTGATGATATGTGTATTTTTTAAGCGTCATAGAAAGCAATCAATACCAAAACTTTATTTGAAGTTCAAACCACTCTTTTTGCCATTCCGATCCAATAACGTTCTGACGATAATCTGCAGTGCACTACCCGAGCGAAGCAATACTTGTAGCATGTTTTTATTACTTTCACCAGTTCATGTATTCTACATCTTTTGCAATGAACAAACACAATTGCAAATAGTTCAGCATAATGCCATACATGTTTTTACTCTCACATAGACAATTGTTAATTCTAACTACAGTGAAGAATCTGTTATTCTTTCCCGTTTAAACGCAAACGTACGCAAACGCAAAGCGCTAAAACGTAGAAAAGTACAACTTTTGGACAATTCTGATAATTCATGTTTATCTTGGTGGCAAACATTTTGGAGCCTGATCAGACGCCGGGTTACCCGGCGTCTGATCTGGCTCCAAACTGTTTGCACTGCAAATAATAGTTTTAGCGTAAACGCGTTTATTGGGAAAGAATAACAGATTCTCCACTGTACCTGAACTTATTAAATTCCGGTATCCATTTAAATCTAGTATTATGGTACAATGCTTAAGCAGTGCAGACCCTGATAAGATGGTCCATACAGGGATTCACTTATCTTGATCTTAATGGTTCGTACCGGACACGATTTTAATTGAGTTTGGTGTTAAGGCACCGCGACACGTGCAATAGTCATATGGCGCCGAGGACACATGTACTTTTGTCTCAAATACAATGTTCGTGTGTACATGTATTAATGGCACTCGATGATTAAATATTCAACACTAGTGCAACGGGCATTAATATCCCGTTACTCCATAAAAAAGCCTTTTTACGCATTTAAAATTTTAAAAATAAAGTCGGTATCCAACCTGATGTTAGCTAAAATCAGGGCACAAGTAAAGCAGAGTGAAATAAGGCAAATTCTGTTTAACATTCAACTTGTTTAAAGTGGGCATCTGTCTTCAAACAAGCTATAAGGCGATAGATTATTGCAAGCGACATTGTGAAGAAGAAATGTAAAACCCGGAGATCGTTTCGGTCTAGGAAAGTGTTGTATCTCATGGGCATTTAAAAGAGAGATTAGACCATTATGTGGCATAGTAATAGTCACAAACAGTCGTAGTAATTGATGAGGTTTCTGTACTTTTATCGCCCCTGTCATATTGTCGTCTCTACATAGTATCTGTTACTAGTCAGATGACATTTAGACATTCACTTAATTAAATAAGACACGAGTATGACTCTAGCACATATCTGCACTGTTCTTCTATATTGCAATTCATTTTGTAACTGAAGTTTTGTTATTAAGAAAGATTCTGTAGATAAGTGTGTATTAGGAAAGAAACAATACACTGTTGATATTGAATGGGTATGTTTTCAGTATTGAATTTGTTGAACGAGTTGGATATAATACTAAGTTGCGAGCCTTTGGCTGAAACACACACGAATTAAACATAATAATAATCACATAAACAACAAATAACACAAACTTTGAACATTTTAACGTTAACGTTTGCCTCAGCTATCAGGAAAACGATTCGTTATAATTGTTATTTTGTTTCATTCATCTATAGAACAAAACAGTACTAATAAGATAAGGAAAACTAGCATTTGTATGTTGTAAAACGACTCGTCTGACCAGATATTTAATCAAATACGAGTTATTGGTTCTTATTGATTAACGTGATAATTTGATATTCAGCTTGGGTTTTGGAATAAAGTCATTATGATGACACATTATGACGCCATTATGATATAAAGTCAGAAATTGATAAATACAGATTTGCTTATGCTATAAGATGTGACATTGATGTCAGTCTTTTTCTGGGTCACTGTTAATGGTACATATACGTAGCTTTTTCGTTTGTTTTGTCCGAGAGTGAACAAATACATAAACCCAACTAGACACTTTACAAATGTTGGTTGACTTATGGAGTTCCACGTTTGCTGAATATAATGTCTACAGTAATATATTGTCTGAGGTTTGACGTCAATAAACATTGTGAGTTTCAGATTTCACCTATCTTCTAAATGAACGTTTATTTTTAAAATACCATTCATTATAAATCTTTCGTTGTTTGGCATGCTAGATTCCATACGCATTAGCACTTCAAGTTAAATTAAAAAGCTTGTTTAAGGCTCAGATCAAAGTATAAAATGGTTATTTAAACGATAAATATAGTTTGTTTTACATGAGAACATACGAGCCTGTATGTAAACAACTTTGTTGAAGTGGACACTAGCCGGTACAAATGAGGTGAAAACAATACATTCAGAATGGCTTTAGCGACCACTGCCGTGAATATATATAAGTGGATCAGGTCGTATCTAGATAAAATGTGAGCCGTTTGTATCAGTATTGTCATGTACTTTGTTCCCTCCGAACAACGACTACCTCCTTACAAAGACCCTTGATTCAGTTCCCTAAAGACCGACCCATACACAAATACTTTCACATATAAAATTCTAACAATACACAGTGATCAAGGTCATAAATTCTCGAAAATACACATACAAGTTCAGTCAAAGATTTGTCATATATAAGGCATCAAGAGTAGACAGTAGAAACGTATAAAAGTTTGCTTATTATAGTGTTTAAAACAATACTCTCCGTGTTGATTGGTTGAGTACTGTATAATCCATGGCCGCGGTACACCTTTAGTGTATAAACATGAAGCTGTCCAAGAATTACACCATAGACCCCTAGACAAATGGTTTTAAAGCGATTGGACAATCCCTACCAGCAATATCCACCAGACAGGCACAAGGTCAAAGGTACAACTCCAAAACTGCCATTTAGACCCAGAGCATCCACAGCCCAGAGGTAGCAGTCATTGGTTAACTACCTTCTTCTAATAACAGATATTAAAGAAGTGTGTTTTCAGACGTTTTTTTGAAGGCCGCAATTGAGCTCGCATCTCGGATGTCTGATGGTAGAGTGTTCCAGAGATTCGGGGCTGCATGCATGAAAACTTTTATCTCCAAACTTAACCAAACGACTTCTCGACACAACCAGCGATACTGGTTTACTTGCAGACCGCAACTCTCTTCGCGGTCTATACACGTCCAGCATACTAACAATGTACCTTCGATAATCATTGCACATCGCTTTGTATGTAATAATAAAGTAATATACCAAGTTAAAGTCTACTTTCAGTCCGAATGACCGCTCAGCCGACTGTACATATACTCCCCTGATCATCGAGCCATCTTGCCTATGAGCACTGCTAACATATGGCGCAGTCAAATGCAGCCGCAGTACCGACTCAGACCCTTCACAGGTACCCATTTTAACCCCTGGGTGGAGAGGAGCAATTCGCGGTACATGTCTTGCTCAAGAACATTCCTGTACATCATCGGGGATTCAGAAAAATCCCCTAGTCAGACCGCTGGTCCGGCGGGGGATCGAACTCACGACCCCTGGTACCGTAGTCCAAGGTGTTAACCATTGGGCCACTACCGCCGGTATGTGAGTGTCAGAATTTTGAATTCAACTCTGTGTTGAACTGGAAGCAGAAGCTCCTTCAAGACTGGAGTGATGTGATTGTACCGAGGAGTCCTGGTTATGATGCGGGCTGTATTTTGCACACGCTGTAGTTTTCGTAGTGAGTTTTGGGGAATCCCATATAGCATCATAGATCATCATCATCATCGATATCTTCTTCTTCTATTTCTTCTTCTTCTTCTTCTCCCTCTCTATGCACGACGAAAGAATAGCAAGGTCTCTCAAGTATCGCTGTGTTAATTGCTTCAAAGTAATACACAGTTTACATTGCCATGCGAGGGTTAAAAAATTAGGTCTGAAAGAGAAGTTATTTGACTGAAACGAGAATCAGTTTTCAGATATAGAATGGAAGTTTTCTAAATAATTATATACTGAAAAAAGGAGCTCCCATAGGTTCCTGCTGTAGTATCCCTAAACACACTATACTTAACAATTTATATACGTTTCTACTGTCAATCCTATTAAAAAGACACGTTGTGACATATACGTTTTTGTTAGAGCCTTATATGTACGTATACGTCACAAATGTGGCTGGCCCTACTTTGCTAGGGGTGACACTTTAATAAACAATGACAATATAATAAACACACATTTATACGTTTCTAATGTCAACCCTATCAAAAAGTCACGTTGTGAAAAATTCGCAATTTTGTGACATATACGGTTCTTATAAAACCCTATCAAAAAGTCACGTTATGACATATACGTGGCTGTCGCAACCCTCATTGTGATGAATTTGCACGTATACGTCACAATTGTGACGTTTACGTTTTGTGACATATAAGGTTCTATTCGTAGAGCCTTATATGTCACAAAACGTATACGTCACAATTGTGACATATAAGTTTTGTGACATATAAGGTTCTACACAGCTTTAATCCAGATGAGATCTATATTCAAGCTGCGTGCAAATGTAAATCAATTTCCCTCCCTATAACGCCTCCCTCCGAACAACGCACACAATTTGTGTCACCCATTTTGTGTCGTTATAGAGAGGGAGCGCTGTATCTGCTTTAAACAATAATTAGGTTCCGTCATTCAGTTGTCGCTTCATACAAGTTTTACTCTTCTCTGAAGTCGTAAAACATGTCAATGTTCCCTACTTCCAAACAGACACTTTTGACAGCTTTTCATGTGGATTGGCATCGACGCTGTCTATTTCCATCTGAATAATTAAGTAGTGCCAAGAGAAAGTCAGATTGTTGCAAAACAAACTGTGAATATCAACACCAGCCAAATCGGTTATAAGGTCTGGTCAGGTTCTTTACAATTAACTGGTCACTCTCAATGACGCATAAAAGTGTGTTTGAAAACAGTTTGGTTCCTGATCAGACGCCGCGTTACGCGGCGTCTTATCAGGATCCAAACTGTTTGACACTCGTATTGATATGTTTTAAGTCATACTGCATTGGATCTTACTTTGAAACGATCATGCAAACAAACAAAATTGAAGCAGACGACAATAAAACGGTCAAGGGATAAATCTCTCACCAAAAATTGTAAATTGTAGTGAAAGGGTTAAACACCAAAAATCATTTTTGATATATTAACCTCTTTACTGCCTTACAATAGTTCTTGCAGACAGCTTGGAACCTGATCAGACGCCGCGTTACGCCGGATAAAAACTGTTTGAAAATCATTTCAATAATTCTTAAGTCAAAATACCTAAACTTTAATTTTGAGAAATTAAAGCAGGCGAAAGTTGTTGAAACATTATGACGTCATAGCAGTTTAGGTGTTAACTGGCCTGTCTGAGCATTACGACATTGATTAGATACCACGTCTGAGGAAGCAGCTAAACTGTGTCTACACTTTGATTGAACTGTGTGTAGTATGGTTTTTTCTTAGTGCGGCTCATATGAATTATTTACTGTTGTCTGTCTATTACATATATCCTGTCACTGCTTTAGGTGATTGTTTTAACAACTGATTATCCTCAGGATTTCGAATGTTGAATATTTGTAAAAGATGAAATGTTCTTTGTGAATGTACAGACGCCGGACGAGTATTGTCGTATTGTGATGATCAAGTTCGAAATGCATATTTTCTCCAAATGAATGCGTTAAACAAATTTGTTTATTGAACAAAGTTTGGATCCGAGTTGCTCGAAAAGTTTTGCCAATCCGATTACTTTTACTAAAATTTCAACAAAATCACAGTCATTTCCTCCAGTTTTGTAAGTGTTCTGTATGAGAACTATATATGTAAGAATGTTTTCCTTTCAATTCTTTTATATGTTGTTATTGAAAACAGGCCAACAGACACATTTTCAATGTCAATTACTAGTATTTACATTTAATGAAATAATTCAATCAGTATCAGTTTTTAAACTATTCGAATAAATAGAGTTTTTAGTATTTGGATTCACATATATATTCTTGTTTTTCCCTCCATGGCACCACTTATCGCGTGACGTAACGACCGGTATTCTAGTACCTGTGGGTACTAATGCTTTTGTTACTTCACAGACGTTAAGAGATCATATAATAAGATGGAAATTTGAAAAAAGCTTTAAGAGTTGATTAAAACTAAGAGAGTAGAGTACAAATTTAGACATAAAAGGGATGAGTAATTGATACTGATTAAACATATTAAAGAAGTAGAAAGATGTCAGAGGTAAAATATATATATTTAACATTTAGTTAACAATTTAATTTAAAGTATACACCGGTATATATTTTTTAAATTTAAATTAAATTGTTAACTTAAAGTGAAAGTAGATTAATCAAACTATTGAAAAGTTTTTTCAGTATGTGTTTATTATATCCGTTTAATCGACCAGGCTAACAATACATTTGATTTGTTATAGAAAACAATCGGCATAAACACATCATATATACTGGTCAAGTTGAATTTATTTACCCATAAAGTAAAATTGGATTATTCCAATATTCGTTCAAGTGTCCATTTTGTACAGTAACTACTGTTTTAACCATATATTGCAAGATGTTAACAGTTTAAGTCCTGAAAGATATTATTCAACTCAACTCAACTCAATTTTATTATTAAAACCAGGTGTACGAATAAGTTTGCATCTTGTCAAGAGTATACTTGTTTGCTTCTCATTTCTATGTTTCTCCTATCAAATTAATAACTACACTTGACTGTAGTATACAGTAGAAACGACGTTTTCCCAATGAAAAGCACGTGGAACGCAAACGCAATTACAATTGAATGAACAAAAATGAAAATGTCTTGAAAGTTCTATTCCTGGCTTCTCATTGGCCAAACTGTTTGAAGCCTGATCAGACGCCGGAATGTCCTGGCTCAATTATATGTGCAATAGACATAATGGATTTAACGAAAAAGCATTTAATAGAAACAATAACGTCTTATCCACTGTAAATGTACACTCAAAACGACATTTTGTAAGACGACGATCTATTTGTAGATAAAAGGTGAATCGGCATCAGCCAGGGTGTACGTATAAGGTCATACGTTCAACGAACGTTTTATAACATAATTAGATATTCGTAATTTGTATTTTATATTGGGGTTTTATCGACGTCCCTAGGAAGATATGAAGACACAGTTACTGCAGCTTTGATTTCCCAGAAGAAATGCATTGCAATGTGAATATTTGTAGGCTGGAATCTGGGCCAACGGGGTGATATAAGGATTGTAAGGTTGGAACGATAGAGGCACTCCAAAATTATTCCGTGACGTACTTGTATGTCTTTGATTTATTCATACACTACATAAATTAGTTCCGTTTTACCCATTTTTGCATCTGCACCATAAGAGTAGTTTCTATATCAAAGCAGCTTGTATTTAAAGCAGGCTGAATGTAAAGCATTATGGCGCTCAATGATTTCCTTTCGAGATTATTTCAGTGGTAACCTGTCTTTAAAACTAAATAATTGGACTAGAGTGAATTAGTAAGAATTTTGTGCCAAATTAGTTTATTGGTAAAAACACGTCTGCTAAAAAGGCCTGCACACATTTTCCAGTTTTCAACATACTATAAAAACAATTATTCAACAAACTGAACTAGACTTAACTGGAAACTGAATTAATCCATTTGAACTTTACAAATTTGACTGTTTTCTGCTTACAAACGTTATAAACTCATCTGACAAATACTGCTGTACAATACAAACAAGTTTAAGTAAGTTAGACTCCAATGTATATATGATAATTAAATAAACACATACATCAGCATTGTGTAGGCAACTTTTATATATTACATTAGGTTGTTTTATTTCTCTAATGGGTTATTTTGTTTAACAACTTTACTACTAAGCCCGTCAAAACACGTTTGCAATCATATCAGTTATGAGTAAGTTAAAAACGCACACAACTCAAAATTGTGTAATAAAATCAGTTGAAAAGTGTAAGCAGACAAAACTATGGCAGTACCTGTGATGGGCAGACAACTACGGCGCAATTGCAGTGAATGGGTTAAGTACAAAAAACAACATAAATTATGTAATCTAATATAGTAAAATATAGCAAATAGTGTTTATATACACATTATTGTCCGATTTTTCTGACCTGTTACAGTTATTTTTAGAACAGAATAGTTCATAATGGTAAATAGATAACAGGGTATAGTCAAACAACTAGGTTAGACGTGTCACGGGATCGCCGAGTCCATTTATAAGGGAGATCAGCATTTCGGATATCCTCGTGCCAATTTTTAAAAGAAAAGTTTAAGTTATTTGTGTAATCAATAAACGAATAGTTATCGGAAACATAGCGTAGTGGATAAGGCGTAGGGCTAAAAGGAAGCATGGTCCGGAAATTTTTTAACAAGCGCGGGTTCGAGTCTTGCATCAACCTAAAATATTTGTTTTGCTAAATCAATATTATGGATTCTATAATTACGTTGCATTAAAGTAATGTGGAAAGTCCCCTGAAGAAAACAACTAAAACTTGTATTGATATTTGTATTTTTATCATCCCTTTGTGTTTGAAAATATGGCTAATATAGGAATCGAACTCAAATTAATGCACCCCTTCGCCAACTTTGAAGAACATGTGCATAAATAATCAGAATAATACAGTATGGAATAAGATAATGCTTTACTATTCATTCTAGATTAAAAAAAAAGATTCAGGTTGAAGCGGGATTCGAACCCACGCTGAACAAAAATACTGTTATCACAATACACCCTGCTTACCTACACTTTACCTACTGCGCTAAACTGCTGACAAAAACTCCGCCTTCATTTGTATCCAATATACTAAACTCGACTGTATAAAAATGGTCCGAGAACATGCGGAATGCTGTTATCCCTAAAAAATGGACTCGGCTGACCTTTGACACGTCAGACCTAGTTGTTTGACTTTTTTTATAACATCGGATCTATATAGCCTACATTTTCCAACTTGAGATAAGCATGAGCCTCGTGCAGCACGAGACAGCTGCGCTAATTTTACTGATATGTTATTCAATCTCAATAAACGTGTTATGCTAAAAACTATTATGTCCATTGAAAACAGGTTGGAGCCAGATCAGACGCCGGGTAACCCAGCGTCTGATCAGGCTCCAACCTGTTTGCCACCCAGATTAAAAATCTATAGTTTAGTGCATTGTGTTTGCGTTCATTCGGGAAATATTAATGTCATCTCTACCGTACATTACGCACAATAAATACAGCTTTCCGTATCCCTGGATGACCGTACGGAAATCAACGAGAACGGTGTGCATCCTTTTTAAATTTTTAGAATATTCCAATCTTAAAATAACCCTGACAGGTCAGAAGAAAACACTAATACCACTGCAATACATGGCGATATTTTCAGCTCGTGACGTTATTGGTGGAAACAGTTTATCTGACAAGCGCCTTGGCAGATATGGATCCGTTTTATAAAACGTCGTACGACAAGAATGATCGTTAGTCAAAATTTTAAAATGTATCTAATTTCCTGTTTTGTATCATCTCTTTGGAAACGTCTTTTCAAGACGATTCCAAATAGATGTCGCAAGACAGGATAAGATGATTAAATAGATAAGTATTGATAATGTTTTTTAATCTGACTTACGACCATTTTTGTCGAACTACGTTTAATAAAACGGGCCCCTGGTCGGCTAGTTCCACCAAGAACGTAGAGAGCTAAATTCACGCCCTGGAGGGCGGGATAGGGGGATTTACGAGGTATTTCTTTTTATTTGACCGAGACTACCCGCTCTGCCAATAACTAAAAGGAAGGCAGGTCTATGGTTTTTGTTTATCCAATTAGCCGAAATCATCTTCCTGAAACCATCTGATCTCATCGGCGCCGTTTGACCTATTTTGTGTCGCAGTGCCATAAAACCAGCTGATGATGTGTTTATGATAATTTTGACTTCAATAAATAGAGCATAACTGGGTTTTTTTCAGTGTAAGATCGAAATGTATTCCATTGAGTGAACATCAGACGTTATATTTTCACGAGTGGCGAAGAAAATATAACAGTCTGATGTTCACGAAATGGATTAAATTCAATCTTACACTGAAAAAACACACAGTTATTCTATTTATTTATGCTTTTAAGCCACTTTTTAAACGAAATTGTTTGACAATTGAGAGCGAAAAGTACACTATTTATCCCGTGTTGAGCCCCAAGTTTTATGTCAAACACATGTGCGTGACAGTTGGCGGTACAATGACGTCACTTAGTCATTGATTTGACGTCAACGGAAATTCGTCGTTACTTTCGATCTTGGAATCGTGTTCTTCCGTTGAGTGGTTCGCGACAAAACGGGCTGCCGGAATTGAACACTAAGACACGATTGACTACGATTCTTGGGGAGCCGTACGGGGAAAACTCATAAAAGAAGCACGAGCGACGATAATCCCACTGCTTGAAGCAGTGGATTATCAAGTGATAATCCACTGCTTTTTCCCGGTAATCCACCGAAAGTATAAATAAAAACCAACAACAACTAGAAAGTTAAGTCGTTTTATATCCAGAAACATTTGATATTTGTAGAAAACTTGTTTCATGTCACAAAGATTACCGCGGAACTATGAGCATATATGTACGTCGTATCTAACTAGAGCTATGGATACACGCGGAAACACTCGGTTTCACAAGAACACATATAATAGACGTCCTTATCATCGGCAACGCGGTTGACTAGGAATTGTATTGACATGACATTGACTGAAATGTCAGTGTTAGTTACAGTCTATAGTACGCAATTATTGTTTATGTGATCGACTTGAGAATAAGTGGACAAAATGTTTACTGACGTTTGACAGCCGGACAAGATGATAAAGTATGAAGCATTCTTATGATTCTTTAATGATAGCCGTGTAGGGTCTATAGAAGAAACTTAACCCTTTCATTGGCAACATATTGGCCGCTGTCTGCTTAAAATCTTTCGTCTTCTTTCATTTTTATTCAATCCCCATATTTTGAATTTAACCCATTTGTCGCCGAAATCGCATAATGTCGACTTAGCAAACAGCTTTGACCATGATTGGGCGCGCCGTACAAAGCGGTGTCTGATCATGCTAAAAATCTGAGTGACACTCGTTTCGATACTTCTTAAGTCATACTAGACTGAACCTTGCTTTGAAACGATATTGCAAGGGGTGAAAACTTTTACGACAAATTTGTCGCCGAAAAGGTTAAAGCAATTTGACATTATTCAATTTGGATCCGTTGGTCGGCGTTTGCTCTGGATTTTTTAAAACTCTTTGCAAGTACAAAATTTCCATCGGTAAATAAGTTAAGAGATGCAATGTCGGTCATGTTTAAAACAACATAAAACACCACTTCAATATCTTTTATTCCATATTCACATAGTTCACCTTTATACCTGAGTATTTATTTACTAGCAAAGTAAATTTAATTCCTAAAACGTTCAAATGATTTATGCTATTTTCCAGATCTTTTCATATGTGAAACGTGTGTTGAATACGGCAGGCAAATGTTGCAAAGGGATTTACACATATATGAACACTGTGATGACAAGTTTTATGATATCAATGACATTAAGACACCGTGACTACAGTTAAAGTTATATGTAGCGAGTATTCAATAAGGATGTATCGAAATATTGCAATACCGGTTCACAGTGGATATCACGTTATTCTGTTCCAATTCTGTACGCTTATACTATTAATCCCAGTACAAACAGTTTTGGAGCAAGATCAGACGCCGGGTTACCCGGCGTCTGATCTGGCTTCAAACTGTTTGCCACTCAGCTTAAAATCAATATTCAGAATTGTCAAAAAACTGTTATTTAATACAATTTACTTATTACATTTGCGTTTTGTTTGCGTTTAAACGGGAAAGAATATCGTTTTCTTTACTGTACATTATATATAACAGACATATTTTTGAGTTCGTTGTTTGTAATAATGTTTCGAAAATTATAATTATCTCTAGGATATGGTGAAAATGTCTATAGCAATTATGTTATTCTATCTACCAAATACTTTTATTTTCTACCAGGAATGCGATAAGCTTATTGAAAATAATGCAATATTCTGATAAAAGATATTAAGATTAATATCGCGAAAATTAAAAGAAGAAATGGCCCGTAAAGTTTTCACTATCCTGATGACTTCAGGGCCGTTGAGCACCGGAGAAGATATTAACCTTCAGAGCGCTATGCTATCGTTGTTTGAATTGTTAAGTCTAGATCAATTCGTAGATGTGTTATATACTCATTATTACAGGAAAAACGAATCAGAAAGTCATCCAAAGGAGACGTCAAGTTAAATTGCGCCCCATCAGAATCCAAAACGTTTGCATTTATGTTCGCGAAAGCGCATGTAGATTTAAGAATGTACAATGATAAAATTCATAATCATTTTAATGGACGTTGTAGAAGATGTATTGTTATAAAGATCTTCCACAGCCTACGAAATTATTCATAATTTGAAAATCTTGTGGAAACTGACAGATGTTTTACGACTATCATATCAAAGTTTTATATGTTATGTCATTTCTTGTTTATTAGTAGATAGTAGGAAACATTTGTGTTTTATTGATGGGAATGCAAAACTAATTTCCAAACAAACGATGTTTTGCAATGCAATCTTAAATTGTGAGTACACTCGAACCTTTCCGTTAGAACCATTAAAAACAAAGTTAATTGATTGTATAAATGGCAGGGTAGGGTGACAGTGAAACAGAAATCTCCTAAATGTCACCTTGCCTTAAGCAGTCACCTGTCGTGAACCCCTAATGCTACAAACAATTCAGGGATCGAAATAGAGATGTTTTGCTGTAGAAGTGTATATTAAAGCGACTCGCAACCAGATGGTGCATTAAAAATAGTAATTTGTAAATATGTGTCAAACGCTTATATAAATGGTAAAGAATTAGTTTAGGATAAGAAATTGTGTTTAAAAAAAATGTATTTCAATAAAAAAAAATATTGGTCTCTGGTGGGATTCGAACCCGGGGCCCGGCATTGGCGGACAGAAGGCAAAATAGGCAAAATAGGGGAAACCGCTTAGACCAATGGACCACGGAACTATCCGTTTATCTCGGATCGATTTAACGTATTTCAATGTGTAGCGATCGAAAGTGCAACTTCGTAATTCGGCTCGTGTTTATGCCTGAGCCCGTGTAGAGAAGCAACAACAACAACTATACCGTTAGCTATGGAAAAACGATGGAAAATATCTAAAAAACTAAGATTCGGTGACGATTCTTGAGACGTGTTTTGGACTGATCATATTTTTTTAATGTCAGAAGCCAAATTATGCCACAAATTTGCTTTTATTTGATTATTTTATTTTATTTTGACAAGAACACCATCCGGTTGCGAGTCCCTTTAAGTACTAGGAATGCTTTGATCTCCAGAAACGTATTCTGTAATAAAAAGGCGAACCATGATTTCTTTTATTAAATTAGGTTGAACACCAACGTGTCTTAAAGTTAAAACGTGACAAAGGCACGTTTTCTTGTAGAATATGGATATATTGGACTCTGTCGAATACAGGTTATTAACCCTTATCGTGCAAAACACGACTTAGATACAGTGGAGAATGTGTTATTCTTTCCCAATAAACGCGTTTACGCTAAAACTATTATTTGCAGTGCAAACAGTTTGGAGCCAGATCAGACGCCGGGTAACCCGGCGTCTGATCAGGCTCCAAACTGTTTGCCACCAAGATAAACATGAAATATCAGAATTGTCCAAAAGTTGTACTTTTCTACGTTTTAGTGCTTTGCGTTTGCGTACGTTTGCGTTTAAACGGGAAATAATAACAGATTCTCCACTGTAACATTTGCGAACAGTTTGAGTTCAGATAAAACGCCGCGTAATGCGGCGTGTGATCTGAATCAAAACTGTTTGTCATTCAAATCCAGCATTTCCCAAGATAAAAACACTTCAATACTTATTTTGATTTATATAACGCAGACAATATATTTAAAGCAGACAAAATGATAAGAGTTAAGGTTTATCTGTGAAGATTTGAAAAAGGTCGACTAAGGTGATGTCGAGTTATCGAGTTTCCATTGTACAATGCTCCCTTTCTACAACGGCCCTCTAAGAAAATGAAAGGCCTGAGAGGACAGATAGTGCTGGATGATTAGAGGTTTTATTTATCTAAAATAGTGAATAATAAGGGACCTTTCTTCGAGTGTTTATGGTTCGAATATTTTGTATATGAGGAAGCTACTGCCAGTGGGCTGAAACATAAACAGACAGCAAACGATCTATTCTGCCAAAACTTCGTGGTGATTTTCTTGACATTTAGGACTCTATGCACATAGTTTAAAGAAGGGCAAAATGTGCATGACAAAACCGTGTTTTTGTTCAGATACAAGTTAATTGATAATTGAAATAAACAGAAAGATAGAGATAGCAAGTACCTGTTTTATCAACAAGATGGCCTTGAACGACCTTATATCGCTCACCTGCTGTAATGAAGCCTGATAGCTTAACTACCTTTGAGTTTCACCCGTTTAATCTAAATTCATTCAAATTTGAAGTATAACATGTACAACAATTGAATACAATCTCATAATTTTAGTATAGTAGAGTAAATCAAGGGCAGATAACTAGAGCCTTAAAATACTGAAATGAAACCTTTTTAAGCATATCAAAGTATATCAATGGCACAATCAGTTGATTTCAACAATAATTGCACTATTCCGAGAACTTATAGCTATATACTTTGTGTGTAAGTATAATCAAAACCATTGAAAACTGAAGTTGCACGAGAGTCAACGCTGTTGGATATGGCATTTTCAGCAATTAAGGGCATTTAACTCTTGACATATACGTCCGATTTCAACCGTAATCGGACTCATCTGAACTGTTATATTTATATACAATCTGGGCAAGTTATAGAAATATTAGATAAAATGCTGTCATCTAGAGGGTAAACATCCTTAAATATGGCATTTTCAGCAATTCAAAGGGCGATAACTCTTGACCTTTTAGTTTGATTCCAATTATATTCGTACTCATCTAAACTCTTATTGTCATATACAACTTGAGCAAGTTTGAGATAGATTGAATAAAAATGGTGGCCTCTAGGGTGTAAAAACTGTTATATATGGCATTTTCAGCAATTCAAAGGTAGATAATTCTTTATCTATAAGTTCGATTCCAACCATAATCGAAATTATTCTAACTCTTATAGTAATATACAATCTGGAGGAGTTTGATAAAGATTGAATAAAAAGTGTAGCCTCTAAAGTGTAAACACTGTAAATATTGCATTTTGCAGCAATTCAATGGAAGATAACTTGATCTATTGCTCCGATTTCAATAATCGAAATCATTCGAAATCTTATGGTATTAGATAATCTGAGCAAGTTTCTAAACTTTAGCAGACAACATGTTCAGCAGACACCACCAGTTCTGTTAGTCAGTCAATGAGGTCAAATATTATGCAATAGCTGCAGTAGCATCTAGTAGCTACTGGCTTACCCTTATTATACTGAAATGATGTGTGCTTAAAACCTACTGTATGTGAAAAATGTACAAACAATCAAATAAGAAATTATAAAGTATGTAAATGAGTGGCAAATGGTTTGGATCCAGATTAGATGCAGCATTATGTTGCGTCTACAGATTGCGTGAAAAAGTGTCCTGTTATAGATCTAAGTACTGCGAACTATTTTTGGGGGCTGTGAGGTAAGGTGTACACGCATACATGTGTAGGCCAAATCCAGCTCAACGGAAAACAGCCGAATCACCCAATTATATAGAATTAAGAAGGGAAAGTAGTTTTTCAAAAAAAAAAATCGCTACGCATTGTGATCGGAATTTTCATGATTGGTATCTAAAGTGCTGGATTTCACATCCAGCACTAAAAATACGATGCTCTCACTCTATACCACAACACCCAATGGAAGACAAAAATGTGTGCCTTGTTCGGAGGGAGTTGTTACATAAATACCATTAGCAAGCAGTTTGAAGCCAGAGACGTCGTTTAACGCGGCATCATATCAAGGACAAAACTGTTTGTAACTCGTCTTAATGTTTCTTATGTCAATATGTTTAATAAGTAACATTTAGAACAACGGCAAATAACAATTTTAAGCAGACGCTATTGCAACAGTGAAGGCGACATGAATTGTTGTAAAGATGGAGGCATTGGTCGAATGGCCGTTGTAGAGAGGGTACACAGTAACATTTTGTTTTCAAATATGAGTGGCAAGTTTGGCTTAACCGGCATCTATTTAGGCTTCAAACGGTGTTCAATGGACATATTGCTTCAGCGTTTAGTGGTAAATAATATCCTCTTCACCATTGTAGATAATGTGAGATGCAACACAGGCCTCCATACAACGGCCCTCCAAACAACGACTCTCTCCATACATCGACCCTTGCCGCAGTTTAAACGCTTTTACTGCTGCAATATTGTCTGCTTAAGATTGTCGTCTGCTGTTTTTTCTCAAAGTTACATATAAGTGGACAGTTTGATATCATTGAATAAAATAAATATAATGACACACAAACAACTTGAAACCAGATCAGACGCTCCGCTAAGTGGTGTCTGATCTGGATTCAAGCTGTTTGCAAAAGTAAGCCAATTCTTATTTTTCCCTCTCTATAACGACTCCTTCCGAACAACACATCACACTCTGCGCCTCCCGTTAGGTGTCGTTGTAGAGAAGGAACCCTGTAAATAAATCACTACAAAAAATTGATATTAATTGCTTCTGTGGTATAACTTGGTCGGTTCATTGCTGATGGTCGGTTCATTGCTGATTGATTGGAGTAATGTGATCGCCGTTTTGTGGGGCTGTCTTTTGTATGTTTATTCATGTTTATTTTAGATCTAATTGTAGTTATTTTGTCCTTTCTCGCTTTGTAGGTACTTTTGTGTAATCTTATGTGAAGCGCTTTTGAACGCACTACCCCTGTGTGAAAAGAGCGCTATATAAATCTGGTATAATAAATAAATAAATAAATAAATAAATAAACTTTCATATGTCATATTACAGTTCTTTAACTCTTTCCTCCCTGAAACTTTAAATAGACAATTCCAGTTTCCATTTTAGTCTAGTCCATTTCTGACTTTTAAGGGTTGTTTTTATCAATGTTTGGCATTATGACAAACAGTGAAGACCCTGATCAGAGGGCTCCTTTCGGAGCCCTCTGAACTGGGCCTTCCCTGTTTGCATACACAAGTGTACTATTCACATGGTCACTGTTTGAAAATGACGCCTATATGCGGGACTAGGGTTCAAAGGGTTAAGAACAATGTAAAGAATTATCGGTAGGCCAGTAAGGGTTTTGAATGCTTTCCTTGCATATTGTTAAGGACGTACCCTTTAAGAATCGACATAAAACAAATATTAATATGTAATGTTTTAAAAAATAAAAGAGGTTCAAAAGATGTTCTAACAATGTTCTGTGCATTTTAAACATCGTCTCAGTTCTTTCAACATGAAACAAAATTAGCCTTACAAACAATAGGAATTATATATCGTCTGGGATGCCATTTTAAAGTTCCCATAAGGCTGAACTAAAATATTACATTCACATATTGAAGATTGACGGCAATTCATTTCAGTTATTTTTCCATGGTTAAAATTTCAAAACTGTCGCATTTTCCAAAAACGTATCTCAAATCTATTCCCTCGGAGAGCTATTATTCTTCATACCAGACATTTTATTATTGTCTATCGCTTCTGAATAAGTGTCTCTCAGGCAATTCAAGAAATGACGAGAATATCTAATGGCATCGAAAACATAACAGTGATCCTTCCCTATAACGGCCCTTCCAACAACGATTTATTCCTTACAATAGTTGCTGCCGTTCCCCAAACAAAACAAGAATATCCAGCTCTTTCACTGCTGCAGTATCGTCTGATTTTTCCTAACAGTGCCGTCTGGTGTTTTTTCTCAAATTTAAATATTGGCCAGATTTATTGAAGAAAGAAAATGACGAGTGCTAAACAGTTTAAATCCAGATCAGACGCCACGTTACGCGGCGTTTGATCTGATTCAAACTGTTAGCACTCCTAACACCTCAATTTTAAGGTGAGAACATTTAGCTCACTTCTAACGAAGGTACAAGTATTTCCTTTGTTTCAGTATTTAGCAAATATAGTGTTAACTTTTGTGAAATACACTAACAAGATGTTAAGTTGGTTGCAGTACATGTTTTCATAAGGACTAGTTTATAAACGCAAAACCAACCATAGTTAACTTTCTTGATAGAACATTCTGATCAGGGCCCGTACTGTTAGCAAAACTATACCTACACTGGTCATCAGCATGTATAGGGATAGAAGCGCATTATCTTTATTCGCGTGAGATCACAAACGTTTGATATGGTTAATGTTCAAAAGAAATCCTGTGATGTTTGCAAATGAGCTGTGATTAATGGGTAATATAGATAGCATTACGTTATGTAATAGAGCCAATGTCCTCTAATACGGTCACCTAAAATTGTTTTTGTGTCTAGAATATTAGAATGCTTATAGTAACATCAAAACACGGCAGAAAAAAACCTTCTGTTTTCGTTTAACCAATTACCCCTACATGCACATGCAGTACCACACGTTCTTACATATTCAAGGTACACATATGGGTAAGGATAGTATGCATTACCAAACGTATAATAAAGTATTAAACAATTAGTTTTAGACTAATTTTTATAAACGATTTGAACACTTACGTATCGTTAAATCAAAGTTACCGTCTGTAATACAATGTAGTAATCAAGAGCTTTGTGAATTTTTTTTTAACCCTTTCCCTTATAGAAGCGACTTTTAGCACATGCATTTTATTCATCCGCTGAAGAAAATAGTTCCAAATTATACCGTAATGAATATGTGTCATATTTAATACTTTCCTTATTCTAGCAGGTAATAGCTTAAAGCAGGCTGAAAATAAAGCAGATTGCTCCATATGGCGCATTCTGCTTTACTTTCAACCTGCTTTAAGTAGCCACCTATTTTCAAAACTAGAAACAGGCTATCTGGTAATGGGTTAAAATTGACACTTTATACCAGATTCAAACAGTTGATTCTGATCAATGAAAAAATAATTTAGTATTCGATCTTATTAACACCTTAACTGTGACGTCACCCTACACGATGTCTGATTTCGATCAAAACAGATTGATGTTCTTATTAAGTCGCAATCGACGACCACAGTTTAACTTGTTTGTGCCCTAGGGCTTATATATAGGTCATAGGTAAACATAGTAGATTCTGATCAGACGCCGCATAATGCGGCATCTGATCAGAGTCTACATTGTTTGCTGATAGGAATTTCAATATAAAACTGAACGCAAACGAACTTTTAGACCTGACACGCCTTTGATAAAAAATAGAATAATCCAATGGATCATTTCCCTCTAATGTCCTCTAAAGATCTTTTAAAAGAAGGCTAAATAGTGGTATCAATGACAGATGAAAGTGAAGCGGAATGTTCCTATAGGAGAATAGAAAACATAATTTCCTTTAGTGGTTATTGAAGAGGAGATTTCCACTGCATTGAAGTTCATTCAGCAGTGTTTTTAATTTTTAAACCAAACTACCATCTCTATTTGATATCGTTATTCATGGGGTCCAAAAAATATTTTCAGAGAATTTAGTTTTCCGGGTGATACCGTTAACGATGGTAATTTATTTTGCATTGACAGCTTGTCAGAATTCGAAAATTCCATAGGGAGCGCATTGACAGTTTGTGACGCAATGCAGATGTCTTTGTCAGAAAAAACGGGAAGTGTGTTGCTATTTCATCCACATCTCAACCATGCCGTCATCTGTCGTCTCTTTCTGCTTCTCAGAGTTTTATTTTGTAATTTGGTAATTTGACACAACAACAATCGATATGAGTTTCAGAGAATCTTGATATCATAAGACACTCTTATATTCGCTGACTGATCAGATTCAAATATGATTGTAAACTATCGATGCTTTTGAAGCTAATAAAGATGGAGTAGAAACCCAATCATGGGTGTTATCCTTTAATATTGTTGATATTGTTCGTAGCTGTTAAGAAATATAGCAAACCAACAAAAAGAATGTTTTTATTGTATATATAAGAAATCTGTACTAGTTAGTAACAGTAGGAACAACTTTATTATTTTACACAAACGCAGAAATATAAGACTTAAGAACATTGCGGCATCTGTTTTGATAATGTTCATGGTTATAACATCTGAGTGTCAAACAATATCGTGCTTGATCATTCGTCGTATCCGATATCAATCTATAAATTAATATGACTTTTACGGTAAGCGATTTCTCTACGAGTACCATTTCACGTATGGGTAAATTTGACTGGATTGATTTCGAATATGCACAAATATCGGTACACTTTGTTTGCAATTTGATTAGGTAGCTCGAGATGGTGTCATCTTTCGCATCATAAAAAAATCCGTAAGTAACATCATCGGGTCTCACCAGATTGAAATTATGTACCAACAGCTTCAGACCAGTTGATGAAACCAGGAACAGTGTGTTAACCTATATGATCATACAGTGGAGAATGTGTTATTCTTTCTCAATAAACGCGTTTACGCTAAAACTATTATTTGCATTGCAAACAGTTTGGAGCCAGATCAGAAGCCGGGTAACCCGGCGTCTGATCAGGCTTCAAACTGATTGCCACCAAGATAAAGATGAATTATCAGAATTGTCAAAAAGTTGCACTTTTCTACGTTTTAGTATTTTGCGTTTGCGTACGATTGCAAAAAACGGGAAAGAATAACACATTCTCCACTGTAATTAGCCATATGTCGACTTTCATTCTCCTGTCGTATTTGATTACGAATAACCTAATTTGCGTAATGGTCAATAGGTACTGTGAAGAATACGTTGTTCTTTTCCAACCAAACGCGTTTACGTTAAAACTGTTATCGCCATTGCAAACAGTTAAGAGCCAGATCAGACGCCGGGTAAGCCGGCGTCAAATCAGGCTCCAATTTTTTTGCCACACATATTTAAATAATTAGAATTGTCAACAATATATCAGTTTCAAAATTTGATTGCAACGCGTTTAAATGGAAAAGTAAAACGTCTCCTCTATTGAAGAGAAACAAAATAGTGTTACCGAGACGACACTAAGAAAGTGTTTTTTACCCCTGTATTGCCTTAACGTCATAAGCTTTTACAGTGTCTTCTGAAATTTGTGTTTGTGTAAAAGTTTATGCATATTTTTTAAAAGGTTGGCACAGAAACAAATGAACAATTTTGCTCCGGATGAAACGCCGAAATACTCGTCTTCAATCAAGGGCCCGATAATCAAGTCAAGATTGTGGTTAACCTGTTTTAGAGCATCATCAATTTGAAAAATATTGTCGTCTGTCGTTATTTCTCAAATTTAAATTCAGGTATTTGAACTTAATAAATACTGAAATAAGTATCAAACAGTTACGCGGCGTCTGATCAGGTTTCAAAGTGTCAGCAAATACTAGTAGCCACATTTATCTGAGTAAGACAGTGAAATGGCTTATAAGATGTAATATAAATCTGAAAATTACTCTTATTAGTGATAGAGTTCTCAGGTTATTTTATATGGCCATTTTAAAACACTTGTACATCGGACCTTGGTTTTTAAACTCTCATCCACAGCTTTAAGTCTGGTAGTGGATCTACATTACGAACCCTGGTTTCGTATTCGAGCACATTACCACTGGAACAGGGTGCCGTTTTACTAAACTACTTACGCAAACTTTTTGCGTAAGTCAAAATTTTAAATTTTAATTTATATTTTTTATTATCACTTGCTACAAACAGCAAATAGACAGATCAGATGACGCGCTTTTAGCGCGTCCTCTGATCAGGCTATTTGCTGTTTGCAAACGTTTATGATCGAAAAATAAGAGCTAAACGATTTTGACTTACGCAAAAAAATTTGCGTAAGTTGTTTAGTAAAATGGGCCCCAGATGCCTCGGTGCATTAATTATGTGCATATAATCTTTAACCCTTCTCAATGACGGCATAAAGCGCATTTGCAAACAGTTTTGATCCTGATCAGAAGCCGTGTAAGTCTGATCAGGATCAAAAATGTTTGCCACTTGTTTTGAAATTACGTCAGTTATACGGCCTAAGAAGCCAACTTTTCAACGATATTGTAAACAACACTATTGACGCAGACGACAATGTGACGGTGAAGGAGTAACCATTGAACGATAAATGTGATCATGTAAGGATTGAAAACGCTTTATTTTGTCCCCGATATCTGTTAAAAACTGTTAATTGATGTTTAAGGGATTTTTAACAAACCAAAATGTGGCTTAAAACTGAATCCTTGCCTTAGCAAAGTGTGTATTATGTTCAAGATGTCCTCCAAACATGTCCCATCGTTAGCAGGTTTATCGATGAATTTTAGAATTACGAGGGTAGTTCAAAAAGTTTTGATACTGGACCAATAACTTCAGTATTATAAGTGCAAAATGCATGTGTGATATATCATTTTAAAGATCCATTCTTTGTTGTCACGGTAATATCATGCATGATAAAATCGCATTACTCGAGCAGCCCCAAAATGAACCTAAATGACCCCTCCTTGAGGACACTGGACCTTTTTGTGTATATTTGAGTTAATTTTCTAAACACAATTTGATACTATAATTATTATTACGGCTTTATTATTTTGAATAAGTTAGTTATTACATAAAATATAAAAAAAATAGAGCTAATTCTAAACACGTACTGAAAATATAATAAAACAATGATCTCCTGTTATGTATAAAAATAGTTAGGGAAACTACAAACTCTTTTTTTATTTTTAAACCGGGCTATAAATGAAGCCATTGAAAACTGGTTTCATGTTTTAAAATCAAAATGTAGATATACTGATCTAGAACATTTTCATAGCGTTCGAAAAAACATGTCCACTTTCGTCATTAGCAAAATAAGAAATGTTGATTTTTAAAAAAATGAGATTTTAGACAGTTAAACCTTTCAATCGAAATAACATTTTATTTACATAAAACTTTAGATATATTTCAAAAAAAGATCTGGAAGAAGTTATTACGTCAAAAAGTAATGTCTGAAAAGTGCTATGTTCCAGTGTCCTCGAGTAGGTGTCATTAAGGTTCATTTTGTGACTCATCGAGTCATGTGATCTTAGCATGCATTATACCATCGTGTAGGCGAAGAATTTCTCTTTAAAATTATATATCACACATGCAATTTGCACTCATTATATTGAAGTTATTGATCCAGTATCAAAACTATTTGAACACTCCTCGTAAACCAATATTAATCGACCCATTACATGAAGTGCTGTGTAAAATGTTTCCTGTATCAACTTGCTGTCATATATGTTGTTTTTAACCACCAAATTTTACGTTTTCGTTTGATACAGGTTCGAATGTATCTTTTGCGACAGATTGAAAACACGAGCTCATATATATTCGCTGCGCATTTTAATTTGATCACATAGTTAATTGTGTACTGGCTAGAAAGAATAAAATGGTTTGATCATTCAATCTAAAGATCAACAGGTACATGTTCAATGGTTGCATGATAAAGGTTTGACTGTAAACCTGACCGGGTTCAAGATGGAAAGGTTTAACCCTTGACCCCATAGTCTGTTTCTAGATTTGAAAATATGTCATTAATTAAAGCAGAATGCTTTTCTGTCAACCTGTTTCAAGCAAAAAACTGTTAGAATTAAGAAAGTATTCCTTCTGACACCATTGCATGGCTGTATAAATTGTACTACAGAGTTCCCTCCCTACAACGACTCACTCCTTACATCGACCCTTGTCTAACGTCTTTGCTGCTGTAATATCGTCTGCTTAAATTGCCGTTTGCTGTTTTTTTTCCTAAAAGAAAATATAAGTGGAAATATTGATAGAGTTTAGTCAAATGACGAGTGACAAAGAGCTTGACTCAAGATCAGTCATCGCCAAATACGGCGTCTAATCTTGATTCAAGCTGTTTCCAAATGCAAATGCAAGCACGTCTTAATTACCGTCCCTATAACGACTCCCTCCGAACAACACGCACAATCTGTGTCTCCCATTGGGTGTCGTTTTAGAGAGGGCACACGAAGAATTAAACATAATGCGATAAAAGGCGCTTCTATGAGGTAAAGGGTTAATCGTTTGCGTGTTGGTTGCTACTTGGCTGGTACAAACCAGAACCAAACTGACTGAATTCATCGTTAGATTACTTCAATTAAAAACTACACAGACCTGAATTCAACAAAGATGTGCAGACGACAAATCAAAGCAGACGATATTTCGGCAGTAGAATGTTTAAATGACGCACGGTTAGCATGCATGCTATAAATAGAGTCAAGCAATATTATTTGTAACCAACATAATAAATATCGGATACAAACTAAAGTATTATAATGAAATGACCAACTACCTTTGAACAATTGTCGTTTGCTTTTACATGTATTTCTCAGGTTAAAATATTTAGAAAAATGGACGAAAGTAGTATCATAAGTAGGGTCAAACAGTTCTGATCCTGATCAAATTCCGTGTTGGGCGACGTGTGATCATGATCCAATGTGTTTTCTCGGAGTAAGGCAGTTGAGACGAAATGGCTTGGGTACGAAATGACCATGAGTTCAATTTGGGTACAAAGTGACCAAGATGTGGGTACGAAATGTCTTGGGTACGAAATGACTTGGGTACGAAATGACCAGTTCCCAGGTAAATAATGCATAACAAAATTACTCATTTGCATGCATTAACTATCAGTACCCCGGAAATATAAAGGATCTGTCATGAGTCGATCTTTGAGATCTTTAAATTTTACTAAGCGATCCTTTGTGTGCTTTATAACATTGTCATTCTAGAAGAGTTTGGGATCAGCTTGACACAAAGCTCGACAAGTGACAGATTACCAACTATTCCTATTTTTTTATCAACAGACCTTTCTTGGAATCAAAGTGATTTAGAGCAATGTCATCAAAGTGATCTCAAACATGTTGGAGACAGTGATATTTGCGATCGTTATTTGCGTTTGAAAACAGAGGTATTTATGTGAGAAAACAATTTTCCTAAACAATAACTGTTTTATACTGAGAATGTTGGGGCAAATTTGTTACTGTCCTTGAATGACAGTTTATTTTGTCTTAAACTTGACCTTGGACTTATCGATAGTTAAAATGCATCTAAGCTTTGATTAATTCAACTTAAGTACTGGTTTAACTTTGTCATTTAAAGCTTGTGGAATTCAGCAGTGTTAAAAAGTCTTCATTTTATTCGTGCTCCAACAACAGAGTATTTGTCGTTCAGTTTACTCGAGGCACATTGAACGAATGATAAAAATGAAAGTGTTGTTTCCCGATAATGATGTGTGTTTGTTGCTATGGTTATTTACGAAGTATCGGATTAGATGTTAAGCCCTTCAGTTTTATGGTAAATTTATTACGTTACAGAAAATGGAATAGGATTGTAATTCGCAGGATTAACGTGATAGAGTAGTAATGTCTGCCCCCGAGAAATAGGTCTTACACTCCCTGGCCTTTATAGTCGCACGCAGGTTAAATATAGGAAAACGCGCTTCCCCTGTTTCAAACTTGCAAAAACATCATTTTAACTATTTAATTATAAAAATGGCATTGTTTAAAATGCTGACATGTTTCATTTTTGAGAGTTAAACAGTTTAAAGCCTAATCAGACATTGAGCGTATATCAAGCTTTTTTGAAAATACACAGTGTGTAGTCGAGCAAACCCGTTTTTCTTACGAAAAAAGGCTCGCTAAGTGGAACATACCCATATTTCAAAGATAAAATGTGGCACTTAAGCGAGTGTGGAATATCAACGTTGAGCTATTTATCTAAAACCTGCATTAACAAACAAACTGCTTTATCAGATCATGATTGATACTGTTTGTTCACGGAGTGGTCTAAAATACGAAATTATTTACAAAAAGGTCATTTACGTGTGAGGGGAGTACTTAGCAACCAAAAATGTAATTTCCTCAGAGCTCCAGATAAGAGTACGAGACTGAACTAATTCAACATTCGTACCAAAACACATAGTGTTACTACTCATTAGAATTGTCTCTTCAAGACGATTCTAATAAGTAGTGACAACATATGGTTTAATGAAGAAATAAAGATTTATGTATTTGAAATACTCCACTTATCTGGAGCACTGTTCCTGTAGTTGCAAAATGACATTTCCAATCACGATGTCTGATGGTTAAATTGCAACTTCCATAAATAGATACATACTTACAACGGTTTTGGATATCCTCGATGTTTTGCTATTGGCAACAAATGTCATTAATCTTTGCAAGACCTAATTGAGATGACCTTTTAAAAGCATTGTTTCTGGAATGTTGGCATGCTGGGCAACCATTTGGCCATATCAAATTGTGCCATAAAGCCTTGACGGTTGCTTTCTCAGTATTCTGGCTTTCAGCGTTCATGAAGCTACTGTATTATGCTTGCTTATATGCGGTCAATGCAATGTCTGGCCATTCTTCAACTCTTTTCTTCCTATGTAAGATTTAACTAGAATGGAATCTCTTTCTCGTGGTGGTAAACTAAACAAAACGTAAAAGTTAATCTGTTCGATCTGTTAATTTAATTAATTCTCTCTACATTTACTAAGTCTAAATAATCTACTTTCTATTTGTAGTCCAATTTAAATCGATTTCTAAGCAATAGGTATACATTTGTACAAAGTACCGTACCTTTACAAATGCGTTTTGAGAGTACACGCTTCGTTAAGAGCTTGCTATTTATACTAGATGTTACGTCACCTGAAATACATCCACCATTTTCTCGGTGTGAACACTCGTTTAAATCACATTAGAAAACAATCCGGGGAAATCAAACGTTTTAAAATCACACCGAAGAATCAGTGCAATAACATACTCGGTGCACCAAGTTTACCATGTGCAGAAACTCTGTTGTTACATTTACCTTAAGGGTGTATCAATGTCATGAATTTAAGAAATTTTCAAAGTATATGAAAACACTTTATGACGGTTTTGTATTGAAGAGCTATTTAAGATGAATGAAAAAATAGAAAAAGTGTACATGTTGGTGAACAACAGTTGGCTCCATGGCCATGTAAAATTTACCCCACCCACTATCTCTTATTTTGTCCTTTTCAAACAGCCCGCTTCAATAAAATCCATTTTAAATGAAAACAAATATGATAATTTGGTTTTGTGTTATTTATTTCTTATCTATGGTAGTATTTCTTCATATAAAAACTAATTTAAGAAAAATCAGGCACCAAATGTTAAATTTATAAAGCTCTAAATATCATCGATATACACTTTTTTGTAAATTTTGTAAGGGGAGATGACTCATTTTACTTTAATAACTCAAAAATTTTCAACACTGACCTTTCAATTTCTTTTCATATTTTGAACCGACTTAGCATTGGCTTTCATTTGGTAGAATATAAGAAAAAGTTTAATACTAGAACTATTTCATTTTCAAACTTTTTTACTTTTTTTTTCATAAACTAAAATATCTAATAAAATCATGCCCTATAAAAAGCATATTTTTGATATTCGAGGATCCATATTGTTCAAACCTAGTGCCTGCTTTATCTAAATTTGGTTTCTATATGTGAAAATACCACCATAGTCATGAAATAAATAATGAAAACCCAAATTATCATGTTTGTTTTGTTTTGAAATAGATTTTACTGAAGCTTGTACTCTGAATGGGTAAAAGTTGAGAGAAAAAGTCCAAATTTGACATACATTTTTCAAATCGTTGTAGCTCAAAAAAAAGGACACCACCATATATATTTTCCATTTTTTCATTCATCATAAATAGCTCTTCCAAAAAAACAATGATAGATAAAAAGTTTGATACTTTGAAAAAATCGCTTATGGGTTGGATACACCCTTAAAATGATTGGAGAAGTACACACTCACATATCTAAACCACACATCTTATATAAATTACAACAATGCTATAACCACACAGGTATTTACATGTATTTATAAGGGACCCTCATTGGTAAAATGTGCAACATATACATTTTCAAAGAGTTGTTTGTGAATTGAAGCCGTGCCGCTATTGTACTGGGTACATGTAACCGAGGTGGAAACCACATTTCTTCGCTTCAGCATAAACCAAGATGGCGTCGAAGTACTTGCTTCTCACACTTATGAATCATAACAAGTACAAATATATGTTGGATAAAAAACGAGGCAGTGTTAAATTTATCAGAAACTGATGAGCTCCTTGATAAATCAAACTGTTTGAGGTAACACCACTCGTCCACGGCGGTCAAAATGTAAGTTGGCTAGCTTGTATCAGCTTTTTGAATGGGCTAAATTATAAGAATACATAATAAGATGATAGACCGAAAAGTGGAATAAACACATAACTGTTTGGTCCTACTTGATTTTATGCTTGCACAGCGTACCTAATTTGTAAAACCTTTGAAACATTATAAGTATTCATATATCTTAATAACTGGTTTTACTTACGTTTACAAATTGTAATTGTTAGATTAAAACATTTCCTATACCATAATATGTCCGTAACAAGGATATATCGTTTAAAGGGTACTAAAGTAATATCTGCCATTATTGAACAAACAGCTTATATTCGGTGTTTAAGACTAGTCGCTCTTTAGATAAGGAGCTTTCTGTTTTACTTAATCACATGTGTTATCGCAAGCATTGAGTCTTTATTAGAGTGACTGTAAAAATATTTCTAATACATCATTTTTTCAGTGAACCGTTTAAGAAACGAGCCGCTGAGCTTCAAATGAGGTTCAACACTAGAATGCATTCTACACACAAAAGTTGTTTAAAGGAAATACAGTGCAGTGGCGAAGACATAGTTTTCCTACTTGTTTCCCATTTAGTCTTAACCAAGCGCAATATAATATGGTGTAGACAATGATACGACTTTTAATAATCTAACGAGATATTTTCATTTATATGGCACCAGTTCGGAGCCTGACGGGATTTTCAATTTAAATAATCAATTCCGCACAAAAAATAACTTATGAGAAGAGCCATTCTATTTCCCCTTCCTTCTTCCATTTCTGTAACAACCATCATTATTATGGTTGTTTGTCTCATGGTATGGCAAAACGAATAACGTTTGTTTTACTACTTGTATCTGTCAAATGAGAAGTGAGGACAGGGTATTACATGTAAAGAAATAAAGACAGGTAAGACAGTATAAGTTGTCTGGTTACAGTGGAGAAAACGGTATTCTTTCCCAATAAACGCGTTTACGCTAAAACTATTATTTCCAGTGCAAACAGTTTGGAGCCAGATCAGACGCCGGGTAACCCGGCGTCTGATCAGGCTCCAAACTATTTGCCACCAAGATAAACATGAAATATCAGAATTGTCCAAAAGTTGTTCTTTACTACGTTTTAGCGCTTTACGTTTGCGTACGTTTGCGTTTAAACGGGAAAGAATAACAGATTCTCCACTGAACCTAATATGGAAATTACTGGCAGCACTATATATTAGGTAACCTAAATACTGTGTAATGTTTTAATTTCTTGGACGAACTAGATTAAGGGTGACTACTGTCATTGAAAATGATAACATGACGGCATCATTATTATTTTAACGTTATGCCGTTATCATTGCGTAAGGTTGTTAAAGGCAGTGGATGAAAATACAAGGCTTTCATGTGTCGTCATTTAACCAATCGGATAGCTAGAAAGCTTTAGGAGCTAAATTGCAGGTTGTAATCAGTCACAAGATATCCATTGCAGAAAGTCTAGTGTCAGATTAGTCTAACTTCGCTCAGCTATTTTGTCACTCAGATTTAAATAAGTTGTTAACATTTTTTGAAACTGGAAATAATATGTTTTACCTCATTTTTGTAGACTTAAACTTAAAAAAATCTTAATAAAGGGAGATCCTTTGAAATCACAGAAAACAAAGCAAATACTGAAAATTGCAGACTCGGTTTAATTGAGTCTGTTCATGAGCAATACTAAAATATGCAACAGTGCTCACGCCCCCTAGCACCGGCTTAAGCGGAATTCTTTCTAATTAACTTTCTAATTACCGTACAAACATGATAACACTGATTATATATCCTTAAGATGAACCGATATGTTTCTTAGAGTATTTTCTGTATATAAGGGCATAAGCGAAAGCAACTATCCAAATGTGTTATGTGAATTTGGCAAAGTGGTGCATAAGGTATATACAGTATATGAAATAAGTGTTCAAAAATCTTTTCCAACAAATCAGACAAATCATTTTTCTATCTTTTAGTACCTTCTTAAATCATTTAGTAATGACCTTTTGATGAAGAATTAAAATCAACTAGACATAATATAACATTTATCTGAACTCAAATATAATTTTAGACCATTTTCAATCTATATTTACATTGATCGTTGAATTAGATACCCTTTTTAGCTGTTTAATCAACAGTAAGACCATTCAAAGTGTTAAGTCTGTTATATTCTCATTTGAACTAAATAAGAGAAATGCAGTGACATGCCATCTTACATTTATCCTGTCACAAATTGCCGATTGCCTCCTATTTTGTTGATACAACCAAACACATACATAGAAAGGTTTGACAGTGGCCATTCCCTTTAATACACATGAACATGTGTGACATTACAGGAATAACATTTTTCATTTCGTCGGTAAGAGTTTATGGTTGAGAAAATATGTTCATATATTTATGACAGCGGTACGGGTGTTACAAGAAATTCACACCATAATACAAAATCAACACAAACACGAATGGTAATTTTCTACAAAGAAACGTTCTCATCATAATTTCGTGCAATGTAATTTACATGTACATATCGAAATGACCCCGTAAATATGTTAGGCTTTCGATATTTTCCATTAGAGGTTTTTGTTTGTAGGGACGTTCCATCATGTGCTTTGTGTTTATAAGCTAAATATAATATAGTCACAATTCGATATCTCGAAATTGTCTGGTTGTGCCACGTTGAAACTTTGAAATTATGATATGTTGGACCTACACACGGCAAAAGTAATAGTATACTGTACAACTTTGATATTTCTCAAATTCGCGTTGAATTGCATGTTATTTCGGCCTTGTGTTAGTCAAAGAAATACGTATTTAAAAGTTTATACGTAGCTTTGCTATGATTACACTTGGAAATAAGGATTTGTTGGACTTATGCAATGCCGAAATAATATGCATTTCAACTGTAAAAAACTGATCGATGTAAGCGAGGTCAACTGTCCTATAGTCGTCTTAATGATAGCCAGCATACACTGTTAAAACCAATAAGCCTTTGCTAGTTTCCCTTATGGGCAATCAAACTGTCTGAACCAAAACAAATATTAATTATGACTAGAAAAACAAGCAATCCCATTAGCACGAGATAGAACTACTCAAAGTAGTTATTGAATGCAAAACGATAATATAGACAAGCCCGATTAACCATGATAACAAGTGCAACATATATCCTTCATGTTACGAACAATAGAATACATCAAAACAGATGTAAAGTTGTCTGTCTTGCGATGGCAAATAACAAACATTCCGCACGGATTGTAGTTTTATGCACTATACAATTAACACAGAAAACTCCTACAGTATAAATGCTAAACCATTAACATTCGTATCTTTTTTTTTTATTTATCTTTATAGTATAATCACACGAAGTTGATAATAGTGGCTTACAGAGCCCCGCAATTAGTAAACGAAACGTGCCAATTATGCGGGTCAGCAACATATGAGGAACTAGTCCACTTTCTTAGCGAATGCCCGGAAACACGCGGTCTTAGACAAACGTTAAATACTGAAATCGGAAACACACAAGGAATACCTTTCCTTAACGAGCTTTCAGACCTAGACACCTTTGACTGGAGCCTTAGGATTTTGGGATCACCAATACCGCCCCTTCTATATACTGTTAGCGAGAAATTATTCCTTACTGTGACATTTAATTATGTCGTATCTAGTTTGAACAGATTATAAATGCTTATTAGGATATGCATACAAACGTCATTATATTGATACTCGTTCCTATCCGATATGTGATACCCGTGCCTTGTCAATACGTGACACACGTACTTGTCCGGTACTCGCTATTCATACATATAACCTCGCATTACCTGTTTACTCTATGCTGCATGTACATGTACCTGTTCTCAACCTTTTTCGCACACCGCTTGCTACGCAGTCGTGCTTTCTACTCGGCACTCTATCTACTCATGGCTGGCTACCCTCATTACTGTATACTCGAGCTGACCGTTCACTTGACCATTTCAGTGGGAAAAGCGTTATTATTTCCTGTTTAAACGCAAACGAAACGCAAACGCAAAACATAAAAACGTAGAAAAGTACAAATTTTGGACAATTCTGACGAATTATGTTTATCTTAGTGGCAAACAGTTAGGAGCCTGATCAGACGCCGGGTTACCCTGCGTCTGATCTGACTCCAAACTGTTGGTAATAGAAATAACAGTTTTAGCGTAAACGCGTTTATTGGGAGAGAATAACATTTTCCCCACTGTACTTATGTATGATATAATATGTATTGGGTATGGCTTAGAAAAAGTTGAAATAATAAAAATACATAGTATGCCTTAGACAATCTTACACTTTCATTTCGGTAGGATCTTCACAAGGGCAAATTATGATACTTTTTTTTCGTGACCGAAATTTCGTAAGGAAATCGTGGCACAGTTGTTTTTTCCCGTGGAAACAATACTAAATGCAAACGCAATTCATTAAACATGAAGAAAATATAATGTTGAAATGTGGACGATTTGTATAAAATGGCGTCCGATCTGACTCCAAATTGTTTGTTCAAATGAGAAAATTACACGGACGTCAAGGGCCGGAGAGCGATATCGGCCCGCCGCCTTGATATTGAGCCTAGGGCTTTAGCCCGAGTGTATCAAGATAAGGGCAAATACTATCAGTCACGGGCGTCCGTGTATTGATTTATTCATTACATTTTCGAACATAACTATTTGGTTGCATTTTATAAGCTAGATATAGATTTTTATTCTAAGACTCCAAGAAAGCGTGCTATCATATAGATGGCGTCAGTGATGTCACATCCGGAATAAAGTTGTTATTGATTCAATTTTGTTTTATACGTTTTATTTCAATACAAATTTAAGAAGCATATCATTAAACATATCTAGTGTTTTCACCAAAAGTGGACTACTATAGAAGTCGAGTACTGTCGCGTACTCTCCGACACTTTGTTTGCAACGATATTACGAATAACTCGTCACGCGGCTGGATTCTGTTGCTATAGATTTAGAAAACTTTACCTAAGCAGCGGCCTCATCTCCAAATGTGCCCGCTGCTAGTTGTTATAGGCCCGCTAGGACACTCACATTTTGCCATTTTTATTGTGAACATGTTACTAATTATAGTGACAACTGTAGAAAATAGTAATACTGTGTTCTCAACGGTAGTACAACGCTCCCTCTTTGACTTAATTTTGCAAACAGCAAACAGCTTGAATCCAGATCAGACGCCGCGTAACGCGGCGTCTGATCTGGATTCACGCTGTTTGTCACTCGTCATTTAGCTTTTTTGTCAAAATGATGATTATGTAACTTTTAAAAAACAGCAGACGCCAATTTTAATCAAACGTTACTGCAGCAGTGAAATGGTTAGAACTAATTTGTCTTGTTTGGGAACCAGCGTCAAGGGTCGTTGTAAGGAGGGACTCAATGTTGGGAGGTCCATTGTGGAGAGGGAGCGCTGTAACTAATTAGCCATTCCGATCGTATATTTTGTTTCTGACAATAGTCTCGTCACAACAAACTTTTGCAGGCTTTTTATTCGAGACAAACATCAAACACCCCTATATTTTTCACCAATCAACCACATTACGATATATCTTTATTTCAGAAGACACCAAAACACCTTTTCATCAATATTTCAGAGTATAACGGAGGAACACCGACAGAAATATGAGACCTTACATTGTCATACTGCACAATGAACATTTAATATTGATCAAATTACACGTTCTGTTATTATTTCCTTTCAGACAGTATTATAAGATGTCTGAGCGACTAAAACTATTTATTTCCCAACATATAGGTTTTAATAATTCTCACAGGGTTAGTCAAATGTTCCTAAGTCTACTCGAGTTAACTCGCTTTTACAAAATAGTTATTTTACAAAACTATCAGAGTGTATCTGCTAGATTTACATGTAGTCGTACTGTAAGAAATAAGAACGAAGTTTTACCCAATTGATATCAAATAACAAGACAATACTCTCAGAATGTATCTGTTCGGCGAACAACAAGTATATGTACTATTAAAGAAATCGACTTAAGTTTAACCTAATTTGTTCCTAAAATAAAGTCTATCCTAGGTCTAAGGTTATTAACATTTTGAGTTGAGTCTGAAATCATTCTCAAGCATTTGATTGGTCCGATTTGAGTCTTTGCTCAGCAAAAACGCAAATCTGACCAATCAAATGTTTGAGAACGATTTACAGTGGTAAATACGCTATTCCTATCCACTCTACGCGTTTCTTACGCGTTCGTTAACCGTTCGTTAACCGTTCACTATGCGTTTATTATCCGTTTCGTTAAACGGCTTTCCTAGCCGTTTCTTTACGCGTTTCTTTACGCGTTTAAAAGAGCCCGGATGAAAGGGTCATCACTTAGCCGACGGATCCCTTAGCTTCAGCGGTTTACACACCCACTTTATGACATGTGTATTACAGAACACTAGGTGGTATCGCCGATAACATTGCTATCTTTAATTGGCAATACACTGTTAGTCTCCCGATATCTGAGTGGCATATTAATGTATAGGCGGGTCACATAAATAGATTGGTTACATGCGGTGGTCAGTGCCTGTCGATAAGATCCGAAATCTCCGCGTTAAAAGGATACATGAAGCACCAATCGCAGCATCTCTTGTATAATCGTTTATAAACGCGTTTAAACGGGTTACGATCGTTAGGCCTTAAGCGTTTGTTAAGCGTTCGTTAAGCGTTCGTTAACCGTCCACTATGCGTTTCTTACGCATAGATAAACGCGTAAATGGGTAGGAATAGCGTATTTACCACTGTATAACCAGTGTTGTGAAAGTAGGTCATGATAGTATCATGTACCTTCCCCATGTACTCATAATGTCAAAGGTTGCACGAGATACTTAGGGTATCCCGAAAAGGTTAGTGTTCACCTATCTGACTCCCCCTTCGTTACATGGCCTTATACTAGACTGATGTCTACATATTTTGCGATACCAAGGAGGTTTGACTGCCCTGATACCGGGAACCACGGAAGAAGCCACCATGTGTACAACTTGTCCTGATACTGTAAGATCGCTAGTATTTGAGTACATTTACTATAACAAATATTGGGTTCGCACTGGTGCCTTAGTTCTGTCAATTCAGTAGAATTGTATGACAGTATATAGCTGCATTTATCATCTAGACCTTCTCACATACAAAACCTTTTCGTCTGCTAATCGCCTTATGACTGGTTTTGGAAAAATGTTTGAACAGCGCTTCCTGTCTACAACGGTCCTCCCAACAACGACTCCCTCCTTACAACCACCATTGCTACAGTTCCCTAAACAGGATAATCATATTTAACGCTTTTATTGCTGTAATATAATCTCCTTTAAAGTTTAAACTGCTTTTTTTACGTTTTAGACATTTTGACAAAACAATTGTTAAGTACGAGTGACAAACAGCTTGAAGCCAGATCAGACGCCGCGTTACGCGGCGTCTGATCTGGATTCAAGCTGTTTGCAAATGTACAACAAAATCCTTATAATAAGTCCCTCCGAACAACGTACACACTTTTTGTCTCCAATTTTGGTGTCGTTGTAGTAGCTTGGGAGCACTGTAGTAGCTTGGTATCTTATTTTGATAAAAAATGTTCACACACAAATTAAGATAATTTTGTCAAGTTGTGATGGTTTAATTGAAAATAATTCGTTGAAATGTGCCTCCGGAAATTGGCTTAGTCTTCGGCACTTTACATTTGAAATCGTGATAACCTCTGTAAACAGTTTGTATCTTGATAAAATTGTTGTCTCTTAGACGTAAACATATCGTTCCTCTTAACAAATATTCTTCGTTTTCAACAGTTGATTGATATGTTTTTGCATTATTTGTTGTTAAAACCAATAGTATCACCTAATTATTACCATTCTGAAATAGCACCTAGATTAAATTCTACCTACGGTATTTGGTTACATATTAGTTACATATTAAAAGAATATTCATGCTATCAGTCTGTTTCATATATTATTTATGACGTATATCAAATGCATCAAATTATATATAAATTGAATGGGGTTGTTTTAGTCAGAATTTACAGAGGAAACATCCCCTCTTTCATTTGTGAAATACAAACTTAACTTAAATGCATTACCTGTCTGTATAGTTTGTTTGATCTGTCATTAACCTACCCTGTGCCAGACAGGTTGTTTTAAGGCTAAACATCATTGAAAACAAATTGCCTCCATGATTTTGTCTTATTTTATATAGCGATGCAGACTGGCACGGCATCTCGACTGGATACAACTTATTTGCAAAGGAAGGCAATATGCGTGAATACCTTGAGATTATTTTACTACGGAGATGACCGTTGTAATACTTCCTAATTTGATCCAGTTACAGCCATGACTGAGTTGTTTTCTGTTAGCTATAAACATAATATTTAACTTAAAGTCTGTCTAACAAATGATCGGGTCTAGACTCCTTTTCTAAAAGAAATATAAATATTCTTATCTGTACGTGTGGCATTGCCCTTTTAGGCGAACGCAGTACCGAACTCACTTGTACGGAAATAGCAGAAAATACGTAAAGTATGTTTGTTAATGGGTATTTTATTTGAAATGCCATAAACTTAAGATCAACGTTATAGAAGGTAAATTTCAATATCTGGGCGACATAAAAAAGCCATTACTGAAACGACCACAAAAGCTTAAATGAAGGAAGGTGTAGTAGTGGATCAAATGAAGCAAAGTAAAATAAAAACGAGTTTATTTAAATGATATTTTGCCAAAGAATAGCTGTTTACATAGTCTGCTGACTGGAATAGTACAGGATAACATGAAGAAACCCAATAGTGTGTAGGTTACAACACACGAACGACGGAAAATAATTTTACAATAGCATGAGCTGCCAATGCTGAACGAATGGCCACCCTAACTACTGTTTGAACTGGAAATAAAGGCACAGGGCAAATAATTATTTCGATTATCTATTTAAGAGTTATAGAAAATGTGGCAAAATTACTGTTGCAAATTATGTACAGGTGCAAGGAAGGGGAATAGCTTTCTCAACACTCTTATCTGTACTTGAAATATCAATGATATTAATGCCGTTTGAGTACTACGTTGTAAATCATCCGAACTATGAGTACAGCGGAAAAGACGGGGTTTCCCGTTTAATTGAAGCGAAATACAATACAAAAGCTATATAATGCAAGGAAGAAAATTGCCTTGTTGTTTGCTTAACTGAGAAGCAGACCACTTTAAAACTTGAGACACCGGCTAACCAAATCTGGAATGAAACTATTTTAGCACAAACGCGCTTATTGGAAACTATTAAAGTTCTCCAGACTTTACGTCTATGTCTCTTAAGAGCTAAATTTCAGACAAGAATTTTAGAAGTGACGACGGTGCGAAATTGGGTAGACGTGATAGAATTCTTGAGCGGGAATGATCTGCAAACGTGATCAACTTACATACTTTTAGTAGTAGAATAATTGGTACAATAACCTGATAAGTACTTATCTAATGTTGTGCTCCTTTTGATTTTTGTTTGGCGAACTTTAGAACTATGCATGTGAACTTATGATGTTCTTGTTAAAATATCGGTAGTTTGATTAGTGTTACGAGCTAAATGCAACAGAAAGACAAAGCCAGCCACACATTTTACAATTTGTTTTACAAATTGTTTTGAATGTAATTGGCAGGTTTAGGAAACGCGTTAATATCGGATGTTTAAAGTCGTAAATAATCGAATTAGATCTACTGTCCCTTATTTATAAAACAACACTGGCACTTTTAGTATAATTATCCGCACTTTTAATAATCATGTGATTCAATAATTATCAAAATTATTCACCACTACATTTCAGTACACTAGTCTTATGACTGTCAAAAGATCTGATATAAAGCAGTGAATTAAAATATATATTATGTATATATAAAAACAAACTCTTACCATTTCAGGATAATATTGAAAAGGTATACAAATGACATTTTATTTACTATACAATTACTCAATATAGTCTTTATGGGGATTTCTGTCAACTATAAAGCTTGTTTACTTACTTACTTACTTAATCCTCTTCGCCCATGGGTGGGCATAGGACCTTCACTACTTTCTTCCAATTGGCTCTATCTTGGGCTATCCTCTTCACTTCACCCCATGACAATTGGATGGACCGCAGCTCAGCATCCAAAGTTCTTCTCCAAGTTATTACTGGTCTTCCTCTTCTGCGTCGACCTTGAGGATTCCATTCCAGGGCCTGTCTGGTGGTGTTTGACGGTATTCTTCTCAGAATGTGGCCTATCCATCGCCACTTTCTTTCCTTGATAGTGAGATTGACTGGCTTTTGTCCCGTCTTCTTCCAAAGTTCCTGGTTTGAGATCCGGTCGGGCCATCGTACACGCAATATGCTTCTGAGACACCTGTTGATGAAGACCTGCAGTTTGTTGTCTAACTTCTTCGTGTGTTTCCAGGTCTCAGAACCATATAGCAGCACCGTTTTCACATTGGAGTTAAAGAGCCTGATTTTGGTCCCCAAATGGATGTTGGTGTTTCTCCAGACTGTTTTGAGTGAATTGAAGGCATACTGGGCTTTACTAATTCTGGCCTTTACATCGTCATCCGCACCTCCTGTTGTACTGATTGCACTGCCAAGGTATGTGAAATTCCGAACATCATCAATGTCTTGTCCTTCCAGATGGATGAGTGTATTGCAGTTAGCATTGATCCGCATACTCTTTGTCTTCTTGATGTTGATATGGAGTCCTGTTGTTTTGGCAATGCTTTGAAGAGACTCTGTCTTCTCTTGAATGTGATTGAATTTATGGGACAGCATTCCTATATCGTCTGCAAAGTCCAGGTCTTCAAGCTTCTTTGTGAAAGTCCACTGTATTCCTCTTGGCTGGCTTGTTACACTTCGCATCACCCAATCAATGACGATTGTGAAGATCATCGGTGATAATAAACAGCCTTGCCTAACACCTGTCAGGACTGCAAAGGATGGCGAAAGGTCTGTATTGTGTATGACATGGCAGATCGTGTTTTCATAATAGCTACGAATAATGTTAATTATTTTGCATGGAATTCCGTAGCTCCTCATTATCTTCCAGATTGTTGCTCTGTCTATGGTGTCAAAAGCTTTACGAAAGTCAATGAAGTTAATGTAGAGTGGGGATTGCCATTCCAAAGATTGCTCCACAATAATTCTTAAAGTAGCAATCTGATCAGTGCAAGACCTTCCTGGTCGGAAACCAGCCTGTTCATCTCTCAAGGTTACATCTACCGCTTTCTTGATTCGCTCTAATATGATTCTTGTTAGAACTTTACTTGGTAAAGACAGTAGTTGGATCCCTCTCCAGTTGTGACAGTCTCCGAGGTCTCCTTTCTTGGGGAGCTTAACTATAAGGCCTGTCCTCCAGTCAGCAGGAACTTGCTCCTTAACCCAAATGTCTTGTAATAGCTCTAGCATGATTTCAGTTGATATATCGATATCTGCTTTTAAAGCTTCTGGCGGGATTCCATCTGGACCTGGAGCTTTGTTGTTTTTCAGCTTTTTAATGGCTTGTGAAATTTCTGCCCTATGGATTGGTCCAACATTAATATCAATGTCGTTGCCTTCAGGGATGTCAGGGGCATTATACACTGGTGTTCCACATAGCAGTGTGCTGAAGTGTTCACTCCATCTTTCGAGCTGCTCCGCTGGTTTGGTCAAGGTCCTACCATCACTGGTCTTAACTGGTCTGTCAGTATTTGCGCTGCTCCTTCCTGACAACTTTCTACTGATGTCATAAAGAGTTTTCATGTCGTTTCTGCTCGCAGCTTCCTGTGCTGTTATAGCTAACTGGTCAACATGGTTCCTCTTGTCCTGTCTAGCACTTTGCTTCACGTCTTTCTGTATAATCTTATACTGGGCCTGTATGTTCTGCTTTTGTGCTCTGGTTTTGGCCTGCATCAAACGGTGTCTGACTTCCCTTTTCTGATCTATCTTGGCTATAGTACCCTCTGACAGCCAGCTCTTGTATGTCCTGCTCTTGTATCCGATGTTCTCCTCACAAGCTGTTCTAAAGTAGTCCTTCACTCGTTCCCATTTATCCTCCAAAGAAACATTATCTGTATCTGCAAGGGCCTGGAATCTGTTTGAAACAATTATTGCAAAGTCTCTGCGTTTGTCTCCTGTGTTGAGTTTTGAGATGTCAAAGCGGGGATGTCTTTGAAGGCCAGTCTTCTGCATTCTGGATATCTTTACTCTCAGCTTCGCTATGACTAGCTCATGGTCAGATCCAATGTCAGCACCTCTAAAAACTCTTACATCTATCAGTGATCTTCTCCATTTTCTAGCAATGGTTAGGTTCTATCTGGTTTTCTGTGATTAAATCTGGTGATTTCCATGTTGCCTTATGGATCTGCCTATGGGGAAAGATTGTCCCTCCTATGACCAGGTAATTGTGTGCACATAGGTCAGTGAACAGTTCACCATTCTCATTCATGCTGCCAAGACCTTTCTTGCCCATGATTAGTTCTCTGTTAGAATTGTCATTTCCTACCTTCGCGTTCATATCTCCCATGACTAGGATGATATCTCTCTTAGGTAATCGGTCAAGTACTCCCTGAAGCACCTCGTAGAATCCTTCCTTATCTTCTACTTCAGCCTGGTTAGTTGGAGCGTAGCATTGTACAATGGATAATTTATGGAACTTGGACTGGAAGCGTGCTGTGATTATTTTCTCGTTCACTGGTTCCCATTCCATCAGACTCTTGTTCGCTTGTTTACTTAGCATGAAACCTACTCCCCTCTGGTGTTTATCTTCCTCATCCGGACCCGAGTACAAACGTGTCAGTCCAGTAGCAGTTACCAATTTCCCTGAGGTTTTCCATCTTGTCTCACTAAGGCCTAAAACATCCAATTTATATCTCTCCATCTCCCTAGCTACTTGTGCCGTCCTTCCAGCCTCATAAAGTGTTCTTACATTCCAAGTCGCAATCCGTGTCACGGTCTTAGGAGAGAGAAGAGTTGTCTGCAGACTAGTCCGCGTCATATACTCTCTCCTGGGTCGATACCATTGGTCCGTTGAAATATTTGTTGTTCTGGTTTCTGTAGCAAGCTGTTTTTGCTATGATAGGGGAGCTGGCCCTATGCAAAACCCTCCTCCTTTTACATCCGGGCTTGGGACCGGCAAATATAAACTTCTAACCAAATCTAAACATTTCCATACTATATTTTTCATATTCTCTTATATTCCATGATCTTCTAAATATTCTAAGAGCTTCTTAACGTTCTAAAGATAGAATACTGCATTTTCAAAGCATTTTAACACTAATGCTAGGTTCACACCAACGGCGAATGCCGCGCTTTAAATCGGCGAGCAAAGCGTCGTCATTTTTGTTTACTTTTCCAAAAATATCACGATCTCTTACGCTCTAATAAGCTCTGATACGCTCTGATACGAATTGGTTGCCGCTTTGGGACGAGTTATTTCCCGACTTGTTACGGTTCCTCACGCTTTGATCCCGCTTTGATCAGGCTTTGCTACGCTTGAAATCATGCTTTTATAAGCTTTATTACGCTTTGGTGCGATTGTGACGCTTTAAATCAGGCTCTGATACGATTATCAAGCTTTGTTGTGCATTGTTACGCTCTGTTCAGTTCTGTTACGCATTGAAAAATGTCAAGATCGCCGATTTCATGCCGCTTTTGATCCAGAGCCTAAAAAAAGATGCAGCAGATCCACAAAATCATTGCTTTTTGAGTCAAGAACACGATGTCAGAACAACAAGATCTAGAAGTTCCAGATGTACCAGAACCTGATATATCTGAAACAATGCAATGAGTGGTACTCAAGTCGCAGCGCCATTCATAGGGATTGAGATAGAGCGTGAGTATCGTAGGAGAGCATGAAAGAGCGTGAGAGAGCGTGAGGAAGCTTGCCAAGCGTAACAAAGCCTAACAAAACGTGTCAATCCTTGATCAAAGCGTCTCAATTTTTGAGAAAGCGTGAGAGTCCTTCATGAAAACGTAACAAAGCGTATCAAAGCGTCTCAGATCTTGATGAAAGCGTCTGACCTCGTATCAGATCTTCATACCAAATCGTAACACATCTTGAGACATCTTAACGAAGCGTGTCAAGTGGTGACAGACCGTGAAGCCTGGGGTCCCCGCTTTTAACCAAGCTCTGTTAAGCTTTCCTACGCTTTGAGTCAAGCTTTGCTGAGCTTTGTTACGCTTTGTTAAGCTTTGTTGAGCTTTGATACGCTATAGGCGCTTTAATCAATTCGTAACAGAGCGCCCAAAATTTTTAAACCGTTTAAAAAAATTTGGCGCTCTTGCCGAATGTCCCGCTTTACTCCAAGCTTTCCCACGATCTATTACGACCCTGACGCTTTAATCAAGCTTTGTTACGCTTTTGTGCCGCTTTGCACGCCGCTTTAAAGCGCCATCAAAGCGCCGTTGGTGTGAACCTAGCATAAATAAACATCGAATTTAAATTATAAACATGCATTCCTAACAGTTGTCTGAAAAACATTTGATACGATTAAATAAAGTGTGATATAAGAAAATACATATATAGTAACCACTGTGATAAATAATCATTAAGAACTGCACAGATCGATGCATGTTTTCATGAACTTCACGTTTTATTTCATTGCAAGTAAGAAATAAATCTTTAAAAATCCACATGCCTATTTAATAAATGACCACTGAATACAGGTGTATTGAACTTGTCCTTGAAAATGCCTAATAAGATCTAATCTGATTTACTACATATGTATTGCTTATCGATATTGTTTAAAGGGTAAATACAATTATTTGACGACACGGAATGAAATCACGTTGCAACAAAATGCAAATGATATTTGTTATACTTTGCAAAGGGTTAACGAGTGATATTAACCCGGTTGTGAAAAACAATGTTTAGAGTTTGATGGCATGATGAGTTACTAGTACGCTTCAGCTGAACTTAAATTAAAATCATAATAAGCGTTGTTTTGGAAATATTATTGTTTACCCGCAGCAGTGGTAGGTTATCCTAGCATGGTATACCCCTCGACTCTTTTCTTTTGCAATTACAGTAAAGCCTTTATATTACGGCCATAATATTGTGTTAATTATTAGGTGTTAACAACAGGAGTTTGCCAAAAGCAAGGTGACAATAAAACATAATACTCCTTCATGAGCTCTCTGATTTACTAACACCTTATTTACGCTGTCACCTGTCTTTAATACAGTGGAGAATCTGTTATTCTTTCCCGTTTAAACGCAAACGTACGCAAACGCAAAACACTAAAACATAGAAAAGAACAACTTTTGGACAATTCTGATATTTCATGTTTATCGTGGTGGCAAACAGTTTGGAGCCTGATCAGACGCCGGGTTACCCGGCGTCTGATCTGGCTCCAAACTGTTTGCACTGCAAATAATAGTTTTAGCGTAAACGCGTTTATTGGGAAAGAATAACACATTCTCCACTGTATACTAAATTAGCCTTTTTTTAAATGGTCTTTTTACTGTTACGGTTAGCTATGAATTACGACATTAGCTACAAGTGGCATTAACGTCAATACTACAAAGTTAGATATCGATAAAAAATAGATAGTGCTTTTTAATTTATGTGAATTGGTTTTCGTATAGAGTCTAACCCCGATAATTCGACCCTACTAATTGTCTATGAATTTGAAAAACTTTATGTCGAGCATACCCGAGCAAACTATTTAGCAACACTTTCAATTATACTACCGACGGTTAATGCCACAGCACGAAAATGACAGTCATTTCTATTACTTAATCCTTTCATAATCAACTTTATGGTGAGTTTTTTACCCCTTCACCGCCATATTGTCGTCTGCTTCAACATTGTCGTCTGCAATATCGTTGCAAAGTTAGATTTAAGGCAGTATAACTGACATTATATCAAAACAAATGGCAACTAATTTTTTTATTGATCAGACGCCGTGTAACGCGGTGTCTGTTTAGGATCAAAACAGTTTGAAAATATACTTTATGGCGTCAATGAGAGTAAAATGGTTACACATATGCCATTATATAAGACTTGACAATTAAAAGTAGTGTAAGGTGTCTTGTAACCCTCATTGTGCAAAATGCGACTTGGTAAGTTTTGCAAATAGTTTTGATTGGGGTTAGACATTATTTAATACAATGTCTTGTCTGGAGACTAGCTGTTTGGCACTCATATTCTACTTTCTTCAATTTAAATAGCTATAAAGAGTTCGAGCTTGTTTTGTCCGCAGAGGTTCCCTTTGAAGCAGACAATAAATTAATTTACAAAGGGTTAATATGATGTATACTGATGAAACTACTTTCTAATAGTCTTAAAAAGGCAATTAAACATTCGTTCAATTTTACAGCATACCTCATATGACAGTTTAACGCCAATGCATTTCTTTATAATGTTTCTTTATTACGACATGTATGTGCGATACAATTACTCGTACCATATGTAGAGACGTAAACCCTTTCTTTAATTAGTGTTTTAAGAGCAACTATACGTTTACAAGAAATACTAAAAGATAAGGAACAAATAGACAGCAATCAATTAAAGCTTACCTTTCTGAGCAAAGATCTGTACAAGAATAATTCATACAGTCCAAACAGTTTTGAAAATAAATTATCTTGAAAATATGCCTTATTGAACTTAAATCAAATGTGTATGCATCCCCAATCTCTTTGCAAAAGACATGTAAACATGAGAAGCAATATGAGGTTTTAATGAATATAGTTCACCCAAACCATGATTTGTACTAGTAATGTTCGATGTATTTAAAATTTAGAATAAGCATGAAATATAAAATTTTAAATCAATTCCTCTTTTAGACTCAACAGGTGTGCATATTGGTTGATAGTACAGATGATATTTTATAACTCGCATGCGTGTGTATTTATTCTTTTATTAACAATAAAAAAGCGGAGCTTACACAAATGTTTGCTAAAGTGTTCGTTCCAGGAACTGATTTATATATCACTACTTCACCATTACCTTATCATATCAAGTGCCATTTCGGGCAAGCGTTAATACAAGTGGCGACATAGATCTAATTCAAAAGACTGAATCATGATAATATTCATATACAGATATTTACAAGTCACTGATACACTATATCAAGCTAATATATGTCGATTCGAAAGACGCCGAACTAGCTACAAACGTTAGTATCTGATTCAGTTTTTGTAATAGGTACAATACTTGTAGCATAACGAGCTCGCCTTTTAGTTCTAGTTAAGCTTGAGTCAAAGCACGTTCAATGTCTAAGTTCATGGTCAAACAAACAAGTTGACGCTAGAGTTTCAAAGGCATATCGCTTTTTTGATTAAAAAACAAAAGATGTGACTTAATAATTGAAACGAATTGATATTTGTTATGATTTGTTATAATTTTACGTCGCTTTTAACAGTATTTCAGTCATATCGCGACGTCCAGCTAATTACAGCTTAGTGGTGCAAGTCACAGTGACTATACATGTACCACTATGCCAAGAACAGAAACAAAATATATATCTGGCATCGGGCACCATGGTGCAGCATGAGGATATCGGCCATATATCAGTCACGTGAAATACCAAAGAAGTTTTAAAACAAGCAGGTCACTGTAGGTATTTTGGATTAATTAGTAAACAGTTTCACTTTAAATATGTCAATAAAGTAAGTGAGAGTCAATATAGTTTATTTACATTTGTTCAATATATGGCGAGCGTTTGCCGAGAAGACAGTACTGTGAGAGTTTGACAAATATTTCGACTGTGTTCTAAGTAACAGTACATATAGGTTTTAACTGCATACATTCTTTTATGCTAGATTTGATCTGCCGATTGGAGCAACTAGATCATCCCCGATCACACAATTTTGGGCTGCCCTGGTTCGCTCAGCATCAATACTCGGGACGGATTTCTGTTTCCAATCAAGTTTTGTAAAATTTGTTATATTGAGGCCTGCTCGTTTGCAATAAATCGACCAATAACCAGTGTTGCATACCCTGACCAGAAAACTCTTTACAGGAACCATGGTAGCTTGATCTATAACAGTTTGCCTTAGGTCGGAAGAACTCAAATGGACAGTTATTTAAATGACGCGTATACCGTCACTACATGTCCTTTTGTTAACATTTGTTCTGCCGATCGTGATTTGACGCCTATGTGCAAACAGTTTAAATCTCGCAACGTCTGATCTGGGTCCAAACTGTTTGACACTGACAACAATTTCAAAGCAGACATTTATTATGGAAGGATAATGGTTATTATCTTTTGCAGTTACACCCTGCTTTCTGAAATAAAGTGTTACACACAATGCGGGCTCAATAAGCCAATAACATCTAAACATTACTTTAGTGCGAACATAAACCGCTTAGTCTAGAATGAAAGTACTGTGTATTTCCCGACACTTATTTGATATTAGCAACGTACATTTTAAAGAAATAAATCTGGTATAATAAATAAATAAAATAAATACGCACAGTTTGGTCCAGGTCAGATGCCGCGTAACGCGGCGTCTGATCAGGACCCACAATGTTTGACACTCTTATCGATATGTATTATGTCATACAACCTAAATCTAACTTTGAAATGTGTCTTGCATACAACAATACTGAAGCAGACGACAATAAAGCGGTGAATGAGTAAAAATCTCCTGAATAATTTGATAATTGAAAGGGTTAACTATGTCAATATTGATTTGTACAAGCTAAACTATGAACGCGTAAGCATTTTATAGGAAATACATGCTGTAGTAGTTTAACAATCTCTATAACAGAATACCGGTACATGTCGATATATAAAACTGATAAAGGTTTTCAAATTACATCACCATTAATTAAACATGCTATTTCTGATGGTAAAGTCTTTCCTGAATCAAAATTAAATTTTGCTGTTGTGTTTATATAATTAGAAAATCATGAAACTTCGTGTCAGTTTACGTTTGAACCTGCTCAAACTCGTAACCCTTTCCCCAATAGAAGCGCCTTTTAGCGGCTATGATTTATTCATCCGCTGAAGAAAATAGTTCCAATTTAATCAGTAATGAATATGTATTTTAGGGAATATTTTTCTATATTATAGTACATGATAGCTTAAAGTAGGTTGAAAGTAAAGCAGAATGCGCCTTAGGGCGCATTCTGCTTTACTTTCAACCTGCTTTAAGTAGTCACTTATCTTAAGTACTAGAAATAGGCTATGGGGTAAAGGGTTAAGTCATTCATTTGATAAACAATTAGTTTAACATATCTAATCAAGTATCATATGGTACAAAGTAAGGGTTAAATAACAATGGTAACATAAATGAGAAACAAATTACACCTTTATAATACGAGAATTGCACGAAAACCTGTACAGTGGAGAATCTGTTATTCTTTCCCGTTTAAACGCAAACGTACGCAAACGCGAAGCGCTAAAACGTAGAAAAGTACAACTTTTGGACAATTCTGATAATTCATGTTTATCTTGGTGGCAAACAGTTTGGAGCCTGATCAGACGCCGGGTTACCCGGCGTCTGATCTGGCTCCAAACTGTTTGTATGGGAAATTATATTTTTGGCGTAAATGCGTTTATTGGGAAAGAATAACACATTCTCCACTGTAGTAACAGTGTTATTTATCTAGTTTTTCTTATTACAGACATGCGTGCAACAAATGATATACGAAACTATTGGCGAGGAATCAGACCATTTCATTGTTTAATGGATTCATCAGACTCATCGAAAATGCAAGTGTATGTTAAAGGTTTGCTCGTTTTTAACATTTCATGATGAAGTTACTAGTCTGCTTCATCAAGTTTTGTCGTTTATGCGTGCTTATCAGGTGTCGGCGGCCATATAAATGTGCGATTTGTCCAAAGACCCACATACTATTAAATTTAAACAGAAGCGTCTGCAATGTTGTTAAATATTTGACGATACTAATTTGCGAATCATGATCGAAACATTGACCCATTATTTGCATTAGCTTTGTGTAATAAGATAAGATTTTCTAATTACGTTATAAAAAATCGGTAACAGGTAAATCTTTATCCAGCTACATTTTAAAAATCTCCCAGTTTGTATTTAACCCCATTCACCATCATAACGTCGTAGATTTCAAAGGAATGTCGTCTATTGTATGCCTCAAATTTATATAGGTATTTTGACTTAAGAAATATTAAAATGAGTGCCAAACAGTTTGAAAGTTGATTAGTCATCCCGTTACGCGGCATATTTTATGGGTCCAATAAATATTGTACTTGGGGTGAAGTAGTAAATGGGTTGAATTGCAGGCAGCACATACCTGGATTAATGTACTTAGCAGCTAACTATAGTCCATGCTCAGTACTCGCTGGCATTAATATGACCCTTCAATTATATTTTACTCTTGTGATTGAACGCATAAGCATAATGTCAAATTTCTCAAAACATAATATAAGATTTAACATAACAATTTGCAAAAAAGGATGTCAGATACTTAATGACTCGGATTATAATATGATTTACAACCAGTTGACACTTTTGTTAAATGGTTTCCAGTGTACATTTCTAAAGCCTAAATTTGATAGTAAGAATCATAAAAACAGCATTTTGTTATTTTTAAAACAAAGGGACATTGTTCATTTTCGTAATCGAATGATAGCGTGTGCAACTATATCACTGCATAGTTAATTTATAGAAGCCCTGTCCCCATAACTTTACGTTTATGTATCAAAGACAATTTGTTGCACAAAAAAGCCGAAAGGATACTTAAATATGCGGTTATTTCTGTTTTATTTACAATCAGCTTTAGGTTTTCATATTCCAGGATGCGAAAATGGTTTCCAATGACTCTTTGTCTGATATGGTAGGATCATTAAACGACCCTTCAATGATGAATATGTTAATGTGTCTCCGTGCGTTTCTACTCGTAATAGGAATGGGTATATGTAAAATACTTATGCCATTTTACTTTTAACTTTGTTCCGATGTATGTTTTGTCTGCCTCAAAATTTCGTTCTTCATAGTCAATTGAAGGTTTTTGCCCTGGATTCGGAAAATAATACGGTAATACTTTTAACCCTCGAGCGCCTTCCCTAAAACAAATATTTGCTAATAGTTTGAATGAATCCTGATCAGACTAGCATGACTGATTCAAGACGATGGTTCCATAGCAGTAAAGGGGGGAAATTGACCCATAAAACTTTGAATAAACAGTTTCAGTCTCGAACAAGGTCTAGTCTGTTTTGACGATGTAATGTTTTTTTATGCAATACATATTTTCACAAATTCAACAGTGCAGTCCTTGAAAAGATTACTTATTCTAGCGCCTATTTGGCTTACATGATAAATATACTCGTCACAGGTACACTATCTATATGTAGTTCGTGTTAACGCCTTTATATTTTGTCTTCTTTGCTACAGAATTCGTTTTTAACTCTGGACCTTGACTGGTTGTAATCCTAGCGTTAGTAAGTTTTTATGAAATACAGGGAAACCCCAATACAGTGTATCTGTGTTTGTATTGTACACCATTGAGAAGTAGTAAAGGTCAATCTGTCATCTGTAGTTAACATTGGTGCTTTTTGCCTCTATGAAGAAAAATAAAAACAGGCTCCCTTTTAGTCTGAAACGCATGGTTTGCTTAATGTAGAACGACTTTAGTACAAATAATTCCCTTAGTATTTACTGTACAACTTTGACCCGCGTTACGCAGTCATTAACCGTTAAAGATTCTAAAATATTCGCCGTGAATGTTAGCTAAAACAAGCCCTTAGCTTGTTTAATTTTGTCCAAACACATACTAATTGTAAAATTAACCCATTTGTGCCCACAGTCCCATATATGGGACATATGCAAATAGTGTAGACTCTGATCAGCGATTGGCGAACAGTTTGAAAACTTGCATTTTGATATATGTTACTTTTGTTTGCACTTTACAGATTGATAAAAAAACAACAAAAAACAGTTATGTATAATGTCGTAAGACCGGTTTGCCGAGTATATTAAAAGAGCACATTTTCAATATCCCATGTGGCTATGATAAAACAACTAATATTGCTATATGAACAACGCATGCAACATTATTTCGTGATGTCTAAGGTTCAATATCTCTCGCGTGCTCATTATTCAAAAAGGACAAGCTGTAAAAAGACTGGCGTTAATCCTCGTGTGTCGTATTAAGTCAGGCAGCACACATAACCATGTATTGGTTTTAAAGATATTTCCCACTTGAGAGTTGAGATGAAAATAAAATATTTGTGTTTAGTATTTAAAATTTCATGTCGGAATGAAAAAAGAAGGTTTGTTTTTTGTTTTTTTACCATACAAGGTAAGTACACAGTAAATTATTACAATAATGTCCACTAAAGTGTGTTTGTTATTAGATGTGTAAGACAGGTGATAGCTTAACCCCTTCACTGCCGTGACGTCATCAATTTTAAACAAATGTCGTCTGCTTTTATTTCTTAAATTTCAATTTTTTTTATTTTGACTAAAGAAATATTTAAATGAGTGTCAAACAGTTTGGATCCTGATCAGACGCGGCATCACGCGGCGTCTGATCAGGATCCCAACTGTTTGCAAAAAACTGTTGTGCTCGGGGTAAGGCAGTGAAGGAGTTAAAGCAAGCTGAGATGAAACAGAAAAATCCCTCGGGAACTTTCTGTTTTACCGTCATTTGTGTATTTTTAACACTCAATTAGCATTATCGTTAGTGGTCTTAATAAAAAGGTTTTTACTATATTACGAGGTACACCTGAAGGTTTCGAAGTGCGATCTCTAAGACCGTTAAAGTGTCATTGTATTGCTTTACCAATTTATCTCGCGACCTACATGTAAGTCTTACAAACAATTTCAAACAAAATGTTAGAACAACTATATACTTGCAGATAGCTTAATATACTCATACACATTTTGGATACGCGGTGTCTGATCAAGATGTCATCTGTTGTACCCTCGTATTTATCGATATTTATGCAGTAACGACTTCACTAACAGACGGTATTTAACTTCAAAATGGAGAAATCAGACAGTTACCTTTGGTGGTGTAGGAATTATAAAAACAAGTTTAACATTTTGCTTTATCATGACATAAAACCACGTGTAACACAGTCGTTTACATAGTATCGTCTACTTAAATGTGTCGTTCCTTTTTATTTATAACATGTGGAATTTAAAACGTTTTGTACTGAAAGAAGAATAATATGAGTGTAAAACAGTTTGTTTCCTGATTTCTGATCCGGATTCTATTACATGTAGGATGCAAATGTTAGTATTGTAGAGCCTGGTAGCACATATTTTAAGATTTCGTAATACATGTACACACTTCATGTAATAAAGCATACACTTTAAGAGAATATAGCATACGACATTTGCTTAAAACTGATTGCATCTTGGCAGTGAATGGGTTAAAAACAATACACTATTCAACATTCATCTTACTTTTACGAGTACATCGAATCTCATTGAATAAAGATACATGATTTACATAATGAGTCTGTCCTATCAATGTTCGCCTTTCTAACACGTTTCTGAGATTTTCAAAGCCATTCAAGTGAGTCTAGAAGTTCTAAAATACCAGTCCTTTCGATGTTTTACATCTTAAACTGAATTGAGAGATCTCATTAACGCTTTGCCAAACCCAGCAAAGCACTTGGAAATATTCGAGTTAACTCCAGCTAACACTAACACTACCCAATTCCGAGTACTATGTTTGTACAATGTTTGTTTGGATCCTGTATCGAGGCTACATATATGTTAAGGATCCATACTGTTTGACACTCAATATTATGTTTCTTAAGTAAAAGTACCTTACATTCAAATTTAAGAAATGAAAGCAGACCACAATTACTTAAAGCTGATGACGGCAGTGAAAGCATAGTGTTAAGTACTTTCCGGATCCGCTACCGTGATATTTTCAAATAATCTAGTTGTTCATATGTCAAAGTGTGCATAGTAAAAGACGTCATAATTTCCATTTTAAAGGAAACAACCCTCATAGGTATTGAAAAGGACTTTAAAATGTGATAGCCCTAAAACTAAGAAATTAACGAAATATGTTTTCTGAGTGCCAAACAGGTTCAATGAGATTTGTAAACTGTTATTCAATATAACGGTGATTTATGATCTTGTTTAACTATTTGTTTATATATCCTTGTTCAACATTGCTAAATTGTGCAATTTGTCTCGATGGATTTAAAATGTCATCGCTAATCCCTTCAACACCGAATTTTACTGTCGTTTCCCGCCTTCCACAGACAAAACTATCGTCTGGTAAAATTGTCTTCTGCAAATTTATGTAAAATGTCACTGAGTTGTATAAGTCTGACTGCAGTTTAGGGGTGTCTAATTTTAAATTTAATTGTTTCCAAAGATGCTTTTGTGCATATGGCGGTGAAATTGTTAAATATATTTACACAATTTTGAATTATATTTTTGCCCATCGTATCACAAGCATTTAATCTTCGTCTATCGTTACAGTGGAGAATCTGTTATTCTTTCCCGTTTAAACGCAAACGTACGCAAACGCAAAGCGCTAAAACGTAGAAAAGAACAACTTTTGGACAATTCTGATATTTCATGTTTATCTTGGTGGCAAACAGTGTGGAGCCTGATCAGACGCCGGGTTACCCGGCGTCTGATCTGGCTCCAAACTGTTTGTAAAAGAAATAATAGTTTTAGCGTTATCGCGTTTATCGGGTTAGAATAACAGATTCTCCACTATATATTGTATGTTTTCTTTTATCGTCTTCTAACTGTATCAAGTTAATTTTATGTATGATTCAATTAAAGAACGTAACTCAGGCGGGTTGGAGTCTGATCATTGGTCGATATAATCTTTGTCTGGTATGGATCCAAAATGTTTTAAATCTCAGTACATGTATAGTCATAATGGACTAGACCAAGAGTAACCCTTTCAGCACCGAAGTCGCATAAACTCGACTTTCCAAAACGTTTGGATCCTGAACAAACGGCGCGCAACGCGGTGTCTGATCAGGATCAAAACTGTCTGACACTCGTATCAATCATTCTTAAGCCATACTGCATTGACTCTTACTTTGAAACGACAATATTGTAGAAGACGACACTAAAGCGGTGAAGGAAAATAAATATCACCATTAATTTGGCACCGAACGCGTAAAGCTGTACATCTGTGTTTCCGGTTAAATATGTGAAGACGATCTTTAAATGTCTGAAACAGACTAACGTATATTAGTCATAACATATTAGATAAATACCATGCACATAAACTACCTAATTGTTCAACAAAAACTTCCTTTTTCATTCCGACATATTGCTGCAATGCACAAAGCAAAAATGAAGTCTTAAATACTGAACTCAAGCTATAGTAGAAAAGGTTCAACGAACCATTTTACCGTATCTCAAAAATATTCTATATCATCTCAGCTCTCAAGTGGGAAATATTTTAAAACCAATACATGGTTATGTGAGCTGCCTGATCTAATGCGACACAAGAGTATCATTGAAAATCTCTTTACAACTTGTCCTTTCGGAATAATGAGCACGCGGAAGATATTGAACCTTAGACATCACGAAATAATATTGCATGAGTTGTTCATATAGCAATATTAGTTGTTTTACCATAGCCCAATGGGAGATAGAAAATGACTGCTTTTAATATACTCGGCAAAACAGTCTTTCGACATTATATACCAAACTGGTTTTGTTGTGATTTTTTTCAAGCTGTAAAGGGCAAACAAGAGTCACATATATCAAAATGCAAGTTCTCAACAATTGTATCACATTAGTTTAATCCTTTCACTATCAATAACGACAAAAGGCGCGTTGGCAACCAGTTTAAATCCTGATCAGAAACTTATAACGCGGCGTCTGATCAGGATCCATACTGTTTGACATTCGTTTTGAAATGTTTGTCAGTCATACTGCCTTAAATATAACTTTGAAACGATTCTTCAGACATTAATATTGAATCAGATTGCACTATGGTGGTGAATGGGTAAAAATCTCATAACACATTTGATCACGAAAGGGTTAAACGTTGAAATTACATACGGATTTGCGCTGAAACGTCTCAAGAATCTAGTACTCATGTATCAAAGTTTCCAATTGCTAGATAACTCGAAACATAACTGAAATAATTATCAACTCAATATAATCATGGGAAGGGATAAGCGGCCCGCCGTCTGCAGGACTCCAGTCTACTTGCAAATATCGATATAAGTGATTGTATCGACGATAGCGATTCATTAATGCCGTCTGTGATAATGATCCATAGAAAAATGTGCAGTATATGCAAATTGAAACCGATAAGTATATATGGTCATTTGAATAAAGTGTGCCACATGGGCGAACTAGCAATATTCTACAACATTCGACTCGTTGACATCATAGTTTATAGGGCATTTTTTATACAATTATTATAACTACTGGAAATTTGGTCTCAGTCGACAGGTGATGACTTGAACTTTTCAAAGCTATATATTTCTGGTATGGTTTATACATAACGTAAGAACATATATATATGTCCATATTCTGACAAATAAATGCTTAAAGCATGCTGTAAAGCAGAGAGCTGTTAACAAAACTTTCTGGTTTATTTTATGCATGCTTTAAATAACCACGGTGACTTTTATTCAATATCTTAAATCAGCCATGTGCCACCATGTATAACATGTTGTTCATGAAGATATGACTACTAAAAACTATAAACAGCATGCTGTTTAGTGCTTACTCAACAGTGAACAATGACGATATAAGATGAACCAGATTAACAAAGCAAAGAATTCAGGATGAATTTACATGTATGTTATCATAAAATCATCATTCAGCTGGCCTCAAGATAAAAGAAAGGAACAGCTATCCCAATACATCTATTACATAATTTGATGGATATTTGTTGCTGGATATTAACCCATTACCATATCAATATGCCTATTTATCCCTCTTATTTTTTGTCCACAGAAGATAATATGTCCACCTTATAGTCATGAATATATGCACTACAAAGAGCCCAAGAACAGTTTGTAGTAAAGCAGAATGTACCATCAGGCACTTTCTTCTTTACTTTCAGCATGTTTTAAACAAAACATATAGAAAAAGGCTATAGGGTAACGGGTTAAACAAACACTGTCGGAAAGATTACTTTATTGTCATCCATAGATATGCATTGATATCTAGAACAACAAACACATTTCATAAATATAAACTATATCAATAGCTATATGTCAAAGGAATCAACTGTAATTAATAATTGTAAACTCGCATGTATTTTCTACATTTTTAAAAGTTATATTAATCGTTTGAGAGCGTTTGATAAGAGCAAACGATGCATGTTAATTTCAATTTTTATAATTACAGTACTCCCTCTCTATAACGGTCCTTTGAACAACAGTTCCCTGCTTACAACGATCATTGCCGCTGTTCCCTAAACAAAATAATTATGGCAAACATTTCAAAGCTGCAATATTGTCTGCTGTTTTTCTCTTAGTAACATATTAGACATTTTGACAGGGAAAGATATTATAACGAGTAGAAAACGCGACGTCTGATCTGGATTTAAGCACTTTGTAATTGTAAGTCATTTCTCTCACTATAACCACTCCCTCCGAAAACGCATATAATATGTGTCTCCGGTTGGTTGTCGCTGTAGAGAGGGGACACTGTATTTTGAAGACGTCTAAGTCAAGTATGCCCGTATTTCAATGTTGAAATGCGTTTCGATTTAAGTGTTTTCCGTAATCAAAGTTCGACTGTAGTATAGTAAGAGCATATTAGTATTTGGCTTGGAGTATTCTGTGGGGTATTGAAAGTCCAGGAAACGTTATACGTGGATTTATAATGTAAATCAATGCATTTGTTTGTGAGATGCTGTTATGCATCACGTGTATGACTTGCCATTGATACATTTCGCTCGTAAACAATTATTTAGTAGCAATCGTGATTATTAACGAATTGAAATGTCTTCTGTTTTAATCTGCATCTCGGTAGATTTTGTATTTGAATGAGGGGTAATTATTGCGTTTCTTATCTTATATTATGCATTACCAAGCACTATCAATTAACAGCCAGTTAATACATGTTTGCCTATACGATGTATAAGTACAATATATAATTGTATTTGATTGTTTGTCCTATCATATCAGGAAGATGCTGAGCATTCTGTACCGTCGACCTTCGATATCTAGAAGTCGGTTTTGTCGAACATACCCGTATTTCAAAGTTAAAACGCGGCTAGGCCACGTTTTAACTTTGAAATATGGGTATGTTCGACTTAACTGAGCATGAAATAATGCAATTCATATGTTGAAATATTGGATAGTCCGAGTTAAACGAGTTCGAGATATCGAAGTTCGACTGTATATTGTTTGTCGGTCTGAAACATCAAGACTGACTTTAATCACCTATAAAGAACATTGTACAGAATATTAACATGGCTTAATTGTGATTAAGTCTGTATTTGCATTGCATAATTCATTACACTAATCCTAATTAATGTCCATGTCGAGAACGATATGCAGTACAAGTGCAGCGTGTTGATTCCAATTTTTTCATGTTAACCCTTAGCCTGCCACTCACGACTATAGCTCCATATGCAAACAGCTTGGATCCGGATGAGACGCCGAGTAACTCGGCGTCTCATCCGGATCCAAGCTGTTTAACACTCGGACAACATTTTCAGCAATTTTGGGCAACTTTGAAGCAATTTGAAACTTGAAGCAGACGAGAAATATAGCAGACGACAATTTATTTGGCGGGCTAAGGGTTAATCCATATCCTGCTGTAAAATCATCTTCCTACAAATGTTCGTCTGAATATTGGTAAATTGTTAATTATAAATTTTCAAACAATGTAAGAATCATAAAGACGAGTGTCAAACAATTTCGATCCAAATCAGACGCCGAAAACTGGTTATAAATACCAATAAAGCCGCGATCGGCAAGCACAAGGTTGATATCCTGCAAATGAAGTCTAATGAAGTTTTAGTGCATGTTTGTTCTAATCAGCAACCCACGGCTAGATTAGAGCCAAATATCCCTTTCCAGCCAAATGATACCTTACGTACAAATTGCAAACAGTTTGGATTCTGATTGGACTAATCCTTGTCATTTTTACAGATCTACTTCATTTGGTTTGGGTTATCCAATTAACCCCTTCCCCCATAGAAGCGCATTTATCGCATTTTATTCAATTTCCACTGAAGAAAATCATTCAAATTGATACAGTCATGAACATGTACTATCAAAAATGTTTTCTATATGCTAGTGGATGGTAGATTAAAGCATGCTGAAATTAAAGCAGAATGCGCCTGCATGCGCATTCTGTTTTACTTTCAACCTGTATTTAAGAGGTCACATGTCATCAAAACTAGAAACAGGCTATGAGGTAATTGATTAAAAAATTCAAATTATAACAGAGAACAAATCTGAATGAAAAATACAACATCAACAAATTATTTCCCAATAAGAGCGTTTGTGATAAAAAAAATATTGCAATAAAAAATAGTTTGAAGCCACGATTATCACATTGAACACCAGCGACGAGTATATTCGTCATGAACAAATCATATACCGTTCAAGAGTACACTTGTCCTATGCAAACAGTGTATACCCTGATCAGAGGGCTCCTTAAGGAGCCCTCTGATTAGGGTATACGGTGTTTGTCATTTTGTAAAATATCATTAATAACCACTCTTATTATTAAAAGATAGAAAAAATTAATTATAAACTGGAATTGCCCCTTTAGAGTTTCAGAGGTGAATGAGTTAAAGGGAAAGAATGGCGTCATCTTAACTGTATTCGTATTTTGTGATCACGTATATATGATAAGGTTTCCTCAAAGTTTAGTTTCAGTGTGATGTATATTGCGGTGGTTCAATAAATATAATAAATTGTTAATATAATAAGTTGAAATGCAAGTAGGGCAGTAAAGTCTGTTGTTTCATTTATGATCACAATTTTAATTTCCCATAGGAATTGCAGATTATAAAGCGTTAATGTTTCGTGGAATAAGTATGTGTGATAGTCTGAAAGCACAAATATGTTTTATGTACGAGGTATTCCCAGAAGACGACACAGACAAGACAAAAGCAGCACAAACAGTTACAATATATATGTTTGATATTTTTATAAATGGTCTTTTAAACCTTCCATCCCAATAAAAACAATACTTCAAAACTAGAAACAGTCTATGAGGTTATAGGTAACACCCTTGCACCAACAAAAAACTGTTTTGTTAATGCTCTTTAAGCATTCATTTCAAAGTTAGATTTCAGGTACATGTATAATGACACGGAGTAACGTTGATGCGACAATCAATTTGTCTGAAACCTGATCAGACGCCGTTTCACGAACAGTCTAATTCTGATTCAAACTGTGTGCAATGTCGACTTAAGTCACCCATGGCGAAGAAATAATTAATACCTATCCTATTTAGATCTACCAGATTTCGTATGTAAAAATGGTATACCTTTTTATCCAATAATGCAGATACAAATAGCTCCCTTTGAGCTCAAAAACAAATCTTGTCTTTTGAATCCAGTAAACTCCTCTGGGAAATCAGAGTTCATTTATAGTCGAGAATAGGTTATTATTTCCCAATGAACGCGCTAAAACAAATATTTCCTTTGCATAAGTCTGTAGCCAGATTGGACGCCTAGTAATCAAGCGTCTGATCAGGTTCCAAACTGTTTGCCACTCAGTTTAAGAGTTATTGTCAGAATTGTCAAATTACGTAATTTATTGTATTTTATTGCAATGAGCTTGGGTTTCGTTTGCGTATACACAGGAAATAATACCATACTTAAGCTTTCTATGTAGTCGTCGTATGCGCGCTTTTCATAAGGAACAATGCTCTTTTTAAAACAACTAATCAATATTTATTAAACAGTTTTAATACGATTAAGACGCCGAGTTGCTCGAAGTCTCATCTGAACCTTAACTGTTTTCAAGAGATACCCAAACTTTCTCTATTCCTTATAGAGAGATAAAGATATCTTAGTTTGAAAACAAATATCTCGTGTATCATTAACCTTCATCATTCTGAATTGTCGTCTGCAGAAATTTATTTTAATCAAACTTGAAAAAGGAGTATCATTAGTGGCAAACAGTTTGGATCCTTATCAGACACCCCATTACGCGGCGTCTAATCTGGAACAAATATGTTTAGGTCTACAAATGTTAGCCAAGTTAAACTGCTTTTGTACTTGATGCAACCGTTTTACTTGTTAAAATGTTGTTAATGTTATGTGCTCCTAACTCGTACGCTATATAGTGACACTTTTGATTAGGATCCAAACTATTTGCTTTTGTACGTGACATTAGACAGCATTTGCAAAACATTATATAGATGACATTTTCAAACATTTTTAACAAACCTTACAACATGAAGAAGTGCGCACTCGGAATGGAAGGTAATATCAAGATGACTTTCAGACAGAGCATACTATACAAGATACACCTTTTAAATCAACCCTAGTTTAGCTGTATATTTTGTTTGTTTACACTAAAATTGTTTTAAATCACATTCTGTGTTGGAAAGTTATAAGTTCTATATCGAGTCTGAAAACAAAACAAAACTAAACGACACACGACGACGTACACATGGCAATCACTGTAGCTCACCGGGGCAATTCATGCCAGGTCAAAAAGCCGTAAAAACCTGAACGCCAACGGGCCTTTGATTTTAATTTGATTTCTTTTAAAAAAAATCTTGATAGAAACAAGTAAATTCTGCTCAACTGTAGTTGACCTGACTTGCAAAATCCAACAACACAATTGGACTTTTTTGTGTTGACGTTACATAGAATGTCATTGCTCAAGGGTGACCGGCGGTCATACATTTGATCCTTGATGCTGAGGGTCTATTCTACCAAAAATCACAAATACATTTTCTAAACAACTCCAAGCAAGGTAAATCTAACATATCCTTGTCTGCAGCCGGACTAGTCCGTGTTATCGCCTCCTGGTATCGCCTTTTGGCGCCTTCAGTGTTTCCACACAGAAATACCTTTTATGTTTCTACCATATCCTGATACACAGTGGAGAAGACGTTATACTTTCCCGTTTAAACGCAAACGAAAGGCAATTGCATTGTAATAAAATATAGAAAATAACAATTTATTGACAGTTCTAACTATTTGTTTCAATTTGAGCGGCAAACAGTTTGGAGTCTGATCAGACGCTGTGTTACCCGGCGTCTGATCTATCTCCACACTGTTTGCGATTGGAAAATATAGTTTAGCATCAAATTAAAGGACAGTACTGCTTTACTTTTGGTCTGCATCACGCAAACGCAGATCTTTACTCCTTCGCTGCCATGGCGTCACCAATTTTAAACAAGTGTCGCCTGCTTATATTTTATCAAAATTCAAAGCTTAGGTATTTCGACTTAACCAGTTCAGTCTCAGTGATACCTTAAAGGGCGTTTGCAAACAGTTTGGTCCTGATCAGACGCCACGTATCGCAGTGTTCGCAGGGGGTAAGTTTCGTACGCGTCGTGAGCGGCAAAGAGATGTTGTTTATTCCTTATATTTATATTTTCTGTCTTGTCCATTTAATGTGTAGTTTGACCAGATTTGTTTTCATGTATATGAAAATATCATATACCGGCCAAATAGGTTTTATAGATGTTACATCGATATAATAGCCATTCCAGTTTCTAAATATGGTGTGAAAAGTAGTCCTAACTTTATGTACTGTATTTGCATTATACATTAAGGGTTTCACCCAGTAAATGTTCTCGCTGTGCATAAGAACGCTCGTAAGAAACTAAAACAAAAAAATTCAATCTGAATGTCCATTATCAAAGCATATTTTAAACAATTTGGTGGCGCTTGTTTGTATTCTAGTTTGTATACATGCTTCACACATAGTAACGCGAAAAGCAACGCTGAAATGCGACTACACAGCGTGTACATACACCGCTATCTGAGGCATATGTTAATTAGAACACGTTCGGTCGATACACATAGGATAGTTTAAATATGTCAGAACGAAACATTACGTTCCCAATTTAGAAAGTGTGAATGCATTATTTTGCTATATGTTCCAGCGACTTTCCTTTGTAATTCTGGTGAACAATTTCAAACCGTAGCTAGAAGACAACTTGTCTAATCTATACATAGACCACCACTCACTCGGATTTTCAGAGGGAGAGAAAGTGTACAGTTTTAATGACGGAACGTAATATGACAATCTCTCCTAAAAACAGGATTTTTTTTATCGCAACTTGATTTTAATTGAACTGTCTCCGACTTTAAATAGGGGTTCCGAGATACCCAAACGGATAATCTAAAAGTAGATTCTAACTTGGTCGGTATCTCTCCGCCATATGGAAGATTTTTAAAACTAGTTAGAACCAGGTCTGAAGTGAGGGTTCACTGAAAATTGAACCTCACTTTTCCTCAAAGTTATACAGAGCGAATGTGAATATTATTTTGATTACAGACGGTTATTTGAGATAGGCTACTTACATGATGTGAATTACATGTACCTTCGTGAAGACCTGTGTGTGTGTTTCACCGTTATCCTACTGTAATATCGTCTGCTTTGAATTTGATCTGATAAATGTGTATGGTTAATGTTGATATTTGTTAAATAAAAATAACTTAAAGACATCTGTCCAAACGTTTAGATCCAGAATAGTCGCCGCGTGACGCGGTGTCTTATCTTGATACAAACGGTTTGTAGATATGAGTCAAGTCGCGACCTGCAGAAAAAGGGTGAACATATCAAAATACATCAACTACTTACCAAGTATCATGTTAACACGTTTGTTGGACGATTTTATTTAGTTTAGCAAGACGGGTTTCTACATTACTCAAACTGTTTAGCTCTTGTTACTGTTGTTCGTTCTCTGATGTCTCTTTATATCAGTGTTAAAATGGAAAGGGCTTTTAAGCATAAGCGGATGTGGCTTTGAGCATTTACGTTCATGAATATTATATTACTACACCCTTTTTGAAGTAAAGGTCAACTTTCTTTTCACAGTGAGAACAAAACTGAGTTATATTCCAGCATTTGTTAAAATGTAAAATACGGTATTGACCAAAACTTAAAACGATGCTATTATTGCGGCTAGGTGAAGAAATTCCCATGCTTAACAAGCCATTCACCGATCCACCATTGGCACATTGGTGACAGGTGAATGTCTTAACCCATTAACCCATAAATTTATACGCCTTTTCATGCAGGAAATAATTCCAATTTATACAGTTTAGAATATTTAACATTAGAAATAATTTCTTTTTTCTAGACAATGACATGTGTAGTGCAAATCTTAAATTAACTTTTATCTGAGTGGCAGTGTGTAGCCAGATCAACCACAGGGTTACCTAGCGTCTGATCTTGCTCCGACAGTTTTTTGTTGACGTAATATAATTGTTTGAACATAAATGCGTGTATTGTAGTAGCGTCTACTTCATTGTGTAAAACGGTCATGTTAGCCGTATTCAGTGAACATGTACAGTGGAGAATGTGTTATTCTTTCCCAATAAACGCGTTTACGCTAAAACTATTATTTACAGTGCAAACAGTTTGGAGCCAGATCAGACGCCGGGTAACCCGGCGTCTGATCAGGCTCCAAACTGTTTGCCACCAAGATAAACATGAAATATCAGAATTGTCCATAAGTTGTTCTTTTCTACGTTTTAGCGCTTTGCGTTTGCGTACGTTTGCGTTTAAACGGGAAAGAATAACAGATGATCCACTGTATGTGTCAAACAAACAAGTATGTTTTGGCATTTGACGTTGGTCTGATATACCTGTTTGATGTTTGTTGATTCATCATTATCTAACCGATTGAAACAGTTAGTTAGAATTGTTTTCTAAACCAAGATGTATGCACTTTGTTTGAAACATAAACGCATGTATTGGGAAAGAAAATAGTTCCCATCACCGTAAGAGCCGTCTGAACACTTTTCTTTAACTTTAAGTGACCACATGATTTATCCATCTTTAGAGACGCTGTATTCAGGCTTGACTGCGCATGCTGTCTGGTATGATAGACACGACCTGACATTGCAAAAGCGTGAGTGTTCTTTGTCCTAGAAGATCAATTAATGTGATAAGCAGATTAAATGATATCATTGCTATTAGGAAAAGATTATATAACGTAGTGCAAGGATGCACACAGTTTTATCGACAAATTCCGTTTCGAATTAAATCTGGTTTATCTTTACTATCAAAGGTTGAATTTCTGTAAACAAACAGGTTTGAGAATTGTGAATGGTAGAATGTTTGAAGATGAAAATGTTGGAAAGTTTACATGTGTTAAACACGCAGGCAATAGTGTAGTAGATCTTGTAATGTGTCGCACATCTCTCTTTGATCATTTTAAAAGTTTTTCTATTGAGGATCCAAATTTGCTATCTGATCATTGCGTGGTAGAGTTTTCACTTAGCAAACTTCCCACACAAAGTGGTTATGACGATCAAAGGGAGACAACCTTTACACAAACAGCAAATTACAAATACAAGTGGGATAATTCTAAGCTTAATTCTTATAAAGAAAAATTAGAAAATCAAGACCTTCGAGATATGCTTAATACATTATCGAATAAACTAGATACGATTGACAATAATGAGGACCTAGATAGGAATCTAAAGGAGTTTTACGATTTACTAGGCGATGTTTTTTTAAAAAACACACATGTATAAATACTGATATACACGGGAATAATTCACCGAAAAAGAACGAGCCATGGTTCAACCAATGCTGTAAAGAGAACCGTAATGTATTTTATGAAAAATTAAATGATTACAGGTTAAATCAAACGGAAGAGACTCGCATCTTGATGACGTCAGCAAGAGCAGATTATAAAAATATGATACGTAGTAAAAAAGTAGAATATGATAAAAATCAGACGAGAAAATTAGAAGCAATGAGGTTTAAAAACGCAACAGAATACTGGAAAATGTTGAAAGGCGTAACATCAGAAAGAAAATCGAAACACTTAACAACAAAAGATTTCTCGGAGTATTTTAAAGCAGTTAATGATCCAAATTCTGTATTCTTTCAGCCTGATGAAGATATTTTAGCTTTTAATGAAAAATATTTAAACGGAGAACTTCAAGAAATGTTTTCTGAACTCAACGTTAATATAACCAGAGAAGAAATATTTAAAGCTTGTAAAGACGTGAAATCGGGCAAGTCCGGTGGACCTGACCTGGCATTAATCCCATTTATAGATAAACTATTTAATACTGTTTTAAGCACATGTTATTTCCCAAGTAGCTGGTCAGAAGGACACATTGTACCTATCTTTAAAAAGGGCGATATTAACGACGCTGGTAATTATAGGGGGATAACTCTTTTAAGTGCATTAGGCAAACTTTTCACCAGAGTGATTAACACTAGGCTGATCGAATGGGCAGAACAATATCACGTTAATGTAGAGGCCGAAGCAGGGTTTAGGAAAAATATGAGTACTATTGATAATGTGTTTATTTTATAGGGCTTAATCTCTCATACGTTGAATGATAATAAAACGTTATTTGTTGCTTTTATAGACTTTAAAAAAGCTTTTGACTATATTGTGCGAGATGTATTGTGGTTTAAACTTATTAAATACGGAGTTAGAGGTAAAATTCTTAATGTAATAAAGTCTATGTATAGTAACCTTAGATCTATGGTTAAATATGACAATAATTTAAGTGATGGCTTCTCCTTTACACTGGGGGTAGCTCAGGGTGAGTGTTTATCGCCATTTTTATTTGCCATGTGCTTAAATGATCTGGAAGAGACCTTTATTTTAAAGGGCTATGAAGGAATAGATATAGGTGCAATTAAGCTTTGTTTGCTGCTATATGCAGATGATATAGTTTTATTTTCGAGCACTGAAAGTGGATTGCAAGAAGGTTTAGATGTTTTGTATGATTACTGCCAGCGATGGAGGCTTGTAGTAAATGTTGATAAAACAAAAGTAATGATTTTTAAAAAGGGTGGAAGAAAACGAAAAGGTACTAGATTTACTTACAATAATCTTGAAATTGAAATTGTGCATAAGTTTACCTATTTAGGTGTAGTATTTACTTATGGGGGTTCGTTTTCTGAAACACATTCTGCATTAGCTGGCCAGGCATTTAAGGCACTTTTTAAACTAAAGACATACCTGTATAATTTCACAAATATTTCAGTTAAACATAATTTGGAGCTGTTTGATAAACTTATATTGCCAGTACTTAACTATGGAAGTGAGGTGTGTGGTTTTACAAAGGCAGATAAACTAGAGAGAGTCCATCTTAAGTTCTGTAAACAACTACTTGGAGTTAGACCTCAAACCATAAATAATTTTATATATGGAGAGTTAGGAAGAACATCGCTAAAACAAAAAATATTAGTGTCGGTTATACGATACTGGCTTAAGATTATTCAGTCTTCTGATTTGAAATATATTAAATATGTATATGATATGATGTTAAAAGATATGCAAAAGCACCCCAATAAGGCTTCTTGGCTGTTCAATGTAAAACAATTATTAGAATCACTAGGTTTTAACAATGTTTGGTTACAACAGGGGGTTGGGAACCCCGAACTTTTCCTCGGGATTTTTATACAAAGAATTAATGATAATTTCATCCAAAACTGGTACCAAGAAATTGAAAATTCACCAAGAGCCGACAGTTATCGTTTGTTTTCAGATTTTGGTTTTAAAGAATATATAGATGTAGTCAATATCAAAAGCTTTAGACAAGAGTTAACTAGATTAAGAGTATCAGCACATTATCTTGAAATAGAAACGGGGGGATGGGATAAACCAAACCCAATACCTAGACAAGCTAGAAAATGCCAATATTGTAATACTCTAGAAGATGAGTATCATTTCTTATTAGAATGTCCATTATACCATGAACTGAGATGCGCTTATATTAGACCATATTATTGGAGACACCATAATCCTCAGAAGTTTGCTGATCTTTTAAAGTTGAGAAATGTTGAAGAAGTTAGAAATATGTCATTGTTTTGTATATAAAAGTTTTCAATTAAGAAGCACTGCACTATACGTGAACCGATAAATGTACATAAATTAACCCCCTTCTTTTACCCCCATTTATCCGTAGGAGAAAAAACACTCAGCGCTGTCTTGTTTTCGAATTGGTAAGGTGAATCTAAATAAATGTAGATTTACAGTACCAAGTCATTAGCAAGACGTAGAAATATAAAATGAATTTATTTATTTCTTTAATAAGTGTTAATTTGAACTCGAAAACTTTTGTATTTGATATATATTAGTAATACAAAAATTAAGTGTATTTACCTCCCTTTAATGGGCATTATATTAATTAGTTATAAAACTCACGCTTAGTGAATATACAGGCATACACCTCTGAGGCTTGCAGCCACTTAAATCATGGTTAAAAGCCAGTTCTTGGGACAGATTGCTGATTGGTGCAGATAGGGATCAATTAAGAGGCTTCCTACTTTGCTCTTTGTCTGCGGTGAGCATCCCCTGTCCCTGTATTATATACATGCCTCTTAAAGAGGGGCAACCTGATAAAGGGGTTGACTACTCTATATGTTTGCTACTTATACTTTGAAAGGTAGTAGCCTAGTCAATATGTATTTCATCATTGTAGATAAAAGTAAAATGTATATTTAACCCTTCCCCCCCTTATACCACAAATAGTAAATTCCAATTCCAATTTTACCCCAGTCCACTTTCCCATTTAGGGTAGTTTCTGCCAACATATAGCAATATGTAAGACAGTGCAGACCTTGACCAGAGGGCTCATTTAGAAGACCTCAGACCTAGGTGTCCACTGTATACATAGGACAAATGTACTCCTCATATATACACTGTCTGTAAATGATGCATTTGTGCGTGACAGGGGTCCAAAGGGTTAAAGTTCCGGTACTTGACCTTACAGATCTCTCAATAAGACTTCGCACTGGAACATGAACTTTGATTTGATACATGTATTTTTATTTTACATGCTAATTTACTTTTGCTTTCTGTCTTTTGTTTCTTATCGGAAAGGCAAAAGACATTGGTAAATTAGCGAAACAAAGAACGGTATTGCTGTCAGCACATGAAAGTGTATTATAAATATGTGAGGTATCGGATGAGTATTCCATGGAATATTCCAGTGTTATACTGGTATATGTAGTAAATATTATACACAGACATGTTTTATTGCTTAAATATATATATTTCTATGTAATTCATAACAGGTAAACGCGCACATGCTTCTACAAGAACTGATGTCTTCGCCTTTTGAGCATTAAATAGATACTTTAACCCATTGGGTGCACAAAAACCGAACACATCTGTTACACAAAGTAGAAAAATAAAAAAAATTGGACAGCGAAAAGAGATTTAGGAAATGGTACGGTCTCTTGTAGAAAAGTTTCACAACACACTTCTTATAAATTTATGTAAAGATAAATCCTTATGTAAATATATCAAAAGCTATGTCTCATTTTCCCCTCGTATACATCGCTAACATACCTTTGTCTTTGACTATGTATTGCATGATTTGTATGCTTGTGTACTGTTGGGCCTCTGGCCTTATGTATGAATAAAATATCTATGTTGGCAAAATGTTACACAGTTCAGCCCATGTTTTCATAGGAAAAACAAACTCTTTACGGATAAGACAGTTTTAAATTACGTTTATTCGCACCAGTAAAGATTGACGAATGATTGTTTTCATTGTCAAATTTATCTTGAGGATTTGCCCTTTTACCGCAACATTGTTTTCTGGTCAATTGTGTTGTTTGCAATATCGTTTCAAAATTAGATTTAGGGCATTATGAATGGCAGCAATTCAAATCGAGTATCAAACAGTTTGGGTCCTAATCAGACGCCGCGTGATTGTGTGTCTGATCAGGATCCAAACTACATGTACTTGCAAAGATGTTTTGGGCGCCATTCAGAGTAAAAGGTTCAATATCCCCCTGAAAACTTCAAATGCAAAGGTCCCGTTCTCATTTAATTTCGTTTTAGTATTGACTATCTAGGGTTGATGTTTATGATATAATGCAAAATGACAAACATGCAGGACCTGATGAATGCTTCTAAGAAACCATTTGACCTGTGTCTACACTGTTTACCTAAGATATGTGTATACCATATTAATGTAAATGACAAGTTTTTTGTCTGTAGGGTTTAAAGTATTGAACGGTCGCACGACAGCAGTCATACAATATAGGCATTTATTTCCAGTCATCATAAATTCTTTGAGTCTGATAGGCTGAAACTGCACACGTGACCACTGTGCACGAGACCGTACACATTGATTTTGCCGGGTAGTACGGGTCACGTGACTAGTTAGATGTTGTTCCCTCGCTCGATTCGCGTAAACAATCTCTCTTTTTCGGTTTATTAAGCAGCTGTTTTCCATGCAATCAAAATAAATCTTAATCAAAAACTGTCTTGAATAGATCATTATGTGTAAATATAATTCAGATATCGATATTTTGCTAGTTTCTTGCTTTGGTTTCCCTGATTACCCAACCCACGTCGTCACCATGATAAACAAATGACGGGACATGAAATGAACAATGTAATGTACAAGGGCACTTGTCACTGGTCTATAATGAAATTGACATTGGATTCAAATTTATTTATATGTTTATCGAAATCAACCAAAACAGGCAGAACTAGATATGCCTAGACACTAACGTACGTGTTCATTTGTACGTTCCTGATTATTTCTGTTCATTTGTTATAACTAATCGTTAGAGTGTTTCATAAAACGTAAATATCCTCCGAGAACTCTCCGTTCAAAATACCTTGGAAATGAACATTTTAAGGATGTTCACATTCCAATGTGATGACGTACCATGTTAGATACAGTCGATCTTCGATAGGGTCTATCTTGATTTCATTTCAGTCGAACATATCCGTAATTCAAAGTTAAAGGGTGGCTTCACCACCTTTTAAACTTGAAATACGGAATATGTTCGACATAATGCGGTTAAGAAATTATTCATTAAATTGTAGGAATGCAGATAAATGCTACTTATGCGAGTTCCTGATATCGTCGAAGTTTAACTGTATAACTATTGTACTAAACCATCGAGTAGCGCGTGAGTTTGAAATGTACTGAACAGATGTCAATTTCAAGTGTCAATTTTAGGGTCAAGACAGTAAAACTTTGTCAGATTATGCATGCTTTCTTTCTTGTATTGGATCTAGACTGGAAATAAATTCGTTACACGGCATTTCGGCAGGGTGTACGGGCTTGTATGACGGTTTTGAATTCCGTATTTCCTTCGCGCTTCGCGCTCAGGAAATACGGAATCCAAAACCGTCATACAAGCCCGTACACCCTGCCGAAATACCGTGTAACTAATAATATCCGTGGCCAATGATGGTTAACCGCTGAATAACAATAACGCAAAAATCACCTGAAATTATTCTGTTACTTTTATACAAAACAGTTTACAGTGTTCCCTCCCTACAACGTCCCTCCCAACAACAACTCCCTCCGTACAACGACCCTTGCCTCAGTTCCCTAAATAAGACAATATATTTAACGTTTTACTGCTGCAACATCGTGTCAAAGTGTCGTCTGTAAGTTATATAATATGGATATTTTGATAGAATATATATATAAACGAGTGACAAACAGCTTGAATCCAGATCAGACGCCGCGTAACGCGACGTCTGATCTGGATTCATGCTGTTTGCAAATCGAAGCCAAGTCTTATTTTCCCTCCCTGTAACGACTCCCTCCGAACAACAAACACAATCTCTGTCCCCCATTAGGAGTCGTTGTAGAGAGGGGGCGCTGTATTTCAAAGTCCAATATTGTCTTTTTAATGTAGCATCATTATACAATTGAAGGAGTTCCACATTATAGCTGAACCAATTTTGAAAGTCGCACTTGTTTGTAAAATTAGACACCATAATGTTGCAAAACGTGACCTATAAGGGTTAGAAACAAAGAGTTAGATTCACAAACTGCGTATTTCCGCCCTGTGAATTTTCAAATCACAATCTCATATAATTGCCATAAACCTATTATTGTCATAAAATATGACCTATTATTTATACAAAAAAGGTGTAATACTACCAAAATATTTTTTTCTATTTATAGAAAAAATGTGATCTTTATCATCTATAATAGCAAAATGGCCATTTTTAGGGCATTTTTTTGTAATATTTTCCTAATATTAAATATGAAGAGCCAAATGCGACACCTAATCCTTTTCAGACAATGATGTCAAAAGTATTGTGAACTGATTCTGATATAGGGCCAATTTTGACCCTTCGTGAACCTTGTTCTTTCCTTACAAAGGCACATTAAAAGCACATATGTACAACTATGTGTCTCCAAATGCGCATATCATTATCATTATATAACAAAAATATATATTTCTAACTAGGTGGTCTCCAACTTATAGATTAGGATCTAAATGGCATTGAAAGACATTTTCAAAACATAAGAAAGTTTCAATGTTGACTTGTGCTCCCAGCAAATTATCAAGTAAAACAGATATCAAGATTACACGAGCCAATTGTCAAAGCAGTACATAAATAATGTTTGTTCAATTGAAAATACAAGGTTTGAATTGAGTTAATTTGTATACTTATTACCTTGTTTTAACCGTTTATTTTAAGACTATTATGTGAATTATTTATCCTCTAATAAGTTATCAAAACTAGAGGCAATCGAGACAAACAAATTGAGTGACGGCTGTGTCAGTGCAGATGTTTATATCCCAGACTGTTACCTTGAGGACCTTTGAAAATGATGGAAGTCTGTTCCGAAAATAGATAAAATGGATAGAGGAATTAGAGGCATACAGTATTCCTTCTCTACAACGACACCACATTAGAGACACATATTTTGTGTGTTGTTCGTGGGAGCCGCGATAGGCAAGGAACATTAAGACTTGGCTTACATTTGCAAACAGTTTGAATCAGACGCCGCGTATCGCGACGTCTGATCTGAATTTAAGCTGGTTGCCAGTCGTTATTATGTTTATGCTATAAAGTGTCCACATATATGTAACTTAAAAACAAAACAGCAGAATACAATTTTAAGCCGACGATATTGCAGCAGTAAAAGCGTTTTAAGCCATTCAATCTAGCCCAAAATAGGGCTTGACCTAGACAAAATTGCAAAAGATTTTATTCTATCATAATATGATCCCCATATACCTGTACTACAACATACTAAAATTTGCATTTCCAAATATTGGGGGAAAGTTCGAAATTCAAGACGGCCGACAAAATGGCCGCTGATTATGTAAATAAACACATATGGATCAGTTATTACCGAAAGTATCATCATTTTCAATCATCTGAGGTACTTTGTGGTATGTGTACTTCATCAGTACTAAATTTCAATGCATATTATACCATTTTTATATGAATTAACACGTTTTTCAGAAGAAAATGCTCCTTATTCGTGGAACAGAATGGACAAAAAGACAAACTTTTATGACATATTCATATTTTATTTGTGTTTTAAGTATATAAATATTTTTGTTCGTGAATTGCATGTCAAATTTCATTTAAATACATTAATACTTGATCATATTTATTATTAACATATTTATAAACAATTACAATTGAAGCTTTAAAGTCTATTTAGTGGGTGGGGTAATTTAACCCCAGAAATAGTGGATTAGACACTTTTATGAAACATACTTATTTTATGTGTTTTTTGTATAAAATATTTTTTCCTGAATAACAAGTCAATTTCATCTAACATGGATACTTGGTTATGGTTAACATCTTTATAAGCAATTACATTTCAATTATGGTGGGTGGGGTAATTTGACCCTAGACATAGTGGTTGATTGAACGGCTGAGTTGGGTTTTACGGCACCAAAACACATAAATTGGTAATATTTAGAATATATACACATAGCTGACATTTAGACACAGATATGCAAATCATCTTAATTGAAAACTATTCACGTTATTGAATTGCATATTAATCTTCCTTTTATACCGCCACCACCTGTTGTTGGGGCTATATAGGAATCCACATCGTTCGTCCGTCTGTCACGTTTTTCCGGGTCATTTGCCCTTTTCTTAAAAAACTATATATGATACAATCTTCAAACTTCGTACACATTATCTGTGTTATAAGCGTACACTCTGTTACAAGTTTCAAAACTCTTGCACACAATTTCCCAGAATTATACCCCTTTTTAATTTGAAATTGTGTCCCCTAATTGGGACATTTTGCTTGGAACATGCCATATTTTAGAAAATTATTTAATGATAATGTCTTCAGGCTTGGTACACATTATCAACGTGATGTTTGAAGACTTTTTTTTAAAAGTATCATAACTCTTGTAAAATGTTTGACAGAATTATTTCCCTTTTAAATTTTGTTCCTTAGTGTGGACATTTTTCTTGGTACACAAATATAATCTTTATAATGTAAACTTGGAGAATACACTGAATTGATTTTTCAAAAATATACGTTTACAAGAGAACTGAAAACAAGATGCTTACCCATGACAAGTACACGTGCACATATGCTTCCGGGACTAAATGAGTTTAAAAGTATACAGTTCTAAAGAAAATGGTCAAATGTCCAGCACCATTCAATTTGATTATGTTTTTGTGTTTAACCCTTTAACCCATAGCCTAATTCTTTGTTTTGAAGATAGGTGACCATGGTTAGGTTTTTTGGCTAAGGTTGCTCATATACTAAGAAATGCCAAGCTTTTACTTGGTATTTATGACATTAAGTAGGGTTTGTGACAAGGAAGTTTGGGTGGGGCTATATATCACCTTTAGTGATAGTTGTCTACGTGTATGCAGGCTAAGTAATAAATGTTGTCGGTATCGCATTCCAATGATAATAAGCGATTTTTGGACTAGCGTGCTTGTTTAGCTATGATAAACATTGTAACTTAAAACATTAAATGTCATTGCTGATATTGTTCTCGACAGCCTCAACTTCATTATGTATGGGTTCGAAGACCCATTCATCTGAACAAACTACTCGGCGCCATATGACCATTTCATGTGTCGCGGTGCCGTAAAACCCAACTCAATCAATCAAATCTGAACAAACTACACCACAACACAGAGTAAATAAACACGGAGAAGAAACCAGCATGCCTGCGATTTATCTTGTCTTCCAGACTACCATTCAGCGAACCGGTCGCGATTGATAAACTGCTCAAGCGCAAAAAAACCATGCCTTCCGTTACAAAAACTTCAATACATTTCTAACTTTTCTTCCGATTCTGTAAATAATGGCAATGGCCTTGATAGAAAACCAAGACACTTATCTTTCGGTTATAGAAATACCAGAGTTTGTTCTTGCAGTAAACAAGTAGTTATGGTGACCTTATTAGGGCTGTTGGGAATTAAGTGTGTAAAACACACAAAGAACCATTGTCTGTAAATGGGTCATTTTAAATTCATGATTGTGAGAGTATATTCCCAAAATATATTTAAAAAAACGTATGAAGCGAAAGACCAACAACATGGTATTACAATAGAACACATTTTGAGTGAAACGAAAACGAAACTGCATTTCTATGTCTTTGTCCCTAAAAATGACAGTATTTTTCGAGAAATCACCATTTTCACGGCTCCACTCAACTGGATATTACTTGGCTAATCGTTTTAAATATGCCTTAGTACAAAATACCACGATCTCATTAAGTATCTGTGTTAGATTTAGAAGGAATACATCACAGAAAATGCCCTCCTATAAACCCACAATACCATATAGATATAAGATTTTTTCCATATTGTTTTGAACATCGCATTTCGTCATAAATCTCGTTTATCGGCCAATACATTTGGCAACACCTCTTACTTGCCATAAAATCTTTCTAGTTAAAAGAATAGACTCTCGTAGCTTTAAAGCCGTTTTAAGACCATTATTATGCGAAAAATGAGGATTTTATGTACATTTAGCTAACAGTAGGTAATAATAACACATGGATGTCTTCGGCGTACCGAATTATCAATCGATTGAGCTATGTCGCGTTTACAGGTATCGGATTACCAACGGACGACAAAGGTTTTGGGAAAATGCATAGGTTATATAGGTTGTTTCTTCTCCGTGTGTATTTATTCCATGTCCATGACACATGACACGTGTAGTGCAAACACAAGAAGACATCTTATATTATTGTCACTATTTGTGTCAGTATTTTGTTTGAGAATAAAGTCACGTTTACAGCTTGAATGAATACACTGGTCACGTTCTGTTTCTATGTCGGAATCCTCTGTTAAGGCTCTTAGTTCCCTTATCTCCCTGTTTACAACTGGTTGGTTCCCAATTTCAGAAGCTGCTCAAACACAATGAACGTGTTGTCTATCTGAAACAAGAACAACAATGCAATAAGTCTATATGATTGACACATTTTATCCACAAGTACGATGCAACTCAAAGACCTTGGATAGATTTAAACTGAAGCCTTTTTAAAACAAAATAAATACATTTGTAAGTATAAAGCTTTCAGAGACAGTAAAAAAACTGTATCAAGCATACTATTGTAATTTATGCAATCGTATAACATACATGTATACAAATTAAACGTAACTGTTATATATGTTAGATGGGTTGATATTTTGTGTATTTTTTCATATACAAATTAACCGTAACTGTTAAATGCATGTTATATCTCAAAGCATAGATTAAGCAGATGGGCGGATAATTTGCATAGTTTTTATCCTATACCTTCATATCTGAACTCATCTAGAACATAGTTAATAAAGAAGCAGTCAATGACTAGAAAATATTGGACAGAACGTTTTGTTTGTACTATTGCGCAATTGTACATGTATAGATAAAACTGTATTTTAACCTAATAAACCAAGAAAATCCGTTAAAACATAAATACATTAGATTTGATATAAACGAAATATCACCACAGTGTGTGATCTGGGGTCTTGTATCAGTTTTAGTTGGTTGTGTATTCCAGACCTGGAACACACAAACCAGTGAGAACTGGTACAAGATCCGGATCACAAACTGTGATAATATTCCTTTTATTATAAACCTTATCTTTATATAATGTTCTTATCTTACTTTATTTTATTAAATTAAAGTTAATTTAAAACTAGCTTAAAATCGGGACTACATCTTCTTGCTCAATCGAATGACTAAATATATGCATATGTTTAACTTTTGTCATTCAAAACGTCATCATCTATATTGATAACGTGTATTGATTTGTTCTCGCCTTGGTCCGCTTATTTTCATCGGCTCGATTGAGAAGTGTTTGTTTGCAAAAAAAATGTCATTTAAGCGTTTTAGAGCATATATTAAACTGTTTCAGCTTTATCCTTTGGAGGAAAACATAAGTGAAAGTGAGTGCTGTGGATTATGCACGCTTCAAACGGAAATGAAACGTTCAAAAGTCATCAACGCTTGGTTTCAACTTCAAAAAAATAATAGCATCAAAACCGGGAATACCGAACGTCATGCGCAAAGCTTCTTGCTATAAATCAGAATTATGTGAGATTAGCAGAATGAATTTACCTTCTACATAATGGTGTTTTCTGTGTGTCAGAGTTTAATTTTCACGTGCTGACTTCGTGTTGGGCTATCAGTTTCTGCTAATTCTGAAAACAATAAATAATAAGACATAAGTATAAATGACTTGAAATCCGTGCAAGTCAATTTTGTTGAAAACAATATATATCGCGAAATCCAGTGAGTTATGACAGAAATGTGCTTCCGTAGTTTTAAAAATCGAACAAGACGCCGTTTTAGTTCCATCATAATTTCGCTTTTATCGCTCTTTTCTTAATAATTCTTATACCGATGTTCATATCTTTCATACTATTACGCAAAAAGCCAGTTATTTCATAAAAAATGAAGCAAAACCTGCAATATTGAAAATCAACAAATGTGCGGTGAAACTCGCCATTTTATTAAATTACGTGTAATAATAAATATACAGACGAAATAGTCCGTCTTCAGTGTTGCAATTGTGATACAAATGTATTAATTTTGACTTACCAGTATCGCTTTATCAGCTTTTTTCAAAATAATTTACACCCGGAAGTAAATTTGAAACCTTGCGATCGCCATTTTCATAGACATAATGATGTCATATTGATGACGTCATTAGCTTTTACGTCAGGAAATACTTCTACGGTGTACTGTACAGGCCATCGGTTTTTGCGTAAAGTAGAGCGGTTTAAAATCGATTTTATTTAAAATTTCCCCACCTACTCCAACTTCCAACTTTTTGCAGTGATATAATATACATATCTAGTTTCGCCGACAACAATCAGAAATTCTTTTGCAATTTTGTCTAGGTCGAATTTTATATTGAATGGCCTATTTGTCAAAACTGTACTGTTTAGGAAACTGCGGCAAGGGTCGATGTTAGGAGAGTGTCGTTGTTAGGAGGGTTGTTATAGGGGATGGTCAATGTACCATATGTATTCCATTGCTTTTAAAATGTATTATACTTTGGGTGTATTGTTATTTTGGGGTTCGGCTAAAAGTTCTCACAATATTAGATTCGGCTCTTCCCCTTGTGTGTAAACATTCAGACAATATATACAATGGCTCTAAACATATGTAACTATTTAGTGATAACAAATAGAGTGAGTGGTAAGTAAGAGAAGAGGATGAGAATAAATAAGAAATAGCTTGCTAATTATACTTATAAAAATAACTTATTTAATGTGAGTGACATCATTTCGATCAGTTGGTAGCAGCTGAACATGTACAATTAGTATTGTGTTCAACTTAAGATGACAAAGTAGTCGAATAGATGATGTAGATCAATGAAGAACAAAACAACAATACAGAAAGTGTTTAATATAAAAAAAAACTAAAAAAGAACATCTAAAAGTAAACAGAACAATTCACATTTGGTTAACATTAATCAAATGTGAAACGCTTTGTTTCTTTTATATATCGGTGTACAGCATCAAATATAACAATAGTTTCATTATTAGTTCAGTTGTTACACCCGTGCATTACATGTAGTAGAATGAAACGCTCTAATAGCATTGAAATAAACTAATTCTTGATCTGAATGATCTGATCTGGAACATTATCAGACGCTGGATTGCCCGGTGTCTGGCCGTGCACAAAGTTGTTTGTCCAGAAATTCATTATTTTAGCACAATCACATTTATCTGGACGTATTCGTTAAACAAAAAAGCAATTATCCCGCTCTTATATAGTTTGCTTTAAATTGACGTCTGTACACTTGTAAATTTACTTTAAAAGGTATCCTCCAAATATCAAGTCTGCTTTGAAAACGTTTCCTGCAAATATTATCAGATTACGATCAATAATTATTATGTCAATTTACAAAACTGTACAAACGACCGATCAAAATCAGACGCCAAGTTAGTCTTATACATGTACGGATGCAAACCGCAGTCAAGTCGTGATCGACAGACCAGAGTTAAAAGTTAAAGTAACGTCCAAATTTACATTTGCGTTTCCACTTTATTGCATTTCAACGCAAAAGACTAACATGTTCTCGACTGTAAGTCCCCTTTTGAATTAATAACGCGTCGACACCAGATTGTCAGGTCATTAGGGCGTCGTGGCAGAATTGCACTAATGATGTCTGCAACATAAGGATTACTCTGACAAAAACTGAGACTTTTAATTACCAGATGTCGTCCACTCAGACAAACAGAGATAAATGATAACATAAGTAGTATAATGCCCTAGCAAATTCCCAAAGCGCTTTGATTTGTAACTTAAAGCTACTGAACAACCTTAAATAGTCAAAACGGACCTGACTTAATCGGAATCTGAAAATATCAATTTTCAGTTTGCAGGAAAATTCAAACAATTTTGCTGTTGACAAACTGCAGGCGAGTAAACCAGATGCATGGCTAGCGATTTCCAAATAATACGAGTATAATTTATTAAACTTTTAGTATTGGTTATGTTTGGCATTCCGGAATAGAATGAGATTAAAGATTATTTAATAAAAACAGAAGCATCGTCTCGGAGGTATTTTAAATATCCGACAATTATTATATTAATCAATGCTCGCTATTACAGTTTCTCGAATGATAGCGTAATTACTGTGTGAACGACAAACTCATGCTTTGAGATTTGTTTGCGGAGAAACACTTGTTTTCTGCTTAAAGCATTCATGCATTTTTAAAAAAAACCGAAATCAGACCTGATTGGTTGATATAAAAGCTGGCTTAAGAGCAACACCTAAGTAAAAGTCTCAGTTTTCAACTTATTTTGTTTGTAAAGAAAACGTTTACCATACTGTACCCTGCACGCTGCACACGGGGCACAAACTGCTAACCTAAACAGCAAACAATGGTATTTGAACACGATACATATTAAATGTTATAAGTAACACAAATTGAAGGGGCAAAAGGCGTACGATTGAAGTAACATAAAGTTAGATTTCGAAATAATGTTAAAATATCGACCTAATTTCTTATTTGGAATATGCAAGATAATATAATTTGCAGGGCAATACATACTTGCTTAAAGTACATGTAAAACTTGACCGGAAATAATCAGCCATCTGCACTAGAGTGGAGAATCTGTTATTCTCTCCCGTTTAAACGCAAACGCAAAGCGCTAAAACGTAGAAAAGAACAATTTTTGGACAATTCTGATATTTCATGTTTTTTTGGTGGCAAACAGTTTGGAGCCTGATCAGACGCCGGGTTACCCGGCGTCTGATCTGGCTCCAAACTGTTTGCACTGTAAATAATAGTTTTAGCGTAAACGTGTTTATTGGGAAAGAATAACAGATTCTCCACTGTATGCATTGTTGGTGTAACCCCTTACTCCATAACTTGTTCCCAGATTTGAAGATAAGTGACCATTTAAAGCCGGTAGACAGTAAAGCAGAATGCCCCTTCCGGTGCATTCTGCTTAACTCCCAGTCTGCTTTAAGCTGTCACCTACTTAAATTTAACTGTTTACATTGGAACAATTTTCTTCAATGCGGGAATAAATAAGGTACGCAACAATACCCTACTATGGGAAAAGGGTTATTTAAAACGTCCTCGCAATATGCGGGCGAAAAAAGCATGCATTTTTTATCATCATTATGATTTGAAATTGCGAAAGGAGCACTGAGGTAACCATTAAAAATAGAATGACACATTAATGGCAGTGTAACGTTATTATGACCTGTAATCTGACGACAATTTCGTTAAATTAGGTTCTGCAGTGGGAATATATTGTGGTTTTATGATAAGGGACAGCATTTGTTGTTTTCACTGTTTAACCCGTTCACTGCTCTATACGAGTACTATTGTCATTTTCAAACTCTTTGGATTCTTATCAGCGTTTGTTCTACCCATTGCAGTATTAATCCAGTTATTGTATATAAAATCTTAAATTAGAAGGTTAAATAACATGACAACTAGATGACATTATGGCAGGAATAGGCGTTTGCAGAAAATAAGGCTGTATCAAAATTTCATTGTATCGGCAAAATTCAGTTCGGTGAATTGTACGTGGCATTGCTAGAGCACTACATTGCCCCCTCTCTTACAGAACGCTGAATAGATGGGAGACAACGATTGTGTGTGTTGTGCGATCGGAGTTGTTATAGGGAGGAAGTTGGTTAACATTTGCGCTTAGTTCGAATCCAGATAAGACGTCGCGTAACGCGGCAACAATTTAGACGACAATTAACGACAATAAAGGCTTAAAATCATTTTCAATTTTTATTAAATGATATAAAAAGGAAAATGTATTATTTTGCCGTATCCCATCATGCTTCCATACCTATCCAACGTCTATTTTTTATTCAATATGTTTGTCTCTCGTCATTATGTTTTTATCTGTCAAAATATCCATTATGTAAGAAAAACAGCACACAACAATTTTTAGCAGATACTACAGCAGTGAAAGCGTTAGGCATACTTGTTTTGAGAGCAATATGAAGCGTTGTTGTAAGGAGGGGGTCGTTGTTCGGATGGCCGTTGAAGTGAGGGGACACTGTACCAGAAATAAATCATTAAACTAAATTTTAGTATGTACAGCTATGTAATTAATAGTTTCTGAATTTTAACTCATTCAGTCCTGACATTTTTATTGAACAAGTACAAAGTCAAACTTCGTATTGTCCTTTTTGATTATTCAATGTTGATGTTGGCATATTTCAAAATACTGAAAAGTGCAGACCTTGATCAGATGGTTTCAGAGAGTCCCCTGCTTATAAATATTTATATAATATTAGTCTAAACTCTTTAACAGTCATCTTAACTCTAGTACTATAAAATCAGATTTGTCTTCAGTGCAAATTTACTGCATTCAATCTATTTATTCCGTGAAACGTACATGACGTCGCTACCTAAGGTTGGTTTGTTGACGAAAAAATACATACAGTTTGTATAGCCTTTTCCCTTCTATCCACTCCTTTTTATTTTCATTTACTTACATACTCACTTGTTTGTGTACAGTTTGTGCTCGTGAATCATAACGTAAATATAACTCTCCACCATACAGCATAACGTATGTTGAATGACAATGATAGCATGGCATTGACCCATTTATGCCTGTATATCTTCTTATATGTTTGCGAGAAAAAATATTTCATTATTCATTGTTAACTATATTTTCCTGTCTAAAGGTAATCAAACATAATCTAAATGCAATAAGTAATAGATAATAAGACTCAACTTGAAAACTCGGCCGATATGTTTCCTTACCTAGACCTACACGTCGGTCTACCCTGTGTTAATCTGTATTGGTCTGTCACAAAGGTATAACTAAATAGAACTTGCACTATTGAAGAAAGTACAGTGTTTGACCAACCAACAGGAGTATTTTTATGTGAAGTAGCAAACATTACAGACGTTGATGGGACGCCGCTGATTGCAGTGTCTAAACAGGGTCTACACTGTTTGCTAATGTCTATTTCATTTCTGTGGACGATGAACATTAATGTGTTGATGAATATACGAGTATTGACAGACCAGACAGTCTGAAACTTACTCTTATTTTCTATAATTCAAAAAGTGCGCAATTCATGGGTTGACCAGACAACGGCGTAAGTATTGCTATCCACTTTGAGCCCATAGGATATCAGGGGCCCGTTTCATAAAACATCTTACGACAAATTTTGTCGTAAGTCAGAATATAAAAGTACCAATTTCATTTTATTTCTCTAATATAATCCTGTCTTGTGACACCTCTTTGGAATCGTCTTTTCAAGACGATTCCAAAGAGGTGTCACAAGACAGGATTAGATAGAGAAATCAGGAATTAAATGTAATTTTAGTATTAGACTTACGATCGTTTTTGTCGTAAGATTGTTTATGAAACGGTCACCTGTTTTGTCCATTTTATTATGTAAAGGCTACCCGGTCTAAATTATATTTTCGTTTTGTTTACATTGAAAGTCCTACCAGCAAACAGTGTAGACTCTGAAATGATTCTACACTGCGTAAAAACTAACAAGAAGTAAGATTATAATAAATCAGGACGTTGCAATAATGAGAGATTATCAAAAAAGTGAATGATAAATAGCAATATCTCAATGGTCCAAGATATTGTTTCATTGGTTTACCTTAGCAAGGTTTCATGGGTCGCGTAATTAGTCTGGTTATCAAACTTTGGTCTAAACATATTTTATTTGAGATATTGTACATGAATATAATATATTGATATAATGTAAAGGAATGGATCGAAAGCTATGTTTATCAATCTTTGTCCTGCGTACGTGTGTTATGTATTGTTTAGGCTTTCAGAGGCCACATTATGCGTCTATCTATTAATCTTTACGCCATCGGTAGTCATACATTTTCAGTAAACAGCCGTGCAAGTGTATGAAAAACTATCAGTTGTCTCATTTGAATCACATCAATAGGATGCTGCTGGTTGTAGATATCAAGATTGACCACATTTATTTAATAGCAGTGTAATAATTCCCAATACTTTGATGTTTACTCCAGTACGTAAAAGTAATCGCTACAGTTTGACTGATCAGACTGGTCGGACTAAATACTCTTTTTTTTTTTTTTTTTTTTTTTTTTGAAATACTCTCGTGTTTATTGGAAATCAATTTGTTTGACTCGAGGTTCGAGCGTGAGACGACTATGAAAACAAACTTAGAAATCACTTCACTGCTACTGTGGAGAAAACGTGATGAGTTCCCGTTTAACCCTTTACCAAATAGCCTGTTTCTAGTTGTGAAAACAGGTGACCACTTAAAGCAGGTTGAAAGTAAAGCAGAATGTGCCTTAAGGCACATTCTGCTTTACTTTCAGCCTGCTTTAAGCTAAAATCTGCTAGGCTATATAAAATATGTGTAATGGTAATTGTTCATTAGGGTATAAACTGGAACTGTTTTCTTCAGCTAAATACTCTTTGACACTCAGCTATTTAAAACAGTCGTCCTATAAGACCTTTCTGCTTTAAATTAGTGCAGTGCTCCCTCCCTAAAGCGACCATCCGACCAACGACTCCCTCTTTACATCCATGATTGGCGCTGTTCCCCAAGCAATGCCATAAGGTATGTATAACACTTACACTTCTGCAATATAGTTTCTTGGAAATTGCTGTTTGCCGTTTTTTCTCAAAGTTACATATTGGACATTTTGAGGATTGTGACGAGTGACAAACATTTTAATTGCCTCGTAACGGTTTAAACTGTTTACATTCTCACACTAAGGGTATTAATATTCCCTTTTACAACTCACTCCGAACAAAACACACAATCTATGTCTCCCATTAGGTGTTGTTGAAAAGCGACAGCACCGTATTGTTGTGAGCATGGCACGTCTCAAACACATTCCGGTATGGAAAATTCGCACTTTTGAATATCATTCAATTGGGTTAACAAAACCATTTATTCAATAAATTCACTATCTAAACGAGTAAATAATAATGTGCATGACTTTGCAAACAGTACGGATCCTGACTAGACGCCTCGTTACGCGTCTGATCATGATCAAAACTATTTTACACTCGTATCGCCATTTTGGTCTATCAAACGAGTCCTAAATCTGACTTGAAACATATTTCAGATGACACTACAAATGCAGGCGATATTTTAAAGGTAAGAGGCTCAAAGCAGACGATTAAACTTGGCGAGGAAATAATGAAAATATTATAATGGTTGTCGCCACTGTACTTGCATTGCGCTCTTCTACATACTGAACTGAATTCAACTCTTTGCTAAATAATTTAATATTGTTTGTTTTCATTACATTTGGTAAGCTGTGATTGGCTGTAATTTTTGTTTCATAACTCCATGAAAAAAATCAAATTCACGCCTTGTCAGGACTACTTTCCCTTAGTCCAACTGCTCTTCACAAGCGATGCATGAAGCAGGATGCCAAATGACGTCATTGACGTCGGCGTTACTACATAACAACGTCGCGTTTTGGCGGAAAATATATTTTGCGGAGGGACTACAACCTACGTTTTAAAAGCGTTAAAAAAGAACATTCGCGTCAGATTCTCTATTTAACTACTTTCTTAAATTCAGAAGTGATATTAAATTATAAGGAATAATTCGGAATATTTATTGTATTCATGGAGGTATGCAAAAAAACCCTGGTCACACTTTTCGCGGTTTCATACAGTGTGACCAGGTTTTTTTTTTCATACCTCCATGATTACAATAAATATTCGAATTATTCCTTAAATAAAAAATACTGCTTCAGTCGGCCTTTTTCTCACGACGAATCTTGAATATCGTTCTCAAAAGTAATGTTTGTAGTAGAACGGTCTAGACAAGGTAGATCATATTAGAGTACCAATTATATCCTACAGCTTGATAGACTGGAAACAATTACATTAAACCCTTCAATAGCCAAACTGTTTAAACCTTTGAAAATTCTTCATATTTTCTCAAAATTGACTGAGCCTATAAACATGACGTAACGGAAAAGGAGTGTAAACATGTTGGAATCTGATAAAACGATAAGTGACTCGGTGTCTGAACAGCTTCCAAACTATTTGCAATTCCCAGTAAAATTGCAAGGAGCAAAGGAGGGTTAAATTGTTTTCAAAATTGAATATTTTTTCTCTATTAGTTTTACAATTTGATTTCCCATTGTCTAACCAGTTTAGGTCTCCCAGAGTTTAAAAGTGAAACATTAAACTCTTTTAAAGATGTAGTCGTTCCTAATTGACTTGTCGGTTTCCTTGGAAATGTATTGCTTTGCAAAAAGAGCGAGCTACGAAAATCAAAAATTGGTTTACCCACATCCTGATATAATGTCATCAGTTTTGAAGTTTTCTTGGGGGGAAATAAAGTTGAAATGTATTTGTAAGCGAAGTGTAGATATAGTATAATAGTAAGTACACTCAAATGAAGATGAATCAATTTAATGAGAAACAAGTGAGTGTTTAATCCTTCCACTGCAAACACTTTCGTGAGTGTTTACCCTGCACCGTCATGTTGTCGTCTGCTTCAATATTGTTGTATGCAAAGTCGTGATGCGCGATGTTCGTCCAAATCTGAGTAACATGACATTGACGTAATAATATAAATAAAGAAAAAGGGACATTAATGAACGTTCCGCATTTTAAACAGTTAAACACTAATTAACGAAATGCGAAAACATTTATCGATGTGAAGAAATGAGAACTTGAGTTTTCGCAGCATTTGGATTTTCGCATTTTCGCGATATGTGGCGAGAGATCAATTAGAATTGCAAACAGTGTCATACTTATTTTGGCTTGAAAATAAACAGTATGGTTATATAAGTAAAGTCAACGAAGATCAAATTAACATTTTATAATCTGCTCGGATCTGTGGTAGAATATGCAAATAGCTAACTTTTGTCGTACTAGATAAGCAGTCACCCTGCGTTTGATCTAGCTCAATTTCCTTTCTCACTCGGTTTAAAACTTCTGATTAATAACTAGATCTAATTAGTTTAGACCAGTTTGAAGCAGACTAATCGGTAAATAATTAAGCGATGGTCTTTTTTCAGAGGACTTAAATTAAATTCCGCCTGCGAGATGCAATGGGTGGCCAGAATCTGCTGTGTTTACAATTGCATTCATTATAGTCGACGCCTCATGAGTGTTCGTCATCCGTATATATGACGTATGATCATGACATCACGACATGCCTGTTTACATAAGGGAATCTACAGTTAAACCCGTGTAAAGCGATGCCAAACTAAATTTACAGAGAGTTGCGCAATAAATAAACCCTTTTAGCACTATTTGAGAACATTAGAACATAAAGTGCAAATTTTCCAAATAAGTTTGGTCTTCAGACATCATTTCATATAAACACCACTTTTCGAGAGGGCGGGACTTGAAAAGCTTCGAAGGGGGGGGGGGGGGGGGGCTAATGCAATTTACATTCGCGAATTAATCTTTGGAACATGGGACAGCAAACATTTGGCGGAGTTTTTCAAAATTTGTTCTTAACCGATTTATGCCTTCCTACTAGTGGAAACCATGATTCCCGACTAATATTCTTCTTTATTAATGAGATAAATTGCAAGAACATTGACCTAAGAATCTACCTTATAAACAGCTCGGCTATCTGCGTTTCTTTATGACACCCCCGATATATTTATCCTACTTTAAAATGACGTCACATCCAATGACGAAAAAACTCGGCATTTTTCGCGCCAAACTGTCAAGTTGTTATTTTTTCTGCTTTCGAATGTACACAGATTAAGTAAATCGGTCATGGCTGTTAAGGTACACATTATTCGTGTTACCTACCTCTAATATGGATTAAACATACATGCGTACTAACAAAATATTTATTTAATGTTAGCGCGATTCATAGTATTTGCCGATACTTTTCTGTCATTCATTTCACTTGAACGCCGAAAAAATTCAGTTCATTTCTTAAGAGCATGTGTTCTTACTTCGTTTAATTTTTTTTAAATTCTGTGTTTTTGTATCTGCATCGTGGACTTTCCTCTAAGTGTGACAGTTTCTGTACCCAACTTGTTTTTTCGACCGGAAGCGGAAATGCCATTTGAATTTAACCAAAGTAACTTCATTGTTAAATGTTCACATAAACATTGTCCCGCCATATTTTGAAGTCATTTGGATGAAAAAAGTTTTAGATATACGCCTGTAAAACGTAAGGGGAATGTATTTTTGTTTAGTGTGATACGCCAATTTTTGGGAAAATTACATTTTAACTTATTTTTTTAAAAACTTTCAAAAACGTTAGAATTAGATAAATTTTGTGATTTTATTGTTTACTTTCTGCTGATTAATTTGATGTATAGATCAAATATACTGAAAAACATAAGTAACGCATAATGGGTTCAACTTATGTATCGGTTGTATGGGAGTTCAACCAAGATTATCGATACACCATGTGTTGATAAACCTGATCCACGGTTGGCATACAAAAACTCGTGCATATCCTGCGTGATAATTGGATTCTACACCAACATATTTTAAAACCCTGACGTAAGCCATCTGCTCCTAACGGCGGCAGAGACGGCCAATAACACACAAGGGCGTCACTGGGACAGGATACATTCCGTCACGGTTATCAGGCATCTCAGAGAATGCGGACTTTGAGAGGTGGGTGTATTGTTTGTGTTACGTTTCCTGCTTGAGTCTTTCGTATTTATTTGGGCGTACATACCGTACGTTTGATTTTCACTGACGCATCGACGTCGTGCTTTTCGCATAGACTGGTTGCAACGTCACGCACGTCGCTTATTTATTAACCATTTAGTCCGAAATGTCAGGTGTCGACGTAACTTCCCAAACAACGTAAATGACCTTGCAGCTTTATAGGAGGGATTGGGTGCTTTAAGAGAATAATCAGGTTGATTAATTCCATTCCAAGAAGAACACTAGAGGCAAAAAATGCAATACGCGATACTAAAGATGCTATTTTCACCCTCCTTCATAGGGATAGGTTTATAAATCGTAATTAAGCGATCAAAAGAAATTGAATTAAAGCTTTTTTGTTGTTTGTTGATTGCAAAACTAATCCATTAGTAATTTCGTATACCAAATTTTTTTGTTATAATTCCTATAGTATATTCCATTTCTACAATGAATCCCATTATGCGTTACTTATGTTTTTCAGTATATATATATATAAGGCAGTAGAGAGGTTTAGATTTCTTACGTGTACGTATACGGGTACGTATAGGTAAGCTTTCAGTGCAGAACGTCATCATGACGTCATCAGTGTATGCGTACATATCTTCGAAGCTAGACGTTGTCAACGTATAGATGCCAGTCTACTCGTTATCGTCGTTATATTCCTACTTTTCATAGTATTTATTAAAATATATTTGACGGGATGTTAGTACCAACCTTTCTAATCTAGCCGCGGGTGTTGATTTATTTGAGAAATTTAAAATAAAAATGTTTAATAGCGTATATATCTACATGACACGGTTACACGTTATAAACAAGTGAGCGGTGTGATAACCTTTGTTAGAAAAATTATGTCTTTCTGTTGGGTTCCTCTCATTCATTTCTAGCGTCGGCTTTGGATACGTGTGTTGCAGGTTAGATTCCCGGCCGCGACAGACCAAATTCGTTTGGATGTTGTGGTTTGTTTCTTTTTTAACGTTCATTTTAACCATTTATGGACTTCATTGCCTGGGAGGATAGAGACATTTCGGTTTCCATGCTTCACCCAACGGGTGGACGTGGTATTGTAGTAACGCGCTCGAATACGGTACTACGAGTCGTTAATTCGTTCATCCGCCGGACCAAAGCCTTCGGATGAGACTTTATAAACTATGGTCCGCTGTACCAGTGCGTTACACTGACACATATAGAGGAGAACATCTCTCCCACCCACATACCTCCACCCCCAAGCTCGAGTGGGTCGACAAAGGTAAGTGACCTACTAGAGCGATCACATGACGCTGCATTTCAGACTAATACACAAGCAACAGTTGTTATCATCGATAAAACTGGGAGGCCTCATGTTAGTGGTGCGAGCTCCTAATTCTATATCATATTACATTATAACCAGATATAATAGGCTTTTGGAAAGAATTTCCCTTTTTCAAGACTAACCCCAACCCTTCACTTAATAAATATAATTGTAATTATATCAATTTGCATTTGTCACTGTGTAGGTGCATGTTTGTCTGTCTGTATGTCTGCCCGGTACTCTCTCTCTCTCCCATCTCTCTTTGTCTGTCTGTCTGTCTGTCTGTCTCTCTCTCTCTTCCTCTTTATGTGGATATGTCTTTGAGTTTTTGTCTCTGTGTGTGCCTCTATCTCGTTCTTTGTTTGCTGTCGCTCCTCTGTCTCTCTCTGTCTATCTGTCCATGATTTTCGTTCATCCTATTTATTGTATGTATGTCTTCCTGTCACTCTTTCTGTCCTTGTCTGTCCTATCAGTCTGCTAGCTCCTTATTCTCCCTGCTTATTAATTGGATACATAGCTGTCAGTACAAACCAGTGGTGGTTGTTGATTGATCCTCAAAATACATAATGGTATGGCGTAAATGAACTGATTTTACATATTGATAAATTTCACGTATGCGTACATGTTTTGCATTTTCAAAACCTTATTTTGAAAATTCGTGAACGTGTACGTGTGATGATGTTCGTCCATTGCTAGGCGAAGATGACCGTGACTACTGGATTATGTGACCGAATGTGGCTCGTCAGACCTATGCGAGCACAAAACACTCTACCACAAATGGAACACATGTGGGTTGGCTCAGTTGTAGGGGTATCGTCAGCCGTCTGTTTACGGATGGCACGTTTCCTCTGAGATACTTCTATACGGGCTATCTCAGCTGCCTTTGCCCCAACAGCTATTGAACTCCTCCAGGACGATCTGTTGTCTGCAAGTGACTCCCATGTGTCTGTTGGGATGCTGAGAAGTTTCAGTAAGCACTTAAGGTTGTCTTTGAAGCGTTTCTTCTGTCCTCCAACTCTTCTCTTCCCTTCTGACAATTCTCCACAGAACAGTTGCTTTAGTATGTGGGATTCTGGCATGCGGCAAAGACGCGTAGTCACACGTACACGTAAACGTAAGAAAACCAAAACCTCTCTAGTATGTCTGATGAAACGTCAAAACGAGTGTCAAACATTTTGGATCCTGATTAGACGCCGCGTTTCTCGGCGTCTGATCAGAATCCAAACTGTTTTCAAACGCGCTCTTAAGCGTCGTTGAGAGTGAAAGGATTAAAGCAAAAGAAAACCCAGAAATCATCTAAAGGAGTTATTGATTTTACTTTAAACTTGCTTTGAGAAGTCGCTTTCATAAGCCGCTCATATTTTACGCTATATAGTGTTTGTGATAGTGGTGTTCTTCAGTAATTTTATTTACACTGTTTAACCCTTTCGGCGCCAAATTATTTAGGAGGTTTTTTACCCCTTCACCGCTTTATTGTCGTCTGTCTCAGTATTGTTGTCCAATTAAGGTTTAAGGTTGTATGACTTAAGAAATATCGATAAGAGTGTCAAATAGTTTTGACCCTGATCAGACGCCGCATGGCTCGACGTCTAATCTGGAACCAATCTGTTTGTAATGTCGTCTTTATGCAATTACGACGCCGAATGGGTTACGAATACGAATATCATACTCTGATATATATATATACCCGTTTTGTGTTTAAAGGCCAGGAACATGATTATAATTTGTTATACATTTACCTTTTTGTGTGCAGCGGTCACTAAATGTATACAGATGGTGTAGACTTTATCCGTTTTTAGACAGGTTGCTTTTTAATACTGGAAAAATCAAGGACAGATAACTCAAACAGAAGCTTTCTGATTTATTATTCTTATGCGTTAAGCAAACACTTGTCGTTTGAGATTTCCAACGTACCTAAAGAGTATTACTACAAGAACTATAAAAACCCATATTATTTCTCTTTGATGATATCTTCTACTAAAACCTTTTGCAGTCTGCATTTTTAATTTAGCATTTGTATCGAAAACACATCGTCCTAAGCAATAAAATATTAATATTTTAAGACATTCTGGACGAACATAACTGAGGGTTATGCACTTTTGGACAAACACGTATTGGAAGAAGACAGAATTTCGGCAGAAACTAATTTCAAAAGAGGGCATTGCTGGCATAAAACACATAAATACGCAACTTGTATGTCTAAACATTAAGTATTTAATCGTTTGAATTCTTTACACCAGATATTTATACGTAAATGCGTTCATGCTTAATGTTTTATGTCAATTGCGAACAGTTTAAATGGTATTTGCCATAAAGAAAAAACACACACACACTAAGAGCACGTTCTAAGTGAATCATCTTCGGATCCTGGTCAAACGTAAAAGTGTGTTTCTTAGTGTCTTTGCGGTTTCAATGAAGGTGTTAAATCTGTTTTCTATATATATTTTACACTTGAAGGGTTTTTGTTGCCAACAACTGTATTTACCGATGGGGAGCATTGCTACCACGTGAATAAAACAGTGCGGACACCGATAAAACATTGTTAATACAGTAGAGAAATCGTTAATTTGTCCGTTAGACGAAAAACAACGCAAATACAAAGTAATACAGCGTACAATATTACAAACTTTCAAAAGGAATATGAATTTCTTTTCCATCTCGGTGGCAATTTTGAGCCTGATCAGTCACCGAGTTATCCGGTGTCTGATCGCGCTCCACGTTGTATAAAATTGAAATAAACATTAAGCACTGACATTTTCCCCACGGTAAGTTAGTTGCTTTTAATGTGGAAAGGGAAGCAAGTCAAAACTGCAACGCGACGTGGTATTGAACAGTTATTGGCCGTTTTTGTACGCACAGAACTGTTATACTGTTTGTACCAGTGATGCTTACGTGGTAAACACTAGCTTCAGAAATTAATATGAACCGTGCCATGACAAAACCTGCCCTATTGCATTGCACAATTGTACAGGTCAAGACCGTTGTCATCCCAGACTCTGTATCCGAGTTTTGTCTACACTACCAAATACATGAACCCTATATACTTTAGCTACATAAGTACTTTAGATGCTTAACTCATTGAGCCCTAGTGACGCATATATGCGTCGTTTACCACATGTGTACCTGTTAAGAGTACAATTGTCCTATGCAAACAGTGAAGTCCCTGATCAGAGGGCTCCTGCAGGAGCCCTCTGATCAGGGACTTCACTGTTTGTCATTTTTCAATTTATTACAAAAAACAACCCTAAATAGTCTAAAATGGACCATCCTTTTTTGCAAACTGGAATTTTCCATTGGAAGTTTCAGGGGATAATGAGTAATGGGTGTCAAACAGTGTAGATAAAGACCAGCCGCCGCGTCATAGCCGCCTCGGCTGGCCTTGGTCTACACTGTTTGTAATTGCAATAATTATTCTAACGACATGGCTCATATGTGACTATTTGGATTGCAAACTTTGTCAAATGCATGTATAAAACAGTTTAGGTCCTGCTCAGACATCTAGTTTCATTTCTAATATGAATCAAAACGTTTTGTATAATTTGTCAAAATAAAGATAAACCGGTTAATGAAACCATGTAAGTTTGGTGTTGCCATTAGTACATAGTGTTGTAGGAACGGGACTATTTATTAACCCCTTTACTGCCATGACGTCATCAATTCTAAACAATTGTCGTCTGCTTTTATTTCTAAAATTAAATATTTTAGTTAGTTTGACGTATGAAATATTGCAATTAGTGCAAAGTTTGTATCCTGATCAAATGCCGCTTTATGTGGTGTCTGATCAGGATCCAAACTATTTTTAAATTACTAGTGTACTCGGGCTAAGACAGTGAGGGGGTTAAGAAACCGTTGTGTTTCTTGTAGTTTCTTGTTCGCACATATGCTTAGTTGAATATTTTCTATTTTTCGGCCTATGTGCGTCCAAAATCGTCTTTAGACTTTCGATATACTGAATCGGTGATTCGTGTCTGATAACATTAGCCCAGAATGAAAGTCCGTTTGGTTTGAAAGTGTCAGCACCGTCTGGAGATTGTTTAGGGCCCAGTGGCCCGTTTCATAAAACTTCTTACGACAAATATATTGTCGTAAGTCTAAACTTTAAAATACATTTAATCTCTGATTTCTCTATCTAATCCTGTCTTGTGACATCCTTTTGGAATTAGATAGAGAAATGAATAAAAATTGAGACTTTTATAATCTGACTAACGACAATATTTGTCGTACGAAGTTTTATGAAACAGCCCCCAGGCGTTTCTTCTTTTGCACTACTTGTATCCTGCATTAAAAAGATATTTCTTGTATGAGCTCTGTATACTTCTTCGTTAAGTATTTGGTAACCAATTATAACAAATCTTTTAGACCGAGAATTTTTGTCCGTCTTTTAAAAAGTAAATTAGAATACCTTTTATTTAATTTTGTTTGACAAAGAACTTCACATTTAATTAGAGCACACATCTGCAATATATGGACAATCTGTTTACGAGAATGGTCGATCGTTCTAACTTAAACGTAGAGTAAGGGTTTTGACCACCAATAGCGCAAACCTTTTTGGTGATTTACTTTAAATCATAAATAGAGTATGCAATGGGTTTGAATTTGATAAAAAAAAATAGTATATCGGTTAGTAAAATCCAACTGTTGCAGTTTACTTGTCTATTTAAGGAATGAATGACGTGTTAGTTTGCGGTTTACGGGATTGTGTAAACGCATGCGGTTAGCTGGGTAAGTTTACCGTACACGCACGATCCTGTAAATCGTCGAAACAAGTCGTTTATTGCTTATATTTCTATTTTCATATTTTTCTTAGTCCTTTACATAGTGAATCTTGACAATATTTGTTTTTATGTATATGAAAGTATAATATACAGGCCAAAAACGTTTGATCGATGAAATCCTTGACGTAACAGCCATTCGATCTCTCTAATATATGGCATGAAATATTGTCCCAAATTCTGTTCTGGAGTTGCATTACAAATGCAGGCGTTTACCCAGTAAACTGTCTCTGTGTGCTTAACGGACACTAAAACATTAGAAATAAACAATGCAACTTTAATATCTATTATTTAAGCATTATTTTAAATGGTTGTGTATTTCAGCCTAATTACACGCCATAGAAACCATCAGCTGGTCGCTAGGTCGGTATGTCTCCGGCGGAGAATCCGCCCTCTTCCTAACTGTCTGGATCTAGTTTCAATTGTAGGTTTATTTAGAATTATACTTCTTATTTTCAATACGCTTCTAGAAGACGTTACAGTGCGAATGTAAATATATATAGTACTAACTGATCCAGTCAACTCGTTCGTTGCTTCATGTTTGTTTGCTGAAACCTTTACGTGTGCAATTATATGTCAAGTTCAAGTTGCGTAGGTTCCTTTGCGTCTAAAACCATAGGGACCTTTAGCTTTCCAAAATGTATCTGCGTTATTTCCCTTATCTATTTTATAGTACTGAATACAGTTATTATAAAAGTCAAGGTTTCTATGTCTAAAACTGGTTAAAAATACATTTTTGCGACGTAAAAGAAAATGGTTTAGAATGGAAGGAAGATAACATAAGATTTCTGCTTTTATAGATATATAGATATATTCATCGTTTTTGAAACGGATTGTAATAACGGCACTTTACAATATGTATTTAAATATTTCAATGTCAACGACGCCAAAAGGCGTGATTGCAATAAAATTGGAAATTATCAGTATCCGCGTAATGCGGCGTCTAAACAGTATTCAAACTGTTTGATACTAGTTTAGATATTTCGTCAGTCATACTGCCTAAATCGTACTTTGAAACAATATTGCAGACATCAATATTAAAGCAGATGACTATATGGCGATGAGAAGATAGCATCTTCACGATAATACAAGTGATTATTCATGGTATAATTCTATGTTTAGGAATTAAACGAAATAAGTTTTGTGTGTGTGTATCCTGTGAGGCGATGGCTATGTCTAGTTATATATTCAATAACCCTTTCATCACCATCCTAGGAGCCCTCGCACTACCTCCAAGGCAATCAATAAAACCCACAGCTAAATCATATCTGGACTGTCCTTCCACATTGCATGTACATGTGTTACATCAGCAATATTCCAATTAATACTAACATCCTATTTGCCCCCATAAGGAGAATATTCACACCGTGTCCACCTTCATCCTGCAGCTGAACTCTCCTGGTCTCTTTCTCATAGTCTCCCATTGCTGACAGTTCCCTAACAGATCCCAAAATATCACCGTTATCCATATCTGTATATACGTAAACAATAAATAAATAGTGTTTATAAAACATGTATTAACATTTATGAAGATTAATTTGAAAGTAATGTGATGCGTTTCTTTCGTATATAGCTTTAGAACGTTTTTGATAAAACATAATGCCTTTCGGCATATTTGACGAACAGAAACAGGCTTAACTTTCTTAAATGCAAATCTAAACAAATACCACAGAGGCTGGCATTGTGTAGACCCTAGCAGCAGCCCTTAGTCAACATATGTCCCACAATAAAAACAAACTTAACCAACTGGACATTGTGATAGACGAGTGTACGAGGGGTGTTTAATAATTAATGAAACTCCATTAATAACTTTGATATAATAATTGTAATATGCATGTGTTATATATCGTTGGAAAGAACCATTTCTCACCTACACGATGGTATAAAGCACGAGAAGATCACATTACGGGATAAATCACGATACGTATCTAAATGACCCCTTCACAAGGGCACTAAAACATAGCACTTTTCAGACATTACTTATTGACCTAATAACTTTTTTAAAAGTAAACTGTCCATACTTTGTTTTTGAAATATATCAGTTCATGTCTGAATTTTAATATAACAAAGATTTCATTAAAATTAAAAGGCTCAGCTGTTTCAAATCTCAATTTTTTAAAAAATAAAATGTCTCATTTTGCTAATGAAAAAAGTTGACATAAATTTTCGAACGCTATGAATTTTTTCTAGATTCGTATATCTATATTTTGATTTTAAAACATGAACATCTATTTCAATTGCTTTAATTGTATCCTGGTTTGATATAACAAAATGCGTTCTTGGTTTCAACAAAACCTCTTGAACATAACAGTAGTGTCATTTTTATGATATTTTCAACAAGAGTTAAATATTACCTATATTTTTGTCATTTTGTAAAATAATATAATTTTGAATTGCGTATTATGTGTATAATCGTCTGATTTAGTTTGACGGAAAATTTCATAAAAGTATTTCAAATAATAAAACAATTATGGTAATTATAGTTAAAAATGTGTTCGAAACATTACCTCAAAAATACACAAAAACGGTCCAGTGCCCTTGACTTGGGGTCATTTAGGCTCGTGGTGTGACTTATCTAGTCATGTGATCTCACTGAGACTTATACCATTGTGTAGAAGAAGAATGGCTCTTTCGAATGATATATCACACAAGCATTTTGCACTTGTATTAATAAAGTTATTTATCTAGTTGCATTAATTATGAAACACCCCTCGTAAAAGACAATGAGACACCTTAGATTTAGATAAACATTTATATTGGCAACTGTCATTCGAAGCCTTTTCTTGTCAAACACTGGGTACGATCAATCTGTAAGCTCTATACTTTATTTTATTAACTGGACATGAGCTTGAAACATGGTTTTTACCTACTACAGGTTACGGTAGAATAGTTCGTCACTTAAACGCCAAAAGGGCTCATCAACAGTTTTCACAGTTTTGAGATATAGCCCTCTGAAGTTTAGAAGTGTCCTAGAAATCCACTTTTACATTTACAGACTAAATAGTCCGCACTCTTATAGTATATATGTGTGTTCATTGGTCATATGAAAAGCATAAAAAATAAATACCATTGAAAGAGATATTTGATCATTTTGTTGATGAGCCCTTTTGGCATAGGATATTTGTCGATTTCAAGGTAGAATATTTACAGCCAAAAGGGCTCATCAGCTTTTGTTTGTTTCTACTACTACAGGTAAAATGAATAAATAAGTGATTCAAAGCACTGACAAAGCAATATCAACTTTTAATTCAACAGTTTATCAACTTACGAGTGTTAAATGAAGTATTTTCCCAAAACTGTTCAAATATAAGACCCCCCCCCCCCCCACCAAAAAAAAAAAAAAAATTAAGGAAAAAAAGTTTTCTGTGTGTGTTAAATTTCCTATTTCTCTTTAACTAACCACTAGACATACATGGGTTAAATATAATTACATGATCATTCATTTAACTGTCATCTATACCATCTGACTCTGTATCTGAGATGTTAGATGGCCGTAAATCAAAACGTTAAAATACCTCTTCTTATTTTTCCGTTTAATCACGTCTCGTGACATCTCTTTGGAATTGTCTTGAAAAAACGACTCCAAAGAGATGTCACAACAGAGGATTAGCTGAAGAAATTAATAATTATTGAGAAATTTAGAATCTGACTTATGACAACATTTGTCGTACGTCGTTTCGTAAGACAGGACCCTGATCTTTTCTTGAATTTATTTATGAATCTATACATTACCAGAAACCAGTAAACACATGGACTTGTCCAGTTAAAATTGTGAAAAGCGGTAAACAAAAGCATACAATTTATTAAATGTGTGGTTGTTTTATAGTGTATGACAAAAGTAATACAGAGGGCTCCGGGGCGTTTGGTATGTTCTTCGTCGATTTTCTAATTATGATTCTACATTAAGGAGCCATTTGCCTATAATTGTGTCAATATTATATCGAGTGACAGCAATACACATGGTTGACTAAATCGGACTTCAATTTAAAAAGGATTGTGGTTATTTTAAAGGCAACATGAGGGCAGTATAGAAAGCTCATTTGATACTTCCACTTGCGTTGAACAGCCACTCGTCTTAAAGTCCCATAAATAAAAGCACTCTTTTGTATCCGTATAAATTGACTGTGTACTACAATGAGTACTGAATAAAGCTTTTGGCTCTATCACTAAAAGTAAGCTATGGAGAGAAAGGGGTTCTGCGATGTATGGGTGGAAATTGAGGTCAAAATTTGAAGACAATGCGTGTATGTGTATGCAACAGATGATTTGGTTAGACCTGTTAATTATAAACAGGGCAAGCCTCTCTTTTAAATGGAATGCCATCACTACTGGAGGTATTTGCAATCTTTTGTTTATTTTATCCTTCTGAATTCTCAATCATTTTCAGATTTAGTTTGTATGTCATCAGGGTATTCTTTTAAAAATGTCAATACTTTAACCTTGAGTCGGTTAACGTTATTCGCATTTACGTGAATATTGAAGTTATTATGACTTTTAAGATCAAGGAAAGAGTTAAAGGTCATGTGAATAAGTGTGTATGGTTTATGTCTACAGGCTATACGAATAACGTGAACGTACATGTATATCAGACGTTGAGGTAAACTACCTTACTTGTTGTATAGATAGAAGAAGTAAAGACAGGACATGAAATCGAAGTAATAATAGAAGTGAATGTAGTATTTAAACTAGTAGTGTAGTAGTTGGAAATGTAGTAAACAGCAGAAGTCGTTGTGATAGTAGTAGCAGTAGAAGTAGTAGTAATAGTAGTTGCAGTAATGGTAGGTAGTAGTAAGTTGTAGTATTAGTAGTTGCAGTAACAGTTGCAGTAGTAGAAGTAGTAATGGTAGGTAAAAGAAGTAAGAGTAGTAGTAATGGAAGGGAGTAGTAGAAGTAGTAGTAGCAACAATAGCAGTAGTAGTTTACACAAAGTTTATTTCCAAATTGTTTTACAGGAAAAGGGGTTGGGCCACAAGTTCTACCAACCTAGAATCGGCCCTTCCCCTACAGTTTCACAAATAAAACAAATACTGTTGGAGTGAGAGAGAAAGAGAGAGGAGGGGGGAAATAGACAGAAAGAAAGAGAGAGGTTGCTTGTTTCCAGGACCTGGTGTCTCCACATAATCGTGGTAAGAAGAATCAATTTAGATAAATAAAAATACAAAGCTACATTATCCACCAGTGCATCTCTTTCAAATAGAGTGGCGGAGCTAACTAGTATATACAGCAAAATCATTGTTAAACGGTCTCTTAAAAGATCCCTTAATTTAGTAGTAGTAGCAGTAGATGTAGTGGATAATGGTAGAAGTATAAGTAGTGCTAGTAATTGCTGTTATAGTAGTAGTAGCAGCAATAATAGTAGTAATAGTAATGGAAGTAATTTTTGTTATAGTAGTAGCACTGGTAGTAATGTTTGTAATAGTAGTTTTTGTTAGTTAACGTCCGTTTCTGCCATCTATGAGCTAATTGGAACCCCCAGGGAGAGGGGAACGGAAACAGAGAACCCGGGCGCGATGCCCTACTCTTATTATCGAGAGAGTTCGCTGGTTCTTTTAGATGCCCAGTGTAAAGCACTGATAAATCGGACCTCGGTTTATAAATTCTCATCCGAAGGACTTAGTCCGCAGGGGATCGAACTCACGACCCCTGACGTCGCAATCGGGCACCTTATCCCTCGACTACGTCCGCCGATCGTAAGAGTAGGAGTAGTGATTGGTGTAATAATAGTAGTAGTAGAAGCAGTGGTAGTAGTAGTAGTAGTAGTAGGTAGTAAAAGATCTAGTAGTAGTATATTGGTAGGTGGTAGTAGTAATAGTAACGGTAGGTAGTAGTACATGTAAGTAGTAGTATATCTAGTAGTAGTAGTATATCTAGAAGCAGTAGTAGTTGATACTGTAGTAGTAGTAATAGTAAGTTGTAGTAGTAGTAATGATATGTAGTGGTGTTAATATAATAAGTAGAAGGAGTACTGGTAAGGGTCTAGTTAGTAGCAGTAGTAGTAATAGTAAGTAGCAATAATGGTAGTTGTACCAGTAAGTAGTAGTAGATGTGGTAGCAGTAGTAATAGTAATAGTAAGTAGTAGTAGCAGTAATGGTAGTAATAGTGGTAGTACTAGTTGTAGTAGTCTTAGTATTAGTAGTAGGATAAGTTGTAGAGGTTTACTAGTAGATTCTAGTTGTTGGCATATGAAAGTAAAATTTTTAAGAAAATTCAGTTTTCTCTGGAGCCAAAAGGGCTCATCAGCAAATGAAAAGTTCTTTCAAATCTAATCTAAGCAAATAAATTGTTAGAAACAATGCTTCATGCTTTGAAAATTGATTTTTTCTGTGTATTTGTATTTATCTAAGTACTATAAAGTGCAATACAACTATTTATTGTGTGAAAAATATCTTAAGAGCCAAAAGGGCTCATCAACAAAAACGACTGTTGCACTATTTCCAGTGCGATTTAAGTTGTAATAAAACACTTTTAAACATTAAAAAGCCTTATGTTCAAATACAACAAGATATGATACTAAAATTAACTGCAGGAATATGTATTATATCTTCACAACAAATGGGCATGGTTGTCGGTAAGAACGTATAATTTCATTCAACATCAACACAAGGAAATACGTTAGCAAGTTCAAGGTCGATTCAATGTTAACAGATTAATAAAGTTATGATGTCAATGTGATGTATTTTTAATCGCAGTAACTGTGTAGTTACAAAATATGGTATATTCATAAAACAATTAGGTATATTATACATAGACATGAAAAGGGCTCATCAACACTTGTAACTGCTGTTGAGCCCTTTTGGCTCAAACACATTTGTTGATGAGCCCTTTTGGCACTAGGAATTACTGAAATTTGGGAAACAGTCAAAATGTCAAGTGTATTGTTTTACGTTTAAAATCAGGAAGTCGAGCACAATATTAATTTCTCATATAGTTTACATTGAATATAAGTCAATTTTGTCAAAAAGTGAAATTTGACCAAATATGTTGTTGAGCCCTTTTGGCGTTTAAGTGACGAGTTGTGTGATGTTTTCTATTAATAGTACTGAACCATAATAGACGCTTAGTTACCCAGTTTCACATCCGGATCAAAACTATTTTTTGTCACACTTGTGTTTCATCTTGAGACAATCATAAGATAGATACATACATATAATCAGATAGTTGATGTAGGCGTCAACTTGGACATACACCATTTGTACAGCGTGATGTGCGCAAATAAGTAGAGAGAACTTACTTTTCATGGAATTCATCGTATGACTAGTTGACGCATGTCTTAACTGTCGGAAGTGAAGCCTTGGATAGGGTACGAGATTCGCTTGATATTCGTTAAGGTCCACGGGCACGGTATCTGAAATAATTGAATTAGAATAGTCGAGGTTTAAAAATAAGTACTCGCATGTGTCACTCTTATCCATGTTTCTACAGTTTTGATAAATTTGATAACCTTAGATTGCCAAATCCGTTGTCACATCTTACGGACAACTTATGCCATAGAACATCGTATTCTGGGAATGTAGTTGACTGAATCAGACCGAAGTTGACCTTAGTTGAACGTATTAGATACAGTTAGTGTAGTTCTTTCAAAGTTCAGTATAAATATAAACGTATATAGTTTATATATAAAGAAACACCTGAGTTTGCCGTAGTTATCCAAATAGTTTGGAGCATTTTAAAAAGGTGGTTACGTGTTTTAGCCATGCAAGAAATGGTTCGTCGTGGGCGATGATAGTAGTAAATTGAAGTAGACCATAATTGACTATATGAAGGTGTGGTTTAGTAGATTTCAATTGTATCTCAACGTAAAGTGCTCCCTCTCTACATCAACATCAACATTGGACATAACGATTGTGTTTTTTGTTTGGTGGGAGTTGGTAGAGAGATGGACATGTCCTTTGAGTGCTTATTGTAACGCCCGTGGCCTTCGTCAGGGTTACTAACGTAAATATAGTATTTATAAATACAACCAGCTAATTCGTCAGGATTTATTTCACTCTCTTATTTGTCTTACCGTAACTATGTATATAGATCGTAACTATGTATATAGATCTAGTTATAAAAAGGTTCCAAGGATTCAAAGATGGTCCACAAGAATCGCAAAAGAATGATTCCAAGAATGAATGTTTTCTCGTGTCTGAGCTCCTTTTATAAACTTTCTGACCAATCATAAGAGGCCGTCAGGCCCGGCCAGTGGTCATGACCAATCAAAGTCGGCCGCCAAGCCCGACTTTGATCATGACCAATGAAAGGAGGCCGCCAAGCCCGGCCGTCTGACGATCTCTTCTAACGGTCAGGTTAATCTCTAAACTATATTAATGTTAAACTCCAAGGTTTCGGTATAACAATACACCAATTGTTAACAATAACAATTGAATGTACTCTTATACCGATACTTTGGTATGGAGCAGGCGAATAGACAGTAAATCGGTCTTATAATCCTAATTCCAGTAAAGGAGAGCTAGCTATGTCAAGGTTAACTGTGACGTACGTTGATTGCAGTTTCTGTGAATAAAAACACTTAAACGATATAATATCACAAACATGATGATAAACGACAGCTATTTGTATCTGCCGATACAAATCATACTGACCTTGAGCATCATATTAGTGGTTCTGGTAAATGAGGTGATCGTGTGTTATGTTTGGAATATTGAGAAAATGGCGAACAGTGTTTACCTTGACAAACCTACTCTGAACTACGATAAATCGAGGTAAGCTAGATCTACATGAAACTTGTAAAGTATTATGACCAGGTCATAACACTCTCCCCAACTTCCAAAATGTAAATTCTCCTGAATTTTCGAAAAGAACTTATAAATAATGATCATACATTAGGTTGAAAGTCGTGGATCCCCACTAGAGTACATTACAACCTTAAAAATATTATCAACACTAAAAATGTCTATAGATACTATAGAAATCTTAATACTCACAGCTTAGAGTAATATGAGACATAAAATTATTAACACTGTCAACTCATTCATAACACCTCGGCTCTCATCGGCATGCAATTAAAAGACAATGCCGAAAATAATCAAGTGTGCCGAATGTAAATTAAGAGTGACGTCAGCTTCCGTTTCAATCTGGATTTTGGCGTGATGAACATGTTGGCAAAGATTCAACAATCTCAACAAAAATCACTACTACGTGCGAAACATCTGATGTCTCATGGTAAGAAAGCAACAGATCGTCGATTTCTTTACTGTATTAAACTGTTATGGTAGTCAATAAATCTCTAACCTTATGAATGATGGAATCAAACTTTAACAAGAAACTTTGCGCGGCATCTTGAAGAGAACCGCCGAAATTTCTTGACTAAGTTATCTGAGATTTCTGTTCTGCATTAGCATATGATTATATACCACACCAGCTTAGCTAAAAGCAACAGTATTTAAACTACAACATGTGACTTAAAATTACATGTATAAACAGATACAGGTGTTGACGATTTTCAGGTTGAATGAGCAAATCCCTATTTTCTCTTTCAGCATGTGGTAGGCATGAGACGAATATGGTTGTGGATCCATTTCAACAACTTATCATCTCCGCTCATACAACATCCACAGCAGACTACAAGTAAGCTTATTAACTCATAATACTGTACTTGGAGTAACCACTATCAATGAGAAACAATCTGTTACTTCATAATAAATTCAAAATTTCATATCTTCACTTCAACACCTGCATTAATAATTATACTGGACATCCAGTTTTGTATACTGTAGCTGATATAATTTGCTATCAGACAGTCATTATCACAGTCTATGATCAAAAGTATTTGTTTGATCCAGTCTCGGAACTTCACTATATAGTATGCTTGCAGCACTTTTAAAGAGTCTGTACTTTACTTAATATTATAAAGTAAAGAGTCTGTTCATATCAAAGAAGATATTCAGCTCATATTCATAAATGTCCCCATAATAGAATTGAATTATTCTAGACATATACATATGTATTACCAGTTATAATTATAACTGTTCTGTCCTTTCTTATGTCATTTTTACATCAAAATGTTCACAATTGCATCATTACTTGTTCATGATGTCACCTATACAGTTACTAAATATGTGCAACTGCCTAGAATTACTTTCCCCTTTATTTCAGAAAGTTCCACTTTGAGTTCAGTTGAAATATTCTAGTAAAAATGTGAAATATAATGACTGAACAATTTATTTGACAGTGCATTGCAAATAACTGTCAATAATTTTATAGCCATTACAATCTTAAAGAGTACATTAATATTGAATGCACATATTCAATTTCTGTAATGAAACACAGTATTAATTAAATTACATATAGAGAATAGAAATTCAATGAAAGTGAAACAGAGGTAAGATAGATGACGTTTTGGTTCACAGTGTGTCACTTGATTTACACAGGAGGGGATGGTAACTTATATGAGCTTCATAAATCTATTGCAATCTTAGTGGGGTGGGGTCACAAAGTTTTATAAGGTGGTCATTTGAAGTATCCCTAAACATTGCTGATGTTTCAATCATCGAGAGCCACATACTGTCTTTTCTATTTCCAGTGGCAATGGCTCTCAACGATTGATAAATGGAAGCACAAGTCTTCAACAGATGATCATGCTTCAGACTTTGCGGAGGCAAGCTACCAGGGAGGACCAAAAAGTTGAACTGATTGAGCAGGTGAATACGGTCAATACAGGAAGTATCTTGACCACGAGCGGACAAAATGCGCATGACTAAGAACTCAACCTGTAGAGTTTTCTGGTCAGGGAACAGTCTTTTCCAATTCTTAGGAGGCCAAATAACACACTGATTACCTACTGGAATAGAAATAGCTTCATCCCTATCCCAAGACCGTCTGGCAGGAGGAAACAGGGGCAATGCACCCAGACGAAGCAATTTATTTGCCCTGTATTCCTCTGTTGGAGCTGCTGGGAGGGGGAGTGAAGCTGAAGAAAGAGACTTTATAGGTGGAGAGGGTACAGAAGGATCTGGTGATAGTTGAGGAAGAGAGAGAATGGAGTCTGATGAAAGTGATGCAGAAACATTATTCTGTGAGTGTGATAAAAGAGGCACAACCAGTTCATCCAACTCATCTCTCAAGGGAGTAGTTGAACCACTGAACAAAATTGTTGATATGAACAGTGTTGACAAAATGTTCCTGTTTACATTAAGCCTCTCACAGATAACATTAAACACACCTTCATCTACAGAGCGAGGAAGAGAATCAAGTTCAGAACTATGTTTTTTTGAAAAAGGCAGGAGTGACATTTGTCTTTGAAGGGATCTCATGCTGAGCGGGTCTGAAAATACACTATCACTAAGGGTGACCCTAAATCTTCTGAAGTCTAGTTCTCCTTCCACACACAAATGTGGCGGTGTAAGACAAATATGTCTCAACTGAATATCTGACTCACTAGCTGATGGATCTGGAGGTGATGATAAATTGTCTCCACTGGCAGAGGGGACGGACATACTTTCAACATTTGGCTTTGTGACTTTCAATCTCCACCAGGATGAGGATGTTGCTTGATGATCAGGTGGAAAAATGGTTGTAAACTGTGATGGGTGTACTGCTAATGGAGATAGGACTTTCTCTTTGAAAGCATCTGCAGGAAAGTTAATTTTTCCATGAATTCTATTACAGTGCTTCTCAAGGTCTCTTACCCTTTTGAATATTTTGGAACAAAAGGCACATTTAACCGATACACTTTCATGACATGTTTCTATATGTCTTATTAGAAGTTTCCTTCCATTGAAGGTGCATTTACAAAGGCTGCATGCTTTAACTGGTTTCATCTGAAATGAATGAAACAATCAAATAATAGTTCTATTTATATTGATAGTCAGTGTAAATTGTTCCTATCCTAATGTTAGTTAAATATATATAACTAAACACAGTTCACAATATTCTAAAGTTGCAAGTTTTACTTTTTCAAAATAACATACTGGTTCTATCAACTTCCTTAAATAACATCATAAAGAAATGAAAATTCATCACCATTTCCCACTTGATGATACACAACTGTTTAAGTAAACGGTGCACAGTGCATTCGGCACCCTTAAACACTTCAACTCATCAGGTTCAACAACCTGTGAACAATTAAAATAAAATAAAAATAAATATTTCTAGAAGCGCCCCAAATAGAACCAATATTTATTTTGACAAAGTAACTTCACATTTTCTATATCACTTGAACTTAACATTTAAGTTTGCGAAACATCAGGATGGGAAGCGGAGCTTAAACTACTATTGGCATATCTATTAAACCAAGAGGGGATATTATTATTTCCTTTATACTCTAACAGTCTATCAATATGGTATACTTTTTCCTTTTGTTTTTGGGAACACTTTACTATGTATGTTACCGGTATGTCATCGAGACGCTTTGTAATTACACATGGACCTTTCCATTTACATGTAAGTTTAGAACACACACCTACGCGTCTGCTTGGATTATACAACCAAACTGCTTGACCAGCCTTAAGGAGACGTTTTTTGGCTTTCAAGTATATAATGTCTCTTTTGATAATTGGCTTTTTTCTTTAAACTAGTACGAGCTATACTGTGTGCAGAGATTATTGAATTACTGAGTCTATATGATTCAGGGTTGACTGGATCATCAACATCCTCTTTTGGGATGTCAATGACAGCTTGTAAAGGCAAAGTCACTTCACGTCCTAGCACCATTTTGTTAGGACTCATGCCTGTTACGGAATGTGATAATGCTCGATACGCCATCATAACCTGCGACAAACACTTATCCCAGTTTCGTTGGTCATCCTCACAGAACATAGTGAGCATGTTCTGTAACGTTCTGTTAAACCTCTCCACATTGCCATTAGCTTGTGGTCTCATGCTGCTGGTTTGAATCTTGTCTATTTGTAGAAGATTACACATTTCTTTAAACAGAGCAGAAGTAAAATTGGTGCCCTGATCTGATAGGATTTGTAGAGGTGTTCCAAATCTGCTAATTAATTCATTAACTAAGGTTGATGCTATTGTGACAGATTCTTGATTTGGGATTGCATATGCTTCAGTCCACTTTGTGAAACAATCTACCACCACCAGGATGAATTTATTACCTAGTTTTGTCAAAGGCAACGGTCCCAATATATCTACCGCAATTCTCTCCATAGGCCCTCCTATCATTGGTTGTTTCAGTGGAGCTCGGGTGACTATGGAAGATTTTCTTGCAGTACATTTGTCACAAGCTTGGCAAAATTTTGCAACATCTTCTTTCATGCCTGGCCAGTAGAATGATTGACGTAAGCGACTCAGTGTTTTCTCTGTACCCATGTGACCGGCTGAAGGAAGGTCATTAAATTGTCAAAAATATCTTGTCTCCTACAGAAAGGAATCACTAGCAGATACTTGTCTTCTCTATGGTCGAGATCTACAAATTTGCATTGTAATGTTCCATCAATGAGTTTCAAACGTTCCCACTGTCGCCACAGGGTTTTCAGTGTAGATGTTCCTGCAGAAACATTATTCCACAATGGCCTTGATGAATCTTGATCTAACGCAGTCATGAGAACCTTGAGGTCTTGGTCATCCAACTGAATCTGTCTTATATCATCAGGTGACCAATTTTGCAGGTATGATTGTGGATTTACACTTGTTACTCTAACCTCAGCTTTGAGTGGTAATTCTGACAGGTCTGCAAATGAAACACTCATACACTGTTCATCGTCTTCCAAATATTCTGATCTTAAGCGTTCTTGTCTCTCACAGACTTTGCATGGTCTTCGGGAAAGAGCATCAGCATTGTTATGCTTTAAGCCTGCACGGTGTACAATGGTTAGATTGTGATTTTCTAATTCCTGAATCCAGCGTGCTATTTGACCGGTTGGCTGTTTAAGTTGCCGGAGCCAGCTGACTGCTGCATTATCAGTTCTCAACAGTACTTTCTGGCCATATACATACGGATGAAACGTTCTTAGAGCTGTTACCGCTGCGAGAAGCTCTTTGCGAGTTGTACAGTAATTCGTTTCCGACTTGCTCAAGGATTTACTCAAATATGCGATCACTCTTTCTTGTCCATCTTGAACTTGTAAAAGAACTGCGCCAACGGCTTGATCACTGGCGTCACTGTCAATAACAAAATCATCTCCGGGAACCGGATAGGCTAATATTGGTGAACTGCACAATGAATCTTTCAAATAGTTAAATGCAACTTGAGCTTCTTCCGACCACATGAACTTTACACCTTTTTCACATAGTTTGTGCAGTGGCTTAGCAATGTTCGCAAACCCTTTTACAAAGCGTCTGTAATAGGATGCTAATCCTACAAAACTCCTTAATTGTTTCAAACTAGTAGGGGTTGGCCAATTCTTAATAGCTTCAATCGTTTCAGGATCTGTGGCAATTCCATTTTCAGATACCACATGACCTAAAAACTTTGTTTGCTTTTGGAAAAAGGAACACTTTGAAGGTTTCAATTTCAAATTTGCATCACGCAGTCTCAGGAAAATACGCCTTAATCGATTCAGTCCTTGTTCGAGGGAATTACATAGAGAAATTATGTCGTCCATGTATAAAAGCAATTCGACCAACTGCAGCTCTCGTAAGACATTCTCCATGAGCCTTTCGAATGTCGACGGACTATTCGAAAGTCCAAATGGCATCACTGTCCATTAGAATAAACCTAAACTGGTAGCGAATGCGGTTTTCTCTCGATCTTCAGGAGCCATGCCAACTTGCCAAAAGCCAGAACTTAAATCCATAGAACTGTAAAACTTGGAATTTGCAAGTGAATCCAAACACTCATCAACACGTGGTAAAGGGTATGCATCCTTGGTTGTAAGGTCATTTAATGCTCTGTAGTCGACACAGAAACGAATGCTATTATCATGCTTTTTTACTACAAGTACAACAGGCGAACTCCATGCTGATTTGCTTGGTTCAATAACACCTCTCTCTAACATCTTCTGAACTTCTGCCCTTTCTGCCTCCCGTTTCCTCATGGGTTGACGACGAACTGGTAGTTTAACTGGAATAGCATTCCCTGTATTTATGCGATGCTGAACCCTGTCACAGTGACCTAAATCTTCAGATGATTTAGCAAAAATGTCCTTAAATTCTAATAAAAGGGCTTTAAAATCAGCTTTCTCTGTGTAATTTAAGTGCACTGTACTACGGTCAAATAAAACTTTTAAATATTCTGGAAGCTCGGTATTCCCGTCAATTTGAATAACTGTTTTGGTTGGAATTGATTGTTCATTCCTGTATTGACTGTCCAAATTCTCATTTAGTTCACATACATTTTGATCTATAGAAGATGGTAAAGTTTGATCAGTATCAATTGGTCTGACTGAATGACACTGGGACTCGTTATCTTCATACGGCTCACAAGTCCCTACTTCTAGCTTGCTATGTAAGGTAACACTTTTACTTGAACAATTAATAAAGTTCACACAGACATCAGTAGAGTCAGTTTTTACTATACCTGGTAAAACAGTACACTCTTCATAGTTAATTGGCACTGGTTCTACTAGTCCACTATTTGGCAGTTGTTTGGAACTATCAATGTCAACTGGTAACCATATTGATGAATGTGGAGGAACTATAGCTGTTCTTCTCACTAACACACGGCAAGATACTAGCTTCTGATTAATACGACAGTCTATGTTATTGTATTTGGTTCTGATTTTCTTCGCCTTATAATCAATGGTTTCAGCAAATTGTAAAAGAAAGTCTTGACCAATGATACCCTCTTGTTGAATTTTGCATATAAAAAATTTCTGCTTATAAAAGGTTTGATTTAAACACAAATCAATTTCTGTGATACCCAGTACACATATTGGATTACTATTAGCGTCATGTACAGTTGTATGAAATGGGTTCAATTCAACTGATTTAAATTCTGAAATTGCATGAAATTTTTCCTCAGAAATTATAGACATTGTAGAGCCACTATCAATTAGAAAGTCTATTGTATGACCAAACACTTTGCCAGTTGTGTAAAATCTATTGTCAAGTGTTTGGGATATGTTTGATGTTCTAATTGAGTCTTGATCAGGCCTCCCTACCTCAGGTTCAGTCAACTCGTGGCCTACAGAGTTGACTGGACTTCGTTTCCCTGAAACTTATTTTGGTCATTTGATTGACTCCTTGAATAACTTTTGTCTTGGTGGTGAAAATCACTTTGCCTTTTGTTAATTCGTTTCGGACAATCTCGTAAAAAATGACTGGTTGAATTGCACCCATAGCATCTTCTTGTCGTATCTTTACTCTTAGTAGCTGCATTTTGAGCCAATGACACACTTTCAAGTCTTTCCATCCTGGAATCAAGTTTCTGTAATATGCTCGAAAGATTTGGATCCACCCCAGATGTGTCAATTACACGTACTGTGTTTCTCGAACTTTTATAGTACTGGTCACCCAGTATCGCTTCATACCTGTCTACTACCGCTGCGGCTTCATGAAGATTCTGACAGTCATTATCTACACACCTACACTTCATTTCCAGTGGAATGATCCTGTACAATTGATTCAGGGCAATGGTTTCCTGTGCTTTTCTATCTAGCTGAGAATATGCCTTCTTAGACAGCTGTCTCAGATCATTGCACAGTGCTGCCATGCTTTCACCTGGTTTTCGCTGACGGCATTCCAGTTGATTCAACCACTTGCTTGAATGTGTGCTACTGCCAAATCTCTGTTTCATTTGAAATGTGAGCGTGTTGTAGTTTCGCCTCTCATAAGGATCTAAACTCATATAAAAGGTGTGAGCCTGTCCCCTTAAGCTGGCAGAAAGAAATAACACTTTACTAACTGTGTCCCACCTACAAAGTTCTGCACAATCTTAAAAATGTGAATGGTATTCCTCCCATGTTTCTACACCAGAGTAAGATTCAGGTTTAATATGTGGTGCTGAGGGAAGGGATGATATGACTCTAGGGGTTAATCTATTGTCTGGTATGTACGGTGGATTTTTATTTGAATTGAAATTTCGTTGGGGAATGACTGTTCTTGGTGGATAATTATCTTGAAATCTATCAAAATCTTGTTCAACACTTCCACGATAATGCAACCCGTTTTCATGGAGTCTGTCCAAATGCTGTGGAACACGAGCACAATGATAGTTCTCTTCACCACGGTTTCTATCAAAATTCGGAGAGCTGGCGCGAGGGTATCTCCTTTCTACAGGTTGGGGTGTTATTTCTCGTACTGGACTATTTCTGTATTCTCGCCTTTGATATCTGTGTATTGGACGATGAAAAGGACCAACATCCTCCCTTTCGCTTTCAGAAGTTGATTCCAAAGAAGAATCTCTACGCCTATGAATACTACTCACATATCTAGGTGAAATTTGTACCCTTGTTCTTTGGACATTTTGCCTTTCCTGTCTGGAATCTAGATCTTCATGGTTATGCCTGTTTCTTGTGTCACTATTAGATTCATGACCACGATAATTGAATTGAATTTCTGGATCACCACTTGATACATTTATTTTAGCCATTTTACTTATTAACACTTTTCAAAACAATTCTATTTAAGCACAGCTTAAACTCAGATTTTCATTTGTAGATCTACTGTATTTCAATTCTTGTTAACTCTTGATTAATCAAGGCTTACATAAACACACTCTATATTTGTATTAGATCTATATATCACACAGTCGTAATTTGTATTCAGTTATATCCATGTATTTCTATTTTGCACTTGTATTCTGTTCCAGAAAGAATTAAAAATAACAACAACTTTACTTTTGGAGTTATCAGTTTTGCCTTTACATTGAACACAATTCTCCGTAGTTTATACCCATACAAGACACTTTTCTCTTAACACATAGAATAGAATAGAACAAAATCACTGTTATTCTCCGGACACTGGCGGATTCGTTCTACTTAAGAAAAATAGAAATATCCCACTTCTGACACCAAATTGTAACGCCCGTGGCCTTCGTCAGGGTTACTAACGTAAATATAGTATTTATAAATACAACCAGCTAATTCGTCAGGATTTATTTCACTCTCTTATTTGTCTTACCGTAACTATGTATATAGATCGTAACTATGTATATAGATCTAGTTATAAAAAGGTTCCAAGGATTCAAAGATGGTCCACAAGAATCGCAAAAGAATGATTCCAAGAATGAATGTTTTCTCGTGTCTGAGCTCCTTTTATAAACTTTCTGACCAATCATAAGAGGCCGTCAGGCCCGGCCAGTGGTCATGACCAATCAAAGTCGGCCGCCAAGCCCGACTTTGATCATGACCAATGAAAGGAGGCCGCCAAGCCCGGCCGTCTGACGATCTCTTCTAACGGTCAGGTTAATCTCTAAACTATATTAATGTTAAACTCCAAGGTTTCGGTATAACAATACACCAATTGTTAACAATAACAATTGAATGTACTCTTATACCGATACTTTGGTATGGAGCAGGCGAATAGACAGTAAATCGGTCTTACAATCCTAATTCCAGTAAAGGAGAGCTAGCTATGTCAAGGTTAACTGTGACGTACGTTGATTGCAGTTTCTGTGAATAAAAACACTTAAACGATATATTATCACAAACATGATGATAAACGACAGCTATTTGTATCTGCCGATACAAATCATACTGACCTTGAGCATCATATTAGTGGTTCTGGTAAATGAGGTGATCGTGTGTTATGTTTGGAATATTGAGAAAATGGCGAACAGTGTTTACCTTGACAAACCTACTCTGAACTACGATAAATCGAGGTAAGCTAGATCTACATGAAACTTGTAAAGTATTATGACCAGGTCTTAACATTATCATGACTTGGCTTAAGTTTGAAAACAGTTCGAACCATGATCAGACGAAGCGTATTGCGGCGTATAATCTGGATTCAAACTATCTGTCACATGTCTGAACGTTTCCTTTGTCATTATGTCAAATGCGCAACTGTAAGAACAAACAAAACAACGACAATATTAAGCAGACGACATTGCAGCAGTGAAAGGGTTTGATATAATTGCTTTGTGTTGGGAAAAGCTCTAAGGAGGAATTCTTTTTTCGGAGGGCCTTCGTAGGGAGATAGTACAGTAGTTAAAAATAGTTTTGACATCGAGAAAGTTGACAGTAGTGTGACAGTGATTTTCAAATGTTAAAACTTTATCACAAGTCTGGTTTGATTCCAATTCTCTATTTTGGTCGTTTATTCCTATTCAATGCAACTGATCCTTATTTACCGTAATTCGAAAGCAGTTTACATGTAGTTCAATTACCTTAGTAATCCCCAGTCTTTTTTCGCAAAGTCGGAAGTTTCTGTAGTTCATTCCCTTAAATGACAAAGTCAAATATACGATATTGCAAAGTTAGAAAATATCTAACGACAATGATAAACGGTAAAATAGTGTAATGTAAGAATACAAATCGCTGAGACATTTTAAAATGTTTTCGCCATCCTAGACTACGTGTTGTAAAATTCCTTCATGCGTAATCGCTTTGTGCCCAATGAAAATACTTTACGACATATAAGAGCATGATTATGATAACTTCTTGAGATATAAATTGCATGATCTTCTACGACTTAGAACACGGTTACGAGGTCTGGTAAGCAATTTCTTTAACAGCTCATGTCGATTATTAAAAAGGTTCCCTTTATATTAGGCTTATCGTGAAATCAACGTCTTACCAATCAGTATTTCGTCTTAGAACCCATTACCTAATAATATACTTCTCTTGATTTCTCCTTTCTCTACAACTTTTTATGTTTAATCCTTTCATGATCATTTTTTGGGGGAGAGTTTTACCCTTTCACCGCTTTATTTTCATCTGCTGCATTATTAATGTCTGCAAGACACGTTTTAAAGTCAGATTCAATGTTGTATGACCTAAAACATATCGACAATAGTGTCAAACAGTTCGGATCCGGATCAGACGCAGCGATACGCGACGTCTGATCAGGACAAAACTGTTTACAAACCCGCTGTGTGACGTCATTGAGAGTTAAAGGGTTACCATTACGTGTAGCAATGTAGCAATTGCAAGGCATAGAACTTTGAGTAGTATGGTAGTTAAAGTATAACTTATTTGTTATTGTAGAACTGATGTTCTCATACTTTTGGTATACAGATTGAAATAGATCGTTTGGCATTCATTGCGAAGTCTTATGATCTGAGTTGACTCTTATACCTATGAACCACAATAGTAAAGTTGTAAACATATTTGTTTAAGATAATATTGCCAATACCCTCTTCTTGCGTTTATACCTTCATTCGCCATGGCGTTATCAGCTTTTATCAATTGTCGTCTGCTTTATCTCAAATTTACATTTAAGGTATTTTTGATTTGAATAATATATGACTGAGTGTCAAATGGTTTGGCTCCTGTTCAGACGCCATTTACTCAGCGATTGATCGATATCCCAACTGTTTGCAAATAACTATTTTACTAGGGGTAAGGCAGTGAAGGGAAAACAGTCATGGTGTGTCCCAGAGATTATTTCGAATTTAAAGTATCTGCAATTGATGCAATTGAACAATGTGTTTAAGTGAAACATAGTAGTATATTGTTTTTGAAACTAACAAAACATTTTTCCTACTGTACCTGTCGTGGGTATCCGCCTTGCAATGATTACAGCAGGAGACAAAGCCCAAAATAAAATAAAGCTACAGCTCAGCGACGACATGTTGTTGCTGTAACCGACGCACTCACAATGATTTGTTTCGAGGGTGTCGTTACCAAAACAGCTACATAAGGGGGTTTATGATTTCGTGCAGCTGTCGTGAGTTACTTTTTCATTTGTTTCTATATTAATCATATACAGCTTTATAGTTGCGTTATGATTATATTCCTAAGAAGGCGCAAGTTTTTTGACATATCTACAGTCAGATGACTGTTTAATTTAAACTAAATGAATATCAAATAACTCATATACAGTCAAACTTCGCTATCTCGAACTCGCTTACCTCGAACTACCCGATATTTCGATACATGAATTACATTACTTCATGCTCGCAGTTTAAATGGCCGCTGATATTTCGATTCACTGTAACATCTGTTTAATTAATATTTAAATTAAAATATTGATTCACTCTCTATCCTTTAGCATGTAATGTAACTTGTCTTCTATAAAGGTTGACGTCTTCACTAGTTCTCAAAATTGATTTATCATCGTTTTTTGTGAGGCAATAACAACAGTTTCAAATAATTATTATCCAGATAAGACAAATGGTTACCCGGCAGCTCACCTGGATGAACAATGATATCAACAGTTACCATATATTCGCTTATAGCTTGCAGAAGGATGGGCATACATACATATCTCCAATCCCTACAGTTGATACATGTACGTTCGGAATAAACATCTTTGTATGATAAATATCACATTAAAATGGAATGGTAAGTTAGGAAAACGTAATAGTTTCCCGTTTCAACGCAATTTTTCCCAATGCAAGAACAATACGATTTATTTTAAGGTTCCGAGATAGTGTTTGACAGGTCGACTTTTTCCGACTTTTTTCCAAAATGCCTACATGCAACATACCAATATTATATATCATTTTGAGCATTAGGACTTGTAGAAGCTTTATAAAGGAGTCTTGATGTAAAATTAATCACTACTAAACTATTTATGGTGCCACTAACAGAGTCTGGAAATTTCCATGTATCTTTTTTACAAGTGCCAACATTTGAATTCTTCATTTCACATTTTATTGATCATATACTTCCAGTCAACAAAGGAGTGTCATATTTAGAAACTACTGAGGTCATATTTTAAACAAGAGCCCCATGGGGCATTTTTCGCTCACCTGAGAATAGCTGAAAAAATAGAGATAATGATTTATGTCCAGGACTGACCTAGATATGCAACAGACCGAAACCATTTGAACAAAATATGTAAAGGATATTTAAAAGTGTCACCATACTGAATATAGAAGCTCTGGCCATATTAGTGTCAGAGAAGAAGACGTTTGAAATTTTCTCTATATAACTCTTTGAAAAACTCTGACCCCCGGGGCGTAGCCAATTTTGACCCCAGGGGCATAATTTGAACAAACTTGATAGAGGACCTGTAGGCAATGCTATGTGCCAAATATCTAAGCTCTGGCCCTTGTAGTATCAGACAAGAAGATTTTTTAAGTTTTCATTGAAAAACAATCTATTTTTATCTCCTGTGACCTATTTATGCAACCAACTAGAACCATTTAAACAATTTTGGTATAGGAAATCTAGAAGTGTCACCATGCCAAATATCAAAGCTCTGGCCATATAAGTTTCAGAGAAGAAGACGTTTGAAAAGTTCACTATATAACTCTATGTAAAACTGTGACCCCCGGGGCAAGGCCAATTTTGACCCCAGGGGCAGAATTTGAACAAACCTGATAGAGGACCTGTAGGCAATACTATATTCCAAATATCTAAGCTCTGGCCCTTGTTGTTTCAGACGAGAAGATTTTTTAATTTTTAAGTTTTCATTGAAAAACAATCTATTTTTACTTCCTGTGACCTAGTTATGCAACCGACCGTAACCATTTGAACAGTTTTAGTAAGGACATCTAGAAGTGTCATCATGCCAAATATCAAAGCTCTGGCCATATAAGTTTTAGAAAAGAAGACATTTGAAAAGTTCACTATAAAACTCTTTGTAAAACTGTGACCCCCGGGGCGGGGTCAATTTTGACCCCAGGGGCATAATTTGAACAAACTTGATAGAAGACCTGTAGATGATGCTATGTGCCAAATGTCTAAGCTCTGGCCTTTGCAGATTTTGACAAGAAGATTTTTTAAGATTTCTTTATTTTCTCACTTTGGTTGCCATGGCAACCAAAGTTCTGCATTGTTTTTAATTCTTTGAACAAATTTGAAAGAGCTTGACCCAAGGAATATTTCTGTAAAGTTTGGTTGAATTTTGCCAAGTGGTATAGGAGGAGATGTCATTTGAAGCAATTGTTAACGACGCCGGACGCCGGACACAGGGCCATCCCAATAGCTCACCTTGAGCCTTTGGCTCAGGTGAGCTAAAAATGGAGGAAGCCATGATGGAACTACTTTTTGTACAAAAATACAGTACAGCTCACGTGGATTTTGCTAATTCCTCTCGTCCTCTGTGGCAAGAAATCACTTTGCGTGGACAAACGGCGTTTTTCCTCTCCCCACTGCTTGGGATAAGTGAGATTTCCGCCGCGATTTCAATGTCAAGGACGTCTTAGTTTTTGCTTGATCTAATAAACGAAACAGTTTGAAGTGTTGCAGAGATCGCTTAATATTATTAGTTATGCTGTGCTTATTGTACCTAATATGAAATATACAGTGCTTATTGTACCTAATATGGAATATACAGTGCTTATTGTACCTAATATGAAATATACAGTGTTTATTGTACCTAATATTGAATACACAGTGCCATTAAAAATTAATATGGGACGAGGTTCAATAAACACGGCATAACGAATTTATCTTACCGACTACCTTTGATATTTTTAAGTTTAATCATACTTTATATAAACTATATGAATTACCCCCACTTTACGCTCCAAAAACATTCACCTTTTTTGTATTTTGCATATGTTTCATTCTAGTTTTATTATTCTAATTATATGAATATTAGTAATAAGTAGGGTTTGTATGCTGTTGTTGTTAAAAAAAATTAAACTTGTAGATCTTATTTTTAGAATTAGATCTAATAAAAACGTATTTTGAAAATTTAAGTCTCAGAATAAGCAATGAAGGGATGACGAAACTTCAGCACCTAGAAGGGACGTTAAACCTTAGCAGAAAAAATAAAGATAAGCAATAGTGAATATCTCTAAACATTACATTATCACTATTATCTTATAATCGTAATCTTATACGACTACTTTTAATTTCAAATTTTAATTTGTAAACACGTATGGTAGTATTGCTTTGAGCGGACATAACTCTCTCTTAACTCTCTCACCATATCTAAACAGTATTTGAAATCCATAATCTTCTACACGTATCATTTGGTATAAGTATATGTCATAGATCTATATTCTAACCATTTACTCCATATAGATACTCTTTTTAAACACGATAAAGGTGTTAGAAGAAAGGTCCGATTGTTCCGAAAATAGCAAAAATGTGATAAAACAAACTTAATGAATTTACTCCCTTTAATAGTAAGGAAAAGAGAAACACATAGTTTTATTACTCAAACGCGTTTACATAATTTCTTTTGTTTTTTATCATTATAAAACTTACTTATGTTTAGAATATCAGACCGATTAAGCATACATTATCTGGATGCATTTTTAAAACGTATGTTCGAATACATATAAATGATTATGATAACATGTAAAAAAACACATAGCTTCAAACAAGGGAATTAACTCTTGTAAATAGGTAATATGATTTTGAGGCATCTTACTAACCAAATACGGTTATTATTGGTTATGTCTTTCCTTCACGATTCGTATCCTGATATTTCATTATAACGATGATACATATCAGGATACGTATTGCCTGTGAGAATAAAAGGCGATGTGTATTGCAATATTTAAGTCGTGATACAATACGTAGTTTGCAGCCACTCTGGTTGTTTAAATCAAATATGAATATGTTAACAACTATACGTAATGTAAAAAGTATGATGTTGGGAGAGGTATTTTCTCTTCAAAATGTATATAATTATACGGTCATGTCAGTTACTTTAAAATGGATGTCTGCAAAACATTCAAATCCAGTTTTCTCTCTTGTTACAAGGCAAACAGTTTTGATTCTAATTAAACACTCGTATCAATGCATCGCAGGGCTGATTAATGTATTGCATCGCAATATATTGCAAGATTCATTTACAAGCCGATACAGACATCGGCGGGCAAGTACATCGCAATGCATCGATGCATCGATGAATCGTTACACCACTATAAATAAATATTGGGTCTTCTGGTGACCTCGATTGACCAATGAGTAGTCTAAAATTTAGTAGGAGGTAAGATATAATGTCATGTATGCCTGTAAATACTTGTAGTTTCCGTTCCTACACCAACCCTTTACGCCAGTGGTGCTCATTTAACGCATCTTATGTATTCCTCCACTCAAGAAAATAGTTCAACTTGATAGTGTCATGAATATGCACAATAAGAAACATGGCCTATATCTTAGCAGATGGTTGCTTAAAGCATACTGAAAGTAAAGCAGAAAGTTCACTTAGAAGTATTCTGTTTTCCTTTCAGCCTGCGTCAAGCTACCCTTTGTTTTAAATACGCTATGGAGTAAAATGTTAAATATATTTTTCAAATATAGAGTCCAATCCCCAAAGACCTACATATCGTGCCGCGGTATGGGGTTTAATTGTAAATGAAAATATTAGAAAATGTTTCTGTTTATTTGACTGAGATTATACCATTTGCCAATAACTAATAGGAAGGCAGGTCGGTGTTTTTGATCTCATGCGCTGCTTCCAAACGAACAAGATTAGGCATTATCTCATCACCCTTAATCATTCATCGACGCTATATGACATTTTGCGTGTCGCAGTGCCGTAAAACCCAACTCATCTATCCAGCATGCAAGCTATTCATTATGAAACTTTGTAATCCTTGTCAATTTTTACAGTCAATATTGTATTAAGCGATCACTCAATGGCCGACTCATACGTAGTCTTATATGCAGGTGTAGGCTAAATGCAGGATAAAACTAATGCAGAATGTTTCAATAATAGTTATGTTCATTATTTCAACTCTGAGTTGAGCAGTCTGGTGTCTTAATGAATAGGTATTCTCGCGTATTCATAGTGTGGTTACTTTAAACAATATTGACTGTATTTTCATATTTCTTGCTAGAGAATATTGCTTTCCTTGTTGAAAATAAAATTTATAGAACATACAAAAACTACTAAATTGACATTATGGAATGTGCAAATTTTCGCAAACCTCAGTTCATATTTTACTACAAAACTTCAATTACTGTTTGACCCTCTCAAACCACATTTCAAGATATAGACGGTAAATCTTTCTGAATATTTGCTATTTTGTTATTTAGACATGGTAGATAATTTTGAGTGCGATAACTATGGATGCCCCTGTCCCTTTGATGTGAGAAATACAGTTGTGCTAAAATGTAAAACAAAAAATAAATTATTGTTGAGAGAAAATAATACCACGTTTATCAGTTTTCGAGAAGGAAAGATTATTCTAGTAAGTATTGACATGGAGAAAGGACAAACATACAAAATGGATTTTTTTTTGCCTCCAAGGAAATATTTCCTCCATGTAGAACATTGTAACAATGCATGAACACATTTTTAGAAGTTTAGAAGTTTGCTTAAGTTTTTATACGGAAGGAATTCTTTTCTTACGCGAGTTGGTCTAGTCATTTCATTAGCCAGCAACCTTTGTAGGTCATCATTACTTTTTTCGCTTCAAGAAAAACCCTGGTATTTTTACAACCGAAAGATAAGTGTCACGGCTTTATATCAAGACCTTTTTTAAAAAATATATATATATATATCGGACGAAAATTATGGATTAAATTCAAGTTTTTTAAACGGGAGGTAGTATATATTTCGCGATCGCCTGCTCTCGTTTATCGACTATTTCATTTGGCCATCGCTCTTTAACTCGCCATAAAATTTGTCGATTTCGAAAATAAACACTTGCATTTTTACAACTGAAAGAAAAGTATCTAAGCTTTCCTTTAAGACCATTTCTTTGAAAATCGGTCGAAAATTGAGTGTTTTATGAAAGGTTTTGTAACGGGGCGTGATATATTTATGCGCGAGTGCTTGCTCCCTTTTATCGGCAAATTCATTTGGAAACCACTCTTTAACTCGCCATAAAACTGATCAATTTTAAAAAAAAACTGTTATTTTTACAAGTGAAAGATAAATATCTTAGCCTTCTTTTAAGACCATTATAATGAAAATCGGGTGAAAATTAAGGATTTTATGTAACTTAAACTAACAGTAGGTAACCATTCCACACGATAAAAAACGCGATAGCCCGCTATCGGCGTACCGGTGCAGTTGAATTATCGATCGATTAAGCGTTATCGCACATACAGGTAACGGACGACACCATTTTCGGGAAAATGCAGATTTGAGTATAAGTTACTTCTCCATTTGTCCTTTCTCCATGGTATTGAGCACAAACTTAACCCTTTGTGCTTGTATTTGTGTACCAAAGTGTCTTAGGCATAAATGCATATCTACATTGTAATAATTTTATATATATTTGTAATACAGTTCTATCCTCATAAAGAACATTTAGGAGGGGGTAGTCATTTAGGGTGTTTTTGACAAGTAGTGTAACAATACAAAATTAGAAACAGGCTATGGGGTAAAGCGTTAAATCGACAATTCTGAATATCATGATTTTATTCAATTAATCCATGGAATCTTGTAAAGATACTGTTTCATGAAACCGTCGGCTGTTTTTCTTCTTACATTTACAATGTATTACCTTACTTTGTAGATGTACGATCTGGTTGCCTACCATTTTGGACACTGGTCCGACATAAATTAACAATTAGAGCTAAATGTTTATGAGTGCATTCTGCCTGCAGTAAAAAGGTAAGCCGATTTACGTTAACTTTGTTAAGACTTAGATGGATACATGAGACTTGCGACTTGACTATTACTTTCAAATTTATTTTATCCAGACCCGACGCGGTGTCAAGCGGCGTGTGATCAGTATTCAAACTGGTTGACACTTATGTCGAAACTTCTCCAGTTCGAATACTTGAAATATTATTTCAAATCTAATATCGATATCTACGGACAAATAGTCGACACTAGTGACTAATTGTTCCAAGTAGAATGCCGGATTTGACCAACATTAGCCTAAACCTTTTACTGTCACCAAGACTGACATTTGCAAAAAGTCAAACACGCATCATATCCAAACGGCGTGAATAAATTCAACCTGTCTATTGCAACGTCTCAACAACAAGCACATCAACAACTTGAGTATATCATTATTTCAATTACTGATCTTGCTGATGCTTTCATCGCTACATGATTGTTTGCTGGCATATTTTCGCTTCAGAAATGTTGAAATTAGTGTCAAGCAGATTGAATCCTGATCTGACCCTGCTTGATATGATAAGCCATCTGATCCGGATAGAAATTGGTTGCAAATAACTAGTTCACTCGGGGTAAGGTATTTAAAGGGATAAGGGCCTCTTGATTGTGATATTTTACCTGCAACACGCTTGGTATTTTACTACGTTATATATTGTAGTTGGATGTACACGTAATTTTGTGAGTAGAATTACATTAACCTTCGTCTATGGAAACTAACATCACAAAATGTGTATCATATATTTGCCCTCTCGAGATAAAAAAAAATTATAGGGAGAGTAGCGAAGATGAAATTATTTCCTATTTTAAACTCAAACACGTTACAGTAAAACGGTGAAAAGGGCATTTTATTAAAAGATCAACAACTTTGGTGATTTGTATAGGCCACGATGTCAACCTTTTTGGAACTCTATCAGACGCAGTAATTGGTTCCAAAAGTGTTGGTTTTATCATTATTATTACATCACGAAAGCGTTTTAATGACCGATAAATCATAATACCTACATTGTGTCACACATCTGTCAATAGCGTACATAAGCGTTATTCAGTATGTTTTATTGTCGTTGTCCTAGTAACAAATAATTATCCATAATATAATTGCATGTTATAAGAGGTAAACAAAATGATTGGGTTCGGGGTGTCAGTGTTTCCTGTAGGGTGAGGGTATGGTTAGATATGACCAATGACCATTTCACCACCACTCTAGGAACCCTCACATTCCCTCCAAGACAACCCATTAAACCAACCGCCACATTAACGTTGTGTTCTCCCAATCTCATTCCTCTTCACATCAAGAATAATCCATCATCTAGTCTCAACATATCACCTACAACCATTTCCGCAATTAATACACTGTGACCACCTCCATCCTGCATCTGAACTCTCCTGGTAGTTTCCTCCTTCGATGCATAGTTCTCCAATATTAACAGCTCTCTAGCGGGCTCCAAAACAGCTCCCTTATCCATATCTGTATATGTGTAAATATCGAAATAAAGTTGTTTATAAAACGTCTATTATGATATTGGATAATGTGATTATTCAAGTGTCACGCATAAAGTTTCCAATTCAATAAATGACTTGACTTCTACAGAATGCATTTGAAATTAATGCTCTGAATGTCTCTAGTACACAGCATAAGAAAGTATGTGATAGAAGACACAAGCTCCTTGTTGCATGTATGACTAGATGATACAATAACTGTACTCGTATTTAATTCTGAATTCAAAACTTAACATATACTGAAGAGGAAACGGTCAATGGCAACAGACCAGCAGAAACGCAACATGATAAGTTGCGTGATAACATGGAGATGATCGATCATAGCAGTAGATTTAGATCTCGGGGCCCTAAATTCAAAACGACAAAATAGGCATCAGGACAGAAAACACTATATGTCCGCACCGCGTTGTTTCAGTGCAAATATAATGAAGGAATCAAAAGTTATGCACGAATGAAAGGTATGTACAAATGAATATTGTATCTATATAAAAATTTGAACTTGAGAATATATAAATGTTCTTAAAACAAACAATTTTAATCTATATACAGTGAAACCCCTCTAAACCGGACACGTGTGGGGACAAAATAAATGTCCGGTTTAGAGGGGGTTCCGGTTTAGAAGGGTTTTAACCCATAGCTTGTTTCTAGTATAGAAGATAGCTGATCACTTAAAGCAGGTTGAAAGTAAAGCAGAATGCGCCTTAAGGCGCATTCTGCTTTACTGTCAACCTGCTTTAAGCTATCATCTGCTAGAATATAGAAAATATTTCTGATGATAGATGTTCATGAATGTATTTTCTTCAGTGAAGGAATAAATCAAAGGTGTAAAATGGGTGGAAAACGGGACCAAAGTTTTTTTCGGTTTAGAGAGAATTCCGGTATTTAGAGGTTCCGGTTTAGAGGGGTTTCACTGTACTTTTATTTCCTGTAACCTCAAATGGACGACGATTATATAGCGTGTGGTGTTTAAGGAAGTAAAGTGAACTTACTTGTGAGTGGATTCATCACATGTCTATATGACACCGGCTTGGGCATTTGGAAAAGAATCCTTGGATAGGGATTACTATTCGTTTGAAATTCGTTAAGGTTTACATGCAGGCCACCTGAAATAATGGATTGAATAAGTCGCTCTAATTTACGTGTCTACAGTTTGACCATCATCATTCTGAATTGTCGTCTGCTTCAAATACCGGATATATTGAATGCATAAAAAACTCAAACTCCTTTTATCCTTCATTTCTTAAAATGAATTATGACTTGAGTATGAGTGGCTAAAATGTTGGAATAAAATCAAACGCAGCGTTACGTGGCGTCTGATCTAAACTGTAAACAAACATGTATCAAGACGCGTAGCATAATAAGGGAGTGCAGTTGTAGGGAATTGTAAAACCACATTGTACTTTAAGAAGCCCATTATTTGGCCGTAGTGTGGTAAATGCTTTTAAATTTTAAAATATAGATCTATCCAATAACTGTTTTGATCCAAATACCACAATACGGTCGTGTATTCAAGTTCAATTCAAATGACCTTAGTTTACCGTAATTCGAAAGTAGTGTACCCGTAGTTCACCTCCCTAGTAATCCCACTCATATGTTTGCAAAGTTTGAAATTCATCTAACAATCCCCCTTTTTGCCAATTATGAAATTACTTGTAACCTCTGTGAACCTTCTTCAACTTATTCACCTCTACGGATAACACTCATTTACATGAAGTAGGTCAACTATGTAATGACTATACTATGTGAGGGCAAAGTCAAATATACCGTTACTTCAAAGGTAAAACATATCTGTAACATGTGTAAGACTGTCGCGCGTTTGGAATACGAGAAATGGTGACTGGTATTTCACTTAAACTCGAACATAACGAAATGTATGCCTCTGTAAGTCAACATGGTATATGCTCATTTCGCAAGTGTTCGACAAGTGGTAAAGTGAAACGGGAACATATTGCAATGTAAGACTTTCTCCCATGAGCATTTCGAATATACTTTAAAAAGATTTTGCTAACCTTAGAATACGTGAGTCGTAAATTTTCTTCATGTGTAATCGTGTGAAAAAGATTTGCGACATACGAAGATATAAGTATAATAGACTAGTCGGATGTTGGGGAAATCACACTCCCAGAGGCATTTTTGGGGAAAAGTTGACAGGCCACCTTTTTATCATTATTAAAGTGTGCTGAATCCATTTATGGTATATGTCACCCTTTCCAATGCCTTAAAAGCCCAAAAATGGTAAAAAACAAATTGGCCGCCAAAACGCTATTTTTCGCTATTATATCCGGTTTTTCTGGGGTCAAATATACATAATACACCTGCTTCTCCTAACCTATATGGTTTATTACAACATAACTGTTCAGGAACGTTTCTGGGGTAAATCTTTTTCAAAAAGTTGATAAAATGATATGTCTGGTTGACATGAATAAAATTCTTGTTAAACAAATCACATGACCCAAAGCTTAGATACTTTATTGATAATTGACTAACCCCTTTTTAACCATAATTAAAGTAATTGAATCCAGTTTGTTGCCTGTCCTACTCTACAATGAAAGTGAAGGCTAAATATGGGTAAAAGAACAAAACAAAATGGCCACCAAAATGCTAGATTTTCGTTTTTCTATGCAGTGTTTCTGGGATCAAATACACCTTATACATTTTGCTCTCCTAAACCACATGGCTGATTACAACCAACTGTACAAGACTATGTTTTGGGTCAATCTCTTTAAAAAATGATTTCATGCGGCCTTTCTGTTGCCATGGCAACCAAAGTGAAAAATCAGGTTGTTCGTATTATATCCAGTTATTCTTGGATCATATACTCCTAATACATATGATTTTCCTGAACCTCACGGTTGATTAAAACAAAACTTTACAGGCTTGTTCTGTGGGTGTTTCTCCTTTAAAAAATATTGATTCCATGAAAAACTTTAGTTGTCATGGCAACCAAGGAAAAACACATAGAAAAATCTAAAAAATATATATATAAAATTACCCTTCTTGAAACATCCCTATCATCATCACACACACACACACAAGCCCCAAAGCTTAGACATTTTATGGATACCTACTATTACCTAGTAGACCTCTTTCAAGTTTATACTTGGATCTAATTTTTTTGGATGAAACAATACACTCAAAACCGGTACTTCAATATGTTACAAAATTACTATATTGGCCCCGAACCGAAGTCAGCAGTTTTGCATAGACTTATCCTCTATATGAAAATAAATATTGTCAAAAACCACAACGCCCAAGCTTATAGATTAGCATAACACAGTATACCTTTATCTAGTTTGTTTAAATCATAGCTCAGGGTGATGTTGGCCCCGACCATAACAAACCGTATACAGTTTATAACAAACCGTACATCGCAGAGCTTAGATAGTTTGTGTATAGTACAGCCTAGAAGAAATTTATCAAACTTTTTAAAATTCATATCTCTGTGATAATTTTTTTTTATCGATCTCGTTAGTTACTTATGTCCATTTAAGAACTTCGGGTCAAAAACCACTAGACCCAAAGTTTTGATATCTAGTGTAAATCATCACCAAGTACAGTGCTCCCTCCTTACAAATACCCTCATTACAATTATTTACTCTCTCTACAACAATGCTTGCCGCAGTTGCATAAACAACATTAATTTCCTTCAATATACCCCCTCTGAACAAAACACAGCACTTTTGACTTCCGATGGGTGTTGTTGTAGAGAGGGAGCACTATACAAGTCTTCAAAGTTTGTAAAAACATAGCCATATGGTCCAAACATTATTATTGAAAAAGTGTTTTAATACATTGTCAAAAACATAAGATGACACATACTAGATTGTTTTTGTAACGAATAACGTAGTAGACCTCTATCATGTTTGTTAATATCATAGCCCTAGTATCAAAAACGTCCCCTCCTATCGGCTCTTGTGTCAAATCCTAATGACTCAGCTGAACTATATTAAGTCAGTATGGTCCTCTTGTTCAAGTATTTTTATCACACTAATAATGCTTGATGGATAATTGAAAAAAATGCACCAGTTTTCAAAAAATGTTCTTCATGAATTTCTGAAATGGAAACTGGCAGCAATTAGATCAACGTGTTGATTTACTCAAGTTGATCTAGACAAAGGCCATGGTTTGCTAAACAGACAGAAGAATGGTGAGAAGGTGTATTATACACTTTGGGTGAACACTTAACCATAAGCAATGGTCTATGCTAATAGCGCTTGTTAGGATATTCAGCCACTCTCAATCAGACATTTGACAGCAGAAACAATGTGTCCACAAATGTAGGCAACAACTGAGCTACTGCCTACATTATCATTGATGGGCAAGCCTTTCTGGTTGCAATTGTGAAGACACAGCAAGGTACTACAGTTGAAGATCTTATTGGTGTTTTAATAAACATGGTAGGTGTTATAGGATGTCAATGAAATCTGAGGCGTGTAAGAGAAGTGCCAATGGTATCAGACCAAGTTAGGGTGTTGTACATGTATGTTGTTATAAGGTACACCTGATTGTCTGATTTTAGCAACTCTCGGTAATAAGACTGACCTGCCATGAGCTCTCTCTGAGCAGGCTGTAGAGCTTGATCAACATGACCAAGTCACAGTTGTGGCTGGTGGATTCCCTGATGAGCAAAAGGGAAAAGGTCGAATTAAAAAAGTCTGATGTAAACACGTAAGTGCCCGAGCTTTACATAGGAGGATATCAACGGATTATTTTACCCTTGTGTTACAAGCGAAGTTGACAAAATAGTTGTTCTGGCCAGATGCACTAATGTTTTGATTCTCCTACTGTCTCACTTCAATTCAATGTGTTACACAAAGCTCTGGCGCAAGAGAGCCGGGGTCACAGAAACGATTATAATATTCCTGCTAACACTATGTTGTATGACCAAACTGTCCTAGTAACCATTTTAGTCGTGCACGCTTTAACTCCAGGTGATTGACATCCTTCTTCTCTAGCCAAAGCAAATAGAATGCATGACAAGTGTTTGCAGAGCATCATGGAATGCTGCAAAGCTTTGTAAATAGAATTTTTCAAGAAACAAATGCTTAATATTTATCTGATAAAAAGTACAATATGGAACACATTGGCTCGTTAAGCAAGTGTCAATTTCGTCTGTTTCTCGTTTCTCGGGTCCCCTTCTCCAGAGTCAGTCACAACAACTGATGCACTAGCTATCATTATATGTGAAGTATTTACATTTCCAGGCAATAGAGTAGACTGAATACCACAATATTAAGGACAGTTTCACCAATACCCACACCAATACCAAAGTTGACTTCATGACTACTATACTAACTATATGATTTAACAGTGCAAACGTGTGCGGAATATCTCGTATACTCTTCAGTGTCCACATTACAATGCAAATCCAAGGAAAACAACTGCAACTATGAATAGGAACTCAATTGATATGCCAATTGTATCTAACCAAGAATAACTACAGTAGTGACAACTATATTCTTTAAAACCATGTTTGTGCCAAAACAAAGATAGCCATGGTAAACGAATTGAGACCAGATTAAACACCAGTTTTATTAATCTCCAACCTAATTACCACTAAGATTTAAATACATTGTCAAATTTTTCCAAAATGAGTTATTTCCAACATTTTATTGAATTGTGAAAGCATTCACTGCCGTTCAAACAGTTTCCCACTGTAACAGCAGCTAGTTACATATAAGATAGTAACTTAAGTATATCATGGTTTATTTTAAATAGTAATCGTACTTAACTTTAAATGCCAAACTGCTACTTATCCGCCAATTTCACTTTGGTTATTTTGTACCAAAAAATGATTCTCTAGTTTTTTCCGAGGTCCCATGTATAAATGACATATACTGGGCATACAAAACCACATTTGGCTCCATTGAACAAGAGTTGGGCACGGCCCGGATACCTCTGTATCCGCTTCCCTCTCTATATGATGTCTAATTAGCCCAAAGTTAGCAAATTTTGACAAAATTTAAACTAACCTGATTTTCACTTTGGTTGCCATAGCAACAGAAAGTCTGCATGAAATCATTTTTTAAAGAAATTGGCAAAAACATAGTCGTGTACAGTTGGTTGTAATCAGCCATGTGGTTTAGGAGAGGAAAATATATTGTGTACTTGATCCCAGAAAGACTGCATAGAATAACGAAACTTTAGCGTTTTGGTGGCCATTTTGTGTTGTTTTTTACCCTTGTTTGGTCGTTAACTTCATTGGAGATGGGGACAGGCAACAAACAGGATTCAAATCACTTTAATTATGGTTAAAAGGGGGTCTGTCCATTATCAAATAAAATATCTTAGCTTTGGGCCATGTGATTTGTTTTAGAAGATTTTTTTATTTAAGGATTTCTCTATATTTTAATTTGGTTGCCATGGCATCCAGACATCTTCATGTTATCAATTGTTTGAAGGAGAATCACTCCAGGAACATTCGTGTAAAGTTTTGTTGTGATAAACATATAGGTTAGGAGAAACAGGTGTATTAGGTATATTTGATCCCAGAAAGACCGGATATAATAGCGAAAAATGGCGTTTTGGCGGCCATTTTGTGTTTAACAATTGTTGGGCTTTAAAGGCATCGGAGAGGGTGACAGGCACCCTGAATGGAATCAGCACACTTTAGTCATGATAAAAAGGTGGCTTGTCAACTTTTCCCCCAAAATGCCTCTAACCTTTTCTTGGAGCATATTTATGAGATTTCCGACCAGTCTATAAAATCGCGAGAGTTGTTCATTATGTAGCAATATTGCACGATTACCTACGACCTAGTATGAATACAGTTCAACACGCCAACGGCATTGTTAAGAGTTCTAAAGAGTTAATTATTGCGTTTAACTTGTCAGGGGGAACATTTAAGTTTTCCCTAAATTTCGGGCGTATGCATGAAACGTTTGTCATGTCCAATAGTACCCATTGCATCACTCTATACCTTCCTAACATACAAATTAAAAATAAGATTGTTTCACTCCTCCATTGTCAAATTATATCATCTGATTCAACTATTTTAACTTTTCATCATTGTATCGTCGTAAACATTCTTTTATAACAAGTTTTTAAAATAATTTGTTACGCTTTCTTCCCTGCATTAAACAGTCATTTATGTCTTGAAAGAGTTGTTACTTTTTCAAACTTTACTCCAACTGTTTGCAATAGGTATACGCGTTTTAGTGCAAAGCCGTGTGATATTTTTTCTCGACAGAAATACATATTTTTTCAATTTCACCTGTCCAAATTAACGACCTTGCCATAATTGTAGCAGGAACGAAATTCCAGAACAAAATAATTCCACAAATCAGGGACGACATAATGCGACAGTAATCGATCCACTCCTCTAGAGACTGGTTTCAAATATGTGTTTAACAAAATGCGAAAAGAGCGGAGTGTATTCATCCATGTAGCTGTCTTTCGGTATTGTCTCATTTATCCTGTATTAATCAAATACAGTTATATTTGCGGTATGACCTTATTTCTTTGAAGGAGCAAATGTATGGATAACTCTACACTCAACCGATTGTTAAATATAGACTAAATGTATATTAGATAGCTTATATATGATCTTAATATTTTACTATTGCCCTGCATTTGTCTGTCATGAAATTATGTGATTTTCCACTCGTAGTTTAAATGGCCGCTTGATGTTAGATTCACTGTAATGCAGATGTAATTAGTAGATCAATTAAAACTTTTTATCACCCTTTAAATTTTAACATGCTGTTTAACTGTTTTAAGCAACGGTTGGCGTCTGCACTATTTCTCAAAGCATATTTATATTTCTTTTCATTCAGACAACATCATCAGTGTCAACTAATTTTTATCCAGATGCAACATCCAATTACTCGACAACTCATCTGGATGCAACATGTATCACATATTCGCGTATAGCTTGAAGATGGATACTACCCTGAGGCCTATTTTCAATCACTAATATTAATACGTTCTGGATAAAAGTTCTTTGTTTGATGAAAATCACGTGAGAATGCAACGTAAAATACAAAGTAAAGTGGAGTAGGCAATACGTTATAGTTTCCGTTTAACTCTTTCGCTGCCAAATTAATCGTGATATTTTACCCCTTTACTGTTTCATTGTCGTCTGCTTAAATGTTGTTGTTTGCACGACCGTTTCATAGTAATTAGTATGACTTGAAACATATCTGTACGAATGTCACACAATTGGAACCTAATCAAACGCGCTTTATGACTTCATTTGGAGTGTTTTGAAAATGTTGACTATTCAATGTGAAAAGTTATTTTAAGAAATTGACTAGTTCTCGGCGGGCACATATCAGAGCATTATACATATAGGCAAAAAAAGGAAAATAGAGGACGGAAGTTCTTAGCAGATTTATACAGACGACATAACTGGTACGAAATTAATAAAAAATTGTATCGTGTGCCGCATAGATAATATTATCTTGGAAATCTTGTATTATATATTGTTAAATCGACAATTCTGCATTTCAAAATATTATTCAACAATCGTTTGAATCCTTTAAAGAAACTCTTGTGAAACAATCGGCTGTTTATTCTTACATTGATACTTAATAATCTTACTTTGTAAATGTACGACTAGGTTGACTACAAATTTGGACACATTTTGCATGCATTGAATGCGTTAGCCGGTTTCCCCTTCTATTGCTAAATCTTAGATCGATGCATGCTACTTGACTATTATTAAATTTGAAAAACGTTTTTACCCAGACCCGAGGCGGCTTCAATAGGCGTTTGACCAGTATTCAAACTGTTTGATACTGATGTCGACATTTTTCCAGTTCGATTCCTTGAAATCAAAATTCGAAGAATTAAAAAGTCGATAATTTCATAACAGACGATTTAAATCTGCTAAATAGTCTGAAAAAGACAGTCATATGATATATACTAGCGCTCTCTACTGTCTAGCCCTGTATCTGGCTGATGCATATCACTGTATTTTGATCAACAAATGGGTCTCCTTAGTGGTGGCCGCTCAATACATGATTTTCCTACTTTGTTCAATTCACTATTACTTTATTACATGTACCAAGAAGATGCATGGCAAACACGTCGTATATATTATATCCATTTTTTATTGTTGGTTTGCTAGTCGTTTATATCGTGTGTACGAAAGCTATTTCATTTCTCATTAAGTAGTAAAGGGTGGTAATTGAATAACACACGTCTATGCAGTAAACCGCATGCATGTGATTTAACTAATTATATTTCATTTCCCTCTGGCTTTAAAAATTTAAAAATTTACACTTTGCGACTGATTTTTAATGCATCGTATACTAGCATTAACATTTGACTGTTCCACCATTGACATAACTACATGTACTTGTATATAGCGAAAATGCACTGATAAGACGCAGGCTTTTGTACTGAATAAAGTATCTATTATTCTGTTTGAAGATCGTTTATTATAATAGTTTAATTCTACTGAGAGCTTCCGAGACGGTGTTGTCACTGGGGGCCAACTAGGTATTACGATGAAATGTTTCTCTACGAAAACCTATATGGGTTTTATAACAAATTTGTATTGCTACGAAGGCAACTTTGTTTTCGTAGACAAACATTTCTCACATTATTCACTATTTTCAAGACGCGGTGACTGGTCTTGATCTACCCTGTTTGACACCCACATGCATGAATCTAAAGTATTGTATCTAGAAGTATTAAATAAGGTTTTCGGCAGTGTAAACCAAACTAAGATGCAGAGTCTGAGATGACCACGGGCTTTGTCTAGGCAGTTATTGTCATGGCACGGCTCATATCACACCTGACGATGAATCATCCGCGTCCTTTTCGTCTAATATGGCGAAGCTCTTCAACCGCACTCCTGGGTCCACCTCCATCCCCTACTCTCATTCCCCTTCAAATCATACTCCCGGTATTCCACAGATACTAGGCTAATGTCATGATCCCATAACTGGCCAAAAACTGTAAATGTATAAATATTAAATAATGTGCCAATTAAATTGAGTGTTGTGCCTATATCTGGGTTTGTTGGTGGTTTTCTTTCCAAATCAATACATTCTTTTACTACAATTACTGTTTAATGAATCAATTTGAAGTACGTGTCATTAATTTTGAGTAGCACATGTGTTAAATGATTAAGCACACGGACGCCATTCTGACATTGCTACCTTGCAGCGGATATTCGGCTTACTTGTCAAAGGGGAAATGTTTTCTGTGTATATATCAGAGAGCATTCCTCTGCCAAGACCTAAAGTGAAGAAAGGTCGGTGGTTTTGATCTAATGCGCTACTTCGCAGCGAACGGCATTTGCCAAAACAATCTACAGTACTCCCTCTCTACAACGGCCCTCCGAACAACGGTTCCCTCCTTGCAACGACCATTGCCGCTGTTCCCCCAAAAATATAATTATGTCAAACCATTTCTAGGCTGCAATATAGTCTACCTAAAATTGACGCCTGCTGGCTTTCTCAAAATTAAATGTTAGACATTTTGACAAAAAAAACCATAATGATGAGTGGCAAACAGCTTGAATCAAGATCAGACGCCGCGTTACGCGACGTCTGATCTGGATTTAAGCTGTTTGCAAATGTAAGCACATTTCCCTCCCAACAACGACTCCCTCCGAACAACGAACATAGTTGTTGTCTCCCATTGGGTGTCGTTGTAGAGAGGGAGCGCTGTACATTCAATCATCCCATATCAGCATTTTATTTCATCATTTATCAGCACTATATGACTTTTAAAGTATCCCGGTGCCAAAAAACTCAACTCATCGATTCGCCTTGTGGTATGTTTGGTAATAGGTACAATCACTTTTTTTATTAACATTTACACTTTATTTATGTATGATTTGATTGCCTGACCGTCTGAGCAGTTGTTGATTTGGGTTTTACAGCAATGCGACATAATAGTGGTCATAAAGCGCCAATGTGTTTGTATGTAGTGTTTGCATGAGTGTGAGGGTGACAAATTGTGGTCGAGTCTTACCACGCTACATTTCGTGCAGTGCGTAGATTATATCCTCCCACATCCAACTGGGTACACCCTGATCAGACGTAAAGTTACACGGCATCTCAGTAGGAAAACATTTGTTTAAGAGTGCCTTTGTAGATGTAGTGAAATAGTTAGTCGATTTATCTTATTATTGTTAAAGCTTAGACAGCTCAATGCCAATAGACTATTACTTGCGATTATATATAGGTAACACGATGCCGCGTCACGTCGGTGTGTGATCAAAATTCAAACTGTTTGACATTTGTGCCGATAACTTTTCAATTAGAATATTTGCAATATAATTTTGAAACATCAAAGCGGACGAACATTTCGAAACGGAAGACTTTTCATCTTATTATAGATTTAAACGGAACGGGCGCATTCTGCGAAAGGGAAGTTATTTAGAAATGAAACGAGGCGTAGATGTTAAAAATAATCCCCCGTGTTCTGCGCACGATAGTGTTGTGTTGGGTTTTGCTGTTATACTTGCGTAGAATAAACGGGAACGTATGAACATGAACTCTGGAATATTTCCACAACCTTCATTGGTGGTTAAAACAGTGCACATGGTGGTAAATATTATAATTTGAATACGCGATTGCTTAATTTGATAGACGATGATAGTAGGAGATGTATTAAAAACAGGCCGCACGCGTATTTGGCTTATCAAAGCTCTCAAGGTAAAGTCAAGTCATATTTATTTCCTGAATAAATATATCTGTTTTCTATTTTTTATATATAAAGTCGGGTTGACATCATGGTGAACACATGCTCTAGTGTGTTTTTAAAGCCGACTTGAACATAAAATTACATATAAAACAGACATAATTTAAATTACATTCAAGCAATTAAATTGAAAACCTCCTTACACAATATGCAATCATAAATAAATAACATATTATATTTCTTAAGCACTTTTAAGTCATAATCTTAGCTGTTTCAATTATTTTTAAATTTTATTTTTAGCTGATCTGTTAAAATAAATATAATTAAAATTATTGAAAGGCATAAAAATAATTGAAAGAGCTAAGGGTATAACTTAAAAGTGCTTAAGAAAAGTAATAAGAGTTAAGATATTTTGAGCATATATGAAGAATCAAACTATGTGTGCTATTACATTTGAAAAGCTAGCAAAAACAAACATATAGGTAAAATTCTAAAATAAAATCAAACTTGCGGCAAGACTTGTCAGTTCATTAGAGTATATCAAATGGAACCGATAAATTTCAGGCAAAATGTATGGGCGCCGCACTATATACATACATATTATATTGCATACATAAATAATGTAAATCAGACGCAAAGAAATATTATATTACAGTCAAACTTAGAAGCAGCTACACATACTAAGATTATGCAAAAAAAACACAAGCACAAACGATTATTTTACATATCACTCTTTTGTAAAAAAAAACAGAAATAAAAAAGAAAGTGACAAATATGGTCCCTGATCAAACTCTTGTCACGGGGAAAACATAACACAAATAATTGACTGCGCTATGCCCGCAGCCCAAAACCAAGCCTGCTTTATGGGATTAGACTATTAGACTACTAAATAGTTTGATTCCCCTGTACGAATCCTCAAAATATAACTTTGAACCATTGAAGTAGACGATACTTTCAACGCATGCTATTTAACAGCACTGACATTGTCTAAAGAAGGTTCTTTGTTTGAATAAAAAAAAGAGTAAATATTCGCTGGGAACTAAAGATACTTCATCGTTTGATAATTGAAATGTATACGTTAAACATAACGTTATTTATTTAAAGAAAATTAAACCTGAACACAAGCAATACAGTTAAGAACTTTACAGTGTAAAAGGATTGGGGATATTTAAAAAAAATTTACCTGACATCTAATAAGCCTTCAACCTGTTTGTAATTTGTATACCAATACTAACATCAGTGCGCCTAGTCCCCTGTAGGTTTTACGTGTGTGAATGGTGAAATGAATGCAGAAGGGAGACTACTCAAATCTGAAAAGATGTATTGAATCGAAGACTTACCTGCCGTGCTTTCCACACCATTTTTTTTATGTTGGTGTTAGAATAAACCTGTGTCTCAGTTTAATCTATCAATATAATTATGTGTTTGTTTTTATTGAGAACTCATCAATATATGCATTAGGAATACAAGTTGAATCCTGGTCAGACAGCGAGTTACCATGTTTCTGATCTGGGTCCAAACGGATTGTTCATACTGTCTTAAATCAAAACAGAACAATAAATCTTAACTAGTACCTTAAGTCACAATAATGTACCATGTATTTGCACTGTCATTTTATTATACCGGTTATGATGAGCATGGCCATGAATGATGAGGCTTTTAAGGGGTGCTCATGGGTTTTTCTATAAGTCCTTAAGTTTGTCGCATGTTGGTAAAAGTATATCAATTCTTATGAATTTAGCCACTTTTAATAATGCATTTAGAGTTGTAACGAATTGTTTACGAGCTGTTAACGGTTTATTGCGAGTTGTTACGAGGTATTTACGGAAACACTCTGCGATTTGTTGCACGTGTTTTCCGCGCCCATTAGCAGCCACCTGGATTTTTTTATTGCATGCTCTTTCAAAGAAAGGTCACACAGTACAAAATTGACTGTACCAAAAATTGACTGTACCAACTCGTAGAACGAAAAGTAAAATTGCCACCTGCGCCTGTCGTGTGCTTTTATATAAATGTTATTTTCAAGATAGGATAAGCGTGTCAATCATCATAGATCCTATGTGACGAGGCTTAACGAGATCTGGATATAAACTGTTTGCGAATGTATTGGTTACGAGTGAAGATAGTGAAGACAATACACGAGTTTATAGCCTATAACATGTTGAAGCATACAACACGCTACGGTAAAATGGCTTAGTGATGTTTGATTAAAAGATTATTGATCCTGGTTAGAATTCAATTAACTAAGCGTCTCATCTGGATTGCGACGTTTGATCACTTGAGAGTTTTTTTCAGACGACAAATATTGCAGACAACATTTATGTACAGAGGTTATCAATGCATTGTGATGTGAATCCTGTTATTGAATTTAAGGTTAACTTGAGGTTCTTGCAGGTTCACAGACAGACCACCTGAAACAATTGGATTTAATATATCTTTGAACACTAGAACTCGCTTATGTTGCTCTCAGCATTTGTCACACTTTACGTCATGACCAGAGAAGACCGTGACTTGGGACCGTAGTATAATGAAGTGGAACGTGGCTAGTCTTAGTCAAACGTACTGAATATTGTGAATGTACAGCGCTCCCTCTCTACAACGTCACCCAATGTGAGACAAACAGTGTGTTTGGTGTTAGGAGGGATTCGTTATAGGGAGGGAAATTGGCATACACTTGCAAACAGCTTGAATTCAGACCTGACGCCGCGTTACGCGGCGTCTGGTCTGGATTCAATCTGTTTGTCACTTGTCATTAAGAATTTTTGTCACAATGTCCATTATGTTACTTTGAAGGAAACGGCAGACGACAAGTTAAAGCAGATGGTATTGCAGCCATGGAAAAGTTGGACATTTATGTTTGGTTTGGGGAACAGCACCAAGCGTCATTGTAGAGAGGGAGTCATTGTTGGGAGGGCCGTTGTAGGGAGGGAGCGTTGTAATACATTCGTAGTTCATCGTACTGATAGACGTAGTACATATAGCCATAGGAAGCCAGACGGCTTTGAACGTTGTAAATCTGCGGTATACATGCAATCGTAACTTAACATTACACCGTCGTTAAATAGATAGTTTAACCCTTTGAACCCTAGTCCCGCATAGAGGCGTCCTTTTCAAACAGTGTACATGTGAATAGTACACTTGTCCTGTGCAAACAGTGAAGACCCAGATCAGAGGGCTCCGAAAGGAGCCCTCTGATCAGGGTCTTCACTGTTTGTCATAATGCCAAACATTGACAAAAACAACCCTTAAAAGTCAGAAATGGACTAGACTAAAATGGAATCTGGAATTTTCCATTTAAAGTTTCAGGGAGGAAAGAGTAAATGTTAGCTGTAGTATGACCAAAATAATTCAAATATTCCCTACGACCTTTAACCCATTTTCAATGCATTTGACCATAGTTGCAGTAGTCAAGTGTACTTCTGCAAATGTACCGATAGATCAAAATTTGAAACAAACATTTGTTTTACCTTTGTAACATTAGGCTATTGTCAAATTACAACTTATATAACCAAAATGCTTAACTTTTCGTTAAAGATTCGAACACATGTCTTTGAAAATCGATGAGGAGTCTTATCTCCCAATTGTTCTACAGGCGGCGGAAAAATTAATAAACGGATAAACAATGTCGAAAACATTTCGAATATCGAAACATATAAAAGGTTGTTTATTATGGGTCATCGATTTTCGCCGCATGAAAAGCATTTACAGCATATGAATACATGGACACAATAACGTCTCATTCATAAGCGGTCACCTGTCTTTAAAACTATAATTCGTATATGGGCCAATGAGTTAAAACAGATGACTGCTTATTGCAGGACAACTGATTAATCTTTGCAAGCAGTTTGAAATAAATGTTCTTCATTAATCGGTCATAGTTTGTCTTGAACTATTTGTTCATTTTCATTTAGCACCGACGATTTGCAATTACATCATTTTATTGAGTATAACCACGTTCTACATAGAAGTTTAAGCGAAAAAATGTCTTCAATCACTGTCTCAATTATCGACCTTGCAATGATTGCAACGGGAAGGGCATACGTCTTTAATTTTGAAACACTAACAATAATATTATTATGGGTTTCTCTAAACGTCTCTCATAAGGGTGTGCAGCCGAAAACGTTACCGATTCTGTCGTGTTTTGGCATTTTGTGGGTGCATTTACAGTTTTAATGAATTGTTACAAGTAGTTTACGGTTTCGTGCGAGTTATTACGATGTATTTACTGAAACGCTCTACTATCTTTAGCACGAGTTTTCAGCGTCAATAAGCAGTCACCTGTTATAAATTATAAGCACTAAAACAAAACTTACTGCAGAAACTCTAAGTACATGTAATAGGATCACCGGCAACAAATATGGTTTGCCTCTCTTTATAGACCGATTTGCTGGTACCTGGAAGGGTGGTCTTCGATGACGACCTTTGCATTTCAAATTTGGCTGCAGCAGCATGTTTGTTTAACTAACTGAATCCACCGTTCTCGTCTGCCGTTGTCTCCATGTTGAACGTATCGGACAATATATCGGAGCTATACCTATCACCCCTAAAGTCCAATGCAAATTAATTTATCTTTGCCAAAGGCAAGCTCCGCCCTGCTAGGTTAATATACGTAGCATATATTCTTATTTATTCTTCTAAATTTTCCTTTAAAAATAGGACCATAACCCCTATCAAAATAGATACGCCGCATCCCGCGTCGTCTAAACTAAACTCTTACTTGCAAATAGTTGGGTTACGCGTCGTTGCAACCTGTTTACGACATTAACGGAGTATTAAGAGTTATTTACGATTTATCTACAGAAACAATCAATGCATGGCAATTCATAGAAATGTTTTGACAATTTTCTGTTACAAATCTTTGTGAGTGTTTCCGAATCTGGTCGAGTTGAAACGACTTGTTCACGGTTATAAGCGACCTTTCTACTACAGGGGCCCGTTTTACTAAACAACTGATGCAAATCTTTGGCGTAAGTCAAAATTTTAAATTTTCACTTGCTACAAACAGCAAATAGCCAGATCAGTGGACGCGCTTTAGCGCGTCCTCTGATTTGGCTATCTACTGTTTGCAAACGTTTATGATCGAAAAATAAAGAGTTTAACGGGTTTTGACTTACGCAAAATTTTGCGTAAAGTTGTTTAGTAAAACGGGCCACAGATGCTTGCGATAATAAACATGTTGACGATACGTAAGGTTTCTTAAAAATATCAGGTATGCTAATGCACCCTTTTGAAACGTTTCGCATTATTTACGAGCATTAAAAGTATGTAATTATCATGTGCTGTGCGGTATTTGAGACTGGGTCCAAACTGTTGGCAAATAACCGTTGCACTGGCAGCAAAGCATTGAATGAGTTATTTGAAATAGCGGTACAGAACGAATTCAAGGCCTATGACTTCTTAGTATAAATAAGGCAACAGTTTCATCTACGAACCCTGACGACGATTATATACTTGTCAATTACCAACAGTGTATTATTGCATAGTGCATTTTTCTCAATGCATTAGATTTTATAGGAAACTTGAATTGTCCATTTCAAGTTTTAGTGACGAATGAGAGAAATAGGACGTAAGACGTAAGCCATACAGAGAGCACTGTTTAGAAAGTTGACCAAACTAATCATGATAAATTCAGTTTTGCCATATTTCTTAACCACTTGTAATAACCAAGTGGAAACTTATCATGATGAAAATTTATTAAAACAATCAAATAAGTTTTAAACAATAAAATTGTATGAACTAGTGAAATACTGAGAACACTTATCTGCAGATTAACATGTTTATTTTCATATAATAACATCAATAAACGATGATGCCTGCTGTTTAACATTGAATCCTGAAAAGAAAAATATTCGTATTATGTTCGATAAATAAATAAAGAAAGGCAGAGGGACAAGAAGAAAGAGGTGATGCGAAACAGACAGAACAAGCATCATAAAAATTGTACTTGTATAACAGTATTCCCTCCCTTCAACGGCCCTCCCAACAACGATTCCCTCCTTACAACGACCCTTGTCGCAGTTCCCTAAACAAAACAAAAATGTCCAACCTATTCACGGCTGCAATGTCGCCTGCTTAAAATTGTCGTCTGCTGTTTTTCTCAAAGAAAAATAATTGACATTTTGATAGAAAATAAATTAATGACGAGTGGCCAATAGCTTGAATCCAGATCAGACGCCGCATTACGCGGCATCTGATCTGCATTCAAGCTGTTTGCAAATGTAAGTTAATTCCCCGCCCTCTAACGACTCCCTCCGAACAACGTACACAATCTGTGTCTCCCATTGGGTGTCGTTGTAGAGAGGGAGCGCTGTATACGCATAATCATTTACGTTATAATCGTCAGTATAATTGTCATCACAATCAAACTTGTCTAGGCAATCAAGGTATAACAATAAGGAAAGTGTTCCAGCACTAAAATAGTTATGGCTGCACGAACCCCTATGATGTGGCTACACATCAGAATCGACACAATTGGTAAAACTTGGAAAGTTCAATGTTCTTCATCTGCAGTCCTTATAATATCGAACAGTAGTGGAGACATCATAATTTCTCAATAAACGCGTTTGTATTTAAACTATGATGTCCATTGCAAGCAGTTTGTAATCAGATCAGAAACCTGGTAGCCCCGTGTCTGGCCAGACTCCAAATTGTTTGGTGCTCAGATAAAACAAATCGTCCAATTCAATAGCTTTAAATTTCCCAACGTTAATACTTTGCGATAGTTATTTGCTTGCGTTTAAACAGGAACGAATATCATATTATCCACTGTACATGTAGTAACAACAGTGCCATCTCGGTATCACTACTTCATAAGTAAAAATCAAAGTAGTCACTAGTCTAAACTAATCATATAGAAAGAATCCTATAACAATAATGTAACCATATACAGGTGTATTACCTTTCTTGCGATACATCTGTCAAATAAACAAAACAAACCCAAATAACATTAAAGTCCAAGAACGTTTGGAAGGTAGGAAGTCTCTGGAGACTTCTCAAGAGTGTTGTGTTAGCTTTCTCTTGTCACAGTCGTCTTAAAAGCAATTTTCTCAAGGTATAGCCTCTTATTACACATTAATCCAGTTAATTGAAGAAACATTAAGTGGGAGTGCCAATTACTTGTGGAGCTCTAGATGAGATACAGAATTACGTTAAAGTTGAAACTATTTTAAACTTACAGAACATCTACGTTAAGTCTGAGCTCGTTCCTAATTTTTGAATGGTCAGATTTACTCTGACAAATCGAAGGCTTGGAAATAATGTCAGACTCAACTCAAGTGCTTTCTAAGCATCGATCATTGTATCCTAACCATTAGTGACAGACAACTGCTTTTTATAGACCTTTTGGGGGTTTTCTTTGAAAACGTGTCTCACTTGGCTATTAATACTCACATATTGCATACAGGGACACATAGGGTGCCACTAGAGGCGCTGTAAGGCATATTCGCGAGGGCGAATATACATGCGGCCTGACAACTTTCGTGGCCGGCAGGAGAGTTAAAAGCAACGCAGGTTGCATTCACCATCTCATTCAATGATGGCCCTAGAATTATTTTTTTAGAGGAACCTATTTAATCAATGAAAAAGACGTAATGCTTCCCAAAAGAATACATTTATTAGAAAACAGTTATGTCTTACTCAAACAGTTTGGAGCCAGTTGAGATGCCGAACATCACCTCGTCTGACAAGGCTACAAACTGTTTGCAACTCAAATTACAATGAATTGTCTATAAAAGCCAAATATTGTCAACATTGCATTGCGGTGGCGTGCAGTCTCGTTTGAATTTGAAATTAGTCTTATCAGTATATGTACACCTGAACAAAAACGGTCGTAAGTCAAAACTTTAAAATACATTTAATTTCTGATTTCTCTATCTAACCCTGTCTGGTGACATCTCTTTGGAATTGTCTTTTCATGACAATTCCAAAGAGATGTCACAAGACAGGATTAGATTGAGAAATACATAATTATTAAGACTTTTATAATCTGACTTACCACAACATTGGTCGTACGAAGTTTTATGAAACGGTCCTTGGAGACCGGATAATGTTTTTGCTTTATGTCCATATGCTAGGTTCACACCAACGGCGCTTTGATGGCGCTTTAAAGCGGCATGCAAAGCGGCACCAAAGCGTAACAAAGCTTGATTAAAGCGGCAGAGTCGTAATAGATCGTGGGAAAGCTTGGAGTAAAGCGGGACATTCGGCAAGAGCGCCCACTTTTAAACTGTTTAAAAATGTTGGGCGCTCTGTCACGAATTGATTAAAGCGCCTAGAGCGTATCAAAGCTTATCAAAGCTTAAGAAAGCGTAACAAAGCTTAGAAAAGCTTGACTCAAAGCGTAGGAAAACTTGACAGAGCTTGGTTCAAAGCGGGGACGTCATTCTTCACGGTATGTCACCACTTGACACGCTTCGCTAAGATGTCCCAAGATTTATTACGATCTGGCATGAAGATCTGACACGAGGTCAGACGCTTTCATCAAGATCTGACACGCTTTGTTAAGATTTTTTACGTTTTCATAAAGGACTCTCACGCTTTCTCACGAATTGAGACGCTACGATCAAGGATTGACACGTTTTGTTAGGCTTTGTTACGCTTGGCAAGTTTCTTCACGCTCTCTCACGCTCTTTCACGCTCTCAAGCGCTAGGATGTACGAGGGCTGTCCCAAAACATCGTAGACTTTCCTTATAAAAGTGTTCGTTAAAACAGTAGAGACAAACGGCAAACACTATATATAAACATAGGGTTTATGTAAACCTGTGTGAAGTTTTAACGTGTTTTCTTTAAAACTGACCAGAACAGAGTATTTTGAAATACCCTACTTGTGTAACCCCGGCGCACACTAGATAACGTTACGACGTTATCGACGTCAACGTCACTCCTTTTCAAAATAGCGGATATTTAAGATCTTGAAAACCCAGCACGGTAAGTTCCAGATGTGCATGCTGGGAAATGTGGCACGAAGCGATAACCTGGTGTAATAGGTTGCTTTATAAATTGCCAATGAACCCCGGTCACTTCTCTCGTATCGTATGCAATTGATCGGTGTGATCGGTGATTGCTGAAAAAGTCCTGATTTCTCGAATATCGTCTTAAAAAGAGGGTTGATACCTGGACACATCTTTCTTTTGCACTTAACAATCGTGGCATCGATATAGCACCGACTATCGACATGCTTAATTTCTCACGTAAAAGTCGATGTACAGACAGTTTGCTGACCCCGGGGAGTTCAGAATTCTATCTCACCGCAAGACGCCGATTACCATTCATGACCCTCCTCACGTTTTCTTCAATGAAACCGTCAATTTCTTTCGGCCGTCCGATCTTTACATAATTTTCCCAGCCCATCCTTCTGAAAATCACGTATGCTATTTGAATACCAGCAAGCGACATGCTGATTGATCATTTATGTTGATTGTAGTTGTTTTAACGTCTGTTTTGGGATCAAATTCAACTAAAAGCAGTATTCTATGACATTCTGCTGCGCCGCCTTTTCCTCTGACGTCGTCATTTCTGGCGTCTTAAGAACACGGTATCATTCGCCATAACTAGACATCTTTTTTTTAAATGACGCTACGTTAACGAGTTTTTCCAGGATGACGTCATATATAACAACGTCAACATTCATGATGCAATTTTGCGCAAATTCCGATGCGAAATTGCTTTGTAGGAGGTTGTAAAATGTAGCTCTTTAAATCTACCTTTAAGATGTTGGCGTAATCTAACCAACAATGAATATTTACAAACAAAATAGGGTCAGGTGTGTTCAAGAACCTTATTATTTCTTATTCAAATGTGAAAATGTTTGAAATAGCATTGGTAAAAAAATCAAAGAAATATTACGTCGGGTTCTTCAAAAAAAATATTAGTCCACGGTGTTCTGGGACAGCCCTCGTAGTTATACAGCAAGGAGACAAACATCATGTCTTCTTCAGCTAGATCATGCTCTGGTTCATCTGGAACTTCTGGATCTTGTTATTCTGCCATCGTTTTCTGGAGTAAACAAATGCAATGCTAGTTTGGAATATCTGCATCATTATGTAGGCTCTGGATAAAATTCGGCATGAAATCGGCGATCTTAACATTTTCCAATGCGTAACAAAGCTGAACAGAGCGTAACAATGCACAAAAAGGCTTGATAATCGTATCAAAACCTGATTTAAAGCGCCATAATCGCATCAAAGCGTAATAAAGTGTAATAAAGCTTATTAAAGCGTTATTTTAAGCGTAACAAAGCCTGATCAAAGCGGGACCAAAGCGCGAGGAACCGTAACAAGTCGGGAAATAATTCGTCCCAAAGCGGCAACCAATTCGTATCAGAGCGTATCAGAGCTTGTCAGTGCGTAATGCTAGGTTCACACCAACGGCGAATGCCGCGCTTTAAATCGGCGAGCAAAGCGTCGTCATTTTCGTTAAATTTTCCAAAAGCATCACGATCTCTTACGGTCTGATAAGCTCTGATACAAATTGGTTGCCGCTTTGGGGCGAATCATTTCCCGACGTGTTACGGTTCCTCACGCATTGATCCCGCTTTGACCAGGCTTTGTTGCGCTTGAAATCACGCTTTTATAAGCTTTATTACGCTTTATCACGCTTTGATGCGATTGTGGCGCTTTAAATAAGGCTCTGATACGGTTATCGCGCTTTGTTGTGTATTGGTACGCTCTGTTCAGCTCTGTTACGCAATGGAAAATGTCAAGATCGCCGATTTAATGCCGCTTTTTATCCAGAGCCCATATATCGATGCAGTAGAACCACAAAATCTTTGTACATTTGACTCAAGTATACGATGGCAAAACAACAAGATCCAGAAGTTCCAGATGTACCAAAGCATTATCTATCTGAAGAAGACATGATGTTTGTCTCCCAATTGTATAACTACATCCTAGCCCTTGAAAGCGTGAAAGAGCGTGAGAGAGCGTGAGGAAGCTTGCCAAGCGTAACAAAGCCTAACAAAACGTGTCAAGCCTTGATCGAAGCGTCTCAATTCGTGGGAAATCATGAGAGTCCTTCATGAAAACGTAACAAATCGTAACAAAGCGTGTCATATCTTGATGAAAGCGTCTGACCTCGTGTCAAATCTTCATGCCAGATCGTAACAAATCTTGAGATATCTTAACGAAGCGTGTCAAGTGGTGACAGACCGTGAAGAATGGAGTCCCCGCTTTGAACCAAGCTCTGTTAAGCTTTCCTACGCTTTGAGTCAAGCTTTGCTGAGCTTTGTTACGCTTTGTTAAGCTTTGATAAGCTTTGATACGCTCTAGGCGCTTTAATCAAATCGTGACAGAGCGCCCACAATTTTTAAACAGTTTAAAAAAAATGGGCGCTCTTGCCGAATGTCTCGCTTTACTCCAAGCTTTCCCACGATCTATTACAACACTGACGCTTTAATCAAGCTTTGTTACGCTTTGGTGCCGCTTTGCACGCCGCTTTAAAGCGCCATCAAAGCGCCGTTGGTGTGAACCTAGCATTAGAGATCGTGATATTTTTGGAAAAGTTAACAAAAATGACGACGCTTTGCTCGCTGATTTGAAGCGCGGCATTCGCCGTTGGTGTGAACCTAGCATACACATTTGAATAATTGAGAAACGTTAAGGTACTTCGCCTATGCGCGTAGTTTCCATACGATTGTTATGAAACTTTTCATGAAGAATGATAATAGCCTAAGAAACAATGTGGGTAAATATAGGCAAAATTTATCGTGTGGTTTGTCTTTAAGGTCTTTTTTCTGACAAAAACCTAGAATTTTGATGATTTTATTTTTCTTAAAAATGAATAAAGCTAATGACTATAATTCTCGCCCAATAAGTAGTCCACAACATTCATTACAAGAAAAGCTAAAAACATTTTGAATAAAAGTGTTCAGAAAGATGTTATCAGCTATTTAAATTTTGCAAAATGCTAAAAAATTGAATTACAAAAAACTGACTCATTCAATGTATATTTGTTTTCATTTTATTCAAATATATGGTTGATGAACTAGTCAGTCTGAAAAAATTAGAAAATATTACAGACAGGATTTGTTGTTATAACATATTTTCTTATTAAAATGTGGGATATTTGTTGTTTAGATACAGTTACCTACCTGAGAATTAAAACTTTGTCATTAAAATGCATTATTATTTATTCATGGACTTGCATACAAGGTTTATTATATTGTTTGAACATAATTATAATGGGCAATATCGATCTTGAAAAGGTTAGCGTATTGATAAGCTTCACTGTGTGGCTTTATAGTTCGATCAAATCGTTTACATGTATACCGATTTAATTGACTTGTAAGTCATTAAACTAAAACGTACAGGTAAGTTGACATATACTTGGGCCGTAAACATCACTAGTACTAATCAACGAAGACTAAATATAACATGTCTCTTGATTACTGCGTTATGTATTGACAAGTCAATAAATCGGACACTTAAAAAAAAAGATTTGGATCGGATGGGTCTCGAACCTATGACCTTTGGATTGCTAGTCAACCACTATAGTCAACCACTATACTAACTGCGCTATGAAGGATTATACTAATTCGTATCAACATTTCCTTTATATAAATTTTCTAGTATAAACACGTACGAAAAAAGTCTGTGTCGTCTTGACGCATATCCGCTCGCCCGCAAGACCGACTTCCGGTAGCGAAATGCCTTAACATCTTTTTCACTGTGGTATTGTACGACAATATTGACCTGACGTTGAACTTTATGCAAGAATAAATTATTGTAAGATGTCGCTGTATAAATCAATTATCGATAGCGGATCGTACAGTATCGGATGTTTCGGCTGATTACGTGAATTATGTTACAGTTGTGATCCTCAGTGGATTAACACTCCACATTGAGCAAATTCAAAAAGTTGTTGTTGGTAAACTATTATTCCCGAGTCTCCTTGTATAATCGTATCTACTAAAACGCATAATGTTGCGCTCTCGAGTGGGTTTTAATTCAGGTAAAATCATCGATGTCCTCACCTGCAACTCTTGCCAATATATACCTAATTTACACCTCTCATATGTAACTCATCTGCAATAGGTGTGTCGGTAGAGCAAGGGATTAGTAACATCGAGGTTCCGAGTTCGAATCCCGATAGAGGGGAAATATTTTTACTTTATAAGATGCTATTTTATAGACCATACAGACGCTAAGACATAATGTTGTTTTTTTTAAAATAACAAAAGAATCGTGTTCCAGTCGAAAAAGATGTTGTATGAATACTTAAAAGAAACAGTATAAATTATAATAAATATGAAAAAATGTATGAGTATTGCATGGGATTCGATCCACTGACTGTACGGAAAAATAATGTATGGTCGTCTTCCTTACCACTTGCGCTAAATACCTGTCGATATTTGTGGAACCGGGCAATGCTATATTTTCTCGGTACCGATGTGGTTACAATGTGCGTTCTCGTATAAATAATAACGAAGTGTTCCGAAGCTATATTTAGAAATGCAACAAAGTGTGAAATTATGCTAATAGAGGTCACCAACGTCAGGTCAATATTGTCAAACAATACGCATTTGTTCATGCGTGCAAAAGTGTCATTCAGTTTATTTATTTTAAGCGGTCCTAGTAACAAGTGTTTATCCAAGATACAATTGTATGTTAAAAAGGTTAACAAAAGTATTTAGGTCAGGGTGTATATTTATCCTGTGGGAGATCGATTAGTGGAGTTGAATATTTCGCTTCACTTCAAACGTTTCAGACCGAACCCATCGCTAAACTACTGTTTGATTATCCACATCTTTTTCACTATAACATCTGAAATCCACTATCTAATCTCAAATGTATACCCATTCCAAGAACCCCAATTGCTAATACCCTGTCCGTCTCTATCCTGCAGCTGAATTCTCTTGGTATTGTTCTTCTTCGACTTATATCCCTCAAGTGCGCTCAGTCCCCTAGCAGGATCCAACACCTCGCCCTCGTCCTTATCTGTATTTGTTTAGATATTGAAACAATAATGTTTATATTACATATATTAATATATTGGAGAATGTGTTTATTCCAGAGTTCAATTTTTCTGATTACGATTTACGTTTTTTCCCCCTGAAACTTCAAATTAACAATTTCAATTTCCATATTAAAAGCAATAGACAGGGCTGCTTTTAATAATATACTAAGATGTTAAAATATTACCTAGGCGTGTCTTCTGCCCATAATGGCACAACGTGTGTCATAAAAGCCCGTGGACAGTAGCCCGAGGGCCAATGTGACAGTAGGTGAATCATTATGACCAGATGCATGCCTAGGCCATGGTTTGACCTTTTTCTTATATACCTTCAAGCAAATGACATTTGTTCAAACATATTTTATCCAGTGCTTTAATTGGCATCAACTGTACATGATATTGGTACGATAGCCCTGGTAATTAAGAAGATAGATATATCTACAAGAAGTGCTCAGATAGTAAAATCACGAACATATAGAGTAAGCTATGGTGATTTTAACCCACGTAGGTAATTTGTAGTATATCTTCGATGTTAAAACCTCTAGTCTATCAAGTACTTTACATTTTGATGACGTCGTTTTAACTATGGAGTTTGTTTGAGAGTCCGATAAAAGGTGTGAAATAATGACGGTGTAAATGTCATTTCTTAATATAAAAACAACGCCAAGACAATTCACGCACATTAAAAAAACTGATTTGAGTTTTGATTACAGAACTTTATTATTGTATAAACAGAGACCGTACCTTTTCCATACAGAACATTTTGTCTGCCTTAAATATCAAGCTCTACATCATGATTTGACAACGATGTAAACACCCTTCTCCTGCCATTTGTGATTAGTCATAATATCAACTAGTTGCACGTGAAAAAGCTCTAGGGCGATTATCCATTATGACCCGGCATATAATACGGGTCATTATTTCACACCTTCATAGATTAAACCAATCGGAAGCCCCTCTTTTCATCACGTGACGGTACAATAGAAATCAGTATTGTACCGAATTGTAAACCCCAGAAGGCGATATTTTTCTCATATTGGACTCGGATCCAGAAAATCCATATCATTTTCGTATTGGACTGGACAACTCTTCCGACACCCTGTTAAGAGTTACTTCCCTTGGCATTTCTACGTTGTCTGCTACAGACTACAGTGTTCCATCTCTATAACGACACCCAAATGGAGACACATATTGGTTAATATATAGGAATGAAGAGAAGTCCCATCGCAATTCAGTATAATTATAATCGTAATTCGAATATTTAAAAATCTCTTAAGTTTTCCGTATCTAGCCAAACTGTTTTGAACTTTTTAACCTCTGGTTATATATAATGGTCAGGTACGTCATTTAAACGAATTTTACTGTATGTCTCTGTAAGTTGATATGTTATCAGTTCATCTTAGATTTGTTCGACAAGAGAAATAAACGAAATAAGTACATCGTATAATGTAAACTTTTGTCTCATACACTTATCTGAGACATTTTTAAAGGCTTTCGTCAATACTCGAACGCGTGGCGTAAAATTGCTGCATTTGTTATCGCTTTTCGTCGCATGAAAAGAACTAATGACTAAAGAAGAAACGAATATAGTTTTTTGTTGTTTCTTTTTTTTTTAAACTTTCCAACTAGCAATGTTGCACTTTGCAAATGTTAGAGCTTTGGTTCCATATAGTGGTAAAGTATAATTTGTAAATATATATCTTCTTCTGCATGTGACATACAAATTTAAAGCATATTGTTTGGCTCCTTACTCACCAAGTTCTGTAATCTCTTAAACTCTTTAACTTTTATCGTTTGCCTTAGAACTGTTGTAAACTTATTTTCACTGTATTTTCCTGCATTTCACAGCTATAGTTTGTCTTTAAAGAGGTGTTGTTTGTTTGCAATTTAGCTCTAAATGTTTATTATTGACATAAGTGCTTTAGTGTATCTCTGTAATATATTGTATTCGAAAGGAAATTACGTGTTTATACTTTGTACCTGTCACATGTGTCCACATTGCCATTATTGCAGCAGGAAATAAACTCCCAAACAAAATAATTCCCCAACTCAGCGACGACATGACGTGTCTGTAAGCTGTCCCCTATTATAGGCTGGTTTCGAATGTTTAACAAAATGCCAACGGAACGGTTTTATTCCTTAATGCAGCTTTTGTTCGATACTTTCTCATTTATGTCGTATTAAGCATATACATGTACATATATATTTGCGTTATGATACTTCTTTAACCGAAGCAAATGTTATGTTATCTTAACAGTCAAAGGACTGTTTAAATTAGACTAAATGCATATTAATTAGCTATCCTGGGAGCTTGATATTGTGTTATTTTGCTGCTATTAAGCTGTACGATATATTAATTAATTTTCATTTGTTGTTTAATTAATCGCTGTATGTTGAATTCACTGTAATGCTTGTTCAAATAGATGATACAATTGAATTGTTAATCAAGTTCTACTCTTTACCATGGCGTGTAACTGTTTTCTGCAATCGTTGACATCTGCACTTGTTCTCAGGAGTTATCTTAATTTTCTTTAGAAACAAAAACATCCGTTTCAACAATTTCTTCCAGTTGAGACGCCTAGCTCTTATCTGGATCATAACTGTTTGCAAAATCTACCACCTATTAACTCATAACTTGCCGAAGGATGAACTCACAGTCATGAGTTGGCCATCGATTGTGAGTTGGCTACCGGTCTGAAATACACTGGAGAAAACGTTTTTTTCGCTTCAACGCAAACGCATGCAATGAAATATAGAAAATGACAACGTGTTACAATTCTGATTACCATTTTAGATATGAGTGCAAACAGTTGGAGCCTGATAAGACGCCGGGTTGACAGGCGTCTGATCTGATTCCATACTGTTTGCAATGAAAATAAACGTTTTAATTTAAGAGCGTTTATTGGGAGAGAATAATTTATGTTTTATCCACCGTACACTGCATGCTGCCAACAGGGTACAACCTGCTAAGCTAAATCAGAAACAGAGGCAACTGAACACGCTGTATCCCTAAACCCTACCGTTCATATATTCAACACTTTCCCCATATAAAGAGATATTCCAAATTAAAAACATCCAAACCTTAACGCTGCAGGCTGTCCACACAAAATGTCCCGTTTCGTACATGTGTTAATCAAAACTACAGAACGCGATTTGATAATTAATGCAGCTGTTCGATACTTAATCGTATGTTATTCATACGCAGTAATATTTGCATTATTGTGATAACTAATCGAAGAAGTACATGTGTTGATAGCTTTACAGTCAGTTGGCTACTTGATTTGACGACCTATGTATTACAAAGCTTCTATAGGAGCTTAATATTCCAGTTTCTCATACAATAAGCAGCAATACCGGTATGATTTTCCATTTGCATTTTGAATGGTCCTTGAATAAACGTCTGACAGTAATGCCGCGTTAATTTGTAGATAAACTAAAATGGTGAATCACCCGGATACTTTTACCATGCAATGTATTTATTTTCAAACAGTTTGGCGCAAAAAGGATCAAAGTTGGCGAATTTGGATTTTTCTAACATGTTTTGATCCGTAAAATATGTCGCGTTACATGGCGTCCTATCTGGATAAAATGTGTTGAGTATTTTTTCTCAAATTCACCCATACCATGTAGAAAAGTAATAGATATTGTTAGTATAGCTCTGATATCATCTTAAACTTCTTTGTATAATAAAACTCACATCAGAAAAGACTGAAAAGTAGGAATTACTTTATTGTTTCTCGTTTAAAGAAGCGATACGCAAAAGCAAAACAATGTGATGTTAGTATGACCATGTTGACGATTCATTTCAATCTGATTTAAAGAAATCTGAAGCCTGATTATTCGCAGAATACGACTAGTTTACGACGAGCACAGTTCAGATGTCGGCACTGGTAAGAACACCAGGGGGGAGGGTTAAGCAGATACGATTCTTAACAGGCGACATAACTGATATAAACTAAATGATAACCCGTCTAGTGAGTCACGTAAATACTATTCTCTTTGATCTATGGTATGATATATTGTTCGGTTGATACTGTCCTGCGAAATTAACGATTAATATAAACTTTATTTTAGTCTTTTACAGACTAAAGTTTCAAATGAATGCCCTTGCAATTACAACTAAAGTGGTAACTAATCTATGACACTATTGTTAAACTGTATGCAACTTGACTCTTAGACTACTAAATTGTTTGACGTTTACATGTATTTTTCTCCTGTTAGAGTCCTCAGAATCTAATTTTAAAACATTAAAGCAGACGATAATTTCAACATACATGTAGGTTAATTTAACAGCAGCGAAGTGTCTAAAGAAGGTTCTTTGTTTGCAAATAATATAACACTCAGATCTAAGTTTAGATACTTCATTGTGAAACAACAGTTCAGACACAAATTAAATTCTGTTTGATAATATGCAGGAATACCTTGAAGTATACGTTATTATTTTAAACAAAATTCAAAGCAAACTTTACAATCTAGAACGGTGCGTACAGTGTTGGAGGGTTGAACATAACTGAAACCTCGGTGGCAAACTCTTTTAGTCTGATTAAATGCCGATTAAAAACTAGAATACAAATGTTGTCTATCCAACTGTTGGTTTTCTGTTTGTAGATTGGGATATAGCAACGTTTGCGCAAAAAGAATGTCATTTAAACTGAAAAGAAGCTTAGAATTAAAAGCTTACCACCCGTGTTTTGCACATGATACTTTTTCGATGGTGTTTTTAGTGATCATTGCTTAGCATAAATGTGTGCCTTTATCAAATTAGTAAATCTGAGTATATGTCTATATGTCAATATATGATAAAATAAAACAGTTATGAACCAGGTCAGACACTAAGTTACTATGTTTTTGATCTTGATTCAAACGCCTTCATTTTAGCGAAGTGACACTAAGACGGGAAATAATTCCGTGTAAAACTTGCTGTTTTAGATAGTTCATTAGTGAAGTTTAGTACAGAAGAACCTCTCTATAACGACCACTAAAAAGAACATTGTTTGTCGGTATAGAGTACAGGTGACAGCTTAAAGCTGTACGAGCTTTCTGTTTCACTTTGACATTGCTTTAAGCAGCCACCTGTCTTAAACGACAAATATTTGACACAACGTAGTGGTCGTAATAGAGAGGTTCTACTGTATTGTTTGAAAGTGGCATAGAGAAGAATCTTGGAAAGCCCAACACATCAAGCAAAACGTTCGGTTTTAAAGGATTTTATGACTAGGAGTTGAAATGTTGTATATTAATTATGTGATGATGTTCCTCCGTCGTAATCGACGATGAGCAGGACATCTAAGTAGTCGATTTGTGCGTCCGGAGATGACTTGTCAGACCAATTCTTGCTTTGAAGTAACAGCCATAGGTCGGACACTTGAAGTCGGTAGTTGTCGGTTGTGAATTGCATGCCATCCTCCTCTTTCGAAGCGCCCGTTTATGTATATATGTATGTTGTTGGTAAAATCAGGACAACACTAATGCAGAGAGCTGATTCATGAGTTTTCTATGTTACTTTTGACTTGTCCAGCACTATGCATCCGTATGTGCCATAAGTCTGTATACTTATTTGATGATTGTTTGGTAACGAATTACAGCGAATGTTTAGAACCGAGAAGTATGAGTTCAGGGAATACATGTTTATAAAACAGAAACGACAATAACCTCTTCCGTTGGGGATGTTAACACTCTTTAAAACGAAAATTTTTTAACTGGAATATTATAATCGTTTATAGTTCAACTAAGAAAAGGGTACCTTTAGTGGAGACGTCAGTCTTTTCAAATAAAAGCGTATGCGATAAAATCATATTTTCAATTGCAAACAGGTTGGATCAAAACTGTTGGATAATCAGATTGTAATAAATAGTCAAAATTGTCAACAAGTTCTCATTTTTAACGTTTTATTGTATTGGGTTTGCATTCCGTTTGCGTTTATACGGGAACGAATAGCTTCTTCACAACTGTGGCAATCAGCTTGAATAAGAAGATAATAATTATTATATAAAGTAAAGTTCGACTGTTTCGACTTCTTTATACCATTTATATTGATAATGTTCTCTCTTGCAGTGCTAAATGGCCCCAGTCGGTGGGGGTATTGTTTTCCCACTGCTACCAGTGCAGAATGGTAAAACTCTGCCGCAATGAGTCACATACTTACTCATGCATTCACAATATGCATACACACATTGGTGCCTTATGACTAATACTGTGTCGCAGTGCCGTAAATCCTATCCAAGTATTGCTAAATAATGTTTGTTGAAAATATTGTGGTTTGTAAGTTTATCCAAAAGTCAATTATTTGAAGCTCTTTAGCTTCCAATTTGGCTTCAAATTGTTAGCAACTGTCATAGCAAAATGGTAAACAATAATCTTAAACAGAATACAGTGCTCTCTCTACAAAAACAACACAATGAGAGACAAAGATTGCGTGTAGTGTCGATGGAGTTGTTATATGTAGGGAAAATTTGGCTCACAGCTGCAAACCGCTTGAACCCAGATTAGACGCCGCGTAACGCTGTGTCCGATCTAGATTCAAGCTGTTTGTAATTCGTCATTACGTTTTTCTGACAAATGCCCAATTTATGACTTTGACAAAAACAGCAAACAACACTTTTAAGCAGACGATATCGCAGACGTGAAAACATTGGACATAGCTGATTTGTTTGGGGAACAGCTGTAAGCGTCGTTTTGAGGAGGCAATCGTTGTTCAGACAGTCTTCGGAGGGGACACTGTAGAAAAAGATTTCAAAACGTAGCTGCTTATATTGATTCATATTGAAATAACAATAAAAACACGATGAAAATCCCCAGCTCCCTCATCTCCACCATCTTTTTTCTCGACACCTCCATTCCTATATACAATTGCACCTACCCTATGTCCACCCCACCCCCATGCCCATCCCCATATCCCACATCCCCAGCTCCCTCATCGCCAGCATCTCCACCATCCACATGTCGACACCCCATACCCATACCCACCCCCATGCCCACCCCCATATCCCACATCCCCAGCTCCCTCATCTCCAGCATCTCTTTTCTCGACACCTCCGTTCCGATATACAATCAAACCACCCCCATATCCCCCACCCCCATATCCCCCATCCCAATCTCCCCCATCTCCAGCATCTCCAGCATCTCTTTCCTCGATACCACTACCCTGCAGCTGAGCTCTCCTTCTCTCTTTCGCCTTCAACTCATAGTCCACAGTGGCTGCTAGACCTCTAACGGGCTCCAAATGCTCACCATCATCCATATCTGTGTAAAATAGAATATAAAATACAGTCGAACTTCGATATCTCGAAGTCGGGTTTGTTGAACATACCCGTATTTCCAAGTTAAAACGTGGCTAAGCCACGTTTTAACTTGGAAATATGGGTATGTTCGACTTAACCGAGCATGAAATAAAGCAGTTCATATGTCGACTATCGGATATTTTGAGTTAAACGAGTTCGAGATATCGAAGTTTGACTGTAATAGTATTTATATTGTACAGTGTGTCGATTGGATCATTAATTCTTATCATGCTGAATTGTTGTATGCTTAAAATATATATCGTATGCTAAAGTTCGACAAATTAGGTTTTATGTTTTTGAAACAGAAAAAAGGTTGTATACGAGTTACGCGGCGTCTCATCTAGATTCAATTGTTTGCAAATGTCAGGCAAGACGTGCTTAGCATGACACGAGTTAATTGTTGCACATATGATATTTGAATTCAGTCGTGTTTTGATTAAAATAAACCTTTTCATTAGATGTCATTAATTTCGCTCGTACAGGGCATAAAAAAGTCATTAAATTAAGAACATGGACGTACCGCGGCATAATTTTACAAAAATGTAAACATTTTATTCGTCCACAGTTTACTTAAATTCAATCACTCAATCAATATCACATATAAAATTCCAAGGCAAATGTCGAACGTCAGTGTACCATCTTATACTCGTTGAGACGCACGGGCACATGGCGTTGTATGACCCTAATTGAAGCACTTAGTCCATATCTGACAGAAATGAAATAAAGAACTACACCAAAGCGGCATTCAATCGGACGGAAAATCCAATTGATATACAGACGAGGCAGTTATACCGCACCAACTGTTTGTACAAAAATGACATCAACGCCGATGGTGTACATAATGACCACTGTTGGCCAGTATTTTCCTTACATTTGTAGGTTGGAAACAAAGACGAATAATTTTTCTTCTGGTCAATTATTTTCTGATAACAATTACCTCATTTACTCCTAGAATTTTAAATGAACAATTCCAATATCCAATTACGCCTGGTCCATTTTGAGATAGTGAGGGACAGGGTTTGCATTATTTTTTGTATATGACATTGGGTACTATTCACTACTTTACGATTTTGGAACGATACGTGCACTCGCCATTATGGGTTAATGTTTTAATTTGTAATTGCATGAATTTGAAATAACTGGCAAAATACGTTTATAAGTAGCAAATTCAACGACCTTATTATTTGAGACTTTCTTTCATAGCCCAATCTTCTGATCTGATTAAACCTGTTCATCGACATTATACAATACTGGCTTACATTTGCAAACAGCTTGAATCAAGATCAGACGCCGCGTGACGCGGCATCTGATCTCGATTCAAGCTGTTTGTCATTCGCTATTAAGCTTTTTCTGTCATAATGTCCATTATGTTATTTTGAGAAAAACAGCAGACGACAGTTTTAAGCAGACGATATTGCAGAAGTGAAAGAGTTAGACATATAATTGTATTGTTTGGGGAGCAGCAGCAAGGGTCTTTGTATGGAGGGAGTCGTTGTAAGGAGGGTCGTTGTAGAGAGGGAACACTGTATATTTTGCTTGAAAACTTCTTCCGACTCTATTCTTTCGATGTGAGATCAAACGTAGTTTTACCGAAAATGTCGATCGTTCATTTTGAATTCTGAACAAATCACGGGCTCCACAAAGTCGTCTTTAGTGACCCCTGACCGTGAAATGGTTCAGCGACCGTTCAACAGAAGACAAATATGCAGACTTAAATATAGGTGGTAGTTTAGACAACAGTGAGGCTATTTACACTGAATTTTTATTTCGTGTATTTATAAGTCCGATTAATATCAGGAGAGATTAGTTTCTTTTCAAACTACAGTCGGAACTCGATAGTTCGACCTCGCGTTAGTTCGAATATACCATTATTTCAAAGTTTAAACGTGGCTTGGCCATGTTTTAACTTTGAAATACTGGTATGTTCGGCTTAAGCGAGAACGAATTATCGAAATTAAACAGATGAAAAATCCAAACAATTTCCTACTGACACCAGTTGAATTCTTCGAATGCTAACCATTAGTACATTGCATTTGAAAAACAATATCGTCAACCGCAACTGTACCTGTCAAACGTGTCGACCTTGCCATGTTTGCAACAGCAAAGATATTCCAAAACAAAATGATTCTAAAACTCGTAGACGTCATAATGTTTCTAAAAATGTTCCAGTCAAAATGTCTAGTTTTACATATGTGGTATTATCAAATGTTGTTGAACTACAGACAGAGGGCTATTTATATCATGCAGCTGTTGTTGGCCTACACATTACTCAGTAGTGTGTTCAGTAAAGAAATCGATGGCCGTCTCTACTGATCTCTGCACGCTGCTCACAGGGCACAAACTGCTAATTTTAACAGCAAACAGTGGTAACTGAACACGCTACACATTTTTGCTAAATACAGTAACATAACTCTATCACGAGAACTAAATCGCTTGGATTATAAGGTATTTAAGGCAGGAGACATCTAAAGCAAGATGGCAGTAAAACAAAAAGCTCCTATAGGAGTTTTCTGTTTTACTGTCCCCTTGCTTTAAGCTATTACCTGGCTTATATACAATCAAATAGCCTTCTTTTTATTGGTCGTAATTGAGAGGTATTACTGTAAGTTATATTTGCGTAATAGTGATATCTAATTAAACAATATACATGTGTTGACATGTCAGCAGTCAGACAAAGGTTTCATTTATACTGACTACATATTAGAATAATGCTATAATAGCTTACTATCCTATTACAACTTGACAATATACTAAATATTATTCATTCGTGCTTTGAATGGCCTCTTTGTAAAAGCTTCATTGTCATGTACTCTTAATTAGTAGCATATTAATTTGTACTCAATGTTTTGTTGTGCGACCTTTTGTTAAATATCCTACGCTGTACAGTGCTCTATTATTCTCATATTTTAGCATTCGAAAAACAATAAAAATTCAGAAAGTTGCCGTGAGTTCTTATGTAAATGTTGTAAAAGATGTCGAGTTGCATGGCGTCTTTTCTGGATAAAACTATGTTGAGGCAGTTTTCACAAATGCACCGATGGCATGTGGAAGAATAGTTTCTATATCGAATATAGCTCTGATATTATCATAAACTTCTTTGTATAATAAACCTCACGTCAGAAAATAATGTAAAGTAGTAATACTTTATCTTTCTCTTCTGAAGAAACGATAGGCAAAATCAAAACAATGCGACGTTAGTATGACCATGTTGACGATTCATTTCAATCTGATTTAAAAAAACAAAAAACAACTGAAGCCTGGTTATTCTCAGATCAGATGTGTGCGCTGGTAAGAAGACCAGAGGCTTTAGCACATGCTATTTTATACAGGCGACATAATTGATATTAAATAAATGAAACCATGTCTAGTTTGTCACGTAAATAATATTTTCTTTGATCTCAGTAGCGTGTTCAATTACCATTGTTTGCTGTTTAGGTTAGAAGTTTGTTTCCCGTGTGCAGCGTGCAGAGTACAGTAGAGATACTGTTTTCCTTCCCAATAACTCCGGTTATGCTTAAAACTATTATTTTCACTTCAAACAGTTTGAATCCAGATCAGACGCCAAACTGTGTGCCACTCTGATTAAAACTGGTAGTCTGAATTGTCAAAATGTTGTCATTTTCTACATTTCATTGCGATGCGTTTGCGTTTGAACGAAAGAATTACGTTTTTACCACTGTATTTCAGACCGGTAGCAAACTCGCAATCGATGGCCATCGCTTTCTCTATTGAACACGCCACTGGTATGATATTTTGTTTGGTCGATACTGTCTGGCGAAATTACCGACTGATATAAACATTATTCTCGTCTTTGTAAAGCTAAAGTTTCATATGAAAGGCCTTGTGATTACAGCGAAAGTGGTAACTAACTTATGATACTATTGTTAAATCTGTATGCGACTTAACTATTAGTACCAACGAGTTTGACATTAACATGTATATTTCTCCTGTAAGAATCATCAGAATCTAGTGAAACATTAAAGCAGACGATTATTTCAACATAGGTTATTTTACAGCAACGAAAATTTCTAAAGAAGTATCGTTGTTAGCAGAGAATATAAATATACATGCTTGACTGTTAAAAAGACCTATCCGTCCTAAATGGTTTAGACATTTTATAGACATTGGCCCTGTGACGTTGTCTGACGACAAATGCCACAAAAACTAGATAGAAGCTTAAATACTTCATTGTGAAACGAACAGTTCAGACACAAATTAAATTATGTTTGATAACATGCAGGAATATCTTAAAATATACGTTATTCTTTTAAACAAAATTCAAAGCAAACTTTACAATCTAGAACGGTGCGTACAGTGTTGGAGGGTTGAACATAACTCAAAACTCGGTGGCAAACTCTTTAAGTCTTATAAAATGCCTATTTAGAATTAGCATACGAATGTTGTCTATTCGACTGTAGGTGTTCTGTTTGTAGTTGGGGAAATAACGATGCGGAGAAAGGATGTTATTCAAAACTGAACAGAAGCTTGGAATTGAAAGCTTACCTTTCGTGTTTTGCACTTGATACTTCATTCGGTGGTTGTTTCTAGTGAGCCTTGCTTAGCATAACTGTGTGCCTATATCAAATCTATTAATCTGAGTATGTGTTTATTCGGATTGTCAATATATGATTAAATTAAACAGTTATGACCCAGGTCATACACCAATTTATAATGTTTTTGAACTGGATCCAAACTTCATCATCATTTTAGCCTAGTGACGCTGAGACGGAGAAAAGTCCGTGTATGCTTGCTGCTTAAGATATAGTTCGCACATAAAATACCCGTGGAAAGCTGAAGACATCGAGCAAAACGTTCGGTTTAATAAATTGCTGGACAAGGGTAATATGAAGGTCAAACAAAGAAAGTTGAACATTTGTATACATATAAATTATATTGACAGTATAAAAGCAGACAGCTAATTCTGGAGCTTTGTACATTAGTCTTGCCCTGCATTATGCACCCGTCTGTGACATAACTCTGTACGCTTCTTTGTTGAAGAAGCATATTTTCAGGGAATACGTGTTTATAAAACAGAATTGAACATAACTTCTTCCGATGGTAATTTTACACTATTTATAACGACATTTAGACACTTCTACTGGAATATTGTAATCGGTGCGAGTTCAACTTAGAAAAGGGTACCTACAGTGGAGAAAACGTAATTATTTCCCAATAAACACGTTTACGCTTTAACCATTATTTCCATTGCATTTCCGGCGTCTGGTCAGGCTGCAAACTGTTTGCCATTTAGATTAACATAAATAGTCAAAATTGTCAACAAGTTGTCAGTTTCTACGTTTTATTGCAATAGATATGCGTTCCGTTTGCGTTAACCCTTTCCCCCATAGAAGCGACTTTTAGCGTATTTAATTTATTTCTCCGCTGAAGAAAATAGTTCCAGTTAATACCCTCATGGACAATTACCATTACAAATATTTTATATAAACTAGCAGATTTTAACTTAAAGCAGGCTGAAAGAAAAGCAGAATGTGCCTTGAGGCACATTCTGCTTTACTTTCAACCTGCTTTAAGTGGTCACCTGTCTTCAAAACTAGAAACAGGCTATGAGGTAAATGGTTAAAACGGTAACGAATACCTTCTTCTCCACACTGGTAATTAGCAAGAATTAGAAGAAAACAATTATGTGATGTTATATTGCGACTTCTGTATACCATTTATATTGATCATGTTCACTCTAACAGTGCTTAATGGCCCCAGTGGGTGGGGAATATATTTCTCGCACTGCTACCAGTGCAGAATGGTAAACCGCCGCAATGCGTCACACACTTACTCATACATTCATAATATACATACACACATCGGTGCCTTATGACTAATACTGTGTCGCAGTGCCGTAAATCCTATCCAAGTATTGCTAAATAATATTTGTTGAAAATATTGTGGTTTGTAAGTTTATCCCAAAGTCAATTATTTGAAGCTCTTTGGCTTCCAATTTGGCTTCAAATTGTTAACAACTGTCATAGCAAAATGGTAAACAATAATCTTAAACAGAATACAGTGCTCTCTCTACAAAAACAACACAATGAGAGACAAAGATTGCGTGTGTTGTTTCGATGGAGTTGTTATATGTAGGGAATATTTGGCTCACAGCTGCAAACCGCTTGAACCCAGATTAGACGCCGCGTAACGCTGCGTCCGATCTAGATTCAAGCTGTTAGTAATTCGTCATTACGTTTTCTGACAAATAAATGCCCAATTTATGACTTTGACAAAAACAGCAAACAACAATTTTAAGCAGACGATATCGCAGACGTGAAAACATTGGACATAGCTGATGTGTTTGGGGAACAGCTGTAAGCCTCGTTTTGAGGAGGCAATCGTTGTTCAGACAGTCTTCGGAGGGGACACTGTAGAAAAAGATTTCAAAACGTAGCTGCTTATATTGATTCATATTGAAATAACAATTAATACACGATGAATGAAAATCCCCAGCTCCCTCATCTCCACCATATTTTTTCTCGACACCTCCATTCCTATATACAATTGCACCTACCCTATGTCCACCCACCCCCAGGACCACCCCCATATCCCACATCCCCAGCTCCCTCATCGCTCCGGCATCTCCACCAACTACATGTCGACACCCCATACCCATACCCATCCCCAGGCCCACCTCCATATCCCACATCCCCAGCTCCCTCATCTCCAGCATATCCTTTCTCGACACCTCCGTTCCAATATACAATCAAACCACCCCGATATCCCCCATCCTAATCTCCCCCATCTCCAGTATCTCTATCCTCGACACCACTACCCTGCAGCTGAGCTCTCCTGCTCTCTTTCCCCTTCAACTCATAGTCCACAGTGGCTGCCAGCCCTCTAACGGGCTCCAAATGCTCACTATCATCAATATCTGTGTAGAATAGAATATAAAATACAGTAGAACCTCTCTATTACGACAACTAAAATAAGGCTAATTGTCTGTATAAAAGACAGGTGACAGCTTAAAGCAATGTGAAAGTGAAACCAAAAGCTCCTATAGGAGCTTTCTGTTTCACTTTCACATTGTTTTAAGCAGTCACCTGTCTTAAACGACTAATATTTGTAAAAATTTAGTGGTCGTAATAAAGAGGTTTTACTGTTTAGTATTTATATTGTACAGTGTGTCGATTGAATCATTAACTCTTATTATGCTGAATAGTTTTATGCTTAAAATATATATCGTATGCTAAAGTTCTACACATTAGGTTTCATTTTTTTGAAACAGAAAAAGGTTGTATACGAGTTACGCAGCGTCTAATCTAGATTCAATTGTTTGCAAATGTCAGGCAAGACGTGCTTAGCATGACACGAGTTAATTGTTGCACATATGATATTTGAAATCAGTCGTGTTTTGATTAAAATAAACCTTTTCATTAGATGTCATTAATTTCGCTCGTACAGGGCATAAAAAAGTCATTAAATTAAGAACATGGACGTACCGCGGCATGATTTAACAAACATGTAAACATTTTATTCGTCCACAGTTTACCTAAATTTGATCACGCAATCAATATCACATATTGTATACAATTCCAAGGCAATTGTCGAACGTCAGTGTGCCATCTGATACTAGTTGGGGCGCACGTGCATACGACGTTGTATGACCCTAATTGAAAATCCCATTGACATACAGATGAGGCTAACGGTACATTTGTATATACCGGCACCAACTGTTTGTACAAAAATGACATTAACGCCGACGGTGTATATAATAACTACGGCTAGCCAGTTTTTTCTTTACATTTAACAAACACGAATAACTTTTCTTCTGGTCAATTATTTTCTGATAACAATTACCTCATTTACTCCTAGAGTTTTAAATGAATAATTCCAATGTCCAGTTACGCCTGGTCCATTTTTTAAATAGTGAGGGACAGGGTTTGCAATTTGTTTGTATATGACATGGGTACTATTCACTACTGTCCGATTTATGAACGATACGTACACTAGTCATTATTGGTTAATGTTTTAATTTGTAATTGCATGAATTTGAAATAACTGGCAAAATACGTTTATAAGTAGCAAATTCAACGACCTTATGTTGTTGTTGTTGTTGTTGGTGTTGATGTTGGCGTACCTGTGCTTAACACTCACAGGACAGCTTGGTACAGACATTATTGTCTGCCAAGCTGGCGGATTACGTGCATAGCTGTTTTCAATTACCTCGCCATATAGGCAGCCATGCTCCGTCTTCAGAGGATGACGACCATATTATTTGAGACTTTCTTTCATAGCCCAATCTTCTAATCTGATTAAACCTGTTCATCGACATTATACAGCGTTCCCTCTCTACAACGACACCCAATGTTAGACAAAAAAATGAGTGCGTTGTTCGGAGGGAGTCGTTATAGAGAAGGAAATTGGCTTACATTTGCAAACAGCTTAAATCAAGATAAGACGCGGCGTCTGATCTCGATTCAAGCTGTTTGCCATTCGTTATTAAGCTTTTTCTGTCATAATGTCCATTATGTCATTTTCAGAAAAACAGCAGACGACAGTTTTAAGGAGACGATATTGCAGAATTGAAAGTGTTAGACATATAATTGTATTGTTTGGGGAGCAGCAGCAAGGGTCTTTGTATGGAGGGAGTCGTTGTAAGGAGGGTCGTTGTAGAGAGGGAACACTGTATGTATATTTTGCTTGAAAACTTCTTCCGACTCTATTCATTCAATGTGAGATCAAACGCAGTTTTACCGAAAGTGTCGATCGTTCATTTTGAATTCTGAACAAATCACGCGCTCCACAAAATCGTCTTTAGTGACCCCTGACCGTGAAATGGTTCAGCGACCGTTCAACAGAAGATAAATATGCAGACTTAAATATAGGTGTTAGTTTAGACAAAAGTGAGGCTATTTACACTGATTTTTTATTTCGTGTATTTATAAGTCCCATTAATATCAGGAGAGATTAGTTCGACCTCGCGTTAGTTCGAATATACCAATATTTCAAAGTTTAAACGTGGCTTGACCACGTTTAAACTTTGAAATACTGGTATGTTCGACTTAAGCGAGAACGAATTATCGAAATTAAACAGATGAAATATCCAAACAATTTCCTACTGGCACCAGTTGAATTCTTCGAGTGCTAACCATTAGTACATTGTATTTGATAAACAATATCGTATACCGCAACTGTACCTGTCAAACGTGTCGACCCTGCTATAATTGCAACAGCAAAGATATTCCAAAACAAAATGATTCTAAAACTCATAGACGTCATAACGTTGCTGAAAATTTTCCACTCAAAATGTCTAGTTTCGCATATGTGGTTTTATCAAAGTGTTGTTGAACTACAGACAGAGGGTTATTTATATCATATGCAGCTGTTGTTGGCCTACACATTACTCAGTAGTGAGTTCAGTAAAGAAATCGATGACCGTCGATGGCCATCGTTTGTGAGTTCGCTACCCGCTCTGGATTACAGTGGAGAAAATGTCATACTTCTGTTTAGATGCAAACGCATTGCAATGAAATATAGAAAATGACAACATTTTGACAATTCAGACTACCAGTTTTAATCTTAGTGACGAACAGTTTGGAGCCTGATGAGACTCCAAACTGTTTGCAGTGAAACTTATAGTTTAAGCATAAACACGATTATTTGGAAATAAAACGTTTTCTCTACTGTTCTCTGCACGCTGAACACGGGACACAAACTGCTAACCTTAACAGCAAACAGTGGTAACTGAACACGCAAAACATTTTAGCTAAATACAGTAACATATCTCTATCACGAGAACTAAATCGCTTGGATTATAAGGTGTTTAAGGCAGGGGACATCTCAAAGTAAGATGACAGTAAAACAAAAAGCTCCTTTAGGAGTTTTATGTTTTTCTGTCCCCTTGCTTTAAGCTTTTACCTGTCTTATATACAATCAATTAGCCTTCTTTTTATTGGTCGTAATGGAGAGGTATAACTGTATGTTATATTTACGTAAAAGTGATATCTAATTAAACAATATACATGTTTTGACATGTCAGCAGTCAGACAAAGGTTTCATTTATACTGACTACATATTAGAATAATCCTACAATAGCTTACTATCCTATTACAACTTGACAATATACTAAATATTATTCATTCGTGCTTTGAATGGCCTCTTTGTAAAAGCATCATTGTCATGTACTGTTAATTAGTAGCATATTAATTAGTACTCAATGTTTTGTTGTGCGACCTTTTGTAACATACCCTACATTGCTCTATTATTCTCATTTTTAGCATTCGAAAAACAATAAAAATTCAGAAAGTTTCCGTGAGTTCTTATGAAAATGTTGTAAAAGATGTCGATTTACATGGCGTCTTATCTGGATAAAACTATGTTGAGGCAGTTTCACAAATTCACCGTTAGCATGTAGAAGAATAATATCTATATCGAATATAGCTCTGATATTATCATAAACTTATATATAATAAACCTCACGTCAGAAAATAAAGTAAAGTAGATCTAGTAATACTTTATCTTTCTCTTCTGAAGAAACGATAGGCAAAAGCAAAACAATGCGACGTTAGTATGACCATGTTGACGATTCATTTCAATCTGATTTAAAAAAAAAAAACAACAACAACAAAACAAATAAACTGAAGCCTGGTTATTCTCAGATCAGATGTGTGCACTGGTAAGAAAACCAGAGGCTTTAGCACATGCTAGTTTATACAGGCGACATAACTGATATTAAATAAATGAAACCATGTCTAGTTTGTCACGTAAATAATATTTTCTTTGATCTCAGTAGCGTGTTCAATTCCCATTGTTTGCTGTTTAGGTTAGCAGTTTGTTTCCCGTGTGCAGCGTGTAGAGTACAATCGAGATACTGTTTTCCTTCCCAATAACTCCTGTTACGCTTAAAACTATTATTTTCATTCCAAACAGTTTGAATCCAGATCAGACGTCAAACTGTTTGCCACTCTGATTAAAATTGGTAGTCTGAATTGTCAAAATGTTGTCATTTTCTATATTTCATTGCGATGCGTTTGCGTTAGAACGAAAGAATGACGTTTTTACCACTGTATTTCAGACCGGTAGCCAACTCGCAATCGATGGCCATCGATTTCTCTGCTGAATACGCTACTGGTATGATATTTTGTTTGGCCGTAACTGTCTGGCGAAATTACCGACTGATATAAACTTTATTCTCGCATTTTTAAGGCTAAAGTTTCATATGAAAGCCCTAGTGATTACAGCGAAAGTGGTAACTAATTTATGATACTATTGTTAAATATGTATTCGACTGTATGTATCATCAGAATCTAAGTTTGAAACATTAAAGCAGACGCTTATTTCCACATAGGTTATTTTACAGCAACGAAAGTGTCTAAAGAAGTATTGTTGTTATCAGAGATTATAAATATACATGCCTGACTGTTAAAAAGACATGTCAGAGCACCAGATAAGGGTAGTTTTTCAAAATCTAAAATCTTTATTTCTGAATTAAACCCTATGGTGTCACTACTCATTAGAATCGTCTCTTCGAGACGATTCTAATGAGTAGTAACATCATAGGATTTGGTACTAAAAATAGTGAGAAAATGTGGGATTTGTTGAAAAAACTACCTCTTATCTGGAGCCCTGGACATGTCCGTCCTAACATGGTTCAGACATTGTATTGCCATTTACACTGTGGCGTTGTCTGACGACAAATGCCACAAAACTAAAAAGAAGCTTAGATACTTCATTGTGAAACGAACAGTTCAGAAACAAAATTCAAAGCAAACTTTACAATCTAGAACGGTGCGTACAGTGTTGGAGGATTTAACATAACTGAAACCTCGGTGGCAAACTCTGTTAGTCTGATAAAATGCCTATTTAGAATTAGCATTCGAATGTTGTCTATTCGATTGTAGGTGTTCTGTTTGTAGTTGGGGAAATAACAACGATGCGCAGAAGGGATGTTATTCAAAACTGAAAATAAGCTTGGAATTGAAAGCTTACCTCCCGTGTTTTGCACATGATACTCCATTCGATGGTCTTTTGTAGTGAGCATTGCTTAGCATAATTGTGTGCCTAATATAGTATATCAAATCTGTCTATTTGGATTGCCAATATATGATTGAATAAAACAGTTATGATCCAGATCAGACACCAAATTACTATGTTCCTGAACTTGATCCTAACTTCATCATTTTACCCTAGTGACGCTAAGACGGAAAATTAATCCGTGTAAGCTTGCTACTTTAGATATAGTGCATAAGTGAAATTTTGTCTCGTTTGAAAGTGTCACAGAGAATACCTTTGGAAAGCCGAACACTCGAGCAAAACGTTCGGTTTAATAAATTGCTGGACAAGGGCTATATCAAGGTCAAGCAAAGAAAGTTGAAAAGTTGTATACATATAATGTTGTTGGTAAATACAGGACAACATAAATGCAGACAGCTAATTCTGGAGCTTTGTACATTAGTCTTGCCCTGCATTATGCAACCGTCTGTGTCATATCTCTGTATGCTTCTTTGTTGATTATTTGGTAATGAATCATAGCGAATATTTGGAACCGAGAAGTATGCTTTCAGGGAATACATGTTTATAAAACAGAAATGACGATAACTTCAACGAAACTTGGACACTACTGCTGTCATATTGTAATCGTTGCGAGTTCAACTAAAAAAAGAGTACTTACAGTGGAGAAGACTTTATTATTTCCCAATAAACGCGTTTACGCTTTAACCATTATTTCCATTGCAAACAAGTCACCCGGCGTCTGATCAGGCTCCAAACTGTTTGCCAATTAGATTAACATAAAGAGTCAAAACTGTCAACAGTTGTCAGTTTCTACGTTTTATTGCAATAGATATGCGTTCCGTTTGCGTTAACCCTTTCCCCCATAGAAGCGACTTTTAGCGTATTTAATTTATTCCTCCGCTGAAGAAAATAGTTCCAGTTTATACCCTTATGGACAATTACCATTACAAATATTTTATATAAACTAGCAGATTTTAGCTTAAAGCAGGCTGAAAGAAAAGCAGAATGTGCCTTAAGGCACATTCTGCTTTACTTTCAACCTGCTTTAAGTGGTCACCTGTCTTCAAAACTAGAAACAGTCTATGAGGTAAATGGTTAAAACGGGAACGAATAACTTCTTCTCCACACTGGTAATAAGCTTCATTTAAAAGAAAAACAATTATGTTATGTTATATTGCGACTTCTGTATACCATTTATATTGATCATTGTCACTCTAACAGTGCTAAATGGCCCCAGTAGGAGGGGAATATATTTCTCGCACTGCTACCAGTGCAGAATGGTAAACCGCCGCAATGCGTCACATTCTTACTCATGCATTCATAATATGCATACACACATCGGTGCTACATGTATATGGCCAATATTGTGTCGCAGTGCCTTAAATTCCTATCCAAGCATTGCTAAATACCGTTTGTTGAAAATATTGTGGTTTGTAATTTTATGCCAAAGTCAATTATTTGAAGTTCTTTGGCTTCCAATTTGGCTTCAAATTGTTAGCAACTGTCATAATAAAATGGTAAACAATAATCTTAAACATAATACAGTGCTCTCTCTCTCTCTGCAACAACAACACAAGGAGAGACAAAGATTGCCTGTGTTGTAGGAGGGAGTTGTTATATGTAGGGAAAATTTGGCTTACAGCTGCAAACAGCTTGAACCCAGATTAGACGCCGCGTAACACAGCGTCCGATCTAGATTTAAGCTGTTTGTCACTCTTCATTATGTTTGTTTTGACGAAATGCCCAACTTATGACTTTGAGAAAAACAGCAAACAACAAGTTTAAGCTGACGATATTGCAGACGTGAAAACATTGGACATAATTGTTTTGTTTGGGGAACAGCTGCAAGCGTCGTTCTGAGGAGGCAAATGTTGTTCGGAGAGTCTTCGGATGGGACACTGTACATAGAAGAAAGGTTTCAAAACATGTCTGCTTATATTCATTCATATTGAAATTACAATTAATACACGACGAAAATCACACTTTTAACAAACGACGTCGACTTGTGTACCTTATTTAACCTGATGTTAATCGTAGATGTAAACAAAAGTATGTTGTTTCGGATAGAGATGTATCGTCAGGCTATATTGGAAGTTGCACTTATATACAATTATCCTTTCACAACCACCCAGGAATCCTGGGAACATTTCTAGGTTCACTAACACTCCTCAACCCGTGTGCTGATACCTTTGCATCTCGTTCTACTTCAAATCGATATTCCTATATACAATTCCACCACCCCCATGTCCCCAACCCCCATCTCCCCCATCTCCTGCATCTCTTTTCTCAACACCTCCATTCCTATATACAATTCCACCGCCCCCATGCCCACCTCCACCCCCATATCCCAAAACCCCATCTTCCACATCTCCATCATCTCTCTTCTCGACACCTCCATTCCTATATACAATTCCACCACCCCCATGCCCACCCCCATGTCCCCTATCACCATCTCCCCCATCTCCATCATCTCTCTTCTCGACACCTCTATTCCTATAATCAATTCCACCACCCCCTTGTCCCCTATCACCATCTCCCCCATCTCCATCATCTCTCTTCTCGACACCTCTATTCCTATAATCAATTCCACCACCCCCATGCCCACCCCCATGTCCCCTATCCCCATCTCCCCCATATCCATCATCTCTCTTCTCGACACCTCTATTCCTATAATCAATTCCACCACCCCTATGCCCACCCCCATATCCCGAATGCCCATCCCAATCTCTCCCAACCAAATATCTCCCATCGTCTTCACTATCCTGCAGCTGAGCTCTCCTTCTCTCTTTTGCCTTCAACCCATAGTCCTCAGTGGCTGCCATATCTCTAGCGGGCTCCAAAGGCTCACTATCATCCATATATGTGTATTATAAAATGTAAAACAATAGTATTTATACATGTACTTATATTGTACAACGTGTCGATTGGGTCATTAACTCCTATCATTAGTTATCAGGAGAGATTTGTTCGTTTTCAAACTACAGTAAAATCTCGATTCTACAACTCGCGTATGTTCGAACATACCCATATTTCCCATATATACCCATATATAAATACGGGTATGTGCGACTTAAATGAGATCGAATTATCAAAATTTAATTTACGAAATACTGGTAAGATTGATTTAAGCGAGTTCGTAGTATCGAGTTTCGACTGTAGTTTAAAACAATTTCCTACTGGCACCAGTTGAATTTTTAGAGTGCTAACCATTAGTACATTGTACAGCGCTCCCTCCCTACAACGGCCCTCCGAACAACGATTCCCTCCTTACAACGACCCTTGTCGCTCGTCCCCAAACAAGACAATTTTCTCTAACAATTTCACTGTTGCAGTAACGTCTGCTTAAAATTCTCGACATCTGTTTTTCTAAAAGTTGCATTAGTGGCATTTTGAAAGAAAACGCTTAATGGCGAGTGACAAATAGCTTGAATCCAGATCAGACGCGGCGTTTCGCAGCGTCTGATCTGGATTCAAGCTGTTTGCAAATATCAGACAATTTCCCTCCCTATAACGACTCCATCCGATCAACGCACATATGTTTTGTCTCCCATTGGGTGTCGTTGTAGAGAGGGAACGCTGTATTTGATAAACAATATCGTATGCCGCACCTGTACCTGTCAAACGTGTCGACATTGCCATAATTGCAACAGCAAAGATATTTTCGCCTTGCTTTAAGCCAGTATTGGCAAAATTATTGGTGGTTGGTGTGTTATATAATAGTAAGGTGGGGGCACATGGTCAATTTTGGATTAACTGGCCTGTCGTATGCCGCACCTGTACCTGTCAAACGTGTCGACATTGCCATAATTGCAACAGCAAAGATATTTTCGCCTTGCTTTAAGCCAGTATTGGCAAAATTATTGGTGGTTGGTGTGTTATATAATAGTAAGGTGGGGGCACATGGTCAATTTTGGATTAACTGGCCTGTCGTATGCCGCACCTGTACCTGTCAAACGTGTCGACATTGCCATAATTGCAACAGCAAAGATATTTTCGCCTTGCTTTAAGCCAGTATTGGCAAAATTATTGGTGGTTGGTGTGTTATATAATAGTAAGGTGGGGGCACATGGTCAATTTTGGATTAACTGGCCTGTCGTATGCCGCACCTGTACCTGTCAAACGTGTCGACATTGCCATAATTGCAACAGCAAAGATATTTTCGCCTTGCTTTAAGCCAGTATTGGCAAAATTATTGGTGGTTGGTGTGTTATATAATAGTAAGGTGGGGGCACATGGGCAATTTTGGATTAACTGGCCTGTTGGATATGAAATTTGGGGGCATAGCTAGACCATTTTGTGTACGCGCTGAATGCCTTTCGCACATTCAAAACAGGTAAAATACTTGCATAAATGTATGTAAAGATCTAGGTAACATTTACTAACACATGTTTTGGCAAAATTATGATTGGGGGCACAGGGGCATTTTATTTTGGTTGGGGGAGGGGGGCATACTGCCGTTATAGTCATAAATTCGTCCCAGCGTGCGGATGATTATTTCTCTAATTTGTTACATGTTAAAGCCCTTATGTGACATAAATGCATTTTGACTAGTGGCACTGGTCTCTGCGTTCCATGGGCAAATGCGTGTCTATATACCCTTTTCACTGCAAATGGTCCCGAAATGTTACTTTGAAAACAGTTTAGATCCTGATCAGATGCCGCGTACGCGACATCTGATCAGGATCCAAACTGTTTGACAATCGTATCGACATATCAAACCAGCCAAAACAGCCCTTAAGCTGACTTTAAGAATATTGTAGACGAAACTATAAATGCAGACGATATTTTTGGCGGCAATATGGGTTTAAGCAGACGATAAAACTTTGAAGACTTAAAGTTTTCGTGTGCGACCTTTATAACATACCCTTCAGTGCTCTATTAATCTCATTTTTAGCATTCGAAAAACAATAAACATTCAGAATGTTGCCGTGAGCTCTTATGAAAATAATTGACAATAATGATAAAATAAATCTGATATAATGATAGATCTAATATAAATAATAATAATAATGATAATTAATTTCAATCTGAGTGTTAATAGTTTTAATCCTGTTCAAATGCCGAGTTACTCGGTATTTGATATGGTTTCGAACTGTTCAGAATAGACATTAGTGATGCTGTAGTTACATGTAAACGGCATTTATTAGTTCTAGAGAATGTCTTTCAAATAAACAAAAACATACTCTAATTAAGTCGTAGAACAGCGGCGCGATAGGGAGGTATCTTGGGGAAGCATATCATAAACCATACAGGGACATTGCAAGTAATACCAAAACGATGATACACGGCCTTGAACTCGTGGAATTATTTTTGAAATAATAGTTGAGTTTGCATTTTAAACTTCTAATAAGATCATAAATTTGCTGCAAACAATCTTGATCCATGTTAGAAGCCGAAAAAATTAGCTTTATGTCTAGACAAAAACTCTTTGTCACTCTGTTCTTGAGACAGACATGCAGATAGATTAACACCCGAGAGTTGTTATAGATGACATTTTCATAGAGTGCTGACTTTTAAGAGATAAGGCGAACTCTTTTGTCTTTACATTTATCATACAGTGGATAGGACATCATTCTTTTCCGTTTAAACGAAACACAAACGCATGGCATTGGGATGTAGAAACTGACAACTTGATGAAAATGCTGACTACTTTTTTAAATCTGAGTGTCAAACAGTTTGGAACCCGATCGGACGCCATGAGTCCAGTTGTCTTACCTGGCTCCAAACTGTTTGCAATAGATATAATGGTTTTAATGTAAACGCATCTATGTGGAAAGAATAGCGTATATGTATTCTCACTGTATTCCTTAACCCTTTCCCCTATTGAAGCACCTTATAGCGGATTAAATTTATTCCTCTGCTGAAGAAAATAATTTCAGTTTATACCCTCATGAACAATTACCATTACAAATATTTTATATAGCCTTGCAGTTTTTAGCTTAAAACAGGCTGAAAGTATAGCAGAATGTGCCTTAAGGCACATTCTGCTTTACTTTCAACCTGCTTTAAGTGGTCACTTGTCTTCAAAACTAGAAACAGGCTATGAGGTAATGGGTTAATGAAACATACCTGTCATTTGGGATGCCAATCAGATACTCTAGGAATTCTGCCAGGCTCGCAGGTAGGTCATCTCAAACTTTTGGATTAGATAGGTAGGGCTGGATAACTAGATATTGAATATGTCGCTTTCAGTCGTGGTCTTATCTTACGGTCATGAAAAAAGATTACCATAATTGGGGACCGTAGCACAGTGTTCCATCTCTAGAACATACAAAGAAGGCGTGTGTTGTTCGGGGGAAGGTGTTATATGGAGGGCAATTTAAGACTAATCTTACATTTACAAATAGCTTGAAGCCAGATCAGACAGCGTAGAGTGGCGTCTGATCTGGATTCAAGCTGTTTGTCATTGCAAGATCTATAGACTATTCGGCTACATCGTCTTCGGCCAGTAGAGTTTTAAGAGGGGAACTGTATAGTACATGAAACAAGTACATGTATCTACTCTCATCGTTTTGGCATTCAAATTATATAATGCAATTTTCATCGTCAAATTCCATCGTAGCATTTAACTTGTTATAATCACCATGTACGTTAAAACTATTGCTTAACTTTTATTTCAAAGTAAGCTATAAAGCATTTTCTCCGAAACAAAGTCGATACAAGTAGCAAACAGTTTATATTCTGATTGAACAGAAGATGAATCCGAAGCCTTAAGACAGTCGACAACTAATGACAAAATCAGGTATTTTTAACATAACTTTCTTCAGTACTTGCTTCCTAAATTGACCATTCATAGTATGTCAAGAGTGTAGAGATTTTGTTGTTTTCCAATACGCCCCGACTGTTTGCAGTTAACACCTGGTCCAATGTATCAATACAATGTTCCTTCATAAATACCGTTAGTTGTTTTGATCCGTAAAAGATGTCGAGTAACATGGCGTCCTATCTGGATAAAACAATGTTGAGGCAGTTTTCACAAATTCACCAAGAGAAGAATAATATCTATCGTGAATATAGCTCTGATATTATCAGAAACTTCTTTGTATAATAAACAACACGTCTGAAAATAATGTAAAGTAGTAATACTGTATCTTTCTCTTCTGAAGAAACCATATACACAAGCAAAGTAATGCGATGTTTGTATGACCATGTTTAAGATTCATGTTAATCTGATTAAAAAAAGGTCAGAAGCCTGGTTATTCTAAGATCAGATGTGTGCACTAGTAACAAAACCAGGGGCTTTAGCACGGACTATTTTTACAGGCGACATTTCTGATATTGAGCAAATGAAACCCTGTCTAGTTTGTCACGTGATACATATTCTCTTTGATCTCTGGTGTGATATTTTGTTTGGCCGATACTGCTTGGCGAAATTACCGATTGATTTCAGAAATGAACTGATGTTTTTCGGCGTTCAAGCGAAGTAAACGACAGAAAATTATCGGCAAATACCATGGTTAATTTGCCGTTAATTTTCTGTCGTTTTTTCGCTTGAACGCCGAAAAAACCAGTTCATTTCTTATATTTACATTTTTATTGCTGAAATTTCTAATACTAGATTAACATTTTGTTTATACGCATATATGTTAAATCCATATTAGAGGTTGGTAACACGAATAATGTTTACCCTATAAGGGACTGTCATGACCGAATTACTGAAGCTGTGTACACGTAAGTTCCATTGTTTACATTCTAAGATCAACAATTTGACAGTTTGGTGCAAAATGCTGATATACGTCATTTGGAAGTGACGTCATTTTTTAAGAAGGATATATATAAATATATCGGGTTTTTTATTGTCATAAGAAAGGCAGATAGCTGATGTCTATAAGGTATGTCAATTTTCATGAAATTCATCTTATTAATAATGAAGACATTTAGTCGGGAATCATGGTTTTCACTGAAAAATCCGCCAAATGTTTGCTGTCCAAGTTCAAAGATTAACTCGCGAATGAAATCAAATGCCCCGCCTACTCTTCGAAACTTTTCAACAAGTCCCGCCCTCTCGAGAAATGGTGTTTATACGAAATGAACAGCATTTTTTTAAGGAATTGAATGGGGCGAATGTTAATATATGAACTTTATTCTCGTCGTTTCATATGAAAGGCCTTGCGATAACAGCGAAAGTGGTAACTAATTTATGATACTATCATTAAATCTGTATGCGACTAAACTATTAGTACCAAGGAGTTTGACATTTACATGTATATTTTTCCCGTAAGAATCCTCAGAATCTAAGTTTGAAACGGAAGAAGAAGATAATTTCTTTACCGCAACGAAAGTGTCTAAAGTAGGATCTTTGTTAGGAGAGAAAATAAAACTCAGATCTAAGCTTAGATATTATTACATTGTGAAACGAACAACTCAGACACTGATTAAATTCTGTTTGATAATATGCGGATACACCTTGAAATAGACGTTATTCGATAAACCGTTTAAAAAGCAAACTGTACAATCAAGAACAGTGTCCGTGTTGAACATAAATCAAAACTCGGTGGCAAACTCTTTTTAGATTGATTAAACGCCGATTTAAAATTAGGATACGAATGTTGTCTATTCCACTGTAGGTTTTCTGTTTGAAGTTTGGAAAATAACAACGTTGCACAGAAGGGATGTTATTCAAATGTGAAAAGATGCTTGGAATTGAAAGGTTTCCTCCCGTGTTTTGCACATGATACAGTCCGAACATATTCACCTGACGTTGAATGTTATGCATAAAAAAATTAAAGTGAGATGACGCAGTATAAATCAATCATCGACAGCCAGTCATACAGTTTCGGGTAGGTTCGGTAAATTACATAAATCTTGTTACAGTTGTGATCTACAGTGGGATAACACTTCACTTTGAGCAAGTTGAAAAAGTTGTTGTTGATAAACAAACTATTATTCCTGAGTTGTTTATTGTTATCGTTTCTACTAAATAGCTTCATGTTGCGCTTTAGAGGGAGTTTTAATTCATGTAAGATAATCGATGCCCTCATCCTCGACTCATGCCAGTTTACAATATATACCTAATTGACAACCCTTTGACGTATGTCATCTATGATAGGTGTGTCGTTAAAGCGAAGGATTTGTAACGGCGAGGTCCCGGGTTCGAAGTTCGATAGTTTTACTTTATAAACGTTATTTTATAGACTAAATAGACGCTATGACATAAACTTTTGACAAATTAACAAAAGAATCATGTTCCAATCGAAATAAATGTTGTATGAATACTTTAAAGAAACAGTATAAAATGGTAAAAAAGTAAAATAATGTATGATTATTGCATGGGATTCGGACCACTGGCTGTACAGATAAAAATAATGTATAGTCGTGTACCTTACCACTTGCGCTAAATACTTGACGATATTGTGGAATTTGGAAAAGCTATATATCCTCAGTATCGATGTAGTTACACCGTGCGTTCTCGTATAAACGATAACGAAGTGTTCCGAAGTTATATTTAGAAATGCAACAAAGTATGGACTAATGCTGATAGGGGATCACCAACAGAAGGTCAATATGTCCGGACTATACTTCTTCGATGGTGTTTTGTAGTGATCCTTGCTTAGCAAAAATGTGTGCCTATATCAAATATGTAAATCTTATTATAACTCAATATATGATAAGAACATACAGTTATGAACCAGGTCAGACACTAAGTTACTATGTTTCTGATCTTGATTCAAACTCCTTCATTTTAGCGAAGTGACACTAAAACGGGAAATTATTCCGTGTAAACTTGCTGTTTTAGATGTTGGTAAATACAGGACAACGCTAATGCAGAGAGCTGATTCATGAGCTTTCTACATTACTTTTGTCTTGTCCAGCACTATGCATCCGTCTGTGCCATAAGTCTGTATACTTCTTTGATGATTGTTTGGTAATGAATTACAGCGAATGTTTAGAACCGAGAAGTATGATTTCAGGGAATACATGTTTATAAAACAGAAACGACAATAACCTCTTCCGTTGGGGATGTTAACACTCTTTAAAACGAAACAATTTTAACTGGAATATTATAATCGTTTATAGTTCAACTAAGAAAATGGTACCTATAGTGGAGACGTCAGTCTTTTCAAATAAAAGCGTATGCGATAAAATCATATTTTCAATTGCAAACAGGTTGGATCAAAACTGTTGGATAATCAGATTGTAATAAATAGTCAAAATTGTCAACAAGTTCTCATTTTTAACGTTTTATTAGCTCGCCTGTACGTAGTACATGACGAGCTATTGCAATACCCCCGGTGTCGTCGTCGTCGTCGTCGTCGGCGTCGTCGTCGTTGTCGTCGGCGTCGTCGTAAACGGCGTAAACAATTTTAAGAAAATGTCTATAACTTCTACGTCCCTTGAGGTATTGCTTTCATAGTTGGTATGTTTGTGTATATGGACAAGACCTTTCCATGCACAGAAATGTTTTGACCCCTGTGACCTTGACCTTGAACTTAGGGCCTGCGTTCAGGTTTCGAAATCTGCGTTTAGGTTTCGAAAAATGCCTTTAAACTTCGATGTCACTTTAGGTATTGCTTCCATATTTGGTATGTGTGTGTATATGGACAAGACCTTTCCATGCACAGAAATATTTAGACCCCTGTGACCTTGACCTTGAACATTGGGCCTGCCTTTAGGTTCCGGAATCTGCGTTTAGGTTTTGAAAAATGCCTTTAACTTCTATATCCATTAAGGTATTGCTTCAATAGTCAGTATGTGTGTGTATATAGACAAGACCTTTCCATGCACAGACAAATTTAGACCCCTGTGACCTTGACCTTGAATTTAGGGCCTGCGTTTAGGTATCGAAATCTGCGTTTAGGTTTCGAAAAATGCCTGTAACTTCTATGTATTTGAGGTATTGCTTCAATAGTTGGTATGTTTGTGTATATGGACAAGACCTTTCCATGCACAGAAACATTTTGACCCCTGTGACCTTGACCTTGAACTTAGGGCCTGCGTTTAGGTTTCGAAATATGTGTTTAAGTTTCGAAAAATGCCTTTAACTTCTATGTCCCTTGATGTATTGCTTTCATAGTTGGTATGTATGTGTATATGGACAAGACCTTTACATGCACAGAAAAATTTAGACCCCTGTGACCTTGACTTTGAACTTAGGGCCTTTGTTTAGGTTTCGAAATCTGTGTTTAGGTTTAGAAAAATGCCTTTAACTTCTATGTCCTTTGAGGTATTGCTTTCATAGTTGGTATGTATGTGTATATGGACATGACCTTTCGATGCACAGAAACATTTAGACCCGTGTGACCTTGACCTTGAACTAAGAGCCTGTGTTTAGGTTTGGAAATCTGCGTTTAGGTTTAGAAAAATGCATTTAACTTCTATGTCCTTTGAGGTATTGCTTTCATAGTTGGTATGTGTGTGTATATGGACAAGACCTTTCCATGCACAGAAAGATTTTGACCCCTGTGACCTTGACCTTGAACTTAGGGCCAGTGTTTAGGTTTTGAAAAATGCCTTTTACTTCTATGGCCCTTGAGGTATTGCTTTCATAATTGGTTTATGTGTGTATATGGACAAGACCTTTCCAGGCACAGCAAAATTTAGACCCCTGTGACCTTGACTTTGAACTTAGGGCCAATGTTTAGTTTTCGAAATCTGTGTTTTGGTTTCTCAAACTTTTTATTACTCCTATGTCCAAAGAAATATTCCTTTCATATTCAGTTTGCATGTGTATATGGACAACATCTTTCCTTGCATGCAAAATGTTTGAGCCCTCTGACCTTGATCTTGAACTTAGGACCCGCGTTTAGGTTTCAAAGTCTGCGTTTAGGTTTCTCAAAATTTCTTTAACTCATATATCCATTTAGATATTTCTGTCATATTTGGCATGCATGTGTATATGGACACGACCTTTCCATGCATGCAAAAAAATTAGCCCAGTGTCATTGACCTTGAACTAAGGTCGCGAAAGGTTTTAGGTTTCGAAATCTGCGTTTACGGTAGGTTTCAAAAATGCTTATAATTCCTATGTCCCTTGAGGTGTTATTTTCATATTTGATTTGCCAGTGTATATGGACAAGACCTTTCTATGCAGGCAAAAAGGTTGACCTCTGTGACCTTGAGTGTGCTTTTAAGTTTTTAAAGGTGCCGGTGGCGAGCTTTGTTGTCTCTCTGACAACTCTTATTGTATTGGGTTTGCATTCCGTTTGCGTTTAAACAGGAACGATTAGCCTCTTCACAACTGTGGCAATCAGCTTGAATAAGAAGGTAATAATTATTATATAAAGTAAAGTTCGACTGTTTCGACTTCTTTATACCATTTATATTGATAATGTTCTCTCTTGCAGTGCTAAATGGCCCCAGTCGGTGGGGGGTATTGTTTTCCCACTGCTACCAGTGCAGAATGGTAAAACTCTGCCGCAATGAGTCACATACTTACTCATGCATTCACAATATGCATACACACATTGGTGCCTTATGACTAATACTGTGTCGCAGTGCCGTAAATCCTATCCAAGTATTGCTAAATAATATTTGTTGAAAATATTGTGGTTTGTAAGTTTATCCCAAAGTCAATTATTTGAAGCTCTTTGGCTTCCAATTTGGCTTCAAATTGTAAGCAACTGTCATAGCAAAATAAATGGTAAACAATAATCTTAAACAGAATACAGTGCTCTCTCTACAAAAACAACACAATGAGAGACAAAGATTGCGTGTGTTGTTTCGATGGAGTTGTTATATGTAGGGAAAATTTGGCTCACAGCTGCAAACCGCTTGAACCCAGATTAGACGCCGCGTAACGCTGCGTCCGATCTAGATTCAAGCTGTTTGTAATTCGTCATTACGTTTTTCTGACAAATGCCCAATTTATGACTTTGACAAAAACAGCAAACAACAATTTTAAGCAGACGATATCGCAGACGTGAAAACATTGGACATAGCTGATTTGTTTGGGGAACAGCTGTAAGCCTCGTTTTGAGGAGGCAATCGTTGTTCAGACAGTCTTCGGAGGGGACACTGTAGAAAAAGATTTCAAAACGTAGCTGCTTATATTGATTCATATTGAAATAACAATTAATACACGATGAAAATCCCCAGCTCCCTCATCTCCACCATATTTTTTCTCGACACCTCCATTCCTATATACAATTGCACCTACCCTATGTCCACCCACCCCCAGGCCCACCCCCATATCCCACATCCCCAGCTCCCTCATCGCTCCGGCATCTCCACCAACTACATGTCGACACCCTATACCCATACCCACCATGCCCACCCTGATATCCCCCATCCCAATCTCCCCCATCTCCAGTATCTCTATCCTCGACACCACTACCCTGCAGCTGAGCTCTCCTGCTCTCTTTCCCCTTCAACTCATAGTCCACAGTGGCTGCCAGCCCTCTAACGGGCTCCAAATGCTCACTATCATCCATATCTGTGTAAAATAGAATATAAAATACAGTAGAACCTCTCTATTACGACAACTAAAATAAGGCTAATTGTCTGTATAAAAGACAGGTGACAGCTTAAAGCAATGTGAAAGTGAAACCAAATACTCCTATAGGAGCTTTCTGTTTCACTTTCACATTGTATTAAGCAGTCACCTGTCTTAAATGACTAATATTTGTAAAAATTTAGTGGTCGTAATAAAGAGGTTTTACTGTTTAGTATTTATATTGTACAGTGTGTCGATTGAATCATTAACTCTTATTATGCTGAATAGTTTTATGCTTAAAATATATATCGTATGCTAAAGTTCTACACATTAGGTTTCATTTTTTTGAAACAGAAAAAGGTTGTATACGAGTTACGCAGCGTCTAATCTAGATTCAATTGTTTGCAAATGTCAGGCAAGACGTGCTTAGCATGACACGAGTTAATTGTTGCACATATGATATTTGAAATCAGTCGTGTTTTGATTAAAATAAACCTTTTCATTAGATGTCATTAATTTCGCTCGTACAGGGCATAAAAAGGTCATTAAATTAAGAACGTCGACGTACCGTGGCATGATTTAACAAACATGTAAACATTTTATTCGTCCACAGTTTACCTAAATTTGATCACGCAATCAATATCACATATTGTATACAATTCCAAGGCAATTGTCAAACGTCAGTGTGCCATCTTATACTAGTTGGGGCGCACGTGCATACGACGTTGTATGACCCTAATTGAAGCACTTAGTCCATATCTGACATAAATGAAATAAAGAACTACACCAAAGCGGCATTCAAACGGACGGAAAATCCCATTGACATACAGATGAGGCTAACGGTACATTTGTATATACCGGCACCAACTGTTTGTACAAAAATGACATTAACGCCGACGGTGTATATAATGACTACGGCTAGCCAGTTTTTTCTTTACATTTAACAAACACGAATAACTTTTCTTCTGGTCAATTATTTTCTGATAACAATTACCTCATTTACTCCTAGAGTTTTAAATGAACAATTCCAATGTCCAGTTACGCCTGGTCCATTTTTTAAATAGTGAGGGACAGGGTTTGCAATTTGTTTGTATATGACATGGGTACTATTCACTACTGTCCGATTTATGAACGATACGTGCACTAGTCATTATTGGTTAATGTTTTAATTTGTAATTGCATGAATTTGAAATAACTGGCAAAATACGTTTATAAGTAGCAAATTCAACGACCTTATGTTGTTGTTGTTGTTGATGTTGGCGTACCTGTGCTTAACACTCACAGGACAGCTTGGTACAGACATTATTGTCTGCCAAGCTGGCGGATTATGTGCATAGCTGTTTTCAATTACCTCGCCATATAGGCAGCCATGCTCCGTCTTCAGAGGATGACGACCATATTATTTGAGACTTTCTTTCATAGCCCAATCTTCTAATCTGATTAAACCTGTTCATCGATATTATACAGCGTTCACACCCAATGTTAGACAAAAAAAATGAGTGCGTTGTTCGGAGGGAGTCGTTATAGAGAAGGAAATTGGCTTACATTTGCAAACAGCTTAAATCAAGATCAGACGCGGCGTCTGATCTCGATTCAAGCTGTTTGCCATTCGTTATTAAGCTTTTTCTGTCATAATGTCCATTATGTCATTTTCAGAAAAACAGCAGACGACAGTTTTAAGCAGACGATATTGCAGAAGTGAAAGTGTTAGACATATAATTGTATTGTTTGGGGAGCAGCAGCAAGGGTCTTTGTATGGAGGGAGTCGTTGTAAGGAGGGTCGTTGTAGAGAGGGAACACTGTATGTATATTTTGCTTGAAAACTTCTTCCGACTCTATTCATTCAATGTGAGATCAAACGCAGTTTTACCGAAAATGTCGATCGTTCATTTTTAATTCTGAACAAATCACGCGCTCCACAAAATCGTCTTTAGTGACCCCTGACCGTGAAATGGTTGAGCGACCGTTCAACAGAAGATAAATATGCAGACTTAAATATAGGTGGTAGTTTAGACAAAAGTGAGGCTATTTACACTGATTTTTTATTTCGTGTATTTATAAGTCCCATTAATATCAGGAGAGATTAGTTCGACCTCGCGTTAGTTCGAATATACCAATATTTCAAAGTTTAAACGTGGCTTGACCACGTTTAAACTTTGAAATACTGGTATGTTCGACTTAAGCGAGAACGAATTATCGAAATTAAACTGATGAAATATCCAAACAATTTCCTACTGGCACCAGTTGAATTCTTCGAGTGCTAACCATTAGTACATTGTATTTGATAAACAATATCGTATACCGCAACTGTACCTTTCAAACGTGTCGACCCTGCTATAATTGCAACAGCAAAGATATTCCAAAACACAATGATTCTAAAACTCGTAGACGTCATAACATTGCTGAAAATTTTCCACTCAAAATGTCTAGTTTCGCATATGTGGTTTTATCAAAGTGTTGTTGAACTACAGACAGAGGGTTATTTATTTAATGCAGCTGTTGTTGGCCTACACATTACTCAGTAGTGAGTTCAGTAAAGAAATCGATGGCCATCGTTTGTGAGTTCGCTACCCACTCTGGATTACAGTGGTGAAAATGTCATACTTCTGTTTAGATGCAAACGCATTGCAATGAAATATAGAAAATGACAACATTTTGACAATTCAGACTACCAGTTTTAATCTTAGTGGCGAACAGTTTGGAGCCTGATGAGACTCCAAACTGTTTGCAGTGAAACTTATAGTTTAAGCATAAACACGATTATTTGGAAATAAAACGTTTTCTCTACTGTTCTCTGCACGCTGAACACGGGGCACAAACTGCTAACCTTAACAGCAAACAGTGGTAACTGAACACGCAAAACATTTTAGCTAAATACAGTAACATATCTCTATCACGAGAACTAAATCGCTTGGATTATAAGGTGTTTAAGGCAGGGGACATCTCAAAGCAAGATGACAGTAAAACAAAAAGCTCCTTTAGGAGTTTTCTGTTTTTCTGTCCCCTTGCTTCAAGCTTTTACCTGTCTTATATACAATCAATTAGCTTTCTTTTTATTGGTCGTAATGGAGAGGTATAACTGTATGTTATATTTACGTAAAAGTGATATCTAATTAAACAATATACATGTACATATTTTGACATGTCAGCAGTCAGACAAAGGTTTCATTTATACTGACTACATATTAGAATAATCCTACAATAGCTTACTATCCTATTACAACTTGACAATATACTAAATATTATTCATTCGTGCTTTGAATGGCCTCTTTGTAAAAGCATCATTGTCATGTACTGTTAATTAGTAGCATATTAATTAGTACTCAATGTTTTTTTGTAACATACCCTACATTGCTCTATTATTCTCATTTTTATTATTCGAAAAACAATAAAAATTCAGAAAGTTTCCGTGAGTTCTTATGAAAATGTTGTAAAAGATGTCGATTTACATGGCGTCTTATCTGGATAAAACTATATTGAGGCAGTTTCACAAATTCACAGTTAGCATGTAGAAGAATAATATCTATATCGAATATAGCTCTGATACGGAAAAAGGCTTGCCTTTTTTCCGTTCTTAAGTAATGCGTGATAAAATCAAAGGTATTCCAATTCTATTCAATCACTGACAGACTTTGAAAAGTGTTTGATTTGCGCGTGAATAATTTCCTCAAAACTAGGCAACTACAAAACATGGGGGCTAACATCTTGGATGATGACGTCACGGCTTTTACGAAGAGTTGTGCGTGACGTTTCGGAATTCCCGATTTCGGTGATATTTTTAAACCAGTTTAAGAATGAATAACCCACAACACTCACTTGTACTGATTTCCTCCAAAATGACAAAATTTCAAACAGTTCAATTCATACCCTTTAACGCTAAAAATGACGTTATTTGCAAAAAGCTACTTCTCAATCGAACCGATAAAAATAACGGATTACCAACACGTCATCAATATAAATAATGACGTCATTATTGGTGGTCATATGACTTCCAAAAATAGTTTCAGATTGCATTATAATACAGGACTGCCATCTAATAACTTGGTTGAAATGAAAAAACCTAAGATTTCCAAATATGCATTTTTCAAGCGCGATTTTACGAATCGTACCTTTACCCAATTTCTAGTTTTGTTGGCATGTGACTACTTAAAGCAGACTGGAAGTAAAGCAGAATGCGCCTAATGGCGCATTCTGCTTTACTTTCAGCGTGCTTTAAGCTACCATAACCTGGGGGAAAATCCGGAAATTTAGGAAAAATCCGGAGAAATGGCAGCCCTGATAATATAGCTGTACGGAGGAGTTTTAACTTTTAACATTGTATACACTTATATATCTATTTGATTATTGGGTAACAACATATAGATCTTGTCCCAAACAATTTAGGTTTATAATAAAGTTCGAGTCGGTTGTGTAATCCAGATCTCAGTCACGAGAGGCGTAGCCTCGAGTGTGATCTGGAATACACAACGAACTGATACAAGAGCGCTGGTCACACACTGGAGATAGATCTATTCCGTTTTCATTAGTACAATTTTGCTTTTTTCCGTCCATAGGCAAAGCCTAAATACATATTATTATCATAAACGTATATATAATAAACCTCACGTCAGAAAATAAAGTAAAGTAGATCTAGTAATACTTTATCTTTCTCTTCTGAAGAAACGATAGGCAAAAGCAAAACAATGCGACGTTAGTTTGACCATGTTGACGATTCATTTCAATCTGATTTAAAAAAAATAAATAAATAAATAAACTGAAGCCTGGTTATTCTCAGATCAGATGTGTGCACTGGTAAGAAAGCCAGAGGCTTTAGCACATGCTATTTTATACAGGCGACATAACTGATATTCAATAAATGAAACCATGTCTAGTTTGTCACGTAAATAATATTTTCTTTGATCTCAGTAGCGTGTTCAATTCACAGGGCCGCGACACGATTGCTTTTTGAGAGAAAAAAATCGTCAGAAAGTATATATAGAGACAAGGGATACAACTGATTGTCAGTATATTCTCACCCCACCTCGACAAAACCGGGCATATCATGAATAAATATTGATGAAACGACACCCTTTTTGCATTTCTGTCTAGCTAATATGATACCCTTCCATAAAAACATAACATAAAAACAACTGTAAGCATGCAATTTTAACAGTAACTGCGTCCACTCACTGAAATCATTGATTTTCGGAAAACGGGACAGGTGTTCGTTCATAGCTAACACAGCATTGGCCACTACTGTACGCTTGTTTAGGCAGTATTTTCGAGCATTACAGTCATTGGCCACTACTGCATGCTTGTTTAGGCGGTAATATCGAACATGACAGTCATGCAGTTGCATAGATGTACATTTTTGACACCGATCAAAGCTGATTTCTTCTTAAATCATTGCCGTACCAAAAAAGCTTACATGTACAAGAATAACTTTACTGCCGATGAAAACATGCTAATTTGTTGATGGTATGGCAATGATTTGAGTACAAATCAGCTTTTATATGTGTCAAAATTGATATCTATGGAACTGTATTACTGTAATGCTCGAAAATACCGCCTAAACAAGCGTACAGATGTGTCTAATGCTGTGTTGGCTATGAACGAACACCTGTCCCGTTTTCCGAAAATCGGTGATTTCAATGAGTGGACGCAGTTACTGTTAAAATTGTATGCTTACAGTTGGTTTTATGTTATGTTTTTATGGAAGGGTATCATATTAGCTAGACAGAAATGCAAAAAGGGTGTCGTTTCATCAATATTTATTCATGATATGCCCGGTTTTGTCGAGATGGGGTGAGAATATACTGAAAATCAGTTGTATCCCTTGTCTCTATATATACTTTCTGACAATTTTTTCCACTAAAAATTAATCGTGTCGGGGCCCTGTGGTTCAATTCCCATTGTTTGCTGTTTAGGTTAGCAGTTTGTTTCCCGTGTGCAGCGTGTAGAGTACAATCGAGATACTGTTTCCTTCCCAATAACTCCTGTTACGCTTAAAACTATTATTTTCATTTCAAACAGTTTGAATCCAGATCAGACGTCAAACTGTTTGCCACTCTGATTAAAACTGGTAGTCTGAATTGTCAAAATGTTGTCATTTTCTATATTTCATTGCGATGCGTTTGCGTTTGAACGAAAGAATGACGTTTTTACTACTGTATTTCAGACCGGTAGCCAACTCGCAATCGATGGCCATCGATTTCTCTGCTGAATACGCTACTGGTATGATATTTTGTTTGGTCGATACTGTCTGGCGAAATTACCGACTGATATAAACTTTATTCTCGCCTTTTTAAGGCTACAGTTTCATATGAAAGCCCTAGTGATTACAGCGAAAGTGGTAACTAATTTATGATACTATTGTTAAATATGTATTCGACTGTATGAATCATCAGAATCTAAGTTTGAAACATTAAAGCAGACGATTATTTCCACATAGATTATTTTACAGCAACGAAAGTGTCTAAAGAAGAATCGTTGTTATCAGAGATTATAAATATACATGCCTGACTGTTAAAAAGACATGTCCGTGCTAAAATGGTTCAGACATTGTATTGCCATTTACACTGTGGCGCAGGGCTTCCATTTCTCCGGATTTTTCTTAAATCTCCGGATTTTTTCCCAGTTCATGGTAGCTAAAAGCAGGCTGAAAGTAAAGCAGAATGCGCCCTAAGGCGCATTTTGCTTTACTTACAGCCTGCTTTAAGTAGTCGCATGTCAACGAAACAAGAAAAAGGCTATGGGGTAAAGGTACGATTCGTAAAATCGCACTTGAAAAATGCAAATTTTGAAATCTTAGGATTTTTCATGTCAACTTATGGTAGCCCTGGTGGCGTTGTCTGACGATAAATGCCACAAAACTAAAGAGAAGCTTAGATACTTCATTGTGAAACGAACAGTTCAGAAACAAAATTCAAAGCAAACTTTACAATCTAGAACGGTGCGTACAGTGTTGGAGGATTTAACATAACTGAAACCTCGGTGGCAAACTCTGTTAGTCTGATAAAATGCCTATTTAGAATTAGCATTCGAATGTTGTCTATTCGATTGTAGGTGTTCTGTTTGTAGTTGGGGAAATAACAACGATGCGCAGAAGGGATGTTATTCAAAACTGAAAAGAAGCTTGGAATTGAAAGCTTACCTCCCGTGTTTTGCACGTGATACTTCCTTCGATGGTCTTTTGTAGTGAGCCTTGCTTAGCATAATTGTGTGCCTAATATAGTATATCAAATCTGTCTATTTGGATTGCCAATATATGATTGAATAAAACAGTTATGATCCAGATCAGACACCAAATTACTATGTTCCTGAACTTGATCCTAACTTCATCATTTTACCCTAGTGACGCTAAGACGGAAAATTAATCCGTGTAAGCTTGCTACTTTAGATATAGTGCATAAGTGAAATTTTGTCTCGTTTGAAAGTGTCACAGAGAATACCTTTGGAAAGCTGAACACTCGAGCAACACGTTCGGTTTAATAAATTGCTGGACAAGGGCTATATCAAGGTCAAGCAAAGAAAGTTGAAAAGTTGTATACATATAATGTTGTTGGTAAATACAGGACAACATAAATGCAGACAGCTAATTCTGGAGCTTTGTACATTAGTCTTGCCCTGCATTATGCAACCGTCTGTGTCATATCTCTGTATGCTTCTTTGTTGATTATTTGGTTGGTAATGAATCATAGCGAATATTTGGAACCGAGAAGTATGCTTTCAGGGAATACATGTTTATAAAACAGAAATGACGATAAATTCAACGAAACTTGGACACTTCTACTGTCATATTGTAATCGTTGCGAGTTCAACTAAAAAAGGGGTACCTACAGTGGAGAAGACTTTATTATTTCCCAATAAACGCGTTTACGCTTTAACCGTTATTTCCATTGCAAACAAGTCACCCGGCGTCTGATCAGGCTCCAAACTGTTTGCCAATTAGATTAACATAAAGAGTCAAAATTGTCAACAGTTGTCAGTTTCTACGTTTTATTGCAATAGATATGCGTTCCGTTTGCGTTAACCCTTTCCCCCATAGAAGCGACTTTTAGCGTATTTAATTTATTCCTCCGCTGAAGAAAATAGTTCCAGTTTATACCCTTATGGACAATTACCATTACAAATATTTTATATAAACTAGCAGATGTTAGCTTAAAGCAGCTGAAAGAGAAGCAGAATGTGCCTTAAGGCACATTCTGCTTACTTTCAACCTGCTTTAAGTGGTCACCTGTCTTCAAAACTAGAAACAGTCTATGAGGTAAATGGTTAAAGCGGGAACGAATGACTTCTTCTCCACACTGGTAATTAGCTTGATTTAAAAGAAAAACAATTATGTTACGTTATATTGCGACTTCTGTATACCATTTATATTGATCATTTTCACTCTAACAGTGCTAAATGGCCCCAGTAGGAGGGGAATATATTTCTCGCACTGCTACCAGTGCAGAATGGTAAACCGCCGCAATGCGTCACATACTTACTCATGCATTCATAATATGCATACACACATCGGTGCTACATGTATATGGCCAATATTGTGTCGCAGTGCCTTAAATTCCTATCCAAGCATTGCTAAATACCGTTTGTTGAAAATATTGTGGTTTGTAATTTTATGCCAAAGTCAATTATTTGAAGTTCTTTGGCTTCCAATTTGGCTTCAAATTGTTAGCAACTGTCATAATAAAATGGTAAACAATAATCTTAAACATAATACAGTGCTCTCTCTCTCTCTCTCTCTGCAACAACAACACAAGGAGAGACAAAGATTGCCTGTGTTGTAGGAGGGAGTTGTTATATGGAGGGAAATTTTGGCTTACAGCTGCAAACAGCTTGAACCCAGATTAGACGCCGCGTAACGCGGCGTCCGATCTAGATTTAAGCTGTTTGTCACTCTCCATTATGTTTGTTTTGACGAAATGCCCAACTTATGACTTTGAGAAAAACAGCAAACAACAATTTTAAGCTGACGGTATTGCAGACGTGAAAACATTGGACATAATTGTTTTGTTTGGGGAACAGCTGCAAGCGTCGTTCTGAGGAGGCAATCGTTGTTCGGAGAGTCTTCGGATGGGACACTGTACATAAAAGAAAGGTTTCAAAACATGTCTGCTTATATTCATTCATATTGAAATTACAATTAATACACGACGAAAATCACACTTTTAACAAACGACGTCGACTTGTGTACCTTATTTAACCTGATGTTAATCGTAGATGTAAACAAAAGTATGTTGTTTCGGATAGAGATGTATCGTCAGGCTATATTGGAAGTTGCACTTATAAACCATTTTCCTTTCACAACCACCCAGGAATCCTGGGAACATTTCTAGGTTCACTAACACTCCTCATGCCGTGTGCTGATACCTTTGCATCTCGTTCTACTTCAAATCGATATTCCTATATACAATTCCACCACCCCCATGTCCCCAACCCCCATCTCCCCCATCTCCAGCATCTCTTTTCTCAACACCTCCATTCCTATATACAATTCCACCACCCCATGCCCACCCCCATGTCCCCTATCACCATCTTCCACATCTCCATCACCTCTCTTCTCGACACCCCTATTCCTATATACAATTCCACCACCCCCATGCCCACCCCCATATCCCAAAACCCCATCTTCCACATCTCCATCATCTCTCTTCTCGACACCTCCATTCCTATATACAATTCCACCACCCCCATGCCCACCCCCATGTCCCCTATCACCATCTCCCCCATCTCCATCATCTCTCTTCTCGACACCTCTATTCCTATAATCAATTCCACCACCCCTATGCCCACCCCCATATCCCGAATGCCCATCCCAATCTCTCCCAACCAAATATCTCCCATCGTCTTCACTATCCTGCAGCTGAGCTCTCCTTCTCTCTTTCGCCTTCAACCCATAGTCCTCAGTGGCTGCCAGATCTCTAGCGGGCTCCAAAGGCTCACTATCATCCATATCTGTGTATTATAAAATGTAAAACAATAGTATTTATACATGTACTTATATTGTACAACGTGTCGATTGGGTCATTAACTCCTATCATTAGTTATCAGGAGAGATTTGTTCGTTTTCAAACTACAGTAAAATCTCGATTCTACAACTCGCGTATGTTCGAACATACCCATATTTCCCATATATACCCATATATAAATACGGGTATGTGCGACTTAAATGAGATCGAATTATCAAAATTTAATTTACGAAATACTGGTAAGATTGATTTAAGCGAGTTCGTAGTATCGAGTTTCGACTGTAGTTTAAAACAATTTCCTACTGGCACCAGTTGAATTTTTAGAGTGCTAACCATTAGTACATTGTACAGCGCTCCCTCCCTACAACGGCCCTCCGAATAACGATTCCCTCCTTACAACGACCCTTGTCGCTCGTCCCCAAACAAGACAATTTTCTCTAACAATTTCACTGTTGCAGTAACGTCTGCTTAAAATTGTCGACTTCTGTTTTTCTAAAAGTTGCATTAGTGACATTTTGAAAGAAAACGCTTAATGGCGAGTGACAAACAGCTTGAATCCAGATCAGACGCGGCGTTTCGCAGCGTCTGAACTGGATTCAAGCTGTTTGCAAATATCAGGCAATTTCCCTCCCTATAACGACTCCCTCCGATCAACGCACATATGTTTTGTCTCCCATTGGGTGTCGTTGTAGAGAGGGAACGCTGTATTTGATAAACAATATCGTATGCCGCACCTGTACCTGTCAAACGTGTCGACATCGCCATAATTGCAACAGCAAAGATATTCCAAAATAATATTATTCTAAAACTCATCGACGTCATGACGTGGCTGAAAAAGTTCCTCTCAAAATGTCTAGTTTCGCATATGTGTTTTTATCAAAATGAAGCTGAACTCCAGACAGACAGTTGTTATATCATGCAGCTGTTGTGGACCTTCACATTAATCACATGGTACCTACATACAGTAACACCTCTCTATTACGACAACTAATCTGTGTGAATTATAAGGTGTTTAAGACAGGTGACTACTTAAGGGTGTATCAATGTCATAAGCCATTTTTTCAAAGTATTTAACTTTTTTTCTAACATTGTTTTTTTGGAAGAGCTGTTTATGTTGAATGAAAAAATGAAAAAAAAAATATGGTGGTGTCCTTGTTTTTGAGCTACAGCGATTTGAAAAAGGTATGTCAAATTTGGACTTTTTTTTTCAAATTTTACCCATTCAGGGTACAAGCTTCAGTAAAATTTATTTCGAAACAAAACAAACATGATAATTTGGGTTTCCATTATTTATTTCATGTCTATGGTGGTATTTTCACATATAGAAACCAAATTTAGACAAAGCAGGCACCAGGTTTGAACACTATGGATCCTTGAATATCAAAAATATGCTTTGTATAGGGCATGATTTTATTAGATTTTTTATTTTATGAAAAAAAGTAAAAAAGTTTGAAAATGAAATAGTTCTAGTATTTAACTTTTTCTTATATTCTACCAGATGAAAGCCCATGCTAAGGCAGTTCAAAATATGAAAAGAAATTGAAAGGTCAGTGTTGAAAATGTTGAGTTATTAAAGTAAAAAGAGTTATCTCCCTTTACAAAATATCATTTATTTGTAACAGTTCTAACATATCACACAATTACATGGATTTATTTACATTTACTCTCAAATTTTTATATACTGTATTGTTTGGACATATATGTTATCCCCTAAAGCATGAAGACTAAGCTGCTAGAAACCCCTTTCAACCAGCGTCTCTCGGAGTTATTTGCCCTTGAATGGCCTTGATGCATTGAAAATGCCATTTTGAACAAATATGTTACCCCTCTACCAGCTACAGTATTGGCTGGGTTTTTTTTTATATTTACACAAAAAGTTCATCACTATAAGTTCTTTGATTCTTTATATTATGGTTGAAAATTGAGTATTGTGTAAAGGGTTGTCTGCCCTTGACACACTAAAATATACTAAAAAAAGACATTAAATCAATATATGTTACACTGTAATGTCTACAAATTTTAATGGATTTAAGTCAAACTTGGTTTAACTATATCTGGCCACAAGTTCTTGAAAGAGATAGATTATGGACGATATTGGCCTATTGTTTCAAGAGTTATTTGCCCTTTGTAAAATAAAAATTCTGAATTTATGGGTGTATCAAACTCATGAATTTGTGAAATTTTCAAAGTATATGAAAACACTCAATGATGGTTTTGTATTAAAGAACTATTCAAGATGAATGAAAAAAATAGAAAAAGTGTACATTTGGTGTACAACTTTTGGCTCTACGGCCATTTCAAAAAGTTTTAAAATTTACCCCACCCACGTTTTCTTATTTTGTCCTTTTCAAACAGCCTGCTTCAATAAAATCCATTTCAAATGAAAACAAACATGATAATTTTGTTTTGTGTCATTTATTTCATGTCTATGGTAGTATTTCTTCATACAAAATCTAATTTAAGACAAAACAGGCACCAAATGTGAAATTTATATAGCTCTAAATATCATCAATATGGTACTTTTTTGTAAATTTTGTAAAAGGGAGATAACTCCTTTTTCTTCAGTTACTCAACATTTTCAACATTAACCTATCAATTTCTTTTAATATTTTGAATTGCCTTTGTATGGATTTCCATCTGGTAGAATATAAGAAAAAGTTAAATACTAGAAATATTTATTTTTTTACTATTTCTCATAAATTTTTGTTCAAAATTAAAAAAATATCATAACCCATAAAAACCATGTTGTTGATTCAGAGATACATATTTTCCAAATCTGGTGCCTATTTGGTCTTGATTTAGTTTCTTTATGCCAAAATACTTCCACAGAAATGAAATACATAATGAAAAACAAAATTACCATGTTTGTTTTTATTTAAAATAGATTTTATTGAAGCTTCATATACATTTTGTACTTGAAAGGCTCGCAACCAGATTTAGCATTACAAATAGTAATTTGGTAATATATGTCAAATGCTTATATAAACGGGTAAGAATTAGTTTAGGATAATAAAAATTCTGTTTAAATAAGAATATCGTTCCCAACGATGGATGCTCCCCACAAAGAAAAAGCGCAAGGTATAGCATGTTTAGTAGGTGAACACAGTATCAAGTTCCATCAACTTTCGATGTAACATTCAGGAGATATGCTTTGGACAAAAATGAATTTATTATGAAAAAGGGAGGCAATTCAATATTTGGAGATGACAGAGTTATAATTCTTGTGTACTACACTTCTTTTTGTCATCCTCTAACACAGTATCAAGGTTCACGTTACAGTGTGGCAGAAAAGTTGATTTTTTAAAACATTTATGAAGAAAAAGGGAAATAATTAAATATTGGGAGATGACAGAGTTACAGTTCTTGTGTATTGCACTTCCTAATGTCATCCTCTATCACTGTTCCAAGTTTCATCAACTTTCGGTGAAACGGTCCAGAGATATGCTCCGGACAAAATTGATTTTTTTTTAGAAAAAGGGAGATAATTCAAAATTGGTAGACAAGATAGTTACGGTTCTTGTGTACTGCACCTCCTCCTGTCATTCTCTATCACTGTATCAAGTTTCATCAACCTACGGTGTACCGTTCAAGAGATATGCTCCGGACAATAAAGCGTGACGGACGGACGGACCGACGGACAGAAACACGGACGGACAGACAAAGCGGCGACTATATGCTCCCCCCTAAAGGGGAGCATAAAAATGCATTGCAGTTAAAAACTAGACTGCGCGTTCAATAAACGCTTATGCCCCCAGTGGCATCCTTGACAATATATTCTGAACATTTTCTAAGTCCCAATTAGGTCAAGGTCTAACTGAGCTTGGGTAATATGGGTCAGTTGGTAATGGTCCATGGAAATAACTGTATAAGTATTGAAGCATTGTAGTAAGTAGTGTTTATGCTATACGAAAGGGTAAAATTTAGTTAACCAAGAAATAGCCTATTCCAAATATTCTAAGTCCAAATTAGGTCACGGTCATGGTCAAAATCAATGTTGGGTGATATTGGTGGATAGGGAATGGTCCAAGGCAACAACTGTATAAGTATCAAAGCATTTGAGTAAGGGGTGTTGATGCCAGATGAAACGGTAAAATCTACTTAACCTGTTACGGACTGACAGACAGGACGATTACTATATGCCTCCGCATCTTCAGATGCCGGGGGGAAAAAATATTGAGCTCTGGTGGGATTCGAACCCGTGACCTGACATGCGGAGACAGAAAGGCAAAATAAGTCAACCCCCTCAGACCACTCAACCACGGGCTACCAGTCATATTTTTGGGATCGATTTAACATACTTCAGTGTGTAGCGATGGAGAGTACACAATTCGGCTCGGGTTTATGTCTGAGCCCGTGATCAATTTCTGTTGCGTCTTTCGACGCAACGGATAAAGCGATAGAATATATCTAAAAAATGAAGATTTGAAGACTTTTCCTAAGGATGTTTATAGACTGATCATATTATTCTAATGCCAGATGCACGGTAATGCTACACATTTGGTTTTATTTGAGTATTTTCTTTTATTTTTGCAAAAAAATACACCATCAGTAAAATACAAGAGTCTGTATCAGCCACTTTGTATTTTACTCTGACATCGCTTTCTATTTAGTGTGACGTTATTTACATACATGTACAAGTGAAATTTCATTTATTTTTATTTTTTTATCATCGTAGGAAAAAATTTACTACATGTACACACTGTATATAGAAATTTATGCCAATTACTTTATACTTTTAATATGAAGAACAGGGCTCAAGATAAGGGGAGTATTAAAAACATTAAAATTATTATTAATAGATTAAACTCTATGGTGTCACTACTCATTAGAATCGTCCCTTGGAAACAGTTCGAATCAGAAGTAACATAATAGGATTTGGTGCTGAAACAAGTGAGAAAATGTTGGATTTGTTCAGCTTACTCCCTCTTATCTTGAGCCCTGCAGAAGTTTGTAGATCCCAGATTTAATGCCTGTCAAACTGCATAGATACACACCAGGCACTGCATCTAAGCCTTTGACACATGTTTGATTTGGGTCTACACAGTTTGAAATCAAAGCTTTCTAATTTATTTAGAATTTTGATAATTCATATATAGACAGAGAGGATAGGAAGAGAAATATTGATATACATTTAAAACCAGTTGTTATGCTAAACCGGAATCCTGAGCGCCAAGACGGGAAACCACTACTACCAATTTTTTAGTTTTTGGTTTGACTCGGGGATTGGTTGGGGATTGAACCTACAACCTGGCGCACTGCAAGCAGACGCTCTACCACTGAGCTATGAAGGTGTTTTTCTTTTGAAATAGATCTACTCCCGTTTTCTGGAGCTCTCATGTTAATTCCTGATATTAAAGCAATTACACCATTAAATATCTTCAACCCCTCTAAACTTCACATAACAATAGCTATAGGCCGTTACTCACTGTACATGATTTGTCTAGCTGACTGTGTTTACAATGTTAATTACACACACCACATGTGATTCAGTACACACAGTTGGGAGATGTTGTGTATCTTGGGTCAGGTTAATCTCCCACAGATGGTATCAGAACACACTGTTTTTAATAATACTTTTATACAAAAAAAACTTGATAAAGACTAGGCCTGAGTACCATAGGTCGAGTGATAACATCACACATACCTTGATCATTGCCCCTAATCCGAAGGTGTTAATAGACAAGGTGCGTGCTAACTGCAGGGGCAATCCACACTGACGACAAGCCGATAATCACACTGGTAAGACGTAACGTCGCCGACTGCTGTTCTACGTTCCCACTGCTGTAAAATCTACGCTATAACTGTGGAACAAAAATGGCTGCGCCCTTGATAAACAACGAGGTAAGGACAAAGAAACGTTGTTTTTGAGAGTCTTTCTTTATAATATAAAAAAAGGAGTAGTTGCACGGAATATCCCGGTTATATGTGCATGCTCCGGCGTTGTGTTCTCGTTGGATACTCGCTTAGTTAAGACGTTTAACTCGATAAAGTTGCGACAGAGACCGGCTTTCTTGAACATTTACTTGTGAAGAACTCCGAAAAAGCTTCGTAAAGCTGGTGTATTAGAGATTCTGCAATATTATCCAAACCAAAACACTCCCTGATGGACAGTATTGATAAATTGATATAAAAAGGTCCCCTTTACGTGAATATAAAAACTTTATAGGTTATTTTTCAAATACAACGTTCCTCCATGCCGGACACGATACAACGTTCAGACTGCAGGGTAAAAAATGCATCGAGCTAATACTATACGTATACGCGACTGTGCTCTCACTTACAAGACAGTTGAAGACATACATTCAGTAGTGTGTACCTATAGACCTTTGTAGCGTATATTTTAGGAACGCTTTGATTCTGATTGCTGTGCAAATTTGAAATCTACATGGCTATATGCATATATTTAGCAAATAATCAAATATGGATTGGTGTGGTCTATTCTACGTATGCATTCGCTTTGTCAGAGGCACCGACAGATGCACTCGAAAAAGGCATTTTGTTCATAAAGGTGCGGAACCAGAACGGTTTTAGTTACCATTCGGGGGATTCATGCCTAAACGAGAGGAAGCCAAACACACCAGATAGGGGAGGTGCGGCATTTGGAAATGGAAATTTACTGTACAAAAAACAGTACTTCTGATATCTCGGTGGCTCTCTTCTTAATCCTCGCATGTTACAGTGGAGAATCTGTTATTCTTTCCCGTTTATGCTTACGCATGCGGAAACGAAACGCAAACGAAACGCAAACGAAACGATAAACGATAAACGCGTTTTGCGTTTATAAAGTGAGTTTTGCGTTTATAAACGCGTTTATAAGCGGATTTTTGCGTTTCATTCGGCATACCTTTGTTTTTATCGAGACCGATCAATTATACGAATTAAAATAAATCCGAAAGGTATTTAAATAATTATACTAGGTTTATAGTACCCTTCTTATGCCTACATGTACATGTATGCCTAGATAAAACTGTGAGTGTATACAGTATGACAGAGTGTATAGATTGCCAGAGGCCTTGGGCGGACAATGCCTGCTGTGTACACGTCCGGCCTTACTATCTCCCATATATGGTCATGCTGATGCAGTCACCAATAATTGACATTTTAGTCATGCTTAGTAACTCGGCGTCTGAACTGGGTGGAATCATTTATGTAGACCAGGACCTGAGTAACTCGGCGTATGATATTGATCCAAGCATTGGTTCATATCAAATTATTAGTAAGTCGGCGTCTGATCTGGCTCCAATCAATGATACTGTTTGAAAATCTTCCCGTCTGAAAATTGCGTCACGTATGCAGTTTGTCAAGATCAAATAAATACTGTTCTTCATCTACGCAAACGCATTTTCTCAATATCGCTCAATTTTTATGTGACCTTTGAAAACATTTTTCTATGTACATGTAGATGAGACGCCGATAAGTTCGCCATCTAATCACGGAGCAGTCTGTGATTTCTCCATGATCTAATCAAGATCTAAACTGATGTACGTTATAGAACGAATTAATATTATGATTAAAAACCCAGACAGTTTTGTTCTCCATCATAATGCTGAGTGACTCGGCGTTCCAACGAGATCTTAACTGTTACATTTTATTAGATTAATTAAAATCATATTGATTTCTATTCAAACGGTTTGAATCTATTTCAATTACTTTGGGGGAGTTAGGGGTAAAATAAGTAAAATGTTAAATCGGCAATACATCAGGATCCAAACTGACAGCTTTGATAAAGTCAAATTAGATCTACTTTATATGATAGATTTACACTAGTGTGGCCATTTCTTGTGAAAGTAACCTGACCATAAAAATGACAATTTTGGTGGCGGACTATAAATTGTAAAATTGCCCCCAACAGACTCGCACCCCTAATTAGGATTATGTTTACTTTGATAAGCCGAAGTTTTATTACCCCATATCCGGTTGATGACGCAACGAGGTGTCGGGTAGTTACACCACAGAATTATATTATACAAGAATTCCGTGGTTACACGATGTGCAATTATTATATTGCTGTTTTTGACCATGTACAGTTATACTTTACAGATAGATAAAATCCTTCATATTTACAGCTCATCTAAATGTTATGTGACTTAATGATTCTTTTGAATATGTTGACTCGACACTGGAATAACGTCTGAACTTATCAGGTATGCGTTTAGATGATTTTATGATAATTTTAGATTAGTTTTGTTATAACCTATCATTATATAAACTCCAAAAAGAATGGACCTAACAGGGTCTACACTGTTTCAATTCCATGTATAGAATTTAGTACAAATGTGTGAGTGTAACAACATATTTGTAAAAAATCAGAATGTGCAAAATTTGATCATAATAACTCGGCATCTGATCTGGATCCAAACATTGATGCAAATCAGATGCCCAGTAATTTAACAACTGATCTGAATCCAAGCAATTAACAAATATTTCGGTTGGAACAAAACGCACCACCATATTTTTAAACGAAACACAGATCGTCTAATTTAACGATCGAATGAGATAAAACTCTTTAAAAAACACAATTCGCACAACTTGTGTATATATAAAGCACTTTTAAAGTGCAAAAATGAGAAAATATCTTTCTTAACGTTGTTTAAACGCCCAAAATGCAATGTAAAACCATATTATGACTATTAACTTATAAGTGCGTTTAAACGCACTTACAAACGCGTTTGTAAGTTAATAGATAAAACGCGTTTCAAACGCCTTTCAAACGCGTTTAAAACGCATTAAGTGGGAAAGAATAACAGTTTCTCCACTGTAAATAATTATCTAATGTGGACAAATGTCCATTTTTGCACAGCAAACATAAAGGGAAAATGCCCTTGAAATCTATGGCTATGTTTTGAAAAGATTATGAGATTATGAGAGAAATTTCATTTCAAATTCTTTAGTAAAACAGAAGAAAGCTGCATGAAACGGAAATGTTGAAAAGCAGAAGAAATCTCACAATATTGCTGCAAGAGTTATGAACCTTGTGCAATACACTTCCACTTGTCAGGCTCTATCCATAAATGAAGTTTCATCTTAAAAGCTTCAGTAGAACGGGTGTTATGTAGCGGGACGCCAAAAGCGTGACGGACAGAGAGACGGGTGGACATACAGACCTGTATGACGAACGAACGGACGGACGGCGGACAAGTGATCCCTCAGTGTCACCTCTGCCATCAGAAGGTGGCAAAACAGTATGTAGAATATAAACCAAAATGTCTTGTTACAACATCCCTGAAAGTTCAATAATGTGCACACGGTACAGATGTAATCTTTTCAAAACATAGCCATAGATTTCAAGGACATTTTTCCTTTATGTTTGCTGTGCAAAAAATGGACATTTGTCCACATTAGATAATTATTTAACATGCGAGGATTAAGAAGAGAGCCACCGAGATATCAGAAGTACTGTTTTTTGTACAGTAAATTTCCATTTCCAAATGCCGCACCTCCCCTATCTGGTGTGTTTGGCTTCCTCTCGTTTAGGCATGAATCCCCCGAATGGTAACTAAAACCGTTCTGGTTCCGCACCTTTATGAACAAAATGCCTTTTTCGAGTGCATCTGTCGGTGCCTCTGACAAAGCGAATGCATACGTAGAATAGACCACACCAATCCATATTTGATTATTTGCTAAATATATGCATATAGCCATGTAGATTTCAAATTTGCACAGCAATCAGAATCAAAGCGTTCCTAAAATATACGCTACAAAGGTCTATAGGTACACACTACTGAATGTATGTCTTCAACTGTCTTGTAAGTGAGAGCACAGTCGCGTATACGTATAGTATTAGCTCGATGCATTTTTTACCCTGCAGTCTGAACGTTGTATCGTGTCCGGCATGGAGGAACGTTGTATTTGAAAAATAACCTATAAAGTTTTTATATTCACGTAAAGGGGACCTTTTTATATCAATTTATCAATACTGTCCATCAGGGAGTGTTTTGGTTTGGATAATATTGCAGAATCTCTAATACACCAGCTTTACGAAGCTTTTTCGGAGTTCTTCACAAGTAAATGTTCAAGAAAGCCGGTCTCTGTCGCAACTTTATCGAGTTAAACGTCTTAACTAAGCGAGTATCCAACGAGAACACAACGCCGGAGCATGCACATATAACCGGGATATTCCGTGCAACTACTCCTTTTTTGATATTATAAAGAAAGACTCTCAAAAACAACGTTTCTTTGTCCTTACCTCGTTGTTTATCAAGGGCGCAGCCATTTTTGTTCCACAGTTATAGCGTAGATTTTACAGCAGTGGGAACGTAGAACAGCAGTCGGCGACGTTACGTCTTACCAGTGTGATAATGCGTCTGCCAAAACTCCCAGCTCCACAATTCGTCTCCCTTCACGTCACGTTTCGTCTTTTTCTTGCACCGGTATGTTAGGATTAAAATAATTGTCGCTCTCTCACGACACCGTTCCTTGGCACATTGTGACACTTTATTTAAGTAATCGACTTGCTTTGTATATTTAGAAACAATATTTCAAACGTTTTTACCCATCAATTATCACAAACTTTCACAAAAATTTGAAGAACAACACGATTGAAAGATCAGGAAATCGAAAACGGATGTTTACATTTTGCTCTGTTTTGACAGGTGCTTTACGGCAGTCGTGAAACCACTTATATTTTCATCAGAAAAAATACATTGTCATATTGAAAACACATAATGTATATTTTTTAAATAGATTTGAATACTTTTTATGTTAAAAAATATAAACAAAAAAGTTTTTTTCTACTTCCGTTTTGCGACATTATGTTCTACTTACGGCCATGGTTTGACTAAACCGCCGACCTTCATGACATTGATACACCCTTAAAGCAAGGTGACAGTAAAACTGAAAGCTACTTTAGGAGCTTTCTGATGTACTATCACCTTGCTTTCAGCTATTACATGTCTTTGATTCAATCAATTAGCCTTCTTTTTAGTGTTAGTAATAGAGAGATTTAAACTGTACAGTTATATTCGCGTGATGGTGATAGTAATTTTAGAATGTACATGTATAGATATATCTACAGTCAGATTAATGTTTCATTTAGAATGAATATATATTAGAATGCTCCTGTCGTGACGCGCGATGTTCGTACAAATTAGTGTAACATGACGTTGACGTAATATTCATAACGAAAAAGAGGCGTTAAAGAGCGTTCCGCATTTTAAACATTTATTTCTATATTCTATGGACACCAATTAAATAAATGTGAAAACATTTATCAATGTGAAGTATTTCTCAAGAGCCAAACAATCTATTTTGTAGACTAATTATTGTTTTACAGGAAAGACTTTATACAGTGTACATACAACTAGGTTTAATTTAGTTTAAACAATTGTTTTTATTAAGAAGAAAAGGATTGGGCTACATGTTTAATTTAAAACACAACCGTCCTCTACCACCGTCAATATATCTAAATGCAACGACTCGGAAAGTTCACCATATCCTTTAACACAGTTTAGTTCTCGACACATAAAAATCACAGCATCGGCTGGAACAATAGCTGGTTCAGATTTTATTCGCCGGTTACTAAATATGTTGATATACAGTGGAGAATCTGTTATTCTTTCCCAATAAACGCATTTACGCTAAAACTATTATTTGCAGTGCAAACAGTTTGGAGCCAGATCAGACGCCGGGTAACCCGGCGTCTGATCAGGCTCCAAACTGTTTGCCACCAAGATAAACAAGAATTATCAGAATTGTCCAAACGTTGTTCTTTTCTACGTTTTAGCGCTTTGCGTTTGCGTACGTTTGCGTTTAAACGGGAAAGAATAACAGATTCTCCACTGTATGTATTTGTAAAATAGATTCCACATGTATAATGGTCGCGTCTTTATACGTCTCGCCCCATTCATCTTCCTGTAGCATTTCCATACTTCAAGTAGCCTTAAAACAAAACATTTATTTACTTAACCCTTTACCCAATAACCCGTTTATAACAATAAATACAGGTGATCACTTAAAGCAGGTTGAAATTAAAGCAGAATGTGCCTTAAGGCACATTCTGCTTTAATTTCAGCCTGCTTTAAACAACCATCTGCTAGGCTACATAAAATATTTGTTATGGTAATTGTTCATGAGGGTATAAACTGGAACTATTTTCTTCAGCGGAGGAATAAATTAGATGCGCTAAAAGTCGCTTCTATGGGGTAAAGGGTTAATATATAGTGTATATGACATAAAATATTATTATTATTATTAATACAATTATTATTATAGTTTGACTAAAGAATATTTATGTACGTGTGTTAAAAGATCCATTATATATTCACTTTTATTCACATAATTAAACAAATTAATTAACTTTACCTCAATCATGTAAACATCATCGTCTTCAGCGGTGTAAAGTTCTTGCGGACAGTAGATGTTTGGGCTGTGTAACTTCTTCCGGTTGATCGTCCTCGATTTGAGTTTGAAGTGAGGTTGCAGGATCAACATGAATCGCTTCAAAAATAATGTGTCGATTGGAACAAGTATTGATTTTTTCCGGATAGACATATTTCACATGTATAGCATGACAATTGTCCCAGGTATAACCATCCTGAATTTCCCTACAGAAACCCTTCGAGTACTTCTGATACCAGATATGGGTTTGAAACATTGTGATGAAATTCTGGCAATTGTATCCACGTAGCGGAAAATTCGTCTCTTAAATTGATCTGATTTAGTGCATTGTATATTTGTTGACAAAATGAAAATTTGTCATGGGCATGTTTTTTGTATTTTCGCATTTCCGCGATACATGTATATGGCGAGATCAAGCTGTCATGTATTTTAATTTTCCTTTTTCTTTCCATTCTTCCATCTTAATATTTGAAGCTGAAACGAGTGTACATGTACATACATACATATACAACGTGCCCAAAATTAATACGTTACTGTAACGTTAAATTGCATTTACGTAAAGTGTGACAAAAATTCAACCTTGATAAAACATTCATAAAACTAAGACTGTTCAACCCACGGCAAAGATAATTTTATCATATAAAATCTTAGAATATGAACCGTTTCTTGTGCTATATAATTGTGTACAGTTACTTTGAAAATGAAATTTAACACGATGAACGTCAAAAAATCACTGAAAATGCCATATGTGACTTTTTTTTCAACCTAAAGAAAACATCAATCAAGTTAACTGTTTCAACGTTTTAATAATATGTTCATAAGGAATTACAATCAGCATCAAAATAACTTTTATATGGTAGAAAACGTGTTCCTACTTCGTTTCTATATTTTGAATAATATGTGTGTTTGTAACTGCATTGTGGATTTTCCTCTACGTGTGACAGTTTCTGTACTAAACTTGTTTCTACAACCGGAAGCGGAGATGCTCTTCGAACTTTACACAAATTACGTCCTTGATAAATGTTGACCTTGACGTTGTCCCGTCGTATTTTGACGGCATTTGGATGAAAAACAAACATACATATACGCCTTAAAAACTTAATAAGAATGTATTTTTGTTACGTGTGACACGCCATTTTAACTTAATATTTTAGAAGAAGAAAAAATATATGTTGTGATTTTATTGTTTATTTTCTGCTAACTTATTTGATGTATAGATCAAACATATCGAGCTAATATTGACTTTTTTATTGATTTTTATACTGATACATGTACAGTAAGCGTCATTTTCAAATTTTAACGAAAATCGCGTTTTCTATAAAGCTTACTATTATACTTTTGACCTATACTAATCTAACAATATATTAATGATTGTTCATTCGTATTGTGAAAGGCCTCTCAGTAAACGTGTCATTGTAATGTACTGTTAACTAGTACAGTGGAGAATCTGTTGTTCTTTCCCGTTTAAACGCAAACGTACGCAAACGCAAAGCGCTAAAACGTAGAAAAGAACAACTTTTGGACAATTCTGATATTTCATGTTTATCTTGGTGGCAAACAGTTTGGAGCCTAATCAGACGCCGGGTTACCCGGCGTCTGCTCTGGCTCCAAACTGTTTGCACTGGGAAATAATAGTTTTAGCGTAAACGCGTTTATTGGGAAAGAATAACGTTTTCTCCACTGTAGCATAATAAAAACAATTATTTTAACCTTTAAAATGTAACGTTATTATCGTCTGCAAAATGTGACGTCTGAAACTTCTTTAAACAGAATACCATCAGTGTCAACAACTGTGATCCTGATGAGATGCCGAGTCAATCTGCGTCTGACCGAGATCAAACCTGTTTGCATCAATTATCACAAATTTGTTGGACAAGGGTATATATTTACATTCACCCTGTAAAGTCTTTATGTAATCCTATTAAAAATATTCTGTACATCTGCCGATGAACCTACACTTCCGAACTGGATTTAGCCAGTTCGGATTACCCCGTGCTATTCGTGGACTTCTTCAAATAGACTACATCGGGCACTTAACACTAAGCTCCCATTGGTCGACGGTCATATGACACTAGCGGAGATATACAGACCCATAGGTCGTTGCCATCGCGTTGCTATGTGTGTAAATGGGTTAAGAAAACAACCGCGACCTGTATTTTTAGAATGTGCTTTGGCAATAGATATTCAAGTTGCACTGTTATTTGTTTGCCTTGTAAGTCTTTTCCATTCACAGAGAGAAAGTTTACTGAAAAAATCCTGAATTTTTAATACAGTTACAGTACATGTAGTGGGGACTACTTTCTCACCATATTTAGAAACTGGAATGGCTATTACATCGACATTACATCTATCAAACCTCTTTGACCGGTATATGATAAATTCTTATACAGGAAAACAAATCTGGCCAATAAACACATTAAATTGACAAGACAGAAAATATAAATATAAATATAAGGAATAAACAACATCTCTTTGCCGCTCATGACGATATGACTACATTAGCTTTGGGGGTAAATTAAACGAAAACGCCCTTCGGGCGTTTACGGATTTTACCCCCTGCGAAGCTAATGTAGTCATACCGTCATGAACGTCAAAAAGATGTTGTTTATTCCTATAATATCCTTTAATGCCTTTGGCTACCGGAAGTCGGTCTTGCGGGCGAGCGGATATGCGTCTTGACGACACAGACTGTTTTCGTACGTATTTATATAAAGGAAATGTTGGTACGAATTAGTATAATCCTTCATAGCGCAGTTAGTATAGTGGTTGACTAGCAATGAAAAGGTCATAGGTTCGAGACCCATCCGATCCAAATATTTTTTTTAGTGTCCGATTTATTGACTTGTCAATCCATAACGCAGTAATCAAGAGACATGTTATGTTTAGTCTTCGTTGATTAGAACTAGTGATGTTGCGGTCCAAGTATATGTCCACTTACCTGTACGTTTTAGTTTAATGACTTACAAGTCAATTAAATCGGTATACATGTAAACGATTTGATCGAACTATAAAGCCACACATGGAAGCTTATCAATACGCTTACCTTTTCAAGATCGATATTGCCCATTATAATTATGTTATAACAATATAATAAACCTTGTATGCAAGTCCATGAATAAATAATAATGCATTTTAATGACAAAGTTTTAATTCTAAGGTAGGTAACTGTATCTAAACAACAAATATCCCACATTTTAATAAGAAAATATGTTATTACAACAAATCCTGACTGTAATATTTTCTAATTTTTTCAGACTGACTAGTTCATCAACCATATATTTGAATAAAATGAAAACAAATATACATTGAATGAGTCAGTTTTTTGTTATTCAATTTTTTAGCATTTTGCAAAATTTAAATAGCTGATAATATCTTTCTGAACACCCTTATTCAAAATGTTTTTAGCTTTTCTTGTAATGAATGTTGTGGACTACTTATTGGGTGAGAATTATAGTCATTAGCTTTATTCATTTTTAAGAAAAATAAAATCATCAAAATTCTAGGTTTTTGTCAGAAAAAAGACCTTAAAGACAAACCACACGATAAATTTTGCCTATATTTACAAACATTGTTTCTTAGGCTATTATCATTCTTCATGAAAAGTTTCATAACTACGCGCATATGCGAAGTACCTTAACTACTACCCATTTCCTGCCGATCGAGACTTTACTGGTAGGTCCAAACAGATCTGATCCATCATACCCCGCATTACGCAGCGTCTGACCTGGAATCAAACTGTTTGACACTCGTCTTTAAGTTTATGGAATTGAGAAAAGTAAACTATTAACATTAATTGAATATTGTTTTTTTCAATCGACAATTTCAAGCAGAGAATACTCTGACAGGAGAAGAGTTAAAAAAGCTCTGGATGATATAATATATCACGGAAGAACCACACCTTGCCCATTTAACCCCTTCACTGCCATGACGTCATCAATTTTAAACCATTGTCGTCTGCTTCATTTTTTAAAAAAACGTTTTTAGGTATTTTGACGTACTTTGTAATAAATATTGAAACGAGTGTCAAACAGTTGGATCCTGATCAGACACCGCGTTACGCGGCGTCTGATCAGGATCCAAACTGTTTGCAAATAACTACTGAACTCGGGGGTAATGCAGTGAAGGGGTTAAAGCAGTGTAAGGCAGGGAAGCTTTTTATTGTCAATTTATACGAAACCTTGTATATATAAATAGAGGATCTTGTATGAGTGCGCATTATTTATCATTTTTAATAAACGAGTTGACTAAAATAATATGACACGAGCCTTGGCGAGCGTAATATTCATTTTAGTCAACGAGTTTATTAATCAAAGCACTGAAAGTGCTGAAGGCTTGGGGATTGCAGTTGTGTGGTGGTGAGTGGAAGTGAAAGATATTTGCATAAAAATGTGTAAAATTGTAAAATGATTTATTTATGATGAGGATAATTTTGGTATGTAGTTGTAAAAGCTGGAGTGTGAACAAATGTAAGTGTGAGCATAGACGAACAAAAATTTAGTTTTTAAAGCCTGAAACTTCTATTTAAAGGACAGTATAATCGCGTGAGCATTTATCAGCATTAGCCGGATCAGTATATGACGTGGTTTATGTGGAAGTGACATAAAGGCCAGCATATTAGTTTTGGTCCATTGTTTCCTGTCTAGGGTATTGAAGAAATGGACAGCAGTGTAGACTGCGCGGGTCTATTGTTGGTGGATGTGAATGACAAATCTTAATTATGGGGCTCAGTTTAATTTACTGAACCTGTTGGTTAAAGTGGTAGGTTGTTTGCCAATGGCTGTAAATATCAATTTTGCTAAATCGTTAATGAATCAACACTGAAAACACACTCATTCAATACCCTTTAAAGCTGGTAGGAAGAAATGTTCCATTTGGCATCAATGTGCTTCATCACATCAAAATGTAAAAAGTGTCTGTGTAAAAGGAACACTTGCCCCACAGTATAAAACCTGAGATAAGGGTGGCTTAGGTACACTTTTGTTCCAGGTTTTAATATTTGGAATATTGTGAGTTACAGTAGTTTTTAACCCTTTACTCCATAGCTGGTTCATAGTTTTTTAAGACTAAGAGCACTTAAAGCAGGCTGAAAGCCTGATAGTAAAGCAGAATGAGCCTGAAGGTACAGTGAGCCTTTTGTAAATAAGTTTTACTTGTAGCCTGCTTTAAAGGAAAATGGACAGCTGGTTATAAATAACTTTTAAATGAAAGATATTGAAATAAAATCGCCTTCTGCGTTTGAAATTTTGAAAAATAATAAAAAATGAAGTAGTTAGGGCCGTTTAAACTATGAGATATATGACTGTGCAAGCGACCATGTGGGCCGCCATTTTATTTACCTGTGTGACGTAATTTATCCCTTCCGGTTATAGCGAGTCTAACCGGGAAGGCCGTAAAGTGCGAGGAATTTACATCGTTAACATTAATAAACTGAAATACTGAGAAAATTTGGAAATATGGAGGAAGGAAACAACACTTTCGGACTTCAGTGTTACGATTTCGATCCTCAATTATCAGAGTATGTAATATTAGAATATAGAGACTACGACGGGTCGGGCGAAGAGGAAGCGCATTCGCCGGACAAGTTTGCGACGGCAATACTTGTGTTCTAGCCCATTAACTCATAAGCGATAAACAATTATCAATGCTTATCTCAATACAAGCTAGTGGATTAAAGTGTGTCAAAATGAGTCAGTATGAGGCTATTGCTCAATGAGTCAATATGAGTCAGTATGGCTTAATGGGTTAATGTCTACAAAGGAGGATAATACTTGCTGCAGAACAAATGAACTGACGATTGGGTGTCTTGGTGACAGGGGTGCATAGCAGAACATCAAAATTTCGAGCTATTAGTGCTTAATCCAGCCATACTTGAGGTGGCGTATATACAGATTGTGGCCTTGAAAGAAAATCGGGGTCGGGCACTGGATACTCTTGATAATAAGTAAGTTTAAGATTTGCATACTGGTTGTGAATAAAGGCAGTGGCTTTCGAAAAGAGTCTCTCCGTTATATCTTATCTGCAAATATTTCCGTAAACATTAACCATAAACATCGGCTCCAGGATATCTTCGGGGTTTTTACAGGGCTACGACTAAAACACAAGCAGATAAAGACGACAATACATGTGTCGATTTTATAACATCCAGTATAAAACGGATGAGGTATTACATTTTTATTTAATAAAATAAGGGAGATCAAATTATTTTTCTGGTCTGGTATGAATTTTCCGGGACGTTTAACTTCGGTTCTGCTCCTCAATCGGACATATATTTTTAGAAAATAAACCATTTATTGACTCACGGAGTAATCTGTTCTTTCTCCGTGATTGACTGTTATATATACAAGACATGCTTGTATAATACAACAATTTTATAGTAACTGTTCTTTATTTGGCGACACAGTGGACTTTATAAGGAAATTAATTGATATAATTATAAGATTGATACAATGAACCTCTGTTTGTTTTTATAGTGCTTTACACCCCTTTTGAGTAATACTATACTTATGAGGTGCACCTGAGGGACTGAACCTGGCCAGTCACTTTATCCCCACACCGATGAACCATTCATAATGCTAACCTAAAATCCTAAGCGCCAAGGAGGGAAGCCATCACTTCCAAATTTTATAGGCCCGTCTTCAGATGGGGCGTATTATTAAGTCATTGGTGTGACACCGCTAGGGATTGAACCCGCAAGTGGACTCCAAACCACTGAGCTACACAGCTGCAGGGTTTATATAAAAATTTAAAGTGACTGAAAACCAAATTACCCTTCAAAACATCTTGAAAATAGGTATATATTAATGCGAATAGAATTAATGATAAAAATAACATACGAGAAACCGCCAAGGTCGGTATGGCCGGATTGTCTGCACTTTTGCTTTATATATATATATATAATATAGTTACCCATGGCATGTGATGATGACCTCACTACAACTGTACATGCCAAATTTGGTTGCTGTAGGACTTAAACTTTGACTAAAACTGACACTAACAAAAAGGTAAACCAAGACGTAAACGAAAAGGTTAACCAAGAATTCTCTAAGTCATTGGACCGTGAAATCTAGGTCACAGTGACCATGTTACCCACAGCATGTGATGATGACCTCACTATAAGTGTACATGTCAAATTTGGTTGCTGTAGGACTTAAGCTTTGACTAAAACTGACACTAACAAAAAGGTCAACCAAAATGAGGACGGACGGACAGACGGACGGACGGACGGCATTCGCCAATCTATAGACCGCATTTTCAATCCGGCCAAAAAGCACGCTTGTACAGCAAGGCGGTACAAGTCTAGTCTCATCAATGAACGCCTGTGACGACAAATTAAATTTTGATGGGTGCCGTCCTCAGGGTCTCATGGCAATAGGCCAAAAACAGGGAGGAAAATAAGTTTTGCCTCATTCCTTATACTCTCAGATTGCGTCACATTTACTAGTTAAAATCACACAATTATTGCTTAAAGTCCTTTTGAAAACAATTTCTGACCTCAAATCAAGCTTCAGGTTGCTATTCATCTAATTTTAAACTTTTCAAAATACTCGAGCAGCGGCTGTTTTTATGTTGTTTACATGGCAGCTAGTACACTGGTTGGAAAAGTACACCGGATAATGCTATATAATGAGCTGTATTTCAACACAACGATGGCAAAACGAAAGAAACGTTTCCCCCCAGTGTAGTACACGCTGTACACAGAGATGATACACACTGGATTACATCTCTGGATTAAAAGTCAAATTAAGTGTTTTAAAGATTTTTTTTGGGTACCAGGTTGGTGTATTTTTGCATACTGAATCTGTTGGTATAGTCTTACTTTTAAGATTAATGCCTTACTTTTTGAGCAATTTGATGCCCAACTGAATATCGGTCGGGCGACAGTTAACTTATGAAGTGAGATTTTGCTAACAGTAAAACGCGCATTGCCGGTGTACAGTGAGGATATGGCAAAGACGAGAAATAGCTCCATATCATGTAACTGTAAACATGTGGACTAGTAAAAGTCATGACAAACCTACACACTGTGACAAATGCTTTTTGCGTAATAATACTCAGACCGCAGGGCTTTTTTACCTTCTATATCAGGCCCTGGGGCCAATAACAGGTGACTTCCCCATTGCAAAAAGCCTCTTTTTACCCCAATTTTGGTGAGAGAATTTCCCAAAATAAAATGCCTTATATAATTATCATAGAAAAAAAACATATTTTGATGATAAAACTACATTAGAAGTGTCCTAATCAATAACCAGTGCTGTTTTAATGTTAAATGACTTTGTTTTCAACAATGATTTATATTAGCTATTAGCTCTGTGTACATACATGGTCTCTGTTTTCAATTATTAAAATAAAGCAACTTTCTATTTTCTGTATTTATATAGACATTCATTTAGTTTTTTAAGCATCTTGTAAGTCAGTTATTTTCCCAAATTCGGCCGAATTTGCGTTTGAATTTCCCAAAATGAAAGGCTAAGGCCCCTTCCCAATTTTTGGAAACAAAAGCCCTGGACCGACTCAAAATGGTACGAACCCTCACGGGGCGCAAACAGCTAGCTGACAAATACTGCTAATCCGTGTGAACAAGTAAGAATAATAAAATGTTCAAATTACTATATTTACATTCAACCTGTAAAGTCCTTATGTAATCCTATTAAAAAATATGCAGTCATCTGCCGATGAACCTACACTTTGAATCTGGATTTAACCAGTTCGGATTTTCCCCGTGCTATCCGTGGACTTCTTCAAATAGACTACATCGGGAACTTAACACTAAGCTCCCATTGGTCGACGGTAATATGACACTAGCGGAGTGATACAGACCCATAGGTCGTTGCCATCGCGTTGCTATGTGTGTAAATGGGTTAAGAAAACAACCGCGACCTGTAATTTTAGAATGTGCTTTGACAATAGATATTCAAGTTGCACTGTTATTTGTTTGCCTTGTAAGTCATTTCCATTCACAGAGATAAAGTTTACTGGAAAAAATCCTGAATTTTTAATACAGTTACAGTACATGTAGTTGGGACTACTTTCTCACCATATTTAGAAACTGGAATGGCTATTACATCGACATTACATCTATCAAACCTCTTTGACCGGTATATGATAAATTCTTATACAGCAAAACAAATCTGGCCAATAAACACATTAAATTGACAAAACAGAAAATATAAATATAAATATAAGGAATAAACAACATCTCTTTGCCGCTCATGACGGTATGACTACATTAGCTTCGGGGCAAATTTATCGAAAACGCCCTTCGGGCGTTTACGGAATTTACCCCCTGCGAAGCTAATGTAGTCATACCGTCATGAACGTCAAAAATATGTTGTTTATTCCTATAATGAACAAACACCAAAACTATCTAAAAATGCAAACTTACATCATGATGGGACTAGTAAGTAATATACCAAGTTAAAGTCTACTTTCAGTCCGAATGACCGCTCAGCCGACTGTACATTTACTCCCCTGATCATTGAGCCATCTTGCCTACAATATTGAGCACTGCTAACATATGGCGCAGTCAAATGCAGCCGCAGTACCGACTCAGACCCTTCATAGGTACTCATTTTAACCCCTGGGTGGAGAGGAGCAATTCGCGGTACATGTCTTGCTCAAGGACATTCCTGTACATCATCGGGGATTCAGAAAAAAATCCCCTAGTCAGACCGCTGGTCCGGCGGGGGATCGAACTCACGACCCCTGGTACCGTAGTCCAATGGTGTAAGGAGCCTACAAGACGAAGTTTTTTCTTAGATTCTACAACGTGACATTTTATGAAGAGTATTCGGCAATAACCCAAATTAGCGAAATGGACAAGCTTTAATGTGGAGGAATGGAACTTACTTGGCAGGCACAAAAGATGTCATCCGCAAGCAATATTAATATTATTAAACTAAACTAATATTCACCAGTGTGTCTCTTAAGTATATTTTATAATTAATCCACACTTGTTTTAATGAACGCAGTTATTAAGTGCGCAGGTATAACAACAATGATAATAATTATTAATTAATGCCGTGACTGACGCTCGGCAATAAATATATAGATCTGGATAGGAAGTGAGGCCAGAACTAGAGGCGCCCGTCTATACCATGAGTGGATCGTTAACAACCCGGTCTACGCTAATTCCTTTTCCCCCCGAGAACCATCGTTTGCTGGAACCAGTTGCACGCAACTGTCACCACTGCGGAATCCCTTGTAGCTAGTGTTCCACCAGCGGCTGACATCAACATACATTGTAAATAGTTTTAAACTAAGATTTTAACTCGATCCGACTCACCATGTACATAAGCACACAGAGCCTCTATACGTTCCGGAAGGATACCCGGCTCTTAACTGGAAGAAGATCTAAATCTATGTATTATCTGTTAACCATGGTCTCTATGTACATTTATTTCTTATGGTGGAGATATTTGTTACAGATTTACTACCTATAGAATGCTTCATCTATAGGTAATGCACTGAAAATGCACCAATATAACATGATCGGGTCCTTTGGGATATTCAGAAGTACCCTAGTGAAGACGGTTCACTGTCAAAAGCGCTTTGAGAAAGCCTAGGGGGGCCCCGTATGACAGAATTTTTAACCATGGTCTCAATGTACATTTATTTCTTATTGTTGAGATATTTGTTACAGATTTACTATACCTATAGCATGCTCCAGCTATAGGTGCTATAGGCAGAGACTTATATATGCTTCTGTTTCCTATTACCGGTGGTCTTAATGTAATCGAAAACTTAAATAATTACAAAGACCTTTTATACTTGCTTCCCTGATTATTTTCGGTTGCTGGACGTTTTATTTATGAAATGCAAACGTCAAAACATCAAGAAATTTCATAAGTTTTCTGATGTTTTACCTAATTTCAGCTGATACACACTAAAGGGTAAACGTCAATTCTTATGTTTTACCGGTGCATCTGCCAAAAATTCCTATAGAAAAATGTCTTCCTGTAGAATAATGTCCAAGATGTTGCGATTTTAGTCAATGACCGGAAACAGTTTCGTAAGATGCACAGCAGCAGACATAACTATAGTATATAGAGAATTGCCGGCATAAAAACAAAATGGTCACTTGAAAATGTCAGAAATGTGTTGGAATTTCTCTGCAAATATGAACTTTTATTGAGAAAAGTGTACATTTACATGAAAAAGCTCATAATAGACACTTTTGATGGATTTCGCAGTTGACGCGGGAGTTTACCATTCCCTATGTAAATATCCGGTATGTAAATGAAGTGACGTCATTGCTATTTGGATTTTTCAGATTACACCGGTATAACATATACACCGGTATAAGGTTGCTTGATCATACTATAGTTACATTTCTCTGTCTCTGCTATAGGTAATGCACTGAAAATGCACTAATATTACATGATCGGATAGTTTGAAGGGTGCCTATTGAGGTCAAAAAAATGTGTATATTATACATCAACTGAAACTGTTTCATGATCCATAATAGGTATACATGTATTACGGTATATTTCGGTGTATTCCGGTTATTCTAGTAACCGGTCAAAAAGAAAGATTATTCCGGTCAGAAGAAAAGACTATCCTGGTAGTATTGCGATAGTTCAAATAGAATCTAGTAATACTATCACGATAGTTGTTTTAATAATTATTTTCTTATAAATAGAGGCTTCTTTAGATAGCTTCGAAGCCATGTTCTGAAGGAAGTTTTCAGACGTTTTCGCTATTGCTACAGACGGGCGTTTGCGTGTCATGTGATCGATTAAATTGGATGTGTTTCCACTAAGTTTTATATTACATTTTCTGCATGCAACTTTTGTTTGATCCACTAGCTGTGTCGTTTTGCTTGACGAAGCCAAAGTGCTGGCAAAGTGCAGCTTTACCTTTCTTGATGTCAACAATTTCCACTTCGTCTGCCATTTTGATTTTTCAGTTTACACTAAGATCGAATGGAATGCCGGCGTCTCGTTTTCGAGAACCAGGATTCAAGTTAATTCAATTTTTTACAGTCCTATGACTAAAATAAAATTATTTAAAATAAGGGGAAAAGACGTATATAAGTTACGAACTAAACTTATTAAATGGTAAACGATTCTAAGTCATTGATTCTCATTTCCGATTTTCCATCCGGTCTCGGCCTTTATTACTTCCTAAAAACGTGCGATCAAGTCGTCTGGACGCTTTACGGTAAACGAATAAGAGAGAAATACAAGCGTTTGTCGATTGATTTAATAAACAAATACTGATTCCGACAAAAGAGTTTTCCACTAAAAGTAAAGTGTCACTATCGTAACTATCGATAGTTGTAGTAACTATCGGCAATAGTATTGACTTTCAAAATACTATCGGAGTCGGTACTATTGCAATAGTTCGATAGGTCTACCTATTGTTTGAGGTTACTCGACTGTATTCAGACTATCAGAAGCGCTTTGAGAAAGTCAAGGGAGACACCAGGGGGTGCTACTCTCGCACCAGACCTGAAAATGCACCAGGGGGTGCGACACTCGCACCAGGAAACAAGGTTTCCATTCGTTAAAGCTGGGGACAGAAATGTCCCCAAGCAAAAATGATAAATAATGTGCACGAATATGAGATTCTGTTTATCACATTACAAATTTTAGCACCTATTAAATTGATTGAAGCCGTAGTTTGTAGACCCTCCGCGATATAGATTTTCCGCCAAAACGTTACGTTGTTTACGTTAACGTCGTCGCAAATGACGTCATTTGGCGTCCGGCTACATACAGCGCTTGTGGGTGAACACGTTGGGCCGGAGCCCAAAAACGATATTCCGCTAGTGGATTACGATATTTACATAATGGCTTTATGTCACTTCCAGACCGCAAGTTATGTGATAAAACATATTATATTATGTGATATGTTACGGTAAACATATTCGAACTATTTGTGAGCAATACGACATTTCTGGAAAGTATTTTTAAATCTTCACACACTTATTTTATCCTCCTGTAACACGGCGATATGATATAAAGCTACGTTTCATTTAGGCAATGTTGATTCACAGTACTGGAATACCTCTACAGCATGACCAATAAGCGTGTTAATTTTTGGGTGACTGATTAACGCAATGTGAGCGTAAAAAACTGTATGTTGTACGTTCGCCTTGCTTTAAGCAGTCACCTGATTCTCATGCAGTGAATGAGTCATCATTTTAGTGGTCGTAATGAAGAGGTTTTACTTTATCCTTATAGGAACCTTTTATAAGAATGGCTATTAGATCTACACACTGAGCCCACTGTATGTCTGCAATATATTATAGTCTGCACCAATGTATTGAACTTGAATGGATTTATTTGCATTTTCATTTAGAAAATATCGTTAGAGTTTTAATCAGTTTTAATCCAGATGAGACGCCGAGTGACATAGTGTTTCATCCATCTAGACCAACAATGTTTGCATTAGTTGCAACAAAAACCCAGCGTGCGGATGGTTATTTTACTAATCTCAATCTGATTTTGTAACATGTCTACTTTTGTAACATGTCCATTTCTCTGCGTAATATGTATAAAGGCGGGCGTAATGTGGACATTGTGTACAGTGGAGAATATGTTATTCTTTCCCGTTTAAACGCAAACGCAAATATAGTCATGAGAATGAGAGTACTTTGTATGCATGCTTCTTGGATGTAAAACAGGCATTCGACCGAGTTTGGCACGATGGCTTGTTTTACAAACTGTACATGTATGGTTTACCGTTACCGTTATTACACAATGTAATAGAAATGCACCGTAATATGTCAAGCTGTGTTTTGCATAAGGGTTGTATGTCAGACTGGTTCTCTATTAAACAAGGGACCAGACAAGGGGGCATATGGTCACCATTTCTGTACCTGTGCTTCATCAATGAACTAATTGAAAATCTTGTTAAATTAGACGTTGGGTTTTCTTTGGGTGAGAGCAACAGCTTTTGTGCCCCTACTGTAGCTGACGATATGCTTTTGCTTTCACTTTCAAAGAAATCCTTACAGGTAATGTTACACGAATGTTACCGTTATTCGTGCTTATGGAGATACCAGTACAATGCTAGTAAATGTGGTGTACTGGTTTTTGCACATAAGCAACAAAGACAATGTTTTAATAATGTAACCTCTTTCTTTCTTGGGGTTGATCTTTTACCAACAGTACAGGCTTACAAGCACCTAGGAGTTTTATTTGAGAGGGATAAAAAATCTCATACTGTAACTAAAGACTCTTGTAATAAGCTTAGGGGTACATTTTTCAGCTTGACAAATTACGGTTTTAACGATAATGGCTTACAGCCGACCAGCTGCAAGCGCATATACAACGCAGTAGTTATACCTAAAGCGTTGTATGGGTGCGAATGTTGGCCACCGTTAAGTACTTCTGAGTTACTGTCACTTGAACGAGCCCATCGTTTATGCTTAAAGTATATACAGGGCTTTAGCTCAAGGACCAGTACAGACTGCGTTTTGAGTATGATCGATTGTCTGCCTATTGCTTTGGAAATAGATCGTAGGAAACTTACCCTTTTAGGCCAGTTATGCAGGCTTGAAGCCGACTGCGCTATAAAGCAAATGTTTTTATTTAGGTTAAGCTCCTATTTCTTAAACAATGTTAAACTTGGTTTCATGCCAGATATAGATAAGATACTGATTAAATATGGTCTTAGGCATTTCATTGTCGAATACTTAAATGGAGGAATATTTCCTATAAAGGATTGTTGGAATCGTACAATTAAAAGAGCGATAAGGAACTCTTACGTCTTAGATTGGAACACTCGGACATCAGTAGAAAAGTTTAGTAGATTTAGGTCTGTTCACTGTACGTACCAGTTATTTGATCTATGGAAATTTGCACAACGGTTTCCTGGACAGTTGATTTTTGTCAAATCAGCGGCTCAGTTAGTAGCCTTTTTAACTCGCTATGATGAGATTTGTTATAAGTGTGGGAGGAATTGTAATAACCTTAATATAGCTGACCATCTTATTTTAGATTGCAGAGTCGTTACACCTCTGAGAAGGAATTTGGAAACCCGTATTTGTAGTTTGTTTGGACGACAGGTCTGGGCTTCACTTATTACTTTAAATAGAAATGAGTTTGTAAATACAATATTAGGGGTGTACCACCCACTTGTTGATGCAGCGCTACCTACAGATCGCTGTTATGACGACTTAGTCTCGTGCTTACTTAAATTTGCGCACAACACTCGCATAAGCAATATAGTATAATACGAGATGTAAGTGATTAAGCGATGATCACTTGGGGATACAACGGAACCTTTCTAAATCGGAAGTCATACGATGATTTTTCTATGTGCTGTGCTGCCTTGAGTGGAATTGAAGTGACGCAGAGCTTTCTTCTTTACTTCTTCACTGCTTAGTGCAGGCTGCTTATTGCTTTATTAGTGTCCGATTTAGGGCGACTCCGCTGTATGGTATACCACTGAAGGTCCTTGATACTCTTGATTTTGCTACGCAGCTTTGATGCTTTAGGATATTTGCCTTTGTGATGCGGTGTTTTTATTGAACAACAGCAGCAGCAAGGCAAATACTGAAAATAATGTTAATCATTATAGTGACTGCAATACGGTGTCGAAGCAGTTAAACGTTATACTTACTCTCATCAATTCTGTAAATTTCGTTTCGATAGAGATTTGGTATATAGAGAAGGTATAGTTTTATAATGTTTCTTGTTAGTTGTGTGCATAAATCCTGTTGAATAATCTCTATTGTTTTCGTTCTGTTTTCGTTTAAATAGAGATCTATGTTTTCAAAGGGTTTAACCCGCTTTATCATGCTGAATTGCGTCGGCTACAAATAATAATATTGAAACAACAACAACAACAATACCTCATAATCAGTTTTAACGCTTTATAAACTTAAAGAGAGTTTAGTTTGAGTGGCAAACAGCTATGATACAGACCAGATGCTGCTTTATGCGGCGTCTGATATTTATCTTAACTGTTAACCAAGTCACACTTAGCATGATAAGGGGTAATGCTGCTGCACATCATCAAAGTATTGTTCTCTTTTTCTGTTTTATTCACTGTGTGTCTTGGTGGTCGCCATGCATCTAGATGTCAGTTTACATTAGAAAATGGTGATCACTGGGTCATATAACTTTTGAGGACAATATTCTGTATTCTCCAACATGTATATAATTATGTAAATGTATTTGTGTGTTTTTGTCAATTTGCTGTTTATTGTGTGTCGTAAAGTTCATGATACAGGGTGTTCTTCGTAAATGTTATACATGTACACATATTTAAGATCTGTGTATTTAGAACATGTTTATGTGTTATTAACATGCCTATATCATGTTTGTGTTGTTTGTCTAGTTGCTCATACTATGTGTTGTATTTGTCTTCTTGTAATCTTCATATTATGGAGGAAATAAAGATATATATACTAAAACGTAGAAAAGTACAACTTTTGGACAATTCTGATATTTCATGTTTATCTTGGTGGCAAACAGTTTGGAGCCTGATCAGACGCCGGGTTACCCGGCGTCTGATCTGGCTCCAAACTGTTTGCACTGCAAATAATAGTTTTAGCGTAAACGCGTTTATTGGGAAAGAATAACAGATTCTCCACTGTAACTCTTTCACTACCAATGGCGCCAAAATGCGACTTTACCAACAGTTTGGACATCTCTGCAGTCAAAACAGTCCTAAAGCAGACTTAAAAAATATTGCAGACAAAACTACCAATGCATTTCTACAACAACACTTTGTATAAAGCATGCATCATCAATATTTGAGTGTTCTTGGTCTACATATAATGTAATAAAATATTTTACAAAATTAAATTCAATGGCCGATGACAATGTCACAATTAAGGCTTTACTGAAAAAGGTATATGACAATATGCCATCTCAAAACTAAACATTATCACCATGCAATTCAATGGGCAAAACGACCAAAATGTTGCTTTAGTTTTCATGACATAACCATTTACTAGATTTGCTTACATACATGTAGCGTTTGCGTTTCGCTATTTTAGGTAACCCATTCACTCTCAACGACGCCTTAAAGCGCGTTTGCAAACAGTTTGGGTCCTGATCAGGACACAAACTGTTTGACTCTCTTATCGATATTTATTAAGTCATACAATCTTAAATATAACTTTGAAACAATACTGAAGCAGACGACAATAACGCGGTGAAAGGGATAAAAGTCTCTCGAATAATTTCGTCACGAAAGAGTTAAACGGCAAAGAGTAACATCGATATAGAAGATAAATGCCATAAATGATAACACAGTACACCATGGTTGTTTATGATAAATGCTTTATTACAGAACAATATATTATACTGCTTTAATTCTAACGTTAATGAAAATATATTGAATATACATGTATTTTGAATATGTACATAGCTCCGGTGAATGGTAAGAAGGAGGGACTCTTTTCATTGAATTCCTAAATTCTTTATTAACACATTATTATCTATTCAAAGAATACAAGACTTTAGTCAACAGTTTGGATACAGACTAGAAGCCTAAAACCAATGCATGGTCAGTTTCCAAAACTGTAAATTTTCGACATTTTTCTACACTGCGTTAACGTTACGCGTAGTTAACTATAGGCACGTGAAATGACTTTAAGCATTTTGAAATAATTTTCGTTTCAAACGCATTTCACTTATGATTTGATGTGCCAGTCATTCTGCAGGCGACTTTCGATAACTCAGACTCACTAAAATTAAGCTGAATCTTTATGTAGAGAAGATATTCTTTTTACCCAATAAATGCGTTAATGCTACAGTGGAGAATCTGTTATTCTTTCCCAATAAACGCGTTTACGCTAAAACTATTATTTGCATTGCAAACAGTTTGGAGCCAGATCAGACGCCGGGTAACCCGGCGTCTGATCAGGCTCCAAACTGTTTGCCACCAAGATAAACATGAATTATCAGAATTGTCAAAAAATTGTACTTTTCTACGTTTTAGTGTTTTGCGTTTGCGTACGTTTGCGTTTAAACGGGAAAGAATAACAGATTCTCCACTGTAAACCACTGTTTATTTTATCCATTGCAAACCGGTTACCACACACATTAAAATAAATCTACATTGTCTGACTTCAAATTGTTTGCAATGGACGTTTTAGCATAAACGCGTATATTGGGAAAGAATATCATCTTCTCCACGGTAACAACAGTAAACCCTCTCAATTACCACCACTAAAACAAATGCTTAATAATTGTATAAAAGACAGATCACAGCTTAACCCTTTCCCCAATAGAAGCGACTTTTAGCGTAATTAATTTATTCCTCCGCTGAGGAAAATAGTTCCAGTTTATACCCTCATGAACAATTACCATTACAAATATTTTATATAGCCTAGCAGAGTTTAGCTTAACGCAGGCTGAAAGTAAAGCAGAATGTGCCTTAAGGCACATTCTGTTTTACTTTCAACCTGCTTTAAGTGGTCACCTGTTTTCAAAAGCAAGGTGACAGTAAATCAGATTCGGCTCTAAATAACCTTTTTGTGTCGATGGGCCGTAAATCACCATTCATTCATTCATTCATGCATTCATTCGGTAAATCAGAAAGCTTTTTTACTGCCTACTTGCTTTAAGCAGTCACGGTCGTAAACAAAATAAGGTAAAAGAGAGGGCCGTAAATCACCATTCATTCATTCATTCATTCATTCAGTAAATCAGAAAGCTTTTTTACTGCCTACTTGCTTTAAGCAGTCACGGTCGTAAACAAAATAAGGTAAAAGAGAGGGCCGTAAATCACCATTCATTCATTCATTCATTCATTCAGTAAATCAGAAATTTTTTTTACTGCCTACTTGCTTTAAGCAGTCACGGTCGTAAACAAAATAAGGTAAAAGAGAGGGTTTACTGTACTTGTAGATAGTTTTGAACAATATTGGAAAAGAAACAAACGGAAAGAATATCGTTCACAATACATCGGAAGGTTTTGTAAATCTTATACAACCCGTTTACAAAGTCATACCAATCTCTCGGTCACATCGGAATCAATATAGTATGATTCCAAGCCTGGTAAAAGGCTTGTTACGTGGTTGACACAGAATTTGCTGCTTATTGAGTTCTACATTACCGCTTTTCCTGCATTAAACTATCAGGTGACTTCAAAGACTGACCGTTACAGTGGAAAAGACTTTATTCTCATTTGTGCTACAATGGAGAATATGTTATTCGTTCCCGTTTAAACGCAAACGTACGCAAAAGCAAAGCGCTAAAACTTAGAAAAGTGCAAATTTTGGACAATTCTGATAATTCATATTTATCTTGGTGACAAACGGTTGGGAGCCTGATCAGACGCCGGGTTACCCGGCGTCTGATCTGGCTCCAAATTGTTTGCACTGCAAATAATAATTTTAGCGTAAACGCGTTTATTGGGAAAGAATAACACATTATCCACTGTAATGCCTAGGTCACACATTCACGGATGAGCCTCCCGGACGGCTACGGATTAAATCCGGCAGCATCCGTAATGGTCCGTAAAAGCTCGTACAGGCCCGTGCCTGAACCGTGACCATCCGTAGGTGTGGTTCCACACCGTACTGGTTTTTTGAACATGTTCAAAAAAAAAGTACGGATAAAACTCCGTACTGGTCCGTGCTAAACCGTATCGAGCCCGTATTAATCCGTACCAAAACGTAGCTAAACCGTTCTTACCCGTACTGGTCCGTAGACACCTGGCCGAGCGGCCCAAGTACGGATTGGTACGGACCAGTACGGGTTAAGTACGGTTCAATACGGCTTTCTACGGCTGTGTACGGGGAGACTAAGTACACGAAAACGGACTAATACGGTTCAAACAGGACGTCTACGGTACGATACGTTTCAACACGGATAGTGCCGGATTAATACGTGTTGCTACGGGCTGACACGGTCACACAAGTTCTAGATCGGAGTAGTACGGTTCAGTACGGTTTTTATTATAATTTCAGGCGGAATACTAAATTGAAATACATCGAAATCTTGTGTGAAAACACATTTCCATTTTGTCAGCGTTTATGGTCTTGTTTAATAACTTCTTTGAGTGTGTACGCAATAATGAGCGATAGAAGACAGGAACTAAATAAAGGCAAGAGAGGATATGGTGGATGAGAGTCTGGTTTCATAGAAGACAGCTTCGTGGCCAATACATGTATGATACATTAATGAATGAAATAAGGATAGGAAACCCAGAGGCATTCAGAAATTTTGTAAGTGTAGATTCACAGTTGTTCGCGGAGCTTCTTGAAATACTTCACCCAAGGATAGCAAAGGAATACCCTTGTTATAGAAAAGCCGTCAGCCCTAGGATAATACTTGCAATAACTTTGAGGCACCTTGCAAAAGGGGACAGTTACAGGTCACTGATGTATGGATTTAGGGTAGCACACTACACCATAAGTGCCATTATGAAAGAAGTATGCAAGGTTAGTATCGAGGAATACATGGAAGAGGTTGTAACCACTCTTTCCACTCCTGAAAAATGGCTGGAAGAGGCACGCCAGTTTTAGGAAAGATGGAACTTCCCACATGTTCTAGGTGCACTAGATAGAAAACACGTGGACATCAAACAGTCGAAGGGGGTGGATCGCTGTACTTTAACTATGAAGGTTAGAATAATTCAATAGTTCTGATTGCCCTTGTGGACGCTGACTATAAATTTCTCTTGGTATATGTGGGTGCAGAAAGCGGGTGTTCGGATGCACAGAGTTAATCGACGTCTCACTTGGATCAAAATTGTCGGCAAAGGTTTTTTTAAGAAATCGCTCATAAATCGGGGACCACAATGGAAATAAGGGGGAACTACCTATCTATCCTTGGTTTTGGTGAGCATATCATGTGCATTTTTTATGTGTAGGCATTATTAATCACAGTCTGCATTATATGTGTATGCATTTGTATTGCCATGTTATGCCACTGTTGCCAAAAAATCAATCAATCAAAACAGTAGACACGCTAGTTCGGTAGAACAATTTAGATCATCAATACATGTTAACGTCTTCACTGCAAAAAAATCTTGTCTCATCAGGATCCAAACTATTTGCATAAGGAATAATGTTTGAATTTGGCAGCGAAGGAGTTATGCCTTAGAATAAAGTGAGCTTTTCGACTTTCAACTGTTTCATACTCTTGAAGGTATTAATTATGGATAAAGGCACATTAGGGAAATGTACACTTCTTTGTGTTTTATTTGTAAAATTAACAAAACAAAACAAATAGTAAAACCTCTCAGTTACGACAACAAAATTGTGTTCATTAAAATGGTAAGGTATTTAAAACAGGTGCCTGCTTAAAGAAAATTTAAAGTACAACAGAAAACCCGCACAAGGGCTTTCTAATCTACTTTCACCTTGCTTTGAGCTGTCAACTGTCTTTTTACAATCAGTACGCCTTCTTTTTAGTGGTCATGTCTGTGTAAAATGAACTTCCGCCAAACAATAATAAAAATAAGTGTTTGTGTAGTTCTCTGTGTGTGTACATCCGTATGTACCCGTAAGTCTCCGCCGCAAACTGTAGTAGCCCGTACGAAATCGTATTTCGCCGTAGCAAACCGTGTTTCTCCGTGTTTATCGAGTACGGTGCTACGTATTATTCCGTGAAAATCCGTAAAAGTCCGTGAGAAACCGTACCAATCCGTTCTGTTCCCCGACAATTAAAAGCTAATCCGCGATACTCCCCGTAACTACGCCGTAGAAACCCTTTCTGACCCGTTCTCATACCTTAGAAACTCACGGATCTATCACAGTCCGTAGCATTTTCGTCCGTACCCATCCTTGACTATCATCCGTGAATGTGTGACCCAGGCATAAGACAATTATTGCATTTGCAACCAGTTATGCGCCAAATCAGACGCCGGGTAACCAGACATCTGACCAGTCCTCAACCTGTTTGCCATTCAGATTAAAAGAAATCGTCAACATTATTAAGAAGCTATTATTTCTATACATCTTATTACATTATGTTTGCGTTTAATGTCAATGACGGGAAATATTAAAGTCTTCTCCACTTTTTCACAAGTTTGTATTTAATGCAATGCCCCAAGTGTAGTTCCAATATAACCAACAAAAGAACGATGCTTGAGAACGATCTCAGACTCAACTTAAATGCCTTATATAACCTTGGACCCTGATCGGCCAGTACAGTCAATACTATTCCGCCAACATTGACAAAACGATGGAATCTCGCTCGCTGTGCGTGATCACCTCTTTCACCACCAAATAAGAAATATCGAAATGATGCGTAAACAGTTTGGCTTAACGAGACGTCTGACCAGGATCCAAACTATTTACAAAGTCGGCTGCAGTCGCAGATTGCGCTGAAGATGTTCAACGACGAGGATGTGCCTTTTTCCTTGCCAAACCGATTAATCACCATTCTCTGAACTTGGCAATAAATGCTTATATCTCAGAGTTGACATTGATAAAACAAACGCTCCCCACTGTCTTTGGACTATACTGTATTCAAAAAGGCGATTTACATTAAGGAAACGGTAAACAGAAAGCACTATATGTTGTTCAGCTCTTGAACATGTCACAAAGTAGCTTTTCCATGGGAGTATTGCCTATGGTTCTTCCAAAGAATATCCTCTCTATTTTGTCTGGCGTGGTCAGTCGTAGTGATGGCAGCATCAGTAACAAACGTCCAAACCTGTAACAAAATGTATACAGTGGATAAACCGTTATTATTTCCTAATTAACGCGATTACGCTAAAACTAGTATTTCCAGTACAAACATTTTGGAGCCAAATCAGACGCCGGGTTACCCGGCGTCTGATCTGGCTCCAAACTGTTTGCCACTCAGCTTAAAATCAAAACATGTATTCAGGATTGTCAAAAAGTATTTTCTACATTTTAGTGTTAGGCGTTTGCGATACGTTTGCGTTTAAACGGGAAAAAATTGTTTTCTCCACTTTACATATACGATAAAAGCTTTATAAAGTTACATGTACCACTAGCAAAGCATACTACTTTTACCGTACTGGAAACGTTATTCTTTCCCATTTAAACGGAAATGAACGCATTGCAACAAAATGCAGAAAATCGCTTTTCTTAAAACGCTCCTTGTATAAAGTTGTACCTTTGGCCTATAATTAAGCAGTAACTTTGCTTTAACCATTTCCTGGTTCAATTCATAGTGAGTTGTTTACATGTACCCCTTCACCGCCATATATCGTCTTCTTTAATATTGTTGTCAACAGTATCGTTTCAAAATTAGATTAAAGACAGTATAACTGACTGAATATCAAAACAAGTACATGTAGCAAACAGTTTTCATCCTGAGCAGACGCCGCGTTACATGGCAGATTCAAAACTGTTTGCAAATACGCTTTATGACGTGATTGAAAGTGAAAGGGTTAAATATCCAGTCATGCTATGTACGTTTAATACATTTTTTAAGGTTGTATAGAAGTGTCGTACCTGACGGGCTGGGTAGGATGTTGTGCCCGGATGTGTTGACCAAGCATAACCTGGGCCTGGTCCTGTAAACCCTCTACCTGGTGCGGGTCTTTCAGTCCACGCGTCTCTGTCAAAACGAAAAATATATTTATCAATGAACATATATGTTGAATAATATAACCTATAACTATAGATTGTCGCTACCGCGACCTACTTTCAATCGGGTTTACCCTTATTTATTTATATGTACTCTTGCACTCGCTTTTAAAGTCAAGCATATCTGTATTTCAATGTTAAAACGTGGTTTAACAACGTTTTATCGTTGAGCTCCAGTGTATGTGAGTTCGAATCGTCAAGGCTTTAAAGTAAGATATCGTTTAGTTGTACAGTGCAGAATGTGTTATTCTTTCCCAATAAACGCGTTTACGCTAAAACTATTATTTGCACTGCAAACAGTTTGGAGCCAGATCAGACGCCGGGTAACCCGGCGTCTGATCAGACTCCAAACTGTTTGCCACCAAAATAAACATGAAATATCAGAATTGACCAAAAGTTGTTCTTTTCTACGTTTTAGCGCTTTGCGTTTGCGTACGTTTGCGTTTAAACGGGAAAGAATAACAGATTCTCCACTGTAGTTTGTAAATAATGAGCGGTTCTAGAGTCATACAAGGTTTTTAATTAACAACTTCACTGCCATGACGTCCTGAATTCTATATAAAATGGCGTCTGTTTTCTTTCTCAAATTTAAATTTTAGGTAGTTTGACTTAAGAAATATTGCAATGAATGTCAAATAGTTTGGATCCTGATCAGATGCCACTGTTTGCTGAAGATTATTATAATCGAGATAAGACAGTGAAGGGGTTACATGTAATAAACTTTGAAATATAAATATACAGATTTCATTTCAAAACAATGAACAGTTTTTGGAAAGTGTCCTTATTTGATCGTATTTTCCTAGATGAAATTACAGTAGAGAATCTGTTATTCTTTCCCGTTTAAACGCAAACGCAAAACACTAAAACGTTGAAAAGTACAACTTTTGGGCAATTCTGATTATTAATGTTTATATTGGTGGCAAACAGTTTAGAGCCTGATCAGACGCCGGGTCACCCGGCGTCTGATCTGGCTCCAAACTGTTTGCAATGGAAATAATAGTTTTAGAGTAAACGCGTTTATTGGGAAAGAATAACACATTCTCCACTGTACCAGATACGATTAGCTCATTGACCCCTGAAACTTCATATTGACAATTCAAGCTTAAAAAAAGTGTGTCCAATGTTTTAAATGTTAAGTGTTGATTTTCAAAAATATGTTGCAATGTGACATGACATTGCAGTTCCTGATCATATGGCTCCTGACATGTAGGAGCCCTCTGATCAGGGTCTACTCTGTTTGCATAATACATGTATACTCTTTACTAGTACACTGATACTAATTGACACCAAAGAAAATAGCTCAATGCATGATAATCAATTAAATTATGCCAGTCACACACTGTTAAAGAAGTTCAATCTTTAAAGCTACAAAAATTGAGGTACGATGTCACAAAGGCAATGAAGTGCTCTATCTTACAAAAACACTCAATGAGTGTGCGTTGTTGGGAGGGAATTGATATAGGGAGGTAAAATTAATATCCTTAGAGTACTGAGCATGAGTGACATACATTTGCAACAGTTTGAACCAAGATCATACGCCGCGTAAAGCGGCCTCTGATCTGGTTTCAAACTGTTTGTCACTCTTTTATATATTTCTAATGTCACAATTTCAATTTCGTAACTTTGAGTAAAAATAGCAAACTTAAGCAGTCGATATTGCAGTTGAGAAAGGGTTAGACATAAATGTCTTGTTTGGGTACAGTGGAGAATCTGTTATTCTTTCCCAATAAACGCGTTTACGCTAAAACTATTATTTACAATACAAACAGTTTGGAGCCAGATCAGACGCCGGGTAACCCGGCGTCTGATCAGGCTCCAAACTGTTTGCCACCAAGATAAAGATGAATTATCAGAATTGTCAAAAAGTTGTTCTTTTCTACGTTTAAGTGATTTGCGTTTGCGTACGTTTGCGTTTAAACGGGAAAGAATAACAGATTCTCCACTGTACAGCAGCAAAAACTGTTGTAAGGAAGAAATCGTTATTCTGAGGGTCGTTGTAGGGAGGTTTTACTGTTTTAAAATCATAGGTGTTCCAAATCTGGGGCCCGTTTCATAAAACATCGTACGACAAAAACGATCGTGAGTCAGATTATAAAATTCTCAATAATTATTTATTTCTCCATCCAATCCTGTCTTGTGACATCTTTTTGGTATCGTCTTGAAAAGACGATACCAAAAAGATGTTACAAGACAGGATTAGATAGAGAAATAAGAAATTAAATGTATTTTAAAGTTTTGACTTACGAACGTTTTTGTCGTACGAAGTTTTATGAAACGGGCCCCAGTGTCGACATTATTCAGTTTCGATTCAATGAATGGAAGTTCAACCCGTCCATGCCTGGATATTACAATGCACTATGTCAGCACTTGATTGGAAATTTCATAATAGATAGACGATGATGATGTGAAGACCCTCGATACATCAATATCATTTATTTATTTACTAAGTAAGTAAGAAAATATGTTTATATGAAATACGTAACAAACAGTGCAGTGTTTGTTCGCCGCAAATTGCGGCTTCGTAACGGGGTCTACATTGTTTATAAATGTATTCGTTTTTGGACGATGTGCATTAAAGGATTTTTTTAACCCTTTCCCCCATAGAAGCGCCTTTTAGCGGATATGATTTATTCCTCCGCTGAAGAAAATAGTTCCAATTTAATCAGCCATGAATATATAGTATAGGGAATATTTTCTATATTTTAGCACATGGAAGCTTAAAGCAGGCTGAAAGTAAAGCAGAATGCGCCTTAAAGGCGCATTCTGCTTTACTTTCAACCTGCTTTAAGTGGTCAACTATCTTCAATACTAGAAATATGCTATCAGGTAAAGGGTTAAATTGAAACAAATGATAATAAAACATCTAGCGGTCATACCAGGTTTGAAAAGAGAGACGGCCTTTAAACAAGCAAATTCTCCTGGATCTACACCAATGGACTTAAAGCGGCCAAATATTTCCTGCAGAGTGCGAACCTCTCCCTGGAGTGTCCCTGTCTTTGATTGACCAGTTTCGTGGTTGTTAAGCAACGGACACATGTCCATCGGCATTGACCACTGTATTGTGCAGAGTAGAAAAAGTTCGCTCCAAGTTTCCTCTAGGAGAATCACCTGAAAATATTGGTTAATTTCGACGTATTTAGGTATCTATAGGACTGTTTGACACTCATTTCAATATTTTAATAGTCAAAATGCCTTGGATAAAAATCTGAGACATAAAACCAGACGGCAATTGGTTAATTTAACACTTGTCGTGCTTGACACAACATTTCTCTCTAGGGGTCAACTAATAAAATGTTTTGCTACGACAATTTATATGGATATTATAATAGATTTTGTTTCTACGTAGGCAAAGTTATTATCCGTTGGAAAATATTTTATAGTTCATTCACTGGCTTCGCAGAAAAACAATTGGTCTAACATGCCCATATAAATTGTCGTAGCAAACCGTTTGATGACGATACGTATATTTCTAGCATTGCTTTTGTTAACATTATAAAATAAAGATCAGGGGCCCGTTTCATAAAACTTCTTACGACAAATGTTGTCTCAAGTCAAAACTGTAAAATACATTTAATTTCTGATTTCTCTATCGAATCCTGTTTTGTGACACCTTTTTGGAATCGTCTTTTCAATACGATTCCAAAAAGATGTCACAATACAGGATTAGATGGAGAAATAAATAATAATTGAGACTTTTATAATCTGACTTACGACAACATTTGTCGTAAGAAGTTTTATGAAACGGGACCCAGACCCACAGTAAGTGGTGGATTAACGTATTTAACCTTTTATTTGCTCACATTATTCGGGAGATGTTTAACCCTTCACCAGTTTATTGTCGTCTGATTCAGTATTGTTGACTGCAAGACACGTTTCAAAGTAAGTTTTAAGGTTGTATGACTTAATAAATATCGATAAGAGAGTCAAACAATTTGGGTTCTGGTCAGACGCCGCGTTATGTGGCGTCTGAAAAGGACCCAAACAGTTTGCAAACGCGTTCCATGTCGCCATTGAGAGTGAAAGGGTTAACGTATTACTACTACAACAGTCACATGTATAAATATGCTTTCATTACAAAAGGTTTGGAACCAGATAAGACGCTGTGTACAAACGCAATGCAAACAAAAATGTAGAAAATACGGCTCCTCTTGACAAAACTAATTTTGTTTATCTTAGTGGCAACCAGTTTGGACGTAATTAGGAACCGAGGCAAAGAAGTTATATTTTATCAATCATGGCCATTACATTCATGTTGGCTACTACATTCATTGTTAGTACACCGCTGAATTATTCAAACATTGATGAACCAGACCCCGGGGTTATGAAGAGTTTGAGTGGAGTCTGAGATCGTTTTCAAGCATTTTATAGCTCAGATTTGAGCTTTTGCCTTGGACCTTGGTGTTACAAATACTTCTACAATAACGTTAGTACCGCCTGGGGGACACGGACCACATTCGTCATTTAGAACTAACCTGGTCCCTGAATGGCAGATTGGCAAACGATGGCAAGTTCTTCGCCCACCTAACGGCCATAAACAGAAGCCTGGCAGAACATTCATACATCGTCTCCTGTCCAGCTAGTGGGTAAAATGAATGACTGTCGCCATAGTTACCGTAGTGTGTCATTTGATGGCTTCTGTCGCTGTCGATACTTGTTACGTCAATTGCGTCATCAGTGCCTGTAGAAACAATAGTTGCAGTTTACCTGTCGATCACAACTTTACTGATTTGCAAACAGTTTGGATGCAGATCAGACGCCGCGTCACGCGGCGTTTGATCTGAATCCAAAGTGTTTGACACTCGTCTTTAGGGTTTTAAGTTAAACAGTGTATGAATGATATACGAAATTTGCAAACAAAATATTTCAAAACAGACCATATTACGGCAGGATAAGGTAAACGTGATATGTGATGGTGTAAAATTTATACTGCAGAACTTTTGTAATAATAAGTTGCATTGGAACGGCACTCTGAACCACAGGTACTTGACACATACTTTATTATCTATTAACACCCCCCCCCCCTTTTTAAAAAAAAATATACTGTGGCGTTATTTGACGGAATTTGATGAAATAAAAAGTAGATATTGATAAATGAATCATTTCCCGAAGGTACCACAAGAGAATATCGGCGATCGAGTCTATTTTAGCATCAGTTTAAGTCGATAGTAAAGACTAGGTGTTGAATTGCGCTGTTTACCTTGTATCTATAATAGAAGTATAGTAAAAAAAAATTAAAAAAAAATTAAAAAAAAGGGGGGGGGAGGTGTTAATAGATAATAAAGTATGTGTCAAGTACCTGTGCTCTGAACAGATTAGATGTATAGCAGAGACATTTATCATACAATTCAGGCTTGTATTATTTTACGGTAACTTATTTTATTTTGTTTCATTTTGTATTTGTTATCGTTGCTGCTATTAGTGCTTTTAAACATGGATACTTCTCACTTGATTATAACTTTAACTAAAGGGGGATAGACGCATTCTGGGTAATCTTAAAATTTTAGTAGTTATCTCTCTTGAATATCCGTAGTTTGATTTCTTCCAATAACGGTATTGACAATGTAAACGCGTTTGAGTGAATACTCCCTGTTAGTATATTTGTATTACTTGAAACAATGTTCACTCTCTGCTTAATGCTCTTGTTTCTATGTCTATCAACCGCCATGTGTAAGGCAATATACATGTGTATTATTTTTTTTTGCCGAATAAAATGAGTTTGACTTGCCTTGACTTGATACACAGGTATATAACAAACGAGACACAAAATAGTGAAAAAGAGAGTTGTAAGAGTTAAATGAGTTTGACTTGCCTTGACTTGATATACACGTATTTAACAAATTAGAGACAAAATAGTGAAAAAGAGATTGTGTGCGCGCGAGAGAGAGATAAACATACAGACATGGGGACAACACAGAGAGAGACAGATAGGTATAGTCTTAAGGATTTGGGACGAGTTAAAGACTGGTTTATTCTATTTAAACTTCAGTAATGAATATGCCCTATCAAACAGACATACAGGCAGCTAGACATGGATAAACAGGCAGAGATAGAAAAAGTGACAGAGATGAGACTGAATGAGAGGTCACATTTCATCGAATATGGAATACAAGTCTAAATACATACCATCAGTATCGTTTTCTGATTTTGTGCTAGTATCCTTGATCATGGTCGTCATGAACCGGTGATTTGAAGTCGGACTGAAAGCCGGGTGTGTTGCCGACACAGTAGCGTGCGCCGGGCCCAGACCCGGTTCCAACCCAGCTTCCAGCTGTTCATGACGAATCTGTGCTGTGTTCCTGGGTTGTCGCTCGTTCTGGACAGCTGCGGAGATAGACAGGATGGCTACAGTTAGGACTCGAACTCTGGTTCAAGCCCCGCGATATCTCAGATTTAGACAAAAAGAATGGTATAACCTGTATGATATTTTACTTTCACTACCATTACGTCATCAGTTTTTAGCAACTGTCGTCTACGTTTAGTTCTCAAGTTTATAAATATCGAAATGAGTGGCAAACAGTTTGGATGCTAATCAGACGCCGCGTTATGTGCTGGGTACAGTGGAGAATGTGTTATTCTTTCCCAATAAACGCGTTTACGCTAAAACTATTATTTGCAGTGCAAACAGTTTGGAGCCAGATCAGACGCCGGGTAACCCGGCGTCTGATCAGGCTCCAAACTGTTTGCCACCAAGATAAACAAGAATTATCAGAATTGTCCAAAAGTTGTTCTTTTCTACGTTTTAGCGCTTTGCGTTTGCGTACGTTTGCGTTTAAACGGGAAAGAATAACAGATTCTCCACTGTAGGATAAGTAAGGGGTTAACACTGCAAAGCAAGTCATATTTGTGTTAACCCAACGACTGCCAAACTGTTTGCCACTCAAATAAAAATAATATAAAAAGCTGTCATTGTCTACATTGAACTGTATTGTGTTTCCGTTTCGGTTAATATAATTGGGAAATAACATCGCCAACTTCACCCCACTGTAAACTGTTTTCTAATCCACCTTCTCCGAGTGATCTTTTTAAGCACACTTTTACGCGTTCAAACACCCAAATTTTAACAGAAAATTCTATCCCCTTAGTCTTGTCCAATTCTGGACATCTAAGGCTTTTTTACAATATGTCGAATAATTTCTTACAGTGCAGACCTTGGCCAGGGGGCTCCTTAAAGATCATTCTGAATTTGGGTCTACACTGTTTGTATAGAAAAAGTGTATTCTTCACATGCAGACTGTTTGTAGAGGACACATATATGTGTCACTAGGTTCCAATGGAGTAGACCATTGCTACAAATATTTGGAGGTACACGTACGTGTATAGAACTATAGTGTTTACCGTCTTTGTTCATCCCTAGCTGGAGACATTTCTTCAATCTGCAAGCTTGACACTGGTTCCTGTGGGCCTTGTCAACCACACACATCCCTGTTCCAGCCTGGCATCTGTAAAAAATTGTTATTCTGTTAATTTGCGAGCACTATTTCAAATAAGCGTTTTATGATACAGTAGGCACATATACAGTGGAGAAAACGATTTTCTTACCCAATAAACGCGTTTACGCTCAAACAATTATTTCTATTGCAAACAGTTTGGAACCTGATCAGACGCCGGGTAACCCGGCGTCTGATCAGGCTCCAAACTGTTTGCCACTCAGATTAACATGAGTTGTCAGAATTGTCTAACAATGGTACTTTTCTACGTTTAAGTGCTTTGTGTTTGCGTTTCGTTTGCGTTTAAACGGGAAAGAGTAACGTCTTCTCCATTGTATACCCTAGTGAAGACGTTATTTTCTTCCGCTGCTTCGAAATGAAACGTAAATGCAATGTAGCAAATTGTATAAAAAGTCAGCTTTAACAAACTTCTGACGATTTATTTCGGTCCGAGTGCAAACAGTTTGGAGCCTGATGAGATTCCGGGTCATTCATGTTTTATCCTTGAAGTGTGGGTTAAACCAGTTTGAATTTACAAACAACTTTGATCCGGAGCAGGTCCAGCGTCTGATCGGACTCCAACTTACAATGTATTTGCAATTGCCGTAATAGTTTATTATAATCTCTATTAACTTTATTTGCGCAGATAAACGTATTCTCCACTGTGCTGATCTGGATTATTATACCACATTTGCAATGCCGTAGAACGTTGTGAGTATCATGGTCAAATTTGAACTAAAAGACACTCGTACCCATGTAGAAAGTAGTTGAAACCGCTATGCTCGATTAAGAATCATGAATCCGCGATTAATATACGAGGGTCATTCAAAACTTCTGTTGCATTTTCTTGGAATCTACATTGATAAATACATGTACCATGTGTGAAAAGAGTGTTTTCTTGCGAATACCGACATGCGTACAATTTAATACCTTGACAACAACACTTCTTTTCGTTGTGCAAAATAAACACCAATGTGGGTAAGTCATAGGCAATGGCCATAATTACTGAACTTAATCATATTTTTATACCATATGGGTTAGGAAAAGTGTCATACTGTTTTAATTTTCGTTCTTGTTTATTGGAATTTTACTAAGGTGTTAAGCCAACAAGTCTGAATAATAAAATTTAAATGTATTTTACCTACTTTTTGTAAAATTGAAGCATACAATAAAAAGTATAATAGTTATAATGATATCATTTGATTTATTAATGAATATATATATATATAAATATCTTAAAATGGTTTATTGATTACATCAATGTTTACGAATAATTGATTGTTTTGAATTTTATCTAAAATAGAACATATTTTGAAACAAACATACATAGTTTACACTTCGCAATAACTAAGTAATTCAACAACATGCATGGTTTTAGTGTCATTTATGTGATGTTAAAACCACTAAATGTCAACTGTTTAGATAAGAATATTAACTTGAGTGATACGTCCTCAAATACATAAATTCGTACATGTCGATTTCAAGAAAATGCCAAAGTAACAGAAAATTTTGAAGGACCCTCGTATGTACAGTGGAGAATCTGTTATTCTTTCCCAATAAACGCGTTTACGCAAAAACTATTATTTGCAGTGCAAACAGTTTGGAGCCAGATCAGACGCCGGGTAACCCGGCGTCTGATCAGGCTCCAAACTGTTTGCCACCAATATAAACATGAAATATCAGAATTGTCCAAAAGTTGTTCTTTTCTACGTTTTAGTGCTTTGCGTTTGCGTACGTTTGCGTTTAAACGGGAAAGAATAACAGATTCTCCACTGTATCAGGTATATTACTTTCAGAGACTCAAAACTAAACTTGACCTAAAATATTTTCTTTATGAATCCTTGGGGCCTATACAGACATGTGAATATTAGATGTTTAGCTGAGTTTTCTTTAGGATCTTCAGACCGATCATATTCTAATGGTATATGCACTACAATGCCATACACTTGCTTTGATGTGAGAGCATTGTATTTTCTCTTTGTGCAAATACAGCGCTCTCTCTCTCCAACGACATCCAACGGCAGACAAGTATTGTAAACGTTGTTCGGACGGAGTCGTTATAGGGAGAGGAATTTGTCGTCTGATCTGGATTCAAGCTGTTTGTCACTCGTCATTAAGTTTTTTTCTGGCAAAATGGCCATTATGTAACTTTGAGAAAAACAGCAGACGATAATTTTAGGCAGACGACATTGCAGTCGTGAATAGGTTGGACATAAGTGTCCTGTTTAGGGAACTGCGGCAATGGGTCGCTGTAAGGAGGGAGTCGTTGTTGGGTGGCTCGTTATAGAGAGGAAGCACTGTACACAATTCGGTTTCAGTCTCTTTAATTGTTTGTGTCTCAGAATATCTCTCTATATCTAATAAGGTGTCATCTGTGAACAGGTATGATTAACGAGTCTGCTCTTACATCAATTACCGTCTTCGATATTGATGATTGGACTCCTTGTGGTTTGGTTGAAAATCAAATTGATGATTTTAACCGTTACCAATAGTTATCACAATGCTAGATCATTAACATTCAATTGATAGTTCATTTCCTTTCCATTTCAGATTTCTGATACAAAACCTTTATCTATTGATGAGCATGCTTTCGCAGTGCATTTTACTTAACCAACCCTTTAGCTAATTGATTGCATATAAGACAGGTGACATTTTAAAACAATGTGGCCCAAAGGAGCTATCTGTTTTACTGTCACCTTACTTTATGCAGTCACCTGTCGAATATACATAATAATAAACGCAATTTTGTGATCGGAATAGAGAGGTTTTATGGGTTTTAAACGTTGGCGCATTTGATCGGGTGACGTGGTTTGACTACACAGTCCCGGTTAGTTGGGAATCTCGGTACCGTAAGGAGTTAAAATGGGTCACACGTGGTTTCAACGGAATAATGTATTTTACCTGTATATTAGTTTGCGTCTGACGCTCCTCTTGAAGAAGCCGCTACAACCATTACAAGCCAATATCCCATAATGCTTTCCGCTGGATGTGTCCCCGCACACCAGGCACGTGAGACCAGGAGACACACGCTTGTTGTGACCGAGGGGTGGGGAGGTTCTCTCCGAATTGGTAGGAACTGATACCACGATGCCAGGGGAGGGGTTGATCATGTTACAGATCTTCAGGGGAGACGGACATGGAGAGTATCTTGGCGAGTTGGACGAGTCTGAAATATAAAAAGAGACGTTAAATACAGCAGAGTAGAGGGAAATAAAAGCTTGTTTGTTTATTAATTCCCGTTTCTGCCATTTTTAGGTTAATTAGACGTCCCAAAGAGGGAGCAGATACAGACAATCCGGGCGCGAATCCCTATTCTTATCATCGACAGAGTTCTCTGGTTCTTTTGGATGCCCAGTGTAAAGAACTGTTACACCAGTCTCGGTTTACAAAGTCTCATCCAAAGGACTTGGCCCGGCGGGGAAGATAAACGTTTTAACCCCTTCACTTACCCCGAGAACTACAGTTTTTTGCAAACAGTTCGGATCCTGATCAGACGCCGCGTAACGCGGCGTCTGATCAAGATCCAAACTATTTGAGATTCATTTCAATATTTCTTTAGTCAAAATAGCAAACATTAGAATTTAAGAAATAAAAGCAGACGACAATTGTTTAAAATTGATGACTTCACGGAAGTGAAGGGGTTTAAATCGATTATGAAAATGACAGTATTTCATTAAAAGTCTCACGGGTATTTCAGCTGGTCTTTTTTTTTCAGGATCCGAACTGTTTGCAATAGAACTAATTGTTTTAGCACAACGCGTTTATTTGGAAATAGTAAGGTGTTATCCACAGTATAGCGATTTCTTTCAATACGTTAAAGTCCCATTGTGTTTTCAGACCTTTTTTTAATGTCCGAAATACAATAACGGTTAGTAATACTGTTTCAACCTTCTTATGGGCCAAACTGATCTATGAAATGTTAAAGACAGACCTAATTCATCAAAAGTGGCAGTTTAAAACCATAACAAACCGAAAGTATAGTCAAACAACTAGGTCTGACGTGTCACGGGGTCGCCGAGTCCATTTTTAAGGGAGATCAGCATTTCGGATATCCTCGTCTCATTCTTTTAAAAAACAAGGTTGAGTTATAGGTATAAACAATGAGCGGATTAGTTATCAGAAACATAGCGTAATGGATAGGTCGTAGGCCCATAATCGAGTATATGATCGGGGAAAATTTATTTGGCGTGGGTTCGAAACTCGCATCAACCTAAAACTTTTTTTTGCTAAAATATATTAAGGATTCTATAATTACTTTATTTCCAATTTCATTTCAACCATCATATACTTTCATTGTAATGTAGATCTATGTATAGATGATTATACGGTGAAACATCTCTATACATAAGTCATTGTTGGCCTTTAAAGGGACTCGCAACCGGATGGTGTACTTGTCAAAATAAAATAAAATACTCAAATAAAAGCAAATTTGTGGCATTATTTGGCTTCTGACATTAAAAAAATATGATCAGTCCAAAAAAAAAGTCTCAAGAATCGTCACCGAATCTTAGATTTTTAGATATTTCCCATCGTTTTTCTATAGCGTTAGCTAACGGTATTGTTGTTGTTGTTGCTTCTCTACACGGGCTCAGACATAAACACGAGCCGAATTACGAAGTTGTATGCACTTTCGATCGCTACACATTGAAATACGTTAAATCGATCCGAGATAAACGGATAGTTCCGTGGTCCATTGGTCTAAGCGGTTTCCCCAATTTTGCCTTCTGTCCGCCAATGCCGGGCCCCGGGTTCGAATCCCACCAGAGACCAATATTTTTTTTTATTGAAATACATTTTTTTAAACAGAATTTCTTATCCTAAACTAATTCTTTACCATTTATATAAGCGTTTGACACATATTTACAAATTACTATTTTTAATGCACCATCTGGTTGCGAGTCGCTTTAAGGCAGGTGACAGCATAATGGGGGAATAATGCATAAGGCAGTATCCATTACTTTTGTTCTACATTCAGCAGCAGCCTGTCTAAAAAGACCACTTTAATAGTCCTTAATGAGTGGTCGATGCCTATGTGTTTCACCGTAATTAAGGCTCCAGACAAGGAGAGTATTTCAAAAAGTAAAATCTTCATGTCTCCTTCAAACCCCATAGTGTGACTACTAATCAAAAGCTTCTCGAAGAGACCATTCTAATTAGTACATGCAATCAAACCATAAGGTTTAGTGCAGACATGAGGAAAATGTTGGAAAACTTGTGTCTATTCCCCCTTATCTGGAGCCCAGTAAACAGATCATGCTTGTAACTCATTACATTTCAATATTATAGAAGCCTATATGTAGATCCATTTACATGTATGTATTTTATCATCGATTAATTGTTTAAAATATGACTAATATCGGACTCGAACTGAAACAAAGCAACCCTTCTCCAACACTGGCGAACGTGTTCATAAATGGTCAGCTTATATTATACAGTATGGAATAGAATATAATGCTTTACTATTCATGCAAGACTTATATAAAAAAAAGTGTAAGGTCGACGTGGGATTCGAACCCACGCTTACTAAAAATACTGCTATTTGCCTTTGCATAACTAACCTTTGCCTACTGCGCTAAACTGCTCACAATAATTACGCCTTCATTATTTCGCCTCATATACGAAACTCGGCTGTTTAAAATATGGTCCGAGAACATGCGGAATGCTGTGTTACCTAAAATATGGACTCGGCTGACCTTTGACACGTCAGACCTAGTTGTTTGACTGTTTGAATCTCGAACAGACGCCGCGTAACTCGGCGTCTTATCTGGATCCAAACTGTTTGACAATCGTCTTAAGGTTCTTTTAATTAAAACTATGAATAAATCTAAACTAAACAAATTTTACACATGACAATTTCAAAGCAGACGTCTGTGCAGCAGAATAAGGGTTAACCACTTCATTCCTGTGTTCCAGCTAATCCGAAGTAAACTGAACAAATCCAACAGTTTATCATTCATTTCAGCACCGAATGACATGGTGTTACTACTCATTAGAATTGTCTCTTGGAGACGATTCTAATGAGTAGTGACACCATTAGTTTTAAAGCAGAAATAAAGGTTTTAGTCTTCGAAATACTCCCCTTATCTGGAGCCCCGTATTTACAGAGGTGTCCTTCTTTCCGTTCACAAGGTCAAATTAATGGATGTTAACACCCATAAATTAAAAACATAAATAAAAAGCGATTTCTTAGGTAAAGCCGCTTTTTGTGAAAGAATCACGTCCCATGTAGTTCTAATGGGATCCCAAGCAACCGTTTTATGCAGGTTTCCCAAAAGCACAATGCGGCTTTAATTGATTACATATTATTTTACAGCAGAACAGGTATTCCAATTTCCAGGAAATGACAGTGTGTTTGCATGTTTTTATTTCCTTTAAAGCATCTATAGTCTTATTAGAACGTATCAATGTTTATCACCAAATATTTTAGACGTGTGAGTAAATGCAAGTGCTATAACACTATAACTCTTATTCATTTGAACAATATAGACGGAACTACAATACAAGAAGTGTAAGTTTATATTGTAAAAACCCTGTTCTCGTCTCGTGACTAGGAGAGTTGTTAAATAAGGTTTATATTACACGAAAATAAATATAATAAGTAATCGTTTTCACAAAATTATTATAACAAAAACATGTTTTATTTCGTTTCGTTGGAGAAATAGTTTTTGGTACTTTAGTATGGTACAGTGGAGAGTCTGTTATTCTTTCCCGTTTAAACGCAAACGTACGCAAACGCAAAGCGCTAAAACGTAGAAAAGAACAACTTTTGGACAATTCTGATATTTCATGTTTATCTTGGTGGCAAACAGTTTGGAGCCTGATCAGACGCCGGGTTACCCGGCGTCTGATCTGGCTCCAAACTGTTTGTAAAAGAAACAAGAGGGCCATGGCCCTTAATTCGCTCACCTGAGGTCATTGTGCCTTAGCTTAATAGGCAAGACAACATTTTAATATAGCTGTAAATGGAATTATCTTCCAGACAAAAAAAACATGACAAATTGGAAAAACTTAAAAAAAATATTGTTGGCAGAGTTATTGTCCTTATCCATGACACATCTTCTAATCAAGCTACATGTATTTCCATATGATTATTTATTGCACATTCTGCTTTACTTTCAGCCTGCTTTAAGTTATCATCTACTAAGATATTGATACTATTTCTTATATCTTTATGACTGTATAAAGTTCAATTATTTTCTTTAGAGGAGGAATAAATTAAAGGCGTAAAAAGGCATATGTATAGGGTAATGGGTTAACATCAGTAGAACTGGAGTTATCTCAAAGACAAGAAAATATGACACTGGGAAATATCTCAAAAATGACATGGACCTTTGTAGGACATGACCCAAGTTATAAAGTTTCTAACTTTAACAAAGTTATGGCTAAGATTAAAGTTGTGGACTGACAGACAAACAAATGGACAAACAGACAAAAAAGCAGACAGACAAAAACAATATGCCCCAACTGCAGGGCATAAAAATGTAGCAGACAACACCATATGCTGCTGTTACAGACTCAGTGAACCTCAGCTGACCAGCTGACCTGAATTCAGTTATGTAACTCTGGCAGTAGGAAATGTGGCTAGGGTCTAACTCTTATAATGCTGAATTGCTGTCTGCTATACATATTTTGAATGTGAATTATGACCTAGATATTTAACCGACCAGAACAATTTGAACCAACTAGGTAAAGGACATTTAGAAGTGTCACCATGCCAAATATCAAAGCTCTGGCCATATTAGTTTCAGTGGAGAAGACGTTTGAAATTTTCACTATATAACTCTATGTAAAATTGTGACCCCCGGGGCGGGGCCAATTTTGACCCCAGGGGCATAATTTGAACAAACTTGATAGAGGACCTGTAGGTGATGCTATGTGCCAAATATCTAAGCTCTGGCCCTTGCAGTTTTTGACAAGAAGATTTTTTAAGATTTCATTATTTTTTCACTTTGGTTGCCATGGCAACCAGAGTTCTGCATTGTTTTTAATTCTTTGAACAAATTTGGAAGAGATTGACCCAAGGAACATTTCTGTAAAGTTTGGTTGAATTCTGTTCAGTGGTATAGGAGGAGATGTCATTTGAAGCAATTGTTAACGACGACGCACGACGGACGACGGACGACGACGGACGACGGACACAGAGCCATCCCAATAGCTCACCTTGAGCCTTTGGCTCAGGTGAGCTAAAAATAGTTTTAGCGTAAACGCGTTTATCGGGAAAGAATAACAGATTCTCCACTGTACAGTGTAGAAAACATTATTATTTCCCGTTTAAACGCAAACGAAACGCAAACGCAAACCATTAACATGTAGAAAATAACAATTGTTTTACACTTTTCACTATCTTTTTTCATCTGAGTGGCAAACAAATTGAAGTCTGATCAGACGCCGGGTTACCCGGCGTCTGATCTGGCTCCAAACTGTTTGCAATGGAAATAATAATTTTAGAGTAAACGCGTTTATTGGGAAAGAATAACGTTTTCTCCAATGTATATATAGTAGTGGATGTCATCATCATTTAAAATATTGATCAAATAATTCAATGTTTTTAAATTTGGATTGCTACTTCACTGCCTTACCTAGAGTAAAAGAAATTTAATGGAAATATTTGGATTCTACTAAGCCGTGTAACTCGGCGTCTGGTCAGGATCCAGACTGTTTACCAATCATTTCGATACTATTTTAGTTATTTTACACAAAATTCTAATTTGAGAAATAATAGCAGACGGCAAATGTTTAGTCCATTCATCCATTCACATTGAAACTTCAAATGGACAGTTCAAGTAAATCTTATTCAATGTTTACAATTTATTGAGTTGTTTAAACAGAACAGAACAGAACAATAATTTTACAGTAAAACCTCGCTATTACGACCACTAAAACAAAGGCTAATTGATTGTATAATATAGAGGGGAAAGCTTAAAGCAATGTGACAGTGAAACAGAAAGCTCCTAAAGGAGCTTTCTGTTTCACTGTTACCTTGCTTTAAGCTGTCACCTACCGTAAACAACCGAACAATTAACATAATGTAGTGGTCGTAATAGAGAGGTTTTACTGTATTTGACTTGTACACAAGATACATCGTCATACTTGTACAATACAATTTAAAAACAAAAACAAAGTATAGCAAAACGTCAAATAGTGAAGACTCTGATAAGATATGGTTTCAATTTAAACATTGTAAGTAAAGTTAGGGGGTTAACCCTTTCACTCTAAGTGACGTCAAAAAACATTTGCAAACAGTTTTGATCCCGATCAGACGCCGCAAAACTCGGCCTCTGATCAGGATCAAAACTGTGTGCCACTTCTTTTGAAATTACGTAAGTTATACTGCATTTACTCTAACTTTGGAACGATATTGCAGACAAAAATATTGAAGCAGACGACAATATGGCGGTGAAATGTTTAAAAGGTCATTATTGAAAGAAGTATTATAATACCCAAAATATGATAACTGCAATCGACAAAGTTTTAACTCATATGACGTCAGAGCCATTTTGATATGTAGAATCGTCAAGCCGAGAGACTCACTTAAATCTTGAACATTTTCATAACCATTTTCAACATTTAATTGCGTTGCATTTCGCTTCGAAATAACCTTTTTCTGAATGTAAATGCATCGGTCGATATAGAACAAAATTACATAAATAACTGTTTTCTTAAACGCTGCTTGCTTCGAATACTGACTTGTAGACTTGTAGCCAAACGAAATAAAAGTCTTCTAAAGAACGTATAAGATCAATGTAAAGTTTGATATTTCTAGAATAGCATGTGATATGACCTCCAGCATGCATTAAGTCTAAATTTTCCCACTGTACTGGCAGCTGACAAACACTCGTGAACATACTTAACTCTAAGATTACGCTAAGAGTTAACTTAATTGACATTTGCAAACAGTTTGGATCCAGATCAGACGCCGCGTAACGCGGCGTCTGATCTGGATCCAAACTGTTTGACCCTCGTATGATGTTTCTTTATTGAAACTGTCAACAATTCAAAATATAATAGAAAATACGGACTGCAATTTCTAATTAGGCCATATTACAGCAATGAAAGGGAAAGTGTCTGTTATTTCTAATATTCGGAACAAACTGGTAGAAAACAGCTGTAGCTGTTTCCTTGTGACATGTAAAATGTCAGTTTTGTATAGCTCTATTAAAAATTAAAACGGGACAATCACCTCCATTAAACATGAGACCAGAGATAAAATCCAATCGGAATCAAAGCGCCGACCCATCACGCAATGTCTCGCAGAAAATCAATCGGTGGTAATCGGTTTTTATCGCCTTCAGTTAAGTAAACTTCGATTCCCACGACACAAAAATGTTCTACCATAGGATACAAATTTAGCAATTACAAAATTTTATTGGCCATAAGTTAATATTCCTTCAATGTCGACTTAACTCGTCTACCGCTGAAAACGAGTAAGTTATACATAGGAGTATGTATTATTATTGTGTAAAATAAATATAAAAACTGCTTGCTTTCGAAATCTTTTCATTTAATTTATTTTGCAATCCGGTAGTGGGATATTTTTTTAAATTTGATACATACGAGTATATAGATTAAAATTACTCCCAATTTGAACATCTATCACATGAACTACAAGTATCACAAATAAAATAGTAAAACTATTTCCCTAGGAAAACACAGATTTACGTCACATATGTCATATAAAGAGCTGTCAGATAAGAGGTTTCAAAAACACCAATATAGATTCTACGCTAGTATATAAACCAACAACAAACAAACAAACGCAATGGAAACAGTTATCAATTTTTCTACACTACTCGGTAACAACTGTGGGTACAAGAAAGGAGTTTGGGTTCGAACTTTTTTTTAATTATATAACTATATTTAAATTATGGCACGTATACTCTTCCACCTCTAAAGATTAATACTGTGTTATTGCAAATACTTTGGACCCCGATCAAATGCCGAGCAACTTTGTGTTTCATCAGATTCCAACTTTCTTTCCACCGGTGCAGTAGAGAAAACGTTTCAACGTAGCGCAAACGCATGGCAATAAAACGTAGAAAATGACAACTTGTTGACAATTCTAACTTTTTGTTATAATCTGAGTGGCAAACAGTTTTGAGCCTGAACAGATACCGGGTTACTCGGCGTCTGATCTGGCTCCAAACTTTTTGCAATGGAATAGTTTAGCGTAAATGCGTTTATTGTGAAATTATAACGTTTTCTCCGCTGTATCGATATTTCTACAGGAAAATTGTTCTAGGCTGTGAAAACGCCAATCTTTAATAGTATGTTATTGCATTCTATTTGTAATCATTGAATGTTAAAAGGAGAATTAGACAATTTGACTCTTGATCAGAAGCCGAATTATAATCTAAGATTCGCAAATGACCTGCTGAATATTAATGACTCCATGTAGTGTTCGACATGTAGCATTGGGCCGTCAATGGATTTCGTCATTGACTTTAGTCTAGAAGTCGTTATTGTCTTTCTAAAACAACGCGTTTTGTGCTTAAAACGATTATTTTCCATACAAAACGTGTTGAGCCAGATCAGTCTTTTACTTCATTTTATTGCTTTGTGCTTGCATTTAGTTTCGTTTGAACGGAAACGAATCTGCTCTAACGAGAATATGAATTCGAAATGTGTCATGGAAGCATCAATGTATTTTTTCATTGATTACATCCTTTTTTAGTTTATCGTGAGGTTTTTACCCCTTCACCGCCATATTGTCGTCTGCTTCAATATTGTCGTCTGCAATATCGTTTAAAAGTTAGATTTAAAACAGTAAAACTTACGTTATTTCAAAACAAGTAGAAAACAGTTTTGATCCTGATCAGAACTGTTTGCAAAATGCACTTCATGACGTCATTGACTGTGAAAGGTTTAATTGGTAATTAGATATTTTATTTGGAGTGTTTGGGGTCAATGAGTTAATTAATAACTTCTTTCACATACATGTACAAAGGGTCAACTGATGTACACATACGTAACACTGTCGCACTCGCTCTTATTACCAATGAAATTAACGGTTCATAAAAACATCTTCTCCACTTTCGTTCGCCTATAAAACTCGCCACCATGTCTATCTAAATGATCTTCTATTGCTGAGAACAAGAGATAAAAAATTGGTGAAAGGAAACTGTAAATTATTCCTCTCTCTTCCTTCGTGTCCCTTGACAAGCCTATTACGTGCAACCAAACGTTTAATCAAGATGGCGACCATTTTTAATTTCCCGATATTAAATGATGGGATTTCGGAAAAAGCACCTGCAAGTGACACACAATAGAATATGATATTTAATAGCTCAAGTTTCCCCTCTATCACAGCGGAAGGCCTGAGAGGGAAGCAAGAGTATTGTCCATTGGGTGTCTCAGAACTGGGAGGTTACTCCAATATTTCAAGGCGTACTTCTCGCAGAGTATTCAGAGAGTTGAAGAAACCATCTAACGGTTATTATTTGAAGAGAATCCCAGTCGTTACATGTATTAAGTGACGAATAAGTGACGAGTTAATCGGTGTCTGATCTGCTTCCAAACTGTTTTCAAATGCTGATATAGTCATGCTTAGCAATGAACGTTGTTTACCACTATTATAAGTTTAAACCGTTAAACCACCAAACAGGTTTTAACAACATTCACGTTCAAATGTATCGTGCGGTTTTATACCTTTCCACGTCATAGTGTCGTCTGCTTCAGTATTGTTGTCTGTAATGAATGCCTTTTTAAAGTTATATTTAAGGAAGTATGACTGACGAAAATTCAGAAACGAGTGTCTGATCAGGATCTAAACTGTTTGTAAAGGTGCGTTTTGGAGTCATTGGCAGAGAAAGGGGTAACCCTTTCATGATCAAATTGTTCAGGAGATGTTTATCCCTTCACCGTTTCATTGTCGTCTGCTTCAATTTTATTGTCTGCAATCTCGTTTCAAAATTAAAAAATAAGGCAGTATGACTGAAGAAATTTCAAAATAAGGATCAAACAGTTTGGATCCCGATCAGACGCCGCGTTACGCGGCGTCTGATCAGGATCCAAACTGTTTGCAAACGCGCTTTTAAGCGTCATTGAGAGGGAAAGGGTAAACCACCAGACATGTTTTAATCACCGTTTAATTCAGCAAACAAAACCACGAATTTGTCTTCTGTGTGACCCTCCCTCTTTTCCCTCGGCTTTACTGTTATTTTCTAATTACCGGCGAACGTTCAACGCAACAATGCGTTTAATGGTGTATCACATTTAATTGCACATTTTATTTCCAGCCGGCATATTAAGATCGCATGTAGTCCGTTTGTCTTATTTTCTCCTATATCCGCTTTATTAATTATTCATCGGAGTAACCATAAATATTTCCTTTATGAAGTTTTCAAAAACCTTCTGATGACAATCACGTGAAAAAATTGAACGATCATGAAGCAGGAAACCATCCCAACTCTCAACACCTGACTGGTTCCCCAGACAAAGTTATGATTTAATAAGTTTCTCCACGGTTCACTAATTACAGGCCATCTCTTGGTTAACTAAAATACGAAACCAATCAGCAACAACAGACGTAATAAATCGGAATACCTTGTAAATGAGACAAAAAATCAGTCATTCGCTGTTTAGAAAATTCAGTTAACCATTATCACTCCTGATTATCTTCTGCTCTAAAATTTGTCGTCAGTATTTTCCTTTTTTCAAATTTAGAATCCATCCATATTGACACGGAGAAACATGAAAACGTTTATCAAACAGTTTGAATCCTGGTCAGACACCGAGAAACTCGGCGTTGGTCTGATCAGGATCCAAGCTGTTTGCATACATGTATGCAAATCATTTGTTTATTATCTAGATAAGTGTAAACCCTTATTGTGCTAAGCGTGGCTTGGCTAATATTTGCAAACAGCTTTGATCCAGATCAGATGCCGCATAACGCGGCGTCTGATCTGGATTCAAGTTTTTTGCCACTCTTATTTATCCATTTTATCAAAGATAAAACAAAATATTTGCAGATGATATATATTTAGCAGACAACGATTCAGCATGGTTAGTGTTAGTGATCTATATATTGCACTGATAAGATATATTTGTGCATATTAATATATTAATATCTCGGTTGACGAATGGGTAACGGGTTTACGGATGGGGGAACCTCAAATTAAACCCTGTCGTAAAACTGGAAACCGGCGCCGCGTGAAGTCCGTTAGGAGTAGGAGGTCTGTTTGGTTTGCCTACCCCACACTTCGCCACGATATTTTGTCTGCATAAAATCTATTTTATTTCTCAGTTCAGAAAGTTTGATATGATAAAAATCGGTGAGAATTCAGGTAGTAAACGCGGAGTATCTCGGTGTCTGGTCTGGATCAAAACTGTTTGCAAATGACAGTGTAGTCGAGAAAGGCTAATATTTGCAAACAGTTTGGATCCAGATCAGACGTCGCGTTACGCGGCGTCTAATCTGGATCAAAACTATTTGTCACTCATATTCAGCTTTTCTTCAGACAAAAAGACATTGAAAGTAAGTTTGATTATTTTTCGCAGACGATATTTTTGAAGCAGACGACGACAATAAGGGTTAACATGCTCAATTGAACTGAAATACGCGTGCGTTTCTGACTGTCCTATAAATTGTTAATGCGTTGTCTTATGAAAATTACAAACAATAAAACCCAAATATAAACTATATTTAAAAAGAGCTGATAGATCTACACTGATAATATAAAATGTAGTCAAGGAACTAGATAAAACATTCGTTTTCAATATAAAGTTATATCCTTAAGATTCCGTAAACTTGAATTGTAGAGCATTCAAGATCTACTTGGAGTACAAGATGCTTTGAACTTGATTTGACCGCTTTTTAAGAACAATTATAAAATATTCGATATCTACTTGTACTATATATGTACATATCCATTATATATTAAGTTTTTCAACACTTGAATACCAGCAAGTTTCACTCTATGATTGGAGCGGGTAGAGAGAAAACGTATGTCCTTCCCGTCTAAACGAAACTAAACAAAAACACAATGCAATAAAATGTGAAAAATAACCGTCAACTTCAAATGTTGCTAGATTTAAATCAGAAGTGCAAAAAGTATCGATTCACTCGGTGTCTGATTTGGTTCTAAACTGTTTGCAATGCATATGTTAAAAGAAGCATGTAAACCATTAATCCAAATCCTGTTTCTGGTTTTTAAGAGAGGCTGCCACTTAAAGCAGATTGAAAGTAAAGTAGAATACACTGAAGGCTAAATCTGTGTTATTTTCAGCCTATTTAAGCTATCATCCGCTATGATATAGAGCATATTTCTTATGAAACATATTCATTACTGTATATAAAATGGAACTTTTTCTTCAATGCAAGAATAAATTAGATGCGTAAAAATGAGTCTCTATGGAATAATGTGTTAAACAAAGAGGATGGCGTATTTGCATTGTACCATTCGAAAGGTTGTGTGTTTTGGTTGTTCATACAAAATAGCGTGTAATGCAAGATTAAACAAGAGCCCCATGGGGCATATTTCGCTCACCTGAGAATAGCAGAAAAAATTGAGATAATGATTTAAGTCCAGGACTGACCTAGATATTCAACAGACCTGAACCATTTGAACAAAATAATTATGTAAAGCTATATCTAAAAGTGTCACCATACCGAATATAAAAGCTCTGGCCATATGTGTCAGAGAAGAAGACGTTTGAAATTTTCTCTATATAACTATTTGTAAAACTGCGACCCCGGGGCGGGGCCAATTTTGACCCTAGGGTCATAATTCGAACAAACTTGATAGAGGACCTGTAGGCGATGATATGTGCCCAGTATCTAAGCTCTGGCCCTTGTAGTTTTAGACAAGAAGAATATTTAAGTTTTCATTGAAAAAATTCTATTTCTAGCTCCGGTGACCTAGTTATGCAACCGACCAGAACCATTTGTACAATTTTGGTATAGGACATCTAGAAGACTTAGTGTCACCATGCCAAATATCAATGCTTAGTTTCAGAGTAGAAGACGTTTGAAAATTTCACTAAATAACTTTATGTAAAACTGTGACCCCCGGGGCGGGGCCAATTTTGACCCCAGGGGCATAATTTGAACAAACTTGATAGAGGACCTGTAGGTGATATTATGTGCCAAATATCTAAGCTCTGGCCCTTGTAGTTTCAGACAAGAAGCATATTTAAGTTTTCATTGAAAAAAATATATTTTTAGCTCCGGTGACCTAGTTATGCTACCGACCAAAACCATTTGTACAATATTAGTATAGGACATCTATAAGTGTCACCATGCCAAATATCAATGCTCTGGCCATATTAGTTTCAGAGTAGAAGACGTTTGAAAATTTCACTATATAACTCTATGTAAAACTGTGACCCCCGGGGCGGGGCAAATTTTGACCCAGGGGCATAATTTGAACAAACTTGATAGAGGACCTGTAGATGATGTTATGTGCCAAATATCTAAGCTCTGGCCCTTGCAGTTTTTGACAAGAAGATTTTTTAAGATTTCCTTATTTGTTCACTTTGGTTGTCATGGCAACTAGAGTTCTGCATTGTTTTTAATTCTTTGAACACATTTGAAAGAGCTTGACCCAAGGAACATTTCTGTAAAGTTTGGTTGAATTATGTCAAGCGGTATAGGAGGAGATGTCATTTGAATCAATTGTTAACGACGACGCACGACGGACGACGACGGACGCCTGACACATGGCCATCCCAATAGCTCACCTTGAGCCTTTGGCTCAGGTGGGCTAAAAATAAGAATAATAGCTCAATAACACATTCTCCCCTGAACATTTTAATTGAACATTCCAGTTTCAAATAAAGTCTAGCTCTATTTTGACTATTTAGTGGGGTTCTTTTACTATAATTGCACAATGACAAACAGTGAGTACCTTGACCAGAGGACTCATACAGGATTCCTCTGATACACACATGTACATTGTAAGGGTCTACATTGTTTTCACAGGACAAATGGGCTCTTCATACGTACACTGGTTGTATATGAAGAGTTAAGTCGTCACTCGGGTTGAATGTATTAATCATTTTACTCTCAATGACGTCATTAAGAGCATTTGCAAACAGTTTTGATCCTGATCAGACGCCGCGTTCAGGATCAAAACCGTTTGAGACTAGTTTTGAAATTACCTCAGTTATACTGCCTTAAATCTAACTTAAACGATATAACAGACAACAATATTGAACCAGACGACAATATGGCGGTGTTTAAGGTAAAAACCGCACAATAAATTTGTAAATGAAAGGGTTAACTCATTAACCCTTGAAAGTTTTAATGAACAATGCCAGTTTAGAATGAAGTCTAGCCAATGATATTTATAGGGTTGTTTAAAGCAATTTATTGCAAAATAACAAACAGTATTGGCCCTGATCAGAGGGCTCCCTAAGTAACCCTCTGATCTGTGTATACACTGTTTTGTACAGGACAAATGGGATATATACATGTACACTGTTTGTAAAGGATGAGTATGCTCGTCTTTAGGATTCACAATGAGTGTTCTATTGAATTACACTAATGGAGGTGTATTGCTGAATGTTTGAGGAGGTGTAACATTCCCTATGTTGAATTGAAATATATCTACATTTGAATCAAATTACACATTATCCCATAGCCAGTTTTTAGTACTGAAAATAGGTGACCATTTAAAGCTTTACTTTAGTCTGCTTTAAAGACCATCTGCTATGTTATAGAAACTCTTTTTCGTGGTACATACAATGTATTTATGGCTGTATAAAGAGGAAACAGTTTCTTCAGTGGAGGAATTAATTACGGTCGTAAAAATGCTGATTTATTGAGCAAAAGTATCCACCAAGTTTTTTCCTAATAAAGCGTCCCCTCTCTACAACGACACTCAATGGGAGACAAATATTGTGTGCGTTATTCGGAGGGAGTTGTTATTGGAAGGGAAAATTCATACACTTGGCTTACATTTACAAATAGTTTGAATCCAGATCAGACACCGGTGTCTGATCTGGGTTCAAACTATTTGTTACTCGTGATTATTTTTCTGTCAATATGTCCAATATGTAAACTTTGAGGGAAAACAGCAGACGAAAAATTTAAACAGATGATATGGCAGCAGTGAAATAATTGGGTTTAATTGTCCTGTTTGGGGAACTGCAACAAGCATTGTTGTAAGGAGGGAATTGTTGTTGAGACGGCCATTGAAGGGAGTGAGCACTATATGAGGACGTGGTAGTTCAGTTTTGTTCTCTGAATAGCTAACAGTTTGGAGCCAAATATGACGCCAGGTTACGCGTTTGTTTGGAAAGAATCACGTGTGTCCCCTTGTACGTTTTAAAGGAATATTGCAGTTAGATTTAACCTATTTATGCCAAGTGGATTATTCCGTGCTTATATATTGGATTAGTCCATTTCTATCTAAGGGGTGTCTAGTCTAAATTTTGTTTTATATCGAAACACCTATCAGCAAACAGTGAAGATTCTGATCAGACACCGCATTGTATACAGTGGAGAATCTGTTATTCTTTCCCGTTTAAACGCAAACGTACGCAAACGCAAAGCACTAAAACGTAGAAAAGAACAACTTTTTGACATTTCTGATAATTCATGTTTATCTTGGTGGCAAACAGTTTGGAGCCTGATCAGACGCCGGGTTACCCGGCGTCTGATCTGGCTCCAAACTGTTTGCACTGCAAATAATAGTTTTAGCGTAAACGCGTTTATTGGGAAAGAATAACAGATTCTCCACTGTATAGGGCGTTCTTTTCTGGTGTGCATTAACCCATTCAATGCCTTTCCCAGAGTACAAAGGTTAATTGCAGATACAAGTAGTTCGGATCCTGCTCGCGTAACGTATCGTCTGATCAGGCTCTAAACTGTTTCACACTCATTTCAATATCTCCTAAGTCAAAATACCTTAAATTTAAATTCAACAAATAAAAGGAGACATTCTTCTTCAAATAATTACTAATTTGACTGTACTATAATTCAATATATCATAATTACTATCATTTAATGTGTACTTTATTGTCAGAACCTCAAACTATGGCACTTAAACAGATGGGGCGCTATCTTTCTTCCTTTCCTTTCTCAGAATATCATTCCATCACATTACCCCTTTAAGTCTCTAAGCCTTAATTTGAAAGAAAATGTCAGACTTTAAGCTAATCAAAGACACTCTTGATAGTGCCGCGCGACAGACAGAGCGCTAATGCGATTGCTGTTCCCAATTCGTCAGTCATTGATGCTCGACTGAACGTAACACTTTATTCCGTGTAGATCTAATATATCCGCAATTAGCGGAATGATTCCATTCCGAGACATTCCGGTCATTGAAACTCGTCGAGTACCATCATCCTACTAGGATCAGGTGGAATTGGCCGTTAATTCCATACTCAAAATCACATCAGAAGAAAACGACATCGCGCGCCAGGCTCTTTCCCCCTATTCTCCATCGCAGAGGTTTTGTTACTTTGCAGCGAGAAAATCCATCAGCGTGCCAATATTTGAAAATATCATTATTCCAAGCCTCGCAGTCATTCTTTACAAGCGTCGTCCTAACTGATGACACTTTAATAAAGTTAGCGGATATCATTATGGCTCACAAAGGCGAAAATGCTGTTTATTCTGATTAGATGGCGGTGCGCGGTTAACAAGATTTCTATCGCCTCAATAAAAGACATATTTGATTTTCACAGCGTAAATTAAATAATGTTGAATTCATCTTTCACGCTAGCCGTCCGCGGCCGTTAACACGGAGAAGGCTGCGGTCCTGAGATGAAAAATGAGCCCTAGATGGTGCTAACGATGGGACACAGGAGCATGTCGGGATCATCTTTGGAACGATAAATCAGACGAATCACATAGGGACTTTTCGTTGTAAAAACAAACTTAGTGCAAACACAGTGCAATAAAATGTAGAAAATAACAGATAAGGACAACTTACAGTGGAGAATCTGTTATTCTTTCCCGTTTAAACGCAAACGTACGCAAACGCACGCAAACGCAAAACACTAAAACGTAGAAAAGTACAACTTTTGAAGAATTCTGATATTTCATGTTTATCTTGGTGGCAAACAGTTTGGAGCCTGATCAGACGTCGGGTTACCCGGCGTCTGATCTGGCTCCAAACTGTTTGCAATGCAAATAATAGTTTTAGCGTAAACGCGTTTATTGGGAAAGAATAACACATTCTCCACTGTATGACAATTCTTATTAATCAGTATTGCAGACAGTTTGAAGCCTGATCAAAAACAGAGTTACGGGTTTAGATGCATGCGGGTGTCAAACAGTGTAGAAAAAGACCAACCAGGTTTTGTATTTTTTATGCGAACCAAAATTGTCGCATACAGGGTTCTGTTAGCAGACTAAAACTAGTTCAAATACCCGGTTATCAAGTGCACACATGCCTTAACACATGTATGCCTATATATTGCACTAAACTCTCTCTCTCTCTCTATCTGTTTATGCTTGCTGGAATATTTCATTTGTAGATATATAATGGTAGTCTTAACATGCTGCAGTGTTTGTCTAATCAATAGATCATATAATAATAAATAGCAAACAGTGCAGAAAACACTTAACCGAACTGTAAGCAAATTGCGGCGTCTCAGCAAGGTCTTCAATGTTTGCTAGTGTCTACCTTTTTGGACGAAAGGCATGAATGGGTTGAAGCCTTGTAAAGTTATGTTATCAAGCATGATTTGTATAGTAATCATCGCACATTGACATGTGTCACGTGATGATGATGATCATCATCATCAGAATCAACAGCATCATCGTCATGATACGAGTAAGTGTGATGGTGGTTATACATGTAATGGTGTAGATCGTGAAATTGTTAACCCCTTTACGGCCATGACGTCGTCAGCAGGGCTGCAATTTCTCCGGATTTTTCCTAAATCTTCGGATTTTTTTAGTACATGGTAGCTTAAAGCAGGCTGAAAGTAAAGCAGAATGCGCCTGAAGGCGCATTCTGCTTTACTTTCAGTCTGCTTTAAGTAGTCACATGCCAACAAAACTAGAAATAGACTATGGCGTAAAGGTACGATTCGTAAAATCGCACTTGAAAAATGCAAATTTGGAAATTTTCTTAGGATTTTTCATGTCAACTTATGGCAGCCCTGCGTCAGTTTTAAACAATATTCGTCTAATGTTTATTACTTAAATTTAAACTTTATGTACTTGGACTTGAGATATATAGAATTGAGTGTCAAACAGTTATTGTTATCGGGGTGAGGCAATAAATTAATTCATGGCAATCTTGTAACAGTTTATTCTAATGGTAATGATGATGTTTGTGATGAACAGGGTCGTGATGATGATGATGATACATTTTTAAAATTTCTAGAGGGGACGGTCACTATAGGCCAAGCAATGCTTGAACTTTGAAGGGGTCAACAGGGTCCCTTCTTACCGTGAAGATGACCACCTGCCATTCAGTCAAAAAGGTACAGTACCCTATTCCCCGCTCTTGATCTCTCAATTACCACCATATTTGTAAAATAAACAGACCTGGAGTACCTCATTTAACCTTTACCCTGCTGCATTAACTCATTATCCCCTGAAACTTCCAATGAACAATTCAAGTTTGCAATAGAGGCTGCTCAATATTAGACTATTGAGGGTTCTTTTTTGTAATAAATTGCAAAATGACAAACAGTGAAGTCCCTGATCAGAGGGCTCCTGCAGGAGACCTCTGATCAGGGACTTCTCTGTTTGCATAGGACAAGTGTACTCTTAACAGGTACACAGTTGGTAAATGAAGCATATATGCGTCACTAGGGCTCAATGAGTTAACACACCAATATTAAACACTTCTTGTGACAGGTGCCACTTGACTAATATCTGCAAACACTATGGTTCCAGATCACACACCGGGTTACATGTACTCTGTGTCTGATCAGGATGCGTACTATTTCGTACTCGTATAGAACTTTGTTTCCTTTAAAGGTGTATAAAACTGCTCGTGTGTCATTCGCTGACGATATTTAAAGCAGGCTATTATTAAGCGTAATTAGGGATAAAGAGACTGTATTGCATAATACCACATTGTATGTAATAAATCATACAATTATAAATTGATATTTTAGAAAACATTTATATAAATAATACCTGCGAAGTATACAGAAACCTGCAATATAATACAATTTGCTTTGAAGATTTCAATTGTGTCGACATGATAAAGAACGTTCTGTCATCGCCTATCTTCAGCATTTAATTTGGCCAGATGTCATTTCATTGAGGGTAGTACAGTGGAGAATGTGTTATTCTTTCCCAATAAACGCGTTTACGCTAAAACTATTATTTGCAGTGCAAACAGTTTGGAGCCAGATCAGACGCCGGGTAACCCGGCGTCTGATCAGGCTCCAAACTGTTTGCCACCAAGATAAACATGAAATATTAGAATTGTCCAAAAGTTGTTCTTTTCTACGTTTTAGTGTTTTGCGTTTGCGTACGTTTGCGTTTAAACGGGAAAGAATAACAGATTCTCCACTGTAGATTCATTTGCATCCCTGTGCTCCTGCTTAATTGTTAATGTGGCTTCCTATTATCAACAGTTAATAACCTTAAGTATGTAGCGCACGTGCTCTTAAGATACCTAGGAAAGTAACAAAACAACTTTCCTCGTCATTAAATAAGTCTTAAACGCGACTACAGTAAATTCTGTACTAAGCGGTGAATAAATGATAAAATATAGTGTTCTCTACAGACAAATTGATGTAGTAAAAATAATGTAGCATATTCCTAAAGAAGCGTTCGTCGTACTATTTCTTTTCGATAAAGCTGTCATCTGTTTTAAAGAATGTTCTAGCATTTTTGTCACTTTGTAAGTCGCTTTACACCAGTTAACTGTATTACAAATCTTGAAGATGGGGTCGAAAGATAAACAATTTGTTTTATTTCGGAAGCTTTAGCTTGCCATTTTATCTTCATATTATCATTATTTTACATTGAATACAATCGAATAAATTACTTTTTATACAATTGAGCGTTGTAATTGAAAACAACAGTTGATGTCTATATAATCTGATTTCATATCATACATGTATAAGACAATAGTTTAAAAAGTCTATTTGGCACATGTTTCTACTTCGTTTATAGTGTCAATTTACAAAATGTTACTCTCACAAATTTCGTGTCAGTTTAACCCTCTCCATGCTGGCAACCAGTACATGTATATTTTGCAAACAGCGTAGACCCTGATCAGGAGCCTTCTGATCAGGGTCTACACTGTTTGCATAACCTTCATTTCCTGAAATATTTTCCTACAATCAATTCCTATAATTCAACATAAAATGGTCATTTTTCGAAAGTGGGATAGTTCATTTAAAAAACGCAGCATCAAACGGGTTAACAGATAACAAGTCTTTTTGTCATAATGCTCTCACGTTTAATCCCAGACCTCTTCAATTTTTAAACGATCGCTACAAAACTGCACTCAAAATCTCGCGAGATAAGTAGATAAAACGGACATTCAGCACGATGGCAAATAATTGAGACTTAACCGTTCACGCGACTCACTTCATACAGCGGAGAAAACGTTATTCTTTCCCAATAAACGCGTTTACGCTAAAACTATTATTTCCATTGCAAACAGTTTGAAACCAGATCAGACGCCGGGTGACCCGGCGTCTGATCAGGCTCCAAACTGTTTGCCACTCAGTTAAAAATAAAATATTGAGAAAAATGTCAAACAGTTGTTATTTTCTACATTTTTGTGTTTTGCGTTTGCGTTTCGTTTGCGTGTAAACGGGACAGAATAACTATTTCTCCACTGTAACCCTTTCATCGCCTTGTCATCGTCTGCATCATTAATGTCGTCTGCGTTTTTAGTTACAGTGGAGAATCTGTTATTCTTTCCCGTTTAAACGCAAACGTACGCAAACGCAAAGCACTAAAACGTAGAAAAGAACAACTTTTGGACAATTCTGATATTTCATGTTTATCTTGGTGGCAAACAGTTTGGAGCCTGATCAGACGCCGGGTTACCCGGCGTCTGATCTGGCTCCAAACTGTTTGTATTGGAAATAATAGTTTTAGCGTAAACGCGTTTATTGGGAAAGAATAACACATTCTCCACTGTAAGACATTGAATTGTGACTGAGGAAATATCAACCAATTGTCAACAATAAGGATCCAATTCGGAATAAGTGTATTTGGCGTCTGATTTGGATATAAACTGTTCGCAAATGCTATTATGCTCTAACAGGGCAGAAAAGATGCTAATATAATGAGAATTCGAAACTTGAGGACGCCGTTAACCTTTATCGTGCCGAAATATCGTCTGCTTCATCATTACATGATATTGGCTTTACTCACAATTTTAGTGATATGCTGTTGTTTGTTTTAAAGAAGTGTCAAAATCAGCCTCAAACTATTTCATTCCAGATCAGAAAGCGAATTATTGAGAATATGTTCTTGGTTCAAACTGCTCTTAATTTTTTTCCAAAGATTTTTTAAATCAAGCTGATTAAGGAAAGGGTTTTAAATAGATACATTGATAAAGGATTTTAGGCAAATAATCTGTAAACGCAACTAAATATATACACACATAAAACATAAACAGTTACATGCGTGTAGTATTTTAAATTATCTTATAAAACCGTAAAGACAAGAATGCGTATGAATCGGGTAACAATAACATATTGGACGGTTCAGCAGACGACAAGTTCGGAGCAGACGACAATAGATGAGCGTGCTAAATGCAAATTATCCAAACGACAAAGTGCCCGCCTCACATCAGGGAGCAGACTAATTAAATGATCCCATGTCATCACAGAAACCAATCACGCCTATACAAGACGCGCTAGTGTATAACTCTTGCACCGTATCATTTATTTATTTATTTAGAAGTACAGTATACGTCCGATATTAGGATCAATTAATATTTTACTCATTAATGTAGTTAACACTTCAAGCGGCAACGTAATCGGGTTTTTACCATTTCCAGGGCTGCCATAAGTTGCTCATGAAAAGTCCTAAAATTTCTCAATTTTCAATTGCGATTACTATAAGAATGGTGAAAGTAAGTAAAACAGAATGCGCCTTGATGCGCATTCTGCTTTTCTTTCAGCCTGCTTTAAGCTACCATCTGCTAGGCTAAAGATCCGAAGATTTCGGAAAAATCTGGAGGAATGGAAGCCCTGTATTTCACAGCTATATTGCCGTCTGCTTTAATATTAATGTCTGTAATATCGTTTCTAAGTACGATTTACGCGGCGTCTGGTCAGGATTCAAACTGTTTACAAATTTACCTTTGTACACGGCGTAAGGCAGTGATGGGGTTAACGAGACTGAAAACCAACATTAGCCTGAAAACTGTTTGTAAAAATGAATGCAATGCGCCTGTATAAACACGCATATATAGGTTAAGGTAAAAATACATTTCAAAGAAAATCAAATAAGCTACTTACAGTGGAGAATCTGTTATTCTTTCCCAATAAACGCGTTTACGCTAAAACTATTATTTGCAGTGCAAACAGTTTGGAGCCAGATCAGACGCCGGGTAACCCGGCGTCTGATCAGGCTCCAAACTGTTTGCCACTAAGATAAACATGAAATATCAGAATTGTCCAAAAGTTGTTCTTTTCTACGTTTTAGCGCTTTGCGTTTGCGTACGTTTGCGTTTAAACGGGAAAGAATAACAGATTCTCCACTGTATGTATGTCTGGATTTGAACCTGTGCGGAGCAAAAAGAAGTTATGCTCTAAAATGGGTATGCTCTTACCGCGCCGACCACAGAGAAACTCTTATCTGACAGTCCAGTTTATTCTTCTTGAGTTGTATATAGCGCAGTTTAAAAACAAAGATCTACCTTCTTCCAGAGACGGAGTAGAGTAAGCGATTGAAAACATCTATAAAACAATCTAACAAATAAATATATGTCAATAAAATTCGGAGATTTTTTATGTTTTATGCACGATAATGTCCAACTATTGCTTTTATTTGAGGGTTTTTTCTTTATTGTAAATACACTTTTCAGTTTGCAGTCTCTTAAACCCTTTCACTGTCAAGTGAACTTAAGGTTATTCTTGCAAACAGTTTTGATCCTGATCAGACGCCATGTTTGACACTCACTCCGAAATTAACAGTTTTGATCCTGATCAGACGCCATGTTTGACACTCACTCCGAAATTGAGTCAGTGATACTGTTTAAATGATTAATCTAACTTTGAAAATATATTGCAGACAATCGTATTGAAGCAGTCATATGGAGGCGAATGGGTGAACTCCTCACGACAAATTTTCCAACGAAAACGTTAAAGCAAAATAACAGATTTTTTTCTTTCTGTGCTGCTTTTTAATTAAATCAAGCAGCAGACATCCGTGTTCTTCAGCTAACAGTCGTTTAATACAATGTAGACTTGCTGTAGTTTTACAATCAATAATATGACAGTGCCCGATTGCCTATCAAAACAGATGTTTTCTTAAGATGTACTACAATAAGGTTTTTTACACACTTTCAGAAATCACAAGAATGTGTGCTTCTTTCAATACTATTTTTGATAATAAAAAACCAATTTCGGAAGCAAAAATTGATTCAGAAGTACCATCTCAACCAAAGTAAAAAATAAAATATATACAGAAAAATCAGACTTATACGAAAACTGGAACAGATACTATAGCTCACTGTTAAAGACGAGTCGCAGCTTAAATCCGGAGTGACTTACTGCAGATATAAATGTAGGTAACCCTGGGCTTTCTGCTTTACTTCCACCTTGCTCATATCAGTTATCTACCTCATGTAATAAAACATGCGCCTTTTACGTTGGTCGTAGTAAATGATATGCGTTGTACAGTACTGTATTTTACTGTAAATAAGACAAAGAATCATATTTTAAATAGTTAAGAAGCACAAGCTGTGTTATTATTGTTACATGTATGGAAATGACAGAATGCGAGAGAGTTTGATATATTTCTTATCTCTAACTGTGAGGCGTTATGTCGTTATGTCGCTCATAGACATTTAACATTTGTATAAAAATCAATTAACTATTTTACCACTATCGGCACCTAAATGCGAATTTGCTGACAATTTGTATTCTGATCAGATGCCGCGCTACCCCGCGTCTAATTAGGAGCCAACCTGTTTTGACACCCGTACCTATAGTTCTTCTTTACAAACAACTTTTGTCTAACTATGAAACACTTTCAGACAGCAGTATCAAAGCAGACGATAGTTTGACGATAAAATAGTTAGACGAACAAAATTGGTGTCGAATGAGTGCCAACCATTTATGTGTGGAATCATTTTGTAATAGATGAAACTGTTTAGTGTTTAATATACGGCTTATCTGTACTTATAGATGGTAAACTGTACCTACAAAACAATAGGCTGAGCACTTAGTGTAAACATTTTACAAGGACCTTTTTCAAGGGAAACTTGCCGTAGTAGTCTTATAAGATTTGGGGTATAGTGGGAAAGACGTTATATGTTTCTCAATAAACACGATTGTTTCATTTGCAAACAGTTTGGAGCAATCTCAAACACCGGAAAGCCCTATGTCCGATTTGCTATTCAGATTCAAGGTATATGTAGTTTGATAGTATTTCCAAACTGTGTTCATATTAGAAATTATTGTATTGCGTGACAAAATAACGTCTTTTACACTTTGCATGTTCTTCTGTTAGATCTATATTCTGTTTTTAATCATTGTAAATAATGATATGTCTTTGCAAACATATCACTACTACATACTTGCTTATTCTGATGTAATAAACACTTGAGAGGGGTCAGTAATAACTTTATATTCACTATGTATACATATTTGCATTAGAACTATAAACGACGTTGTTGATCCTTAATAATAATTACTACAGTTGTTTCTTATTTTCGGATATAACTGTCTAATCCATAGCAACAACGCAAGACCGTAAACAATTTTCTGCCAATAACCGTCTGCTTTGAAATGTTGTCTCCAAACTTTGTCCCATTAAGATGTATGCATTTTAAATTGGAGCAACCTATAGACGAGTGTCAAACAAATTGGATTCATATAGGACACCAAGTTATTTAGGTATTGAAGTGATTAAGACCCACATACTCGTACTGCGATTAAACAGCCTTATTATGGTTAAAGAGTATAACTTGTAAAGTATTTTTAGACATGAAATGGTCGTATTTACTGTGTGTATTCAACATGTATTATTAACTAGTTTTAATTGTTTGGGCTCATTAAAGTGAGATATAGAATGATTATATAATACTTTGTGCCAAAATGTATTAATGTACAGTTCAGCCATGGCAAACGATATTTAATTATAATAATAACGCAATAGACACGTAGCAGCTTAAATTAGAAACCCGTCATTAAATACAGATCACTTTAAATACAAACAAACATTCTACGGAATTAAATGTCTCTTCTATTTCCGCGTTTTCAAAGCAAAACAGAAAATTCAATTATACAGCTAAATTAAAGTCAAATGTTAAGTACATGTTTCAAGGTCATACAATCTGCAATACACCATGATGTACTCATTAATACATAACAACACATGAAGTTGCATGACATCTTCTTAATTTCTTAATTTCTAACTAACTTCCCTAGGAATAAACTTAATCTAGGAGGTAAAGGACAAGGTCAAAGGTCAATGTCAACAAACTGTATTGCAACATACTGTACTGACTAGGGCGCATCAACAAGCGAGATTGTGTCACCATAGCTGCAGAACTAACTCCATAATTCCATTTAAAGTAAAACTTAATCTCGGTATCAAGAGGTCAATGTCAAAGGACAGGGTCACTAAACTGAGAAAAAAACCAACAGGTTATCCTTATCAATCGACATGCGCATGTAAAGTTACATAACACTAGCTACAGTATTAACTATCAAGTCCATAACTTACCTAAATGAAAAGCATTAATCTAGGTCACAAAGGTGACGGGCAAAGGTTAAAATCACCAAATTGTAATGTAAAATGACTTGTTGTACTCTTTAATGCGCATGGGCGTGTGAAGGTGCGTGACTGTAGCTGTAGAGCTTTGTCCATAACTAACCAAAATGAAACACTTAATTTTTCTTTTAAATTTTAATGAAAATCTTAATCCAAAATATGTGAAAATTTAAAAAGAAAATAGTAATGAATATCATTATTTTTCCTAGTTTGACCCCGCACCATCATTGTAACACCCATTAGAACCTTCTTGCCAAATACCAGCAACCATTCCATATTCAAATGTAGGGCTAGCCTAAGAAGCCGAGAGGTGAAAACTTGAAGTAGGAGCAAAACGCAGATGTTTGACAGAAGCCGCCACTGTTAAAAAAGCGAATGTTCGCTAATTTGTCTCGACGAGACAATATTGAATATTGTAATGAGTGATCATATTGGTTGAACTTTGTTTCAAAACTTATAATAAGTCACATACGTTATAATTCTGTAAATTAGGTGTTGTTTAGCAATGTATTGTAATACCAACAAAACAAGCTTACAACTCAAGGAATACATATTATACACATAGCTCTCTTTCAAATATCTAAAGTTGACGTTGCCTTAGCTTACTTTATTATTTAAGATAATGATGAAATATTTTCCGAAAGTCTGAAAATGATAGAACAATACTAGGTAAAGAATTTGGCCAAACCAGCCTGTGAGTCCGCTTAAATCTTTAAATAACCTTAATAAACATTGTTTGTTATTGCCGTTGTCATGACGTCATTGGTTTTATGACTGAATGTATGTAACAAAAATGTGACGTGTGTTTTGACGTGATTTTCTTTGAAAAGGCCCTTAGAGGTCGAAATATTAGAAAAGAGCAGTATATATTAATGTTAATTTAAATCTCTATTTCGAATATTGAAAATTATTATTTAAATAACCATTAAATAGTAACTTAGGCCTGAAAATGTTAGCTTCAAATGTTCTTTTATTTTACAATGCTTCACAAATTTTACTGAAAACTATGCTGCTGGTGTCAAACATTTTCGGTCATGACCAGACGCCGAGTTATTCGGCGTCTGTTCAGGTTCCAAACTGTTTGCAAATGTCAATGATATCATCATTTACTGTTGAGTCAAACACTGCACTCTTGTTGTTTCCATATTCAGGCTAGATGCTCATTCCTGCATAGTTAAATATTCATTGAAAAAGATTCTACCACAAGATTTTGTCCTGAAATACATTTGATTTCTCCAGTTACAAATGCATACATCTAGATGAACAATTAGGCATAAATTGTAACCTGGGAACAAATGAGAGGACGCTAATAGCATTTCAGAACCTAACCCATTTATATGAACTTTTAATTCCTTCGAAACTCTTTCAAACTGTTGCAATGTGTTTGCTTAAAATTAACCGCTGCTTTTACTTATCAACATAACATACTTGGACATTTTCACAGACAAACAGTAAGGAAGGAAGTCAAACAATTGGGACCCAGATCAGACGCCGCGTGACGCGGCGTCTGATCTGGATCCAAACTGTTTGAAAATCTAAGTAAAGTCGAGCTTAGCACACAAAGGGTTACTAGTAATAACAGTCATGTTCAATATTTGTAACAGTTTAAATTGATTGTTTTGTGTTGCAGACATATTGCAGCGCGAAAGTAAGATGAAAATATTGCAGACAACTGCTTAAGAATACTTAGTTTTTCTTTCTTGTTACTTTACGTTGTTACTTTTCAATTTTTACACACTCTGCGAGTGATCGCTTGAGGGGTCGGTATAACAGGACATTACTGTACATAAGAATCGATCTAATTTGAATGAACTTTTAATTCTTTTGTAACTGCTCATTGTCAGTACAACTGGTGATTATAACAAATATTAGGAGACATCTTGAATCCCTTAACTGCCATAACGTCATCTGGTCATCTGCTTTAACCAACTGTCTTTTGCATTTATTTCTGTAATCTAAATTCAGTAAAATTTACTCTTATATCATTATGAGTGTCAAACAGTTTGGGTCCTGTAAGACGTCGCGTAACATAACGTCTGATCTAAATCCAAACTGTATGCAAATAACCATTGTACTTGGAGTTAGGCAACGAAAGGTTAACCTATTTCTTGTCATTGTATTGGCTGCTTAAAATTGCCGCTAGCATATGTTCCCAAGTTTAAATTTTAGTAAGTTCAATTGAGGAAACCTTGATATGTATGTCACAATAGTGTAGGTCCTGGTCAGTTGGGTGTGATCTGGTTCGAAACTACAGTAGAACCCCTCTATTACGACCACTAAATAGAAGGCTAATTATCCGTATAAAGAACAGGTGACAGCTTAAAACAATGTGAAAGTAAAACAGAAAGCTCCTGTAGGAGCTTTCTGTTTCACTTTCACATTGCTTTAAGCAGTCACCTGTCTTAAACGATTAATATTTGACACAACTTAGTGGTCGTAATAGAGAGGTTCTACTGTATTTGCAATGGACAGTGTAATCGGACTGGGAAGTGACAGGGTTAAGTGTACTTGTTTTAACGTAAATCAAATTGCAAATTCGTTAGAATGAAGCACGTGGAAACAAAATGATTTGCGCCAATGAATAAGTAAAAGATGAGAAAACAATTATACAAACGTTTTAACAAATGAGGTTTTCCTAACTGCAAGTTTGAGAAGTATTACCTGATGCTAAATTATATTCATAAATGATTTCTTAGTGTAGGTATACTGCCTATCCAATGTTATAAAGAGTTTGGGTTGAGTCTGAGCTCGTTCTCAAGCATTTAATTGGTCAAATGTAAGCTAATGCTTTATAACCTCGGGCCAAGCAGTTTTTCTCTTAGAGTGCAGAACGAAGTGCAAACGCAATGCACTATCGTTTGAAAAAGTACAGATTCTTGAGAAATGTTTTACCTCAAGTCTGTTAGGCGGTCAATGAAGAGATTGTCAATACAGATCGCACTCTATAACGCATTGTAACTTTTATTTCATCCCCACGGTAAACCGTCATCAATAGAGAGATACAGTGGATGGACGAGTTGGGTTTTATGGCACTACGACACAGAATAGGTCATACAGCGTCGATGAATGATGGGGAATGATGATGATTTCAGAAAGATGATTGTGGCTAATATTATACTTTGTAAATCAGCGCATGGGATCATAACATATAAATCCGCTAGGTATGCATTAACTCATTGAACCCTAGAGACGCATATATGCGTCCTTTACCAAATGTGTACATGTGAAGAATACACTTGTCCTAAGCAAACAGTGAAGTTCCTGATCAGAGGGCTCCTGCAGGAGCCCTCTGATCAGGGACTTCACTGTTTGGCAATTTGGAATTTATTACAAAAATCAACCCTAAATAGTCGAAAATGGACCAGCCTTTAATGCAAACTTGAATTGTCCATTGGAAGTTTCAGGGGATAATGAGTTAACACAATTGCGTGTCGCTGCACAAAAATTATGCATTGAGTTTGAAAGGTATGGACGTAATCGTTTGGAAAGACACGAAAGAATATGTCATTTTTGCGATAGTAATGCTTTAGAAGATGAGTTTCGTTTTATTTTAACCCTTTACCCCATAGAAGCGACTTTTAGCGAATATTATTTATTCCTCCGCTGAAGAAATTAGTTCCAATTTAATCAATCATGAATATATATTATAGGGAAAATTTTCAATATATTCTAGCACACATAGCTTAAAGCAGCCTTAAGCGCATTCTGCTTTACTTTCAACCTGCTTTAAGTAGTAACCTTTTTTCAATTCTAGAAATAGGCTATCAGGTAAAGGGTTAAAGTGTTCGGCATATATCAATATTCGTTGCAAATTAATTTAACGTTATTTCTAGCTTCGCCCAAGAATGCATACATTTACAGAATTGATTAAAAAAAAGCTGTACTGATAAACATAAGTAAATTAACATGTATATTACAAGCCAATAATGTGAGAAGAACTACTATCCGGCTTATAATGAGGTATTGTATGTTTGTTAATGTATGTGTGCTGTATGTCAACAATGTAATATCGCATTTATAAGAGTCAAAACTAAATATCAAAACCGTAATTTTATTAATAGTTTTATCTATCCGCATTAATTAGAATTGCATAGTTCTTTCTCCTATATCAGAATGTTAAAATTGGCAAAATGTTTTCTTACAAATCATATCAGATAAATTACATAACTTTAGTAGCAGTATGGTACACGGTGCTTTCTACAGTGCAGTGCTTTCTACCGTGCTTTCTACGTGCTTTCTAAGTAAAATATGTCAGAAGATCTATATTGTTTTTCACATAACATTGATCATGTATGACTGTTGTATTGTATGACTGTATGTTATTTAACGAGGTACCTGAATGTGTACAAGTTGAATAAAGTAAGTTCTGTTCTGTTCGGATCTGATCAAAACCACCGACCTGCCTTCCTTTTTAGTTATTGGCAGAGAGGATAATCTCTGTCAAATAAACATCAACATCCCCTATGACAATTAAGCCCTAGAACCACGACAAGGTTGGTAGGTATCTGGGGATAGGGATACAGTGGCGAAGACGTTATTCTTTTCCAATAAACGCGTTTACGTTAAAAACTATTTTCCACCGTGCAAACAGATTCTATTCAGATAAGACACACCAGGTTACCCAGCGTCTGATCAGACTCCAAACTATTTGCCACTCACGTTAAAATAAATGGTCAGAATTGCCAACAATGTGTCATTTTTCTACATTTTAGTTCATTGCCTTTGCGTTTCATTTACGTTTAAACGGACAAGAATAATGTCTTCTCCACTATACAGATTTCGACATAAATGTGTCATGTAACAAGTAGGTCCAGATTCAAATTTGCGCCAAACAATCAATCGTGGAAGAACACGTGATTGCTTTGAACCCATTACTCCATACCTACGCATTTTAACGCATATAGTTTATTCCTTCATTGAAAAAATTAGTACCAATTTATACAGTCATAAATGTGCACCTTAAGACATGTTTTCTTTTTCCTTGTAGATAGTGGCTGAAAGCAGGTTGAAAGTAAAGCAGAATTTGCCTTAAGGCCCATTCTGCTTTACTTTCAACCTGATTTAAGTGGTCACCTGTCTATGTCTATGTCTGAAGAAACAGACTATGGCGTGAATCAATAAGTAGACGTCTGTATATTTTTTATAAATGTATATATACTTATATATGTAAGGTCATGACCAATTTAGCAATTATAACTATGCTTGCTTTATATCCGCCGTTGCATGTCCAATTATTTCTAACAGTCATTTTTTAAGAATTGTTGAAGCCAGGTTTCCTTAGGTACATGTAACTCAATGTAAGAAAGTGGCAAAAGTATTTTAGTTGCTTTTCCTTTGCCAAAGTTTGTCCAGTATGTGAGCTCTCCAAGAAATAATCAAGTAACTTTAGTTTTTCCATGGTGTCACCTTTCTCAATACATTGGAGAAGACGTTATTCTTTCCCCAAAAACGCGCTTACACTCAAAGTATAATTTCCATTGCAAACAGTTTGTAGCCAGATCAGACGCCGGGTTACCCGGCGTCTGGTCAGGCTCCAAACTGTTTGTCACTCAGATTAAAATAAATAGTCAGAATTGTTAACAAATTGTCATTTTCTACGTTTTATTGTCATGCGTTTGCGTTTCGTTTGCGATTCAACGGGAAAGAATAACGTATTCTCTACTGTACATTCCGCATGATATAACTGATAGTAATTTCTACCTTTTTTATTTAATTTAGTTCTGTTAGAACAGGAAAACAATGTCTCTAATATTTTGACGTTTACGACTATATTAACACTGTTGCAGTTTTATACTATACAAAATCCAAAATTACAGCTGCAGACTTCCTTAACCTATTACAGTGGAGAATCTGTTATTCTTCCCCGTTTAAACGCAAACGTACGCAAACGCAAAGCACTAAAAAGTAGAAAAGAACAACTTTTGGACAATTCTGATAATTCTTGTTTATCTTGGTGGCAAACAGTTTGGAGCCTGGTCAGACGCCGGGTAACCCGGAGTCTGATCTGGCTCCAAACTGTTTGCACTGCAAATAATAGTTTTAGCGTAAACGCGTTTATTGGGAAAAAATAACAGATTCTCCACTGTATAAGAAACATTTTCTATATCCTAGCAGATGGAAACTTAAAGGAGACTGAAAGTAAAGCAGAAAACACATCCATATGTATTCTGTTTTACTTTCAACCTGCTTTAAGTGACCGGCTGTCTTCAAAACTACGACCATGCAATGAGGGTAAAGTGGTTAAAATATTCAAAGACTTCTTACCTAATTGGTTACGTGTAAAATCAACAGGTGTTTCCTCACGAAAGTCTTGACTGGTGAGTTTGTCGCCACCATCCCGTTGTTCCTGCACGCGTATCTCGTGCTGGGTTGTTGATTCCATCATGGTTGTTATGGTTATTAGTGGACTAATGCCTTGGAGAGCCATTATCAACAGTCGTACTAGCCAGGATCCTCCCAATTAGTGAAAGGTGACGCCTTAAGTAATGTCAATGACTGTTCTTGTATTCCGCGATTCTTCCGTTTTCTCAAATACGGATTCTAATATGGTATTGCCTTGTAGAATATTAAAACATTATTTAAATTTCGCTTGTCAAGTAAAAATTCACCCATTGAAAGTTTCAATTATAATCTGTAGCACTTCGTTCCCTAAATAATTGAAATTAACAGCTTAATGCATAGGACATCATAGAGTTAACCATATTATTCCGGTGTTTCTACGCCACGCCCCTTTAGTTGATGCCGCTGCAGTTGTTTACAGTTAGCAGCGACAAACCACGCCTCCTTATCGGTGATGCGATCTGTGACAGAATGTGGAGACTGCGGACTGAATCATTGATCGAGACGTCAGCAAAATAGAGTGGTTTTACCAGCTTTTCCAATAAGGCCCAGCTATAGTTGTAAGTGAACATCGACGGACGGATTGGAGTACATCTGAATGAAGAGATTTGCCTTCAAAAATGACATACTAACACTTTCACTCTCAATGAAGTCATAAAGCGCATTTGAAAACACTTGTGATCCTGATCAGACGCCGCGTTAAGTTCAAAACTATTTGCAGCTTGTTTTGAAATTACGTCAGTTATACTGCCTTAAATCTAACTTAAAACGATATGACAGACCACAATATTGAAGCAGACGACAATATGAAGGGTTAAAAACCTCACGGTAAATTAGATCATAAAAGGGTATTTGAAAAAACTTTCAAGATAGTTACTTGGCATATCTTTTTTTATTATTATGTTTAACTGTTTCACAACAATAGACGACAAAGGTCACATGTTACGCGGTGTCTAATCAAGATCAAAACGATATGATACTTGTATTACTTCTTGTTTGAAATGATAGTTTAGGCAACATTTTTAAAATAGACGCTATTATATCGGAAAAGGGATGAAAGTAGGCGATAGTGGTGACCACGTTAAATGTACAGTGGAGAATCTGTTATTCTTTCCCGTTTAAACGCAAACGTACGCAAACGCAAAGCGCTAAAACGTAGAAAAGAACAACTTTTGGACAATTCTGATACTTCTTGTTTATCTTGGTGGCAAACAGTTTGGAGCCTGATCAGACGCCGGGCTACCCGGCGTCTGATCTGGCTCCAAACTGTTTGCACTGCAAATGATAGTTTTAGCGTAAACGCGTTTATTGGGAAAGAATAACACATTCTCCACTGTATAGTTTAACCCTTTAACTGCCTAACCCCAAGTACTATAGTTATTTGCAAACAGCGTAAAGCGGCGTCTGATCAGAATCAAAACTATTTGACACTCGTTTCGATATTTCTTAAAACAAAATACCTAATTTGAAATAGAGAAATAAAGGCACACGCAATTTGAAATTGATGACGTCTCGGCAATGACAAGGTTACGTTGAACATAATTGATTCTAAAAATAATTCGGAATTAGAATGTTACATATTTCTGCATATGGAACAGTGTAATCGAGTGTCGAACACTAGGAGTCGCATGAGTCGAATATATCATTATTTCAAAGTTAGCACGTAGCTCAGTTTCATCCTCGACTTAGGTTTGTCTGAGTTATAGAAACTCAAATGATTTTGGATTTGTTATGATCACAGTGGAGAATCTGTTATTCTTTCCCGTTTAAACGCAAACGTACGCAAACGCAGAGCACTAAAACGTAGAAAAGAACAACTTTTGGACAATTCTGATAATTCTTGTTTATCTTGGTGGCAAACAGTTCGGAGCCTGATCTGGCTCCAAACTGTTTGCACTGCAAATAGTAGTTTTAGCGTAAACGCGTTTATTGGGAAAGAATAACAGATTCTCCACTGTAACGTCGCTCTAACAGTATTTCAGTAATATCGCGACGTCCAGCTAATTACTTCTGGAGAAAGACCACATACACAATTAGGCAACAGGGTAGAATCACCGACCTTCCACAAACCAGCTAGAAGGCTTCCCAATATGAAAGTTCCGAATGCCCAGACCGGGATTCAAACCCTCAGCGGTGAGGAGATTAGTGGGGTAAGTCACAGTGACCATACCACTAGGCCATGGAGGCCCCCTAACAGAAACTCAAATAAAGAAATACGATTAAGGTTTACTTAACCAATTTGTGACTATAGCGGTCCCTGATCTGTGTCTGAACTGTTTGCTAGCAAGACTTTTTACCAGAAATAAATCTAAAATCAAAACTAGGGCAGGCACCCGTCAATCGACAATGGAATCGTTCTATATACATGTACAGTATAAACATGGAATAATCCACTTGGCATAAATGGATTAAGAGAGCGCTATTACCAGAGGCTAGACTGCCATACAGTGGAGAATCTGTTATTCTTTCCCGTTTAAACGCAAACGTACGCAAACGTACGCAAACGCAATGCACTAAAACGTAGAAAAGAACAACTTTTGGACAATTCTGATATGTCATGTTTATCTTGGTGGCAAACAGTTTGCAGCCTGATCAGACGCCGGGTAACCCGGCGTCTGATCTGGCTCCAAACTGTTTGCACTGCAAATAATAGTTTTAGCGTAAACGCGTTTATTGGGAAAGAATAACACATTCTCCTCTGTAGTTGAGAAGACGTTATTCTTTCCCGTTTAACCTTTTCCCCAATAGAAGCGCTTTATAGCGCATTGCATTTGTCCTTCCACTTAAGAAAATATTTCCAATTCATACAGTACTGAACATGTAAAATAACAAATATTTTCTATATTCTAGCAGATAATAGATTAAAGCAGGTTGAAAGTAAAGTAGAATGTGTCCGAAGGCACATTCTACTCTACCACCAACCTGCTTTAAGTGGTCACCTACCGGTATCTTCAAAACTAGAGACAGGCTATGGGATAATGGGTTAAACGCAAACGTAACTTAAACGCAATACATTCGAAAGGGCAAAACGACATAACTTTAAACTGAGTGTCTGAGCTGGCTCCAAACTGTCAGTTGCAAGTGAAATAATAGTTTCAGCGTAAACGAGTTTATTTGGAAGTATATTATGTCAGGATCCCAACTGTTTGTCTCTTGTATTTCTTCAGTCATACAATCCAAATCTCACTTTGAAATGCATTTGCAGACAGTTTTATTGGCTCGGAGAGCCTATATCGAATCCTTACGAAAAATATTGGTGCGAGTCTAGCTCCCCCTACAAACAAATTCTGTCATACGGGGTTTACATATGCTAACGGAGCTTCAGTTGCTGGATACGTCACTATCAGATAAACTGTGTAGTAGCAGCACTAAGTTAAACTCAGGATCCCGAGTATGTACCTTTGGTGATTTAAACACCGTATTTACTCCCTTGTAATGAACATTCACCTAGTAGTCATAGCAGACGATGCATTATAAGACATGCACATTACAAAATTCTTTAGGGTCTTTAAGCGCTGCAGGTTTCTGCTTAATGCATGGCAATGGGTAATGCAGAAACTCCATTATTAGCTTTCTGCATTACTTTATTCTGCATTAAACTGAAAGTCCGAGCCTGCAGTACTACAGTACTTTGATTAAAACGGACTATATTTTGTCGACGAAAGTGTTGAGGCAAACAAATAAACGTTGTCGATAAAAAGGGCCCGTTTCATAAAACTTCGTACGATAAATGTTGTCGTAAGTAAAAACTTTTAAATACGTTTAATTTCTGATTTCTCTATCTACATGTAATCTTGTGTTGCGACATCGCTTTGGAATCGTCTGTCCAAGACGATTCCAAAGAGATGTCACAAGACAGGATAAGATGTAGAAATAAATAAAAAAATTGAGACTTTTATGATCTGACTCACGACAACATTTGTCGTACGAAGTTTTATGAAACGGACCCCAGATGTCCACTGCACTGTTATATCGTTCTTATCTCGACAATGTATTACTTCAAGTACTCCCATAATATCGTCTCTATAAATGTAGTCGCTGGCTTTTATGTCTTAACCCATTACACAATAAATACGCCCTTTATGCTATTGATTTATTCCTTCTCTGAAGAACATAGTTACACTTTATACAGTTATGAATATAGCACATTTATATCTAAAGAAATGTCTATATCCTGGTAGATGGTAGCTTAAGGCAAACTGAAGGTAAAGGAGATTGCCTATTCGGCTTTACTTTCAACCTGTTCTAAGTGGCCACATATCTTTAAAACTAGCAGCAGACTATAGGGGTTACATGTATGGGTTTATTCTATGTTCCAAGCATCTCGGCTGAAACACCTACATAAAGCTAATAAATTAAATGTATCTTACGACCATTTTTGTCGTACGAAGTTTTATGAAACGGGCCCCAGGACCTGCAATTTACATACCAGCAAACACGTGTTCACTCTTCCACCACAAATATTTACCATCTGCTGTTTCCTCTTCGCAGACAAAATATTGTCTGATTCAATACTGATGTCTGTATGTTGGGTATTTAGGTAGTTCTAAGGCAGTATGACTAAAGAAATATCCATACGAGTACCAGACAGTTTGACCACTAAACAGAAATCTCGCGTCTGACTTGGATCAAAACTGTCTGAAAAGACGCATTTGTCGCCGAAGTTGGTTAGGGGAAGAGGCATTAACTCTTTCCTCCCTAAAGCTTTAAATGGACAATCCCAGTTTCCATTTAAGTCTAGTCTATTTCTGACTTTTAAGGGTTGTTTTTGTCAATGTTTGGCATTATGACAAACAGCGAAGACCCTGACCAGAGGGCTCCTTTCGGAGCCCTCTGATCTGGGTCTTCACTGTTTGCACAGGACAAGTGTACTATTCACATGTACACTGTTTGAAAAGGACGCCTATAAGCGGGACTAAGGTTCAAAGGGTTATAGTCACGAAAGACTTGCGGCTGCGTTATACAGGAAAACATGATGCAGAATCTCACTGGATTCCTTTCTTATTTTCTGTCACACATCAAGTTTGTCTTGATGTAAAACACCTTCTTAGCATTGTGACTTAAGCCACATTGTAACGCTTGGATTGCAACCACGACCAAGGATGTTTGGTTCCGTTCCCATATGACGCCGTCATCAAAGTTCAGTAAAATCGTTATCAATCAATCAATAGTTTTTACCGAACACTTCTAATAAATACATTTCGTCATCAGCAATGTTCGTGTACCTATATGAACTCAACAAAATTTCTAATCGGTCACCTTATATTTCATTCAGAAAAAGAAAAATGAAGAACTTATAAACCATTTAATTGTGTTACAATGCAAATCTGATCAATTGTAAAACAGATGACTACAATTTCCCAGCTATCGCCTATCCTTACAAGCGTCAACAACAACTTCTATGGAGGTATCCCAGATTTTGAAATTCACAGGAGTCTTACCATAGTTCTTAGGCCATATGTTAGTAACGCGTTTTGCCCCCGTCAGCTGCAATAACAGTTTCGTATCGACATCTCATAGACGAGAAGAATTCAGCAAAAGTATTGAAGACCTTACTTACTCACACATTGACGACGTCACGCTCCAATGCGTCAGGCTGTAGTAAGGAACGAACGCGTTTCTTGAGAATGTCGCAAACGTGCTCTGTAGTGTTAAACTCATCTGCAACATTAGACCCAAGCAGTCTGGTGATGACTTTATCCTTAAGTGGTCATCAGCAGCGACTGCCCGCCTCTTGCAGGCGATTACGTACCGTCTTCGGTGTGACGTTACGGCTGTGTTGACCCTTAAGCTGTATTTCCGTCTTTGCAACGGGAAGACATCTGTCTCTCAGATGGGTTACTACATTGTATCGATCATAGGAGTGTTTTTACCCGTCGTTTTAATTTCCTTGGGCGGTCTGCTCTACTTCCGGTGACGTCAAATTTCCACGTTATAGCCTAAAAGTGGTCGAAAGTATCCGGTTAAAAGTTCTCGCCACATTCAAATGGACGGAAACATTTCCTAATATGGAGAACACGGAAATTAGTCTTTTTATGTTTCCACTTCCGGAACTCTTCGGTGTTGAAACTTATTTGCCGTGAGGATACACCAGCGTGCAACATTCCGACGGCTCTACCTCTCTCTACCTGAGGTTATCTCGCCATTTTAGGTGTGTTTAGGCTAGCCAGTCATTGGAGATTACACTCGTGTAAACTTGCGGGCAGATACTTTCTTCAATACTTTACACGTGCAAATTAGGCCAAACAAGCCACGTGGCTGTTCTGACGTTCACGAAGTAGGACAACGTGTATAATTCCAAAATTAAGGAACACTTAGAACCCACCATGCTGTGTGTAAAATGTCATAAATGTGAACGTAGTATTTAAAAACGTAGCTTTAAAAAGTGACCGATTAGAAATGTTGTTAAGTATAATTATGTGCAGTTACAGCTTATATCCGTCGCAAACGTTTGGAGCTAGATCAGATGCCGGGTAACCCGGATAAATTAGTTCAGACGACATATTTTACTGAAAAGTGCTCGTTGCGTTAACATGAAAACCTACAAAATAGATTTCCTTTCCGCCGTTTGCATAAAATGTACTTCATGAGTTTCAATTTAAAACGATCAATACTCATTTTCAATGACCGCTTACTCTTTCGCCTGCAACAAGCGTATACGTGTATAATTATGCTATTTTCAGAAACAGTTTCGACCAAGATCAAACATCTTCTTAAAGAGCTGTTTTATCAGGATATCAACTGTTTTGATAGGTTCTGTTTGACATGACTCTTTCCTCGGCAATATTCCATAATTGTTTAGCCACATAGTAATTCTGATGAAGGATGTTGATAGTTTGCGGAGTTTCTATTGGAGAAGAGCAATTGAAGTCACATGCGTTTTAGAACATTTTAGTTAGTACATTAACTCGGCCATACTTCATCATTGTCAGGTTTTCATAGCAAATCAGTAAGGCTTTTCTCTCCCCTGCAAAGATATACTACCAACGTGACAGAGGCTGTGCTTTTTCTGCAAACGATGTTGTTACATGTATATACCCGATACGTTCCAACTAGAATCGTGAAACAATTTGACCATGTTTTCGATAGAAAATTACATTTTTGGAAAATCTGACTTGTATTGCATCTGAGTAGCAATACTCAGACGCAAGGATACCCGAATGTACCTGGGTGAAACAGATCAATGGAGTTCACCCTATACAACAATTAGCTCTTTCCATATGCTGGCTTTGAGATTTCATCAAGAGTTATACCAAGAGTAAACTAAAGACAGTACAGTCGTCAATTACAAACAATTTACTTTCAAAGAGAACATTTGTCATATGTAAACAACGTAGACGAAGAGCAAAGGACTACTAAAGGAGCACTCTCAGGGTCTGGAATTTTTTAAATTTTGAATACATTATAAAAAAGATCCTTAACTGTCAAAACTGGACTAGATATTATTGGAAAAAAGATTTACACTTTTGTAGTTTCAGAGGTGAATGAGTTAATGGTAAAAGCACAGCATACCAACAGGTACGACAACGTTGTAACAGCCTTGAAATCAAGTTACATTTCAACGTTGAAAATACTTGGATTTACTATTCGATTTGAAAATTATTTCAACGTTGTCAAAACAACGTTGTCACAACATTGTAAAGTTAGAAAAAGGTTGGATTTACTATAGGATTTGAAGGTCGCACACAAAACGTTGTTAAGACAACAACGTTGTCAGAACGTTGAAATCAAGTGAACTTGACTTACTACAATGTATATGAATATGGTGTATATTCTTCTCTTCTTGCTTTATCGTTTTTAAATACCAAGTGCGTTGTATATTGTAATTTTGAATTGAATACATTGCTAGGAAATGCGCGAGCCTGGTGTCGCGAAAGTGCATGACACTGAACTCAATGTAACCAAACATGCCTATTTTCATCTGGCGAGGTTGACGGAAGTGATTCAGACTAATTTTACTTCCATGAATTACATTATGTGATAGGTATTTTCAAAAGATAAAGCAAGAAGAAAATGATACAAACCATATTTTACAGTAAGTCAATCGGTCTGCTGATGTTTCAGATCCGAAATTTGAAAAAAGGAAAATGCGTATATGCATGTGCAAAATGATCCAATTTGAACAGAAATGCGACAAAAATGCACAATATATGTGCTTCCCTTATTATACATTTTGCTTTATACTGAAAATATAAACTGACGTCGTTGCAACGTTGATTCAACGTTGGCCTATTGAAACAACATCGTAATAGAAACGTTCAGCGTTGTCCTGTTACTCTAGAACTAGCTAGAGCTAGATTGTTTCAGCTGATGGCTTTACAAAACAGGTTGAAAGTAAAGTTGAATATTATAGTTTTCTACATTGAGCATTCTGTTTTACTACAACCGTCGTATCAATGTTGATTCAACGTTTGCAAATTTAGTAGTACTTGTATATACGTCGTATCAACGTTGACTCAACATTGGTCTGTTAAAGCAGTTGAACGTCGTATCAACGTTGATTCAACATTGACCTGTGAAGACGGTATCAACGTCGTATCAACGCTGATTCAACGTTGTTCTTCTAAAGCAAATATCACGCTAGATCAAAGGTTGGTTGAACAACGATGCGACTAAAAAACAACGTTGTGTGCCTGCTGGGATAATACTGGGACATACAGTGGAAACGCGTTATTCTTTTCCGATAAGCACGTTTGAGTTAAAACTATTGTTTCAAGTGCAAACAGCTTGGAGCCAGATCAGACGCCGGGTTACCCGGTGTCTTATCAGGCTCCAACTGTTTGCTACCTTGAATAACATGAATAGTCACACTTGTCAGAAAATGGTCCTTTTCTACATTTTATTACAACGCGTTTGCATTTCGTTTGCCTCTAAACGAGAAAAGAATAACGTCTTCTCTACTGTAAACACCGACATATCACATCCTTACATGGAACATCCTAGCATCTCGTAAAAAGTTAGCTAGCTAGTCAGCGTTACTGAGCCATCGAGCCCCCTCTGAAAACATCGTCCCCATGTTGTTCAGCCGTTGAATGTCATGTCTTTTGAAATCGCTGTCATTCAAAAGATATCAGTCGCCGTGTTGCTTTAGCGATGAGCTCGTTGAATCATTTGCTCGGGCGCTGATTACTTCATGATTGTCCATGGTCCGCAATGAATCAACGGTCACATGGCACTAGTTTAAGACATTAAAAGATTAAGGATTATATCTGAGTAATCAGATAACGGCTTTTACTTCCTTTAATTTCCGATTCTTCGATTTCCTTTAATAATTGAAAACAATATGGAAGCAATAATGTTAAAAGACACGCGATAAACCGTTCAATACTGTCGAATTTATCTTAAACGGTCACTAAAAATAAGAACAGTCACTGCTCCGAAGATATATGATTTCTTAATTCAGAATAAAAGTAATGCAGAAAGCTCCTTTAGGGGCTTTCTGCATTACTTGTATCCTGAATTACGCAGCTGGTTGTCTTTAGAGATATGTATTGTTTCTGTTAATTGGTAGCTTAATACGTGTCTTCCTGTATTTTGATCCGTAAGCAAACGAGAGGAATATGCCAAAGCCACAAAGAGTACTGTCTTTCTAGTGGAGGAACGTTTAGCTGCGGATGTTGGTTGATGTCAGGGGGTCTTTTACTGTTGTTTATTACATCGTTAATACAAATGACAACGAATTATAACGAGAAGCGTTATTTGTGAGATGGTGTCGTTTTTTTTAATTTTTCTTTCTTTTATGATCAGTTATTGTAATAACTGCAGAGAAAATGACGGAATCCTAGAATTGGTTGATCAAATGGTGTTCTCCTCATAATAGATATATTTTATCAAAGTTTGTTTTGAAAATAAAGAAATAGTTAACTGTAAGTCTGTAAGACAATACGATTATCTAGTACAATAATGAAGACGTTTTCTTTCCAAATTGACGTGTTTGTGCTGAAACAAATATTTCCAATGCAAACCGTTAGAAGCCAGATAAGACGCCGGGTAAACCGGCGTGCGACTGATCAGGCTTCAACCTGTTTGTCACTCAGAGTAAAGTTAATATTAGTTATTCGTTTATAAAGTTCACTCTGTTATATTAAGATTTCTAAATGTATACTCATAAAAGTATATACTGTATTCCTAAAAGTATCGTATACATAAAATGGCATGTACTATATTTTAAATGCATGATCGTTTGCGTGTCATCCCGTTTAAACGGGAAAGTCTAACACTTTCTCCATTTCTTTGCATACATGTTCATTTGCTAAAAGATAAACATGTATTTTGTTTTAAACAAAGAAGACGCTGCTTCAGCTTTAATATTTTTTTTATCAATAAAGAGTTTATAATTTGAATCGTATTTCTGTCAAACACTTTTGGACTTTCCACAAAATAAAAATATTAAGAAAAAAATCTTAATTTTAAACTACTATTTACTCTTGAACTTCTGGTGGACAATTCTAGTTTACGATGTATGTTTTGGAATGCCAACGTTGTTCAATAGATGTAAAAGCTCTCAACTGCACGTTGTATGCTTTACAATGCCGAAGTTGTTCAACACATGGAAAAGTCTTCTCCATTGTACGTTCTATATTTCACAATGCCAAAGTTGTCCAACACCTGGAAAAGTTTTCTCCATTGTACGTTCTATATTTCACAATGCCAAAGTTGTCCAACACCTGGAAAAGTTTTCTCCATTGTACGTTCTATATTTCACAATGCCAAAGTTGTCCAACACCTGGAAAAGTTTTCTCCATTGTACGTTGTATGCTTAACAATGCGAAAGTTGTTCAATAAATAGAAAAGTCTTCTCCATTGTACGTTGTATGCTTTACAAAGCGAAAGTTGTTCAACATATGGAAAAGTCTTCTCCGTTGTATGTTCTATGTATTGCAATGCCGAATGTATTTAATACATGTACATGTATAAGTCTTCTCTGATGTACGTTGTATGTTAAGGTACAGGCGGTGGAGTTAGAGTTGGGGTTTTACGGCACTGCGACAGGGAGTATTCTTATAACGCCGACATGTCGGTTTAGGAAAACCGATGATATTTAAAATAGAAAAACGAAAATGCAACACATTTAATAGTGCCCTTGCATGTTTTCACTTAATCTTTATATTGCTATTTCAATCATAATTGTAAACGTTTTGGCTGTTAATCGACACCGGTAAATTATGTCACTAAGGTCATTTTTCTGGAATTATACCACATCAATAGTTAAGTGTACATTTTGTATCAGGTAATAATTTCTAATACAACGGATACTTTGTTAGCTTTAGAAAATGATTTACCCGTTGCCTGCCTATCAAACTTTACTTTTATCTTGCAAACATATTGGTTTTAGCTCAGACGTCGTATTACGCCGCGTCTGATCTGTATCCAAACTGTCTGACACTCGTCTTTAGGTTTTTCTTAATTAGAAACATATAAATATTGATTTAACAATTTTACGACAGGATAAGGGTTACGAGCCTTCATTCTCTCTCTCCTGGTGTCATTTGATGTGTCGAGAGATTTATTATTTACGGAGTTTCTATTCCGAACCTTATAGTCATTAATATCAAAAGAGTCGACATTTATGGAATCATTTAATAAAGCAATTATTGATTGCAAATTGGGATGATCTTGGTTCAAAACGTAAATGCAAAATTCTTGGAAAGTGATAATTAAAAAGGTATCTTTGTAAAATACATTTAAAGCAAAGTAACAAAGCGTTGACGATTCTTTATTGCTAAAGCGTTTTCCATGCATTGTTTAAAAATAGATATATTAATTTACTAACAAACGACGGTCCATGCTAAAGAATTTCTCGTTGTAGAAGAACTTTTGTTATTGAAGTTTTCTTCCTGATTTCGCAGACCACGCAACAAAAGTGGCGCCGTAGGTGGTAGTAACTCTTCAGTAAAGGAGGCTACGACCTGACAAATAAATACGGAACATTACGCGATGTCTATTTCCTCAGCGCGTGCGGTCGTTTTCCTGTCCTGATTAACCAATCAAAAACGTTGATGTCGAATCATGGTGGAGTCAAATTGAGGAGCCGAATTAACGACATGTCAAGACCACGGAATATATCAAACTCTCCATGAGATTGAATTGAGTTTTGCATTTAAATAAGGCAGACTGTGCTTGTGCTAGACTTGCTGACTCCTATTCGACACTTTGCAAAATAAACCAGCATATTGCACATACACTTACATCACAGATAGACACATTACGTAATCTAAATGTTAACAAGAAAATGTTACTATTATATAGGTTACATTGGATAAAAGAAGCACATTAAAGTATTTGCATATTCTGAAAGAATACCATAGAAACACTTTTCAAACTTTTTTAGCACCAAATCTTAATATACATCAACGGCTTTCAAGATATGTAATAAATTAATATGTAATGGCTTACTGCAGAACAAAGGAAACGCTGAAAGCTCAGCTTTACGTTTGTTCTGCATTGCGGTTGTCACCTGTCTTCAAACCGATAATATACATAGTATTAAAGAACCGCTCTATATGCTTTTGTATATATATACCCGGTTATATACCCGACATAACACATTCAACTCTAGCGACGAGTAACCTCGTCATTAACACACAGTATTATCTGTAAAAAAGGTACTCATGTCTATGCAAACAGAATCATCTGAATAGGATAATTATGCACTGTTATGTTTCGTTTTGCAATAAATTGTAAAAATCAACCATATAAACTAGTAGTCAAAACGGACTAGACTCAATTGGAAATTGGGATAGTCTATTAAAAGCTCCATTGTGATAAGAAGACACACCGCAAATTAACAGAAACTAAAGTGTTCATTTACATGTGTTTTATATAAAATCTTTTCTATCTATATAAACATATGATAGTTGTAGAATAAGGAGTAAACTTGAACATAACATAGAACATAGATTTACTATTATATATTCCATGCCTTCTATTCTTATCAATATATTTTATCTTACTGATTATTTATTTTCATTAGTTTTGTTTAATTCACAGTGCCTCTAAAAGCTTAGATTGCTTTTGCAAACAGTGTTTATCCTGAAGTACCACGACTCTGACCAAACAATCATATTGATGTTTAAATAAGTCAATCATTGGCGATCGACTTTTGAAATAAACACTGAAATCTAAGAGCCCTCTGAGCTTGATCTATACTGTTTGCATAACACAAATGTACTCTTCACAGGCACTGTTTGTCACAAAGCTTGTAACAAATAGTCAATGTTTTCTTCATGTTATTCAATTGCGTTTGGCTTCGTTCAAGCGGGCAAGAATAACATCATCAATACCGTATGATAAATGACGACCAGCACCGGCAGATATTGAATACCGCCCCTCTGTCATCATACATTATAATTCCACGCGGCAAATCGATAATTGAACGCCGCTACGGAAATTGTAATTGTATGGTTGTCGTAATAAGAAATATTAAATATCCCGTTTTCATATCCATTATAATGTATTTGTCTAGATAGGTTGTTTGTTCTAATTAATTCTCCGTCAAAATGATAAATGTGACGATGGTTTAAGGCTAAAAAGATTGCACTTGGTGAGATTTAAAGACGCGCTTTCGTATTCGCCTCTGATTTGAGGCACGCGGGTAAAGATGATGAATTTGACGATTGTGTGAAGTTTACAGGACACCTGATGACAAGCAAACTGATTGAAAGTGGAAATTGAAAACGTAAAATGGCAAAAAGTCGGGTAGAATTTAGGCATGTTTAACTATTCTCCTGATATATATAACGACTTTACTAGAAGTTGAAACCAGTTTAGACCTAGATCATACCCCCAGACATGTAGCGTCTAACCAGGATCAAACATATGTTGCCCTCATATTCATATTTCTTATCTGCAGACTACAATTGTGGATAATACGATATTGTAGCTGGTAAAGGGTTACACTGTACAGTGCTCCCTCTCTACAACGACACCCAATGGGAGACAACAAGTGTGTGTGATGTTCGGATGGAGTTCTTACAGTGGAGAATCTGTTATTCTTTCCCAATAAACGCGTTTACGCTAAAACTATTATTTGCAGTGCAAACAGTTTGGAGCCAGATCAGACGCCGGGTAACCCGGCGTCTGATCAGGCTCCAACCTGTTTGCCACCAAGATAAACAAGAATTATCAGAATTGTCCAAAAGTTGTTCTTTTCTACGTTTTAGTGCTTTGCGTTTGCGTACGTTTGCGTTTAAACGGGAAAGAATAACAGATTATCCACTGTATAGGGAGGGAAATTGACTTACATTTGCAAAAAGCTTGAATCTAGATCAGACGCCGCGTAACGTGGCGTTTGATCTGGATTTAAGTTGTTTGTCACTCGCCATTCAAAAAAGAATCTGTCGAAATGTCCATTAAGTCACTTTGAGTAAAACAGCAGACGGCAGTTTTAAGAGGACGATATTGTAGCATTAAAAGCGTGATATATAAATGTCCTGTATATGAAACTGTGGCAAGGGGCGTTGTATTGAGAAAGTCGATGTTGGGAGGGCCGTTGTGGGAAGAGAGTCGTTGTTGGGAGGGCCGTTGTAGGAAGAGAGTCGTTGTTGGGAGGGCCGTTGTAGAAAGGAGTCGTTGTTTGGAGGGTCGTTGTAGGGAGGGAGTCGTTTTTGGGAGGACCGTTGTAGGGAGGGAGCACTGCTCCGCACAGCCGAAAATTATTCAAAGAGCGACATGACGTACAACTGTTAACAGTAAACATTATGCCGAAAACTAGGTACAGATGCATTCAAACTAAATCTTAAATGTTATGCAGACGACGGTTTAAAGATAGACGGAATTCATGCGTTACAGTTTAAGAAAGACGGAAATCATGCATTACAGTAGGAAAATGGTTAAATTCGGGTACGCGTCAACTGCCAAAGTTCAAATAGAATGTAAAGACAAACGCAGTGCAATAAATAGAAGAAAATGACAGGTTATTTTACAGTGTAGACTTTATCATTTAATCTAGGAGTCAAACAGTAGTATACACTTATATATGATATACTGATTATCACGAATACAATAGGTGTTTTCCAATCGTTTGGGTCTTGACCAGACGCCGCGTACTGCGGCGTCTGATCAGGATCCAAACTAGCTGTCACTCATTTCAAAATTTCTAAAGTCAAAGTACCTAAATCTTAAATTTGAGAAATAAAACCAGACGACAATTGTTTAAAATTGATGACGTCATGACAGTGAAAGGGTTATGCCAGTATTGGTTAATTCCCCCAACTCTACCTAGTACCTATCCTCCAGGTACTTAAGAATAAATCGGTAAGATCTGACTTCCAAGTACATGTATTGTAGCATATGATCATTTATCAAAATTGATTAGTTCTTGGGTGATTATGCCATGGAAAATTAACAGATTAAAGTGAATTTAACCTTCTGTGCGCTCTGGATGAATTGGTGATAACTGTTTCAAGCAGTTTAGATCCAGGTGAGACGCCGAGTAACTCGGCGTCTCACCTGGATCCAAACTGCTTGAAATTATAGTTATTGTTCCTGAAAACAAAAGATATAAATCAATATTTAGAATTGTAGCAGACGATACTAATATTCCCGACGACAATAACCTAGATCACTAAAGGTTAAATGTTTCATCAGTACACAGTGCCAGTCGTTTGAAGGATATGCCGGATAGTCCCCATATGGTATATGGGTCCAGGGATTGCTAGCAGGGATAAACCACAGAAATAAGCATGATTACCAGCCCAGACTTAAGCCTTAACATGTCGCTTATACCATCGCAAAAGGTATGCCAAATTTGGTCATAATCAAATTATCCAAAATCCGCAATATGGCTAAAGTTCAATAATTAATTCTCCTCAATCATACTTTAATTTTAATTGAGACAAATAAACACGCGTTTGAGGCATTAAATGTTTGTAGTGGTGAGACACCAATGTTCCACCAACAGGTTTAAGATCAAATCCTGCTCTATGGCTGCTTTTTTCAATTTCTCACTTCATTCCAGCGTAAAATAAGACGATAGTGACGGGAATATGTCCAGCTTATTTCGACTCAATCACAAATCACCGTCCACTCTGCGAGGCATTCATATTTGAAGCAACGTTAACCATAATTGGAAAATATCCTAAGATGGCGACCAAGCGTTTCTACCACAACTGAACTTCTGTCTCTCAAAATTTCAAATTAACGTACAAGCAATAACTAAGACAAGTTGTAGCTTAAAGCAGAATAAAAGTAATACAGAAAGCTCCGTTAGGAGCTTTCTGTATTACATTTATCCTGCATTAAGCATAAATAAATATTTTGAAAATTCTTTTCGCTTTGATTGAATGGTTGTTTCATACCAGCTTGACTGTGCGATTTCCTAAGGTAGCGACCAAGCGTTTTATAATACGATTTCTACAGTAATTGGTAGCGCCTGCCTCCTCAACGACGTTTAGCCGACCGGTCATTGTCGTCTGCTTTATTTACTGTCGTCTGCTGTCAGTCTGAAAGCGAGTTTGTTTGCATAGATAATTTGTAAGAACTGATACTGCTTTCTTACATAGAATGTGTAAGAATAGTGAGCACATACTTGCAGTTTAATTTCTTAGTTTATGTGGATCAGAAATATGTTTTAAATTAAACTTAGAACTACGTTGATGTTACGGATGAATGTGTCATAACTGCTGCAAACAGTTTAGAACCAGATGACACGCCGAGTTCCTCGGCGTCTCATCTGGTTCCAAACTGTTGACAATCTAGTGAGTTTTGGTAAAAGACATGATAGATGAATTTAATTTAGTATATGCTGTAGACGAAATACATTGCATAGCGCGCTAAAGGCTGAACTATTCAGCCATCAGTTATGCGAAGGATTTCCGCCGTGGTGACAATAACGTCTTGGGGACAATTTCATACATGGTGTGACTTTAATGAAACACAATATGACAAATAAGGCGATCATTGGAGATATTCTGACAAAGTATCAATATGCTAAATCTGTTTATTTTCTCTGGCGTGTTAATAAAACGCACTGGGAGATGTTGCTTCGAGAAGTCGTTATAGAAATATTTGTTGTGCTTATCGATGGAAGCATCAGTAGTAGAATTAAAACGAAAACCATGTGTTGCAGCAAAGAGGATGTAGCAATTGAAGTGTTTTAATGATTGTTTAAGTAGAAGAAGCAGTTGTAAAAGTAGTAGTAGTAGATGCAGTAGTAGAAGAAGTAGCTTTTGTTGCTGTTGCTGTAGTAGTGGCAGTAGAAGTAGTACATGTATACTAGTACCAGTAGTAGAAGTAGAAGTAGATTGATCGGAAGTAGTAGTAGTAGAAATAGAAGTAGAAGCAGAAGTAGTAGAAATAGTAGAAGCATAATTAGAAGAAGCAGTTGCAGTAATGCATTCCTTTAGTTTTATTTACATCTATATACTTTTTGCAATCGCATTGGGCATACACTGTTACCTTTGTCAAATAAGAACAGTTTTACAACAGTGAAGACGTTTATTTTCCCTGTTTAAACGAAATTTAAAAATGTAAACGTAATTCAATTAAACTTTAGAAAATGGCTATATCTTGAAAATGTTGACCATTTGTTTTATTATGCGTGACAAAGAGCATGGCCAAACGACGGGTTAGCATAACGCTTTTACTTTAACGGTTTTTTGTTTACGTTAGTAACGTGGAACGTCTAGAAAAATAGAAGCGCACCAATGGCCTTTTTACTCATGCAATATATTTAAGACAAGAATGGATATGTTGAAAAATGGAATGCTGTTTTCCGCGGCTGCTGTTGATTACTTATTAAAAAATCCATTCAACAGTGGATGATTTGCGACACTTTTTGTGTTCAAATTAACAAAACATTAAAGCCGGTGAAATAAGGCGACCCTGTTCTGATTCCATACAACTCGTTACAAGCCGGTCACTCATGTAGTAAACCAATCTGATTCCGAGAATCTTTTGCTATAAATGGCGTTACACATTCACAGTAAACGCGTTTATGCTAATCCCGCATCTGATCAGGCTCCAAACTATACTATGCCAAACTGCCAACGCAACATCTCCGAGTTCCCTTCTATTTTCATATCAGAGCGGGTGTTTTAAATCGATGGAAAAGTTGACACACACTTATTAAATGTTTGTATTTGTGTTTTTAAATTGATGCACTGTTCTCAAAGTTGTTAATATTGGCAACGAATTTTCATTGACACTTCTGACGAATAATAATCATCTATCCAAACGTATCGCTAATTTCTGGTTAACATTCCCCATTGAAAATGCATTGGAATGAGATTTCTGAAAACTTGTTATCACAAAATGTCATATGTTTGGGACCAAATGCCAATTCATTTTGTTTTTGTTTACCAAGAGTATTGTCTTGTCCATTGATCACTCTATGAATTGCAGAAGAAATCTATTCAGGATATGCATACATTACAGAATTGAGCCGACTTACTTAAGACATGTTCAACATTGGAAGTAATGGGAATATCCGGGGTGTTGCGTTGGAAGTTTGGCATAGTATATCTGCCACTCATGTTAAAAAAAAAAAAAAAAAAAAAAAAAGGGTTAACAAACAAAATGCAGTCAGCTAGGATTATAAGAGGTTGAAACAGTGGAGAAAACGTTATTCTTTCCCAATAAACGCGTTTACGCTAAAGCTTTTAACAGTTTGGAGCCAGATCAGACGCCGGGTAACCCGGCGTCTGATCAGGTTCCAAACTGTTTGCCACTCATATTAACATGAATATATAGTCAGAATTGTCGAAATGTTGTTTTTCTAACTTTTATTGTGATGCGTTAGCGTTTCAATTGTGTTTAAACTGGAAAGAATAGCGTTTTCTCTATTGTAATAGGTTGCAACCGCATCGGTAAAAATCGCATCTACGCCAGCCCATACACCCGATCAAGGACCGATGCAATACACAATCAACTATACAGGGTCTTTATTATTTGCAGTCTTCTCTTGGCACATCTATATGAACAAAAATGCAATGCAAAAGACTGGTAATTTTACAAATTGATTTTCAATTTATGAAATATATAGTTCTCAAGATGATTAACTTCGACCCTTACCATTTTTCCGCGTTGCCGTTATATTACAACATGGTATCTTGTTTATGGGAATATGACCAGGTGAAACAGCCATTACCTTTGAATTCGATAGAACATTAATATCCCTTGTCATACTAAATTGTCTGTTTTAGAAGTCCGTCTGACAAAAGAATTCAAGTTTTGAAAGACCAATACGAATCTTGACCCATTTACGCCTAGTGTCTTTACTAAAGTGGGTATTGACAAATAGTGTAAACCCTGATGAGACGCCGCGTTAGTGGCATCTCATCAGGTTCTACACTGCTTGCTGTATCATATGACATATTTTGCTGTATAGACAAACACTGGAATGTATTTAGATCACCGTTGTATATTTTCAATGAAAGCTGCCAGCAAGTATACAAGGATAATTCATTGTATATAAATTGGTTACACGGGATAAAAGATTAGACCCTAAGTTACTCATCTTTAATATGAGTTTTATAAAATTCCGTACGACAAAAACTGTCGTGAGTCACAACTTTAAAAAAACAACAAAATTCTGATTTCTCTATCTAATCCTGTCTTTTTACATTTCTTTAGGATCGTCCTTTCAAGACGATTCCAAAGAGATGTAACAAGACAGGATAAGATGGATAAATAAATTATTATTGAGACTTTTATAATCCGACTTACGACAACATTTGAAACGGGACCCTAAACTGTAATGTAAGTCGAGGCGTGTTTGATACAGTGTTTAAACAAAATGCAAGTGCAATTCACTGAACGGAAGCAGTTGGCAACTTCCTGAAAATGTTAACGATTCTCTTTAGTCAAACTGGCCAACAGTTTGGAGTCAGATTAAACGCCGGATAATCCGGTGTCTGATTTGGCTCAAACCGTTTGCGGTGGCCATAGGGGTCTAACATAAATGCGTTGATATGGAAAGAGTCACGTTTTACCCATTTTACTACGAGACTAAGAATGCCGTGTACCTGGATCTGAAAACACTAAGGTCATATAAGGTTTTGAATTTGTCAATGTGATTTGCAGTCTAATCTCGAATGTCAACTGTTGAAGCGGGAGTAATAATGATATATATGTAGTTGTGAACACGTTATTCTTTTTACCCGTATCGTACTAAGCGCGATTTGGCTTACATTTGCAAACAGTTGGATCCAGATCAGACTGTCTGCCACTCATATTCAACCTTTCGTCATTTGAAAAGCTTAAAATCTAATTTTGATTTTTTTCGCAGACGATATATTTCAAGCAGACGACAATTCAGCATGATAATAATTGAAACGAAACAAACCCGCAAAGGCAACAGTAACATACTATTATAGAACATAGTGTTGTTTACGAAGACTATTTATTGTTTTCAGAGTGGAAACAGTTTGGAGCCTCATCAGACGACGAGTGGTTTGGCTGCAACCTGTTTGCTATAGTGTTAGACCATTATACGGGACCTGATGACGCTCAATAATATTTGCGAATAGCTATTGTACATGCTCGTACTCGGGTAAGGCAGTTAAGGATTTAAAACCTGTGTTCATGGGTTAACCTGTAATTTCAAAATCAAAAATGTTCTAACCGTACCAAGAGTACTTTAAAGAGTGTTAAGATATATTTTCCTAAAATAAAAATAGTTATTTCTATTTACGGATGGCTTTTATTAGACATTTATTCCAGATAACAACAATCCCAGGAACAATTAAACAGCGTTTTTTATATATATTTAAGACTGTTGGCATAAGTATGTACTTGACGCCTAAGCAATAGTGACATTACTATTTAATATCAACAAGCTGTTTGGTATTATATGAAATAACGCTCTGCAAAGGTGGCACCTAAAACGGTATTATTTACCATCAAAAAGTCGGACGAGGCTATTTTCTAAAATATATATTTTCTATATTTTCCTTGCCTTTCTTCCGAAATAAAACATATATATATAACATAGTAGTACAAAGTGTTGTACTTTCGGATGCCTTGCATATTCATAAAGAAGCGTCTGACTATAGCTGCATTGAAAACGGTATGGATCCAGACCAGACGCTGATTCACATTGCCTCACAACTAATTTTAAAACAACACTCGGATGTATTATAGCAGGCGATCTTAAGGTTGCCAAATTGTTAATACAGATACGTTTCGTTCATCTCCATCGTTAAGGTGGCTGTAAAATTGTCATCTGCAATAGTCTTCTTTAGTACCAACCCGTTTTGATCCTAGTCAGACACAGGGTATTGATACGTCCTAATGGAATATAAATTATTCTCAATACAAGTGTATTCTCAGGTGGCATTTAAACGTATAATTAGTCAATGCTAGAAAGCAATTTAATTACAGCGCTCCCTCTCTACAACGACAACCAATGGGAGACAAAGATTTTGAGCGTTGTTCGGAGGGAGTCGTTCTATTTGCAAACAGCGGCGTCTGATCTGGATTCAAGCTGTTTGTCACTCGTCATTATGTTTTATTTGTCAAAATGTCCGTTGTGTAAGAAAAAACAGAAGACAACAATTTTAAGCAGACGTATATTGCAGCAATGAAAGCGTTAGACATAATTGTCTTGGGAACTGCTACATGTACAAGCGTCATTGTAAGGAGGGAATCTTCGTTCAGAGGGCCGTGGTGGGGATGGAGCACTGCATATGTAATTTTGATAAACCCTTTGGGCACCGAAATCGCAAAAAGTCGACTTTGCAAACAGTTTGGATCCTGATCAGACGCCGCGCAACGCGGCGTCTGATCAGGATCCCGGAACTATCTGACACTCTATTCAGTATGTCATATGTCATACTAACCTAAATCCTACTTTAAAATGATTTCGCAGACAATAGTATTGAAGCAGACGACAACAAGGCGGTGAAGGTGTAAAAAATCACAATTGAAATTGCGTTGAAAGGGTTAAGTGATATCCACAAACCTGGTAGTAGACTCGTATTTAATGTTTTGTATGATAATGTCGACCAAGTTAAGTTCAAACATTAAATGTTTCTGCACAGCAATTCACGCCGGTCCTAAAACGGTGGTTCATCTATTAGTTATTCATGTACTCTGGGTATATACTGTTTTCTAATGTTTAATAAATAGGCTAACTTGTTTTGAGGATGTTTTATTAAGGGAAGCTAAATCTGAGAAGCAAACTGTTATAACTTAATACTATTTTGCCGTAAGTAACGGTAAATGGATTGGAACCATTGTCCAACACGCAAAGACACTGGTCCCTTTTAATACCAGAAATTGTTGCATGTTTTAAATCGCCGTCAGTTTTAATGTTAATCCCCACTTCTATAATTGTCCATGAAAATACTGTATTGACTGGGTGCCATGCTATCTCATATCCTAATCAGACACAAAATCACAATGAGTATGATCAGGATTCAAACCATTTGCAGATATCAGATAGTAAACCCTTTCACTATCAATGACGCCAAAAAGCGCGTTTGAAAAAAGTTAGGGTCCTGATCAGACGCCGCGTAACCCTAACTCTTTTACACTTTTATCGATCATTAGTAAGTCATACAACCATACAGCCAACTTTGAAACGTGTCTTGCAGACAATAATACTGAAGCAGACGACAATAAAGCGGTGAAGAGGAAAATATCTCCCGAATAATTTGATCATAAAAGGGTTAATGATCAAAGCATAAAGAATATAGACTCTCCAAAATAGCCATAAGCTAGAAAGATAAGTTTTATCAGATATACGATTATATACTCAGGAATATGATCAAAAAGTAGCATTCTTCTGATCTATGAAATTGGTATTTTATATGCTATAAACTGAAAGTCTATTAAACAGGAAAATGTCAGATAAGATAGATATACGCTCAAAACATGCCTTATGGTCGTCTGGTTAATATTTTCGATCGTCAGCTTTTTGGCAAAAAATACACTTATTTTGATCCAGTAAAATTGGGGATAAAGAAAATAAAAGGCCAAGTCTGAAGTAGGATTTCTTGAACCTGACAATTACACACACATGTTTCTCTTTTGCATTCTGATTACAGTAATACATTGAACACATTATTCTTTCCCGTTCAAACGCAAACTCTGTGCGTTCAAACGTAGAAACGGACAACTTGTTGACAATTCTGACATTTTTGTCTAATCTTTGTGACACACTATTTCGAGACTGATTGGACGCCAGTTATAATAGTTTTAGCGTAAACGCGTTTATTGGGGACAATTAACGTATGTTCCATGTATTGTAATTAAGTGAATAAATGACAGCTCTTTGAAACAATGAATTTTAGTTTAATCTGAGTGGCAAGTGTTTGTTGCTCGGCATCTAACTCTAAACTGTTTTCAGCGGACGTACATGTAACCGATATTAGAATAAACTCGTTAATTAGGTTACTTTATGTGTGCCAATAAACTTATCCTGACATGAATTCATCTGCTTACAAAATATATTCTTTCAAAACACTCACTGTCATGCCCTCATTAGCTTTAAGCCATTATCGTCTGCTTTTACTTCTGAAATTGAAAATTAAGGTAGTTTGACATGAGAAATATAAAATTGAGTGTCAACTAGCTTGGATCCAGATCAGGCGCCGAGTCATTTAGCAAATGGGCATGGTCCAAACTGTTTGCAGACTCTAGTCAAGTAGCGATTAGACCAGCTCTGCCATGTCGTCATCATTGTCGATTGCTTTTATTTCTCAAATTTAAAGTTTAGGTATTTTGACATAAGAAATATTTAAATGAGTGGCAATCAGTTTGGATCCTGATCAGTCGCCGCGTAATACAAACTGTTTGCAAATAAACCATGTACTTGGCGTTAGGCAGCGAAGGTGTTAAGCAACTTCTCTGATATTCTTTATGGAAAGCGAAAGCCAGTCACCGATTGCGACTTATTGTATATTCTCCGGGAGATAAAACGTATTCTAGTCAGCCACATTATCTATCTCCGTGGCTGCATCCCGGCTTTGACGCGACAATCCCAAAGTCTTGTAGCATTGCTGATTTATGCGCTATTTATTTCGCCAGTGATGGCTGATCGGTGTACCCACGATCTGAATTCTCTCGGACGGAGACGAAGAGGGGGTTTTGATGGATAACTTTAAGACGTTTCAGGACTTAAGAAGCCAATCCCCGTTCCCCTGGGAATGGCGTGAAGAAATTATTAGTCAAATTGAAAATCAACGCAGATTCTTCCCCAACTTTGTTATCCATAAAAGAGATTAACAAATCGCCGTCGGGAGCAGCCCGTTAATCAAATCTCGCTGATCAATTGCAAAAATCACTCGAGTTAGCTAGTTATGCCTAAATAAGGATTATTTGTATCGGAGGGAGAAGCAATTGATTTAAGGGCATTTGTCAAACTTCCTTTGTGTAACAGAATCTCAGAGAAATGTAATAAGAGAATGTGACGAGAACGAGGTCACGATTTATAGAAATCGCTGTGCTGAAATAATCGTCAGTGTCTGAGAAATATATGTACGTCTTTGATAGCTAGAGAAATAGAGATACAATGTATGCAAAATGAGAATATTTTCTCTTGCGATTTAAATAATAAGTTTAATGAAAGACTTTTCGATACGATGCGTATGATGCCATATTGATGCCCAGTTAAGTGGAGTAGTGAGTTCAAAACTTAAAACTCATTACGTCACGTGCCAACCAAAATATATGTTGCGGCTACTCATTAGAAACGTCTCGTAGAATTTTAACCAAGTTGTATCCACGTTCTCATAAATGGGACACAGGCAAACAGTGTAGACTCTGAACTGATGCCGCATAATGCGGCGTCTGATCAGAATCTACATTATTTGCTGATAGGAATTTCAATATAAAACCAAGCGAAAATGAAAATTTAGACCAGGCACCAAAACATGGATATAATTATAAGCATGGAAGAATCTATTTGGCGAAAATGGGTTAATGGTGTGTCACGACCTAGAGCTTGGAGGAGACATATACATCTTTGATACAAGAAAGTTGGATGTGCAAAATGGGTCCATTTTAAGTGCGGTTTGAATAGTTCTTATGCTAGTTCTGGAAAAGTGGAGAAACATTATTTCTCGTTTAAACGCAATCGAAACGCAAACGCATTGCAATGAAATGTACAAAATACCAACTTTGTGACAACTCTGGCTATTTATTTTTGTACGAGTGGCAAACAGTTTGGAGCCTGATCAGACGCCGGGTTACCCGGAGTCTGATCTGGCTCCAAACTATTTGCAATGGAAATAAACCTTTAAGCGCAAACGCCTTTATTGGGAAAGAATAACGTTTTCGCGCCACTGTTATATAGCTTACAGTAAAACATCTGAATAGCAATAAGTCAAAAGAAACACATTTAGAGAATATGATACTCTTTCCTAATTCCATGTTTTTTGTTAAAACAATTATATCATTTGCAAGCAGTTTGGAGCCATATCATACGCTTAACAGTTTGCCACTTAAAGAACGTTCAAGAAGCAGTCATTTTTACATTTTAATGCAAATGCGTTTGCATTTCGTTTTAATAACGTCAAAGAATAGCGTATTCTCAATTTAATATTAATATAGCAGCTTAATGCATGCCATAGTTATAAAGAAAACACCTACTGGAACTTTCTTCGTTACGTTTCGATTTTTATTAAGCATGATTCTTTCTTATGAGATCAGAGGGTCTAAATTGAGTGACTTCTGTGCATGTGCAACAGGTCCAAATTGACATTGATATTAACCATACTCCTTTAATATGTGTAAGCATACATTGACGATGTTTGAAAAGAGAGAAGACCTAGATCAGAAGTCCTTGAATGAGCCTCTTATCAGGGTCTGCACAATGATTTCTTATTGGATATGATTGGCATGATTGCAAATTTAGAATTGTTTTTTTTTTCATTAGCGAATCTACTAATTGAGTTGAAAGTTGCTCATAACTATGTAAATGACGTATGCGACATTTACAGTAAAACCTCTCTATTACGTTCTCTAAAACGAAGGCTAATTGGCTGTAAAAACGAAAGGTGATAGCTTTAAGCAGTCACCTGTCATCAACACCTAATAATTAACACAATGTAGTGGTCGTAATAGAGAGGTTTTACTGTATGTACAATACATTCAATGTCCTGTTTCACACCATTTACTCCTTCATACAAAGGAGAAGACGTTATTATTTTTTATTTATTTGTTATTTTAAACTCAAATGAAACTCATCAATAAAATATGGAAAATTGCATTTTTTTTAAACTGCTAACGAGTTATTCTAATTTGAGTGGTGAACAGTTTTTAGTCGTATCAGACGTCGGGTAGTCCGGTGTCTAATCTGGCTCCAAACTGTTTGCACTGGACATAATAGTTTCAGCATAAACGTGTTTATTTGGGAAAGAATAACGTCTTCTCTACTGTATATATAAGTTATAATTTCTAACTAACTAATTCTTATTAGATCTAATCAATTTCATATGTACCTGAAACAGTTTGATCTGAATACTCATATAGAACTGATGCTATTTACTGAACTATTGGAATTAATTAGGAACCATTTGTGTGCGGGTTTACTTGTTTCAAGCTTATACATCCTGAGTAGTAGTCATTCATTTTGACTTCCAAACGCAGCGACAATTAGGTGACGGAATTACTCTTTAAATTACTGCTTTGTTATAAATAGAAAGTCTCGTTTTTGTCGTTAAATAAATTACTCGTTTAAAAATGTTAATAAATGATGAGTACTCATGTAATAGTCTGTATAAATTATAACCAACTTAAATGGAAAACGACTGCAAAGAATTTGGACAAACTTTATATTGCAAAAATGTTGACGTATTTGCACTTAACCGGCTTGAAAAGTATACACGTTCAATGAAGCAATGCTGGTTCTGAACTATTTGAAATTGGCATGCGTTACTTTATATCTATAGCTGTGATGTGTGTTATCAAAAAATAACAAACCATCCTTCACACACCCACGTCTAAAACAATAGATGCAAATGCATGCAGTACATCTTCCCATGGTCAGAAATAGTTCGTTCTGGATGTTTCATCCTCTTATATTTAGTAGCATTTAAAACGGGTTTTTCTACTGGTAGTAATTCACCTTTTTAGAATCTATGTCAAAGCCAAGTATCATAATTTAACTCTAGAAACCCAGAAATAAACTCGTTGCACATGTACCTGATTTTCATTCTGTATCATTTTAAACACGTTTACACTTAGTCGCGTTGATGATTAGATTCAATGTCAAGAGTATCATTGAAAGAAAACCCATGTGTTAATGTACGTTCGGATTACTTTGCGCGTTTAGTATTTAGTTATTATCGGTTATTTTCAAGCAAACGAGTACCTCTTGTGTTGAGTGAAGAGATAAATATATGACATTGTTAGTTTCTAATTAGTACAACCACTCCTACGTGCATTGGCCATCAATCAAGAGACTGTGCGGTCCCATTTTACAAATACAGTGAAACTCACTTACATGTATGACGAAGTTGTCGGGACCGTCTGATTTCTTTCGTTATTCCCAAAATTATTTATAGCAGATCCAATTTACTATACATTAATGAGAGATGGGGAATAAGATTTGTTTTGTTATAAAACTCCAAACTGTTTGCCACTCAGATTAAAACGAACAGTCATAAGTTTCGAAAAGTTCTCCTTTTCTACGTTTTATTGGGATGCGTTTGAGTTTCGGTTCCGTTTAAACGGGAAAGAATCACGTCTTCTCAACAGTGTAGGAAGAGTTTACTGTTTTAGACAGGTGGCGTCCTCAAGTAACGTGAAAGTACAGCAGTAGGCTCCTTTCTGGCGTTTTCTGAACATTTTCACAATGCTTTAACCATTGAACTATCAAGACCGTCTGCGCTAGTACATGTATTTGCATAAAAGATTTGATCCTGATCCGACTCCGCGACTATGACCACTGAGATTCCAATTAAGTTTAAAAATCCTGTTGGGACCAACAATTTTTCTACTTTACAATTTTGGGAAAACGCCGATAGTATTCTATTGTGAAAGACGTCAAAATATACGAGATTTGCAATCTTGTATATTTTTCGAATTTTACCCATGCTATATAAAACCTCGATAATAAATGCGAAATTGCAAAGGTGTAATCAGGCATCTTTTTTCGAAGCATTTTCAACGAATCCTATGGTAATCTATAGTAAAAGCGTCGAAATAATTCGATATTGCAAGGGTACACTCTCATCTTTTTTCGACAATTTCTACAATAGAATACTATAGGTTTCGTAGACAACTTGCATCGAAAAAGGAACGAGATTGTTAAATTGCAACGTCTAATACTGTTTCGGCGTTTTACAAAAATTGTGAAACAGAAAAATGGTCGGCCCCAACAAGACTCCGTAATCTTGTATCAGATTTTTAAATATTATACAGCAGACGAAAAATGGGACCAGGCGATATCACGGCGGTGATTGTGCTGTGTAGGTTCGCTCCCTCTCTTCAACGACACCCAACGGGAGAAAACATATGCGCGTTGTTCAGAGGGAGTCGTTTCAGGGAGGGAAATTGACTTGTTAACATATGCAAACAGCTTGAATCCAGATCAGACGCCGCGTGACGCGGCGTCTGATCTGGATTCAAACTGTTTGTCACTCGTCATTAAGTTTTATCTGTCAAAATGTATATAATGTAACTTTGAGAAAAACAGCAAACGACAGTTTTAAGCAGGCGATAGTGCAAAAGTGAAAGTGTTAGGCATATAGTTGTCTTGTTTGGGGAACAGCGGCAAGGGTCGTTGTAGAGAGGGAGCGATGTAATGCCAGTGAAAGGGTGACGTTTCCACTTGTCTTTCACTTGAAGTATACCATCGATTAGCCTTCTTTTCAGCGTTCGTATTAGAAAGGTTTCACTATGTACTCATCAATTCGTAACTAGTGTAAAAGACAGATTGCAGTGTAAAGCAGGGCTGGATGAATGTAAAGCAGGGCTGGATGAATGTAAAGCAAAATGCCCATGTGATAAATGTTGCAAACAAACTTGATCCATCTGTATCCAAACTATTTAAAATCCTAAATTGTACAATAATGGACAAGACTTAATTGAAACTTGGAATTGTCCATTTAAAGTTTCAGAAGCGAATGATATAAGTGAGATACGTATTTACTGTATATCTATACGGCAACTCTGTTTTAATGACCACTAAAGACAAGTTGACTGAATTTAAGAAGAAGTTAAACGAGATAAGTTAATGTACAACAAGTGCAAGGAAATAAACGTTTAATTTGACCATATACATACTATAATAATCCTTGCACTAATTAGTCCATTAACATTCTAATTCTCAACCTCTCACAGGTTATGTCATTGACGTCTGCAATTATTCAAAGAACTGATTACTTTTGCATTTATCCTAAAATTATCAACATAGTATCAATATGTTGAAAGATAGGTCTGACGGCGAGTAACGCGGCGTCTCATCTGTATCCAACATTTTTGTAACCCGGGTGTACATAAAAACATATTTGTCACTAGTTTTCACGGGTTAGAGGAAATTCTTATTTTCAGTTGATAATTATTATGTATATCAATTGAGAATATATGTCTTACCTGGCCATAGCATGCCGTTGGTACATCAAGCAGGGCGTTTAATACGTGTTTCAAAGCATGTGTCATTTTATTTTATTTTTAAATCTACGGCTGAAACATATATGGGACTTAAGTTAACCACTTAATGGTACAAAAAAGCGCCCGAAGCTAAATTCCATTTTTACTTATTTAACGGATTCACTGAGGAGAGACTGTGATCTTAAGGCCTGTCGCATACGGAAGTCGGTCTTGCGGGCGAGCGGATATGCGTCTTGACGACATAGACTTTTTCCGTACGTGCTTATACTAGAAAAATTATATAAAGGAAATGTTGAAACGATATAGTAGAATCCTTCATAGCGAAGTCAGTACAGTGATTGACTATCACTTCAAAGGTCATAGGTTCGAGACCCATCCGATCCAAATATTTGTTTAGGTGTCCGATTTATTGACATGTAAATCCATAACGCAGTGATCAATGGACATGTTATGTTTAGTCTTCGTTGATTAGAATTAGTGATGTTATACGGTCCAATTATATGTCCAATTACATGTACGTTTTAGTTTAATGACTTACAAGTCAATAAAATCGGTATACATGTATACGATTTGATCGAACTATATAAAGCCACACATTGAAGCTTATCAATACGTCAACCTTTTCAAGATCGATATTGCCCATTATTATTATGTTTAAACAATATAATCAACCTTATATGGCAGTCCATGAATAAATAATAATGCATTTGAATGACAGTTTTAATTTTAAAGTAGGTAACTGTATCTCAACTTCAAATATCCCACATTTTAATAAGAAAATCTGTTGTTACAACAAATCCTGACTGTAAAATGTTCTAATTTTTTCAGACTATTTCATCAACCATATACATGTATTTGAATAAAATGAAAACAAGTATACATTGAATGAGTCAGTTTTTTGTAATTCAATTTTTTAGCATTTTGCAAAATTTAAACAGCTGATAACATCTTTCTGAACACCTTTAATCAAAATGTTTTTTATCTTTACTTGTAATGAATGTTGTGGACTACTTATTGGGGGAGATGTATTGTCATTAGCTTTATTTATTTTTGAGAAAAATAAAATCATCAAAATTCCAGGTTTTTGTCAGAAAAAGAGACCTAAAAGACAAACCACACGATAAATTTTGCCTATATTTTCACACATTGTTTCTTTGGCTAGTATCATTCTTCATGAAAAGTTTCATAATACATTGTACCTTGTATTGAAACTAAGCGCACCTGCGAAGTACCTTAACGAAGCTGTATTTTCTTTTTTACTAGTGCAATGTAGTTAGACTGTAAGATGGGTACAAATAAGTCGCATCTAAACCACGCTTGAAATAAGGCAAATTCATATTTCGAAATATCGGATAATTCGAGTTCGAGATATCGAAGTTCGACTGTAAATGTATGTCTGGCTAGGGTCTGTACTGTTTGTCATTTTGAAATATATTGTTAAAATCAATCCTAAATATTGCAAACATGGACAAGACTTAATTGATCTACCTGTTCTAACATTTGTTCTTTGTGTTATGTCCTCAACTCATTCATCCTAAGGGAGTCCTTTTACAGTGTTCCCTCCCATCAACTACATCCAATTGGAGACATACTGTGTGTGTTGTTTGGAGGGAGTTGTAATAGGGAGGGACATACACATTGGCTTTCACTAGCAAACAGCTTGAATCCAGATCAGATGACGCTATATGCAGCGTCTGATCTGGATTTAAGCTGAAAATTACTCGTCATTATGTTTTCATTCCGTGGTTTCTAGTCATTATATGTATTTTATTCTGTCGAAATGTCCAATATAACTTTGGGGAAAACAGCAGACAATGTTGCAGCCGTGAAAAGGTTCGACATAATTATGTTTGCCTTTGTTTTGGGAACAGCGGCTAGCTTGGTTGTTAGGTGGCAATCGTTGTTCAGAGAACCCTTGTGGGGAGGGAGCACTGTTTGCAAAGAATAATATATATTGTTTTCGGGGATAAAAAGGTTAGCAAAATAAGCGTCGTTTTTTCTTAATCTGTTTCCAGCTACATCTATTAGGGTAAACTGATGCTGTTTTAAAACAAGTGTAGCCAGACCAAACAGCTCCTGTATGACCAGTCTGCAAGTTTTCTGTATGACCAGTCTGCAAGTTTTCTGTATGACCAGTCTGCAAGTTTTCTGTATGACCAGTCTGCAAGTTTTCTTATAAGATCTGTCTGACGGGAGTCTGCACGGTTTCCTTGGGAATGTTATCCTGATTTAGTATGCCATTATAATAGATTAGGTGGTAGATATTCATAATTAAGGGAGCTTATAATAAGTATTCAGCAGGAGTAGTCCAATAGGGGTAATGATTATCTTAAGAGGAGGTTAATTCTTCTTTTAAAGGGAGATAACTTGTGTAGTGTACATACTTTTATTGCTATAACCATTTATATCCCTTGAATACTACTTCTGTAATCATTTGGAGTTAAGGTATTTGAATCAAAATGAGATGCTTTGCCATAGATTGGATATTGCAAGGGACAATGAACAATCAATATCGAACACTTTAACAGCTTTATTTATCAAACATGCAAAAACAAGTGTCAAAAACTAAACCTTTAAATGTCTAATAAGAAATTATACAAGATGGGCCAATTTACCCTACAAAGAACAGAGCAAGCCACTAAAACATTACAAAAGAAGAATATAAATACATGTAGCTGATATGAGACTAATACTTAGCATTTGAGTTAACACATGGATACTTAACATTTGACAGACTTTACACATTAACCCTTAGCATTTGACACAGTCAGTACACAATATGGATACTTAGCATTTGACGATACTTAGTATTTGACACAGTAAACACATGGGTACTTAGCATTTGACACAGTAAACATGTGGGTACTTAGCATTTGACATAGTAATCACATGTATACTTAGCATTTGACACAGTAACAACATGGGTACTTATCATCTGACACAGTAAACACATTTATTATATACCTACCAATGTTCTGCCCGAAAAATTTCCGTATTTTATCGAACAAATACACCTTGACGGATTGAAAATTCCGTATTTACCATGTACCTTGTGTAATGGGAAAAGAACGTTTACTGTGTAGTCGAAAGTTCGGAACTACTTTACACACTACAGGGGCATAGAAAATAGCTCGAAACATTACTATCGTTTTTTATTTTATTGTTATTATATGAGGTATATAATAAAAGGAACATTACTATACTTTGCATATCTTTTGCACCGGATCACTCTCGTTGTGTGTGTAAAGACTATATCCAACTCGACCTTCGGTCTCGTTGGATATAGCCTTTACACACACAGCTCGAGTGATCCGGTGCATAAGATATGCAAAGTATAGTAATATTCCGTTTGTATACTTTAATTTTGGGTTAACACACACAATACAGACCTTGACGGTTTGACTGCAATTTATACCTTTACTCCATAGATGCACTTTTTTACACAATTAATTTATTCCTCAGCTGAAGAAAATAGTTTCACTTTATACAGTCAGGAATATGTATCATAAGAAATATTTTCTATATCTTAGCAGATGGTAGCTTAATGCAGACTGAAAGTAAAGCAGGCAACTCCTTAAGGCAATTTCTGCTTTACTCTCAATCTGCTGTAAATTGTCACTAGCAACAGACTATGGAGTAAAGGATTAAGTAAACACATACTAATCTAACTTCAAATTAATGCACAAAACTTATCCTACTAATAATTAAACATTGTGTGCCAAAACATAATAAATTATAACATGTTCATATGTATTTTATTTAAAGATTCATTCAAAGGAAAGTTTGATCATGATCAGAAATTAAGTGCGGCTGCATATTATTCAGATCCAAACAAAACAACAAAACATAAAACTCTTTCAATGACACTCAAATTAAGCCTTACTGTAGTTGTTTGATACAGGATATAGAAAAGATGTAATGCTGAAAACTCTTTAACCCTTTAAACCCTAATCAAGCATATACATATCACTTGCAAACTGTATATCTTATACAGTAGAAGTGTCATGTGTAAACAGTGAAAACCAAGATCAGAGGGCTCCAAAACATCACTGCGAGTCATATTTCAATTCATCAACTATAAACAACCTACAATAGTCAAAAATGGACTAGACTAAATTGGGAACTTGACCTTGTCCAATTGTTTTTAAAAACCCTATTCTTGTCTACCAGTGTGCTGCTGAAGACGGCAGTAAAACCACTATTATGAATCAATCCCTTAATCCTGCTAATGATTATCAGGTGATTGTTCATATAACACAGACATTAGGACTACAAACTACATGTACTAACACTGCACATCACCAGCACCATCACAATAATTAATATAGCACAGAAAGGTCCCACAATATAATCCCCTAAAGGATACTCACTAATGGTGTTTAACCCATTGTTCCATAAAGACACCTTCTTAAAGCTTCATATTATTTCAGTGACCTAGGATGTCCAGATGATAATACCAAAACCTTATACGGGAGCCTTCCGTATTTGCGTCATCCATCATTAAATTTTTATCTGTATAACAATATTTTAAAAAAATCTTCTTTTGTGTTGTTTCCCAACATAATATTGACTGTTCTATAAAATAAATTGCACAATATTATATAAGCCAATCAGTCATAAAAGTTAATCTGTGATATTATAATGGCCAAATAAAAAAAATCTACATATGAGAATTTTCAATAAATGAGCAAAACAAAACATACAAAAACTGGTTTGACAGCTTGAAATTAATGCAATTTTGAAATACAGTAAAACCTCTCTATTACTACCACTCAAAGGAAGGCGTATTATCTGTATAAAAGAAAGATGACAGTAAAACAGAAAACTCCTTATGGAGTTTTCCTGTAACATTGCTTTGAGCAGTCACCTGTCGTAAACACCTAACAATTAAGGCAATTAAGTGGTTGTAATAGAGAGGTTTTACTTTATAATGATTGAGCACCATTACATTTTTGTAAACATATATGGAATGAAGGGATGATTTACACTTCTAGAGTTTGGTCCATATATAAAGTGAGGTTGTGTATTGTGTAACCTTGTTGATAAGTTATACAAGAATGTACAGTGATTTGTAAGTGTCACCTGCATCTTTTTCTCAAAAAGGTAAATGAGCTGTGCCATGAGAAAACCAGACATATTGCATTGCAAACCAGTCTCAAGCCTTTGAATAGCCAGATTTTAGCTCTCTTCCCAATCAAAAGCTTGAGAATGATCACGGACTCCTCTGGAATGCTTTATAAGCATTGAGCCTTGCTGTCATCTTTGGCTTGGTGTCTGATCAAGGTCTACAGTGGCAAACACTTTAGGATCCATATTATTATAAATTCTGGTGAATATGAAACAGTACAGAGCCTAACCAGCCCCTGTGTTGACGTGATGGCTGCACTTTTTAAAATGAAATCAATCTGATTTTCATATGGTATCAATAATTGCCTTAAGCAAAATTAACACAGTTTTCTATCATTCTGACTTTTATTGAAGTCATATTCTCAATGTGCAATCTTGTTGCCAGTCTTTTAAAACTGTCTACCTTAAAAACTGAAGAAAATAAATTGACTTTTCAAATTTCTGAAACAAATAAAATCAAAGCATATTAGTTATTTATGTAAAACATGTTTAAAGAACTCACTAAACAATTATCAGTTACTATAGCATTTGTTTACTTTATCATGTAAGAATATATCAAAATGAATTCCTATCGAAAACTATTCAACTTCATTGCTATTGAATCTATATCTAAGCAGTTTATAGCTGTTAATACAGATTTCAGACAAACCTATATTTTTCCTGTATTAAAATGTGAACAAGTGCTATTTTAAAATGATTGTGTACATGTATATAAAATTCATATCATATAATAAGGCAAGCAATTTTTTTACATAAACACTTAACATGGCTATGATTATATGACTAGAGATACAGGTTTACACATTCTAAGCAGTACAATTTTTTGATACATAGCTATAGACTCTGATATAAAACATCTAAGCTAATTCTCTAAACAACCTTTACAGCATACACAGCTTTTATATTTGTATATATAGAACAAAAATCACAACACAATTATAAGGCCAATATACATCTAATACCTATTCTAAACGCCTGAAAGACGTTATCGAAATCTCTTGAGTCCAATTATCCTTTATTTCTTCAGTTGAACTTCAATTATTTGAGTTTGTCTGAAGTTGAACTTACTCGTATTTTGTAGTAAAAAGTTAACAAGAGGGCCTGAAGGCCCTGATATCGCTCACCCGTTGTACTGAAGCCTGATAGTTTAACCTTTCTGTTTCACCCGTTTTAATCTAAATCCATTCAAATTTGTAGTATAGCATGTAAACAATTTTGGAATACAACATCATTATTCTAGTATAGTAGAGTACATCAAGGGCAGATAACTAGAGCCTAAACAATACTGATATAAAGCCTTTTCTAGCATTTCAAAGTATATCAAGGGCAGATAACTTTTGCCACAATGATTAGATTTCAACAATAATTGCACTCCTTCGAGAACTTATAGCTATATACTTTGTGTGCAACTAAAATCAAAATCCATTGAAAACTGTAGTTGTAAGAGTGTAAACGCTGTAAAATATGGCATTTTCAGCAATTCAAAGGTTTACAACTCTTGACCAATTGGTTCGATTTCAACCATAATTGAACTCATTCAAACTCTTATGGTAAGATGCAATCTGAGCAAGTTTGAGATAGATTGGATAAAAATTATGGCCTCTAGAGAGTAAACACCCTTAAATATGGCATTTTCAGCAATTCAAAGGTAGATAACTCTCAACCTATTAGTCTGATTTCAACCATAATCAAACTCATCTGAACTCTTATAGTCATATACAATTTTAGCAGGTTTAAGATAGATTGGATAAAAATTGTGACCTCTAGAGTGTAAACACTGTAAAATATGGTATTTTCAGCAGTTCAAAGGTTAATAACTCTTGACCTATCGATCCGATTTCAACCATAATCAACCTCATTCGAACTCTTATGGTTATATACAATCTGGCCAAGTAAATACTGTGGCCTCTAGAGTGTAAACACTGTTAAATATGGCATTTTCAGCAATTCAAAGGTAGATAACTCTTGACCTATTTGTCCGATTTCAATCATAATCGAACTCATCCGAACTCTTATGGTAATATACAATCTGAGCAAGTTTGAGAAAGATTGGATAAATATTGTGACCTCTAGAGTGTAAACACTAAAATTGTTGACAACGCACGACGGACGCCGGACATTCAAGTATTGCAAAAGCTCACCCTGAGCTAGCTCAGGTGAGCTAAAAACATAGCCATGCCACATCTTGTGCTGTGTTGGTCGTCATTGCAACTTTCCTTGTACTCTGTTTATATATAAAGCAGTTCTTATTTTTTTCTTTTGTCCCCATTATTCTCTTTTTACCCTACACTATACTCCCACACTATACATATACATGTATATGTTACTCTTAGTTGCCCCCACTCTTTCTCTACTCTTCTTCTAAGCCCCTTTCTATCGAACAAATTATTTGTCTTTTTTATCCTTTTTTCTGAATTCACAGACACAAAGAGATTCAGTAACAGAAATAAATCTCAAACAAAAATTTGCAAAAAACTAACAGTTTGAAACAAACTACTTAACCCTTTGAAACTTAGTGAATGTGTTCTTTGCAAGCAGGGTACACTTGTCTTATGCAAACAATGTTGACCCAGATCGGAGGTCTCCCTCTGATCAGGATCTGCACAGTTTGTCATTTTGCAATGCATTGCAAGAATACCATCATAAATAGTGGAAATAGACTAGGCAGAAAAGGCTTAATTGGAAAGTAGAATAGTTCATTTGAAGCTTCAGGGAAGAAAGGGTTAACTAGTAAAGTAATGCAAAATAAAGTATGACACACTGAAAACAAGATGACTGGCCTAATGCTGAACAGTGAAACTTTTTGACATAGATTTTGATTTTATACCAATAACCACTACACTACTCTATACACGACATCCAGTAAAACCTCTCTATTACGTCCACTAAATTGTATTAATAACTAGATTTCTAAGACAGGTGACTGCTTAAAGTAAGGTGGCAGTAAAACAGAAAGCTCCTTGAGGAGCTTTCTGTTTTACTGTCACTTTACTTTCAGCTATCACCTGTATTTTTATGCACTCAATAAGTTTCTTTTTAGTGGTCGTAACGGAGAGAGTTTACTGTACCGTTCCCAACATAACAGAATAAAATGAATATATGATTTTCATAAATGAAATGGCACAATGTGACATGGAAGACATACATGATTTATAGAATGGATATTATGTGTTTTTACATTAAGAAAATGAAAATAATACCCTGAGAAAAATAAGCTGAGTTTTTTCAAATATTTACATTCAAAAGCATGATTTTAGACCAAATATTCTATGACAGGGTCCAGACATATATTGAAAGGCATTTTCGTAATACAGGAGCTTTCTGCTGAATTTTTTTGCTGTGTTTAGCTGTTAACCTCTTTTACCACCATCAGTGGATGTTTCCTAAACATTAGCAACACATTTGTTAAATTTTGCTGTATATTTTAAATTTCATTTTGTTTAAATCTACATTATAAACCGTGACCAATGGTTTGAACATCCTTGTTGCCAGGGCAACTTGAAATATTAATAGCAATATAGCTTTTCAACAACATTGTAAGGGAACCATAAGCTATCTAATAATGAGTCAAATCGTACAAAAATTGGCTGAAATTTCCCGATGGTGATAAATGGGTTAACTTTTGAAAGAAAACAGATCTGAAAGCATCAAACAATGACAAAGCGGCAAGCTAGCAAAGCATGGACAAATACAGCAACCCTCCTCTATCATGACCCCTAAAAATAAGGCTTAAATTGATTGTATGAAAGGCAGGTGACAGGTTATGTAGCAAAGTGACAGTAAAACAGAAAGGAGTTTTCTGTTTTGCTTTCACCTTGTTTTAACCCTTTCCTCCCTGAAACTTTAAATGGACAATTCCAGTTTCAATTTTAGTCTAGTCCATTTCTGACTTTTAAGAGTTGTTTTTGTCAATGTTTTGCATTATGACAAACAGTGAAGACCCTGATCAGAGGGCTCCTTTCGGAGCCCTCTGATCTGGGTCTTCACTGTTTGCATAGGACAAGTGTACTATTCACATGTACACTGTTTGAAAAGGATGCCTATAAGCGGGACTAGGGCTCAAAGGGTTAAGCAGCCACCTTCATTAAAACATAATAATTTACAAAGCGTAGTGGTCATAATAGAGGTGTTTTACTGTAAGCACATTGTTATAAGTATTCCACTAAAAAGGCTCATTTTTTAACAGTTCAATAAATGTCATGTTTGTATAAATAACATAAAATGCAAAAAAAACTTTAAAATGAAATATAGATGTATTCCAAAAATAAATGTTCTTTTTTATGGGGGGGGAGGGGTTATTAAAAAAAGTGTGGGTAAGTAGGTTAATATTACACAAAGGAGTTATTGCACATTATTAACAAAAGGTTAGCCGTAAAAGATTCTCAAACTAAAAGAACTATGACCTATCTATCACCTGAACTATGACATTGGGCAATAAAAAAATGAAAAAAAATGAAGGAAATAGCCTAGGACCCTACCCAATTTTACACTTAACACTGACTATGCATATTTGTAGATTGATACTGGGAATCTATTTGATACTAAGAGTACAAAAGTGTTATAAAAACATTTTAATTATCACTACTCACAATTGTAATCATATGAGCAGCAAACGTGATGTTAAATGAAATGTATTAAGAGCTCATTTGTTCTACATAGTGTACCAAATACCAATACATTCCAAGACATCTAGTTACACAATATTTGTAATAGAACACAATGCTAGGCCTTAGAGATACTTAACAAACATGTGCACAGCAGCCCATGAATGATTAAACACAGATAGCTCTGTAGACAGGATATTGCTTAATGCAGGATAAAAGTAATGTAGTAAGCTCCTAAAAGGAGCTTTCTGCATTACTCATATCCTGCATTACGCTGTCATATCCCAAGAAGACTGTGAATATTTATATTCTTTTGAGTAGCTGACCAACACAGGTTTTACTTTACATATACAATGTAATTCAACCCTTTACTCCATAGATATGCATTTTTATGCATTTAATGTGTTCTTCCCCTGAAAAAAATAGTTCCATTTTATACAGTAATGACTGTATTTTGTTTTTTTTCTCTAAAACCTTGATATCTTAGCAGATGTTAGTTTAAATCAGGCTGAAAGTAAAGCAAAATGTGCCTTAAGGCACATTCTGCTTTACTTTTAACCTGCTTTAAAATGTCACCTATCTTCAAAACTAGAAGCCAGCTACGGAGTAAAGGGATAACAGATACAGATTTCCTTACATTGCTCACTACATTCAAAACCTGTACTAATTGTCCATTCAATAAAGAAGCATGATGATCTGAAAAACATAGTCTGCTTAACTCTTTACATGCTCTGTAATATTTCATCTGCAACAGTTGTCGTCTGCTACTGTTCTCAAAATAGAATTTTCCAAATTTCTTTTTATAACAGGGTCAGAGTGTCAAACAGGTTTGATCCTGATGAGACGCAGCATTAGCCAGCGTTTCTTTAGGATCCAAACTGTTTGCAAAGAATATCATGGTTTCACTGTTACCATACTGAGAGTTAATACTGGATATGAATAGAACAGAAAGTTAGTTGCTTTCAGTATTTCTTTTATCCTGCATTGAGCTTCATTTGTTCAAAAAATGCCCATGGATCTCCCTTCCGAATGGCAAATCAGCATAAGTTTGTCTGTACTATTAAAAAGGGATGATTTTTAATCAAAATAACGCAATCACTGGCAATTGTATCTCAAACTAATACATGTATGGGCTATCTCACCAGGGCCCATACTTTTAAAGTGTATGAGTTTGAGTCTGAGATCATTCTCAAGCTTTCGATTTGTCAGATTTGACTCCTCTCAATATCAGCATGGGCCCAAGAATAAAATCAAAGTATCACTAACCTCATAGCAAATAAACATGCACCAAATATAAAATAATCACAATATTTTTATTTGATTATAATCATAATTAAGAGTTATTTATATACTATTAATTAAATCTCAAATCTTTATTAACAAATGCGGTGGTGCTTGTGCAAAACAATTTAGTTAACAAATTAAAAGCTCAACTAAAATATATCAACTAACAGGGAGTCAGATAAAACCTATAGCAAATAAATTTCCTCTATAAATCCTATTAGATCTACTCATCTTTACAAAAACTATTAAAACTGACCATCAGCAACAAAATAGCTAGGGCATCATATATAGCGTAAACCCAGATATAATACCAAATAGTGACCAAATAATTTTTCTAATGTAATGGCTAAATTATTGTGAACCCACTCAAAAATAGACTAAGTGATGGTATTAAAGTCAGGTGGCAGCTTTAGGAAAAATAAGTAAAGCAGAAGATTTATACTACAATTCTGTTTTACACTAATCTTGCTTTACAATGTCACTTGCCTTGAACACCAAGAAGAGTCCTTATTTAGTATTCATGTAACTGGGCTTTTACTACATACAAAATACTGGCAATTAAAAGGCATGGCACTGATCATAATATAACCAAATATATATCAGGAAGACGCTATTGGTAATTGTTATACTAGTCAATTTTAACATTTGTTACAGTAATTTGCTAAGAAATTACAGCCATTTATTTAGCTTACACTAAGATTTTAGACAGTTCACAGGTACAGTAAAGTCTGTGTACAATTATCACTCAAACAAGTATCATGGTCCTCAGATAGATTACTGCTCAATGCAGGACAAAAGCAATGCAGAAAGCTCCTATAGAAACGTTCTGCATTACTTTTTTCCTGAATTACATTATCACCTTCTTATTAGAATACAAATTTATCTTCTATCATTTGGCAACTGTTCTTTAAAATATATGAAGAAAAAAATCGCATTCTATGAACAAAATATGTGAAAACTAATTATTGACAGAGTTGTGTAAAAATCACAAATTATTAATGCCCTTGTATACTCTCCAATTAAGTTTTAACAATTTCAACATTGTAATGAAAATTGGAGAGAAAAAATGGGATATATATATAGGTAAATGAATCATTATATGGTTCAACTTGTATCAAGTGTCAGTTCTTTAACAAGACATGGAGATTAGTTTAAGACATAACTGCTGAATACAAAACAAAAATTAAGCAGAAAGCTCCTATAGACTTGACTTGTTTGTTAACGTCCAATAGGAGCTTTCTGCTTAATTTTGGTTTTTCACTAAGCTGTTACCTGTATTAAACTTTGCTTATTCATAATCTTTTGATTGGCTGCCTCACCCAGATTTGACTATACATAGGTCTTTTGACTTATTGTATTTCCTATTATGAAACAATGATAGTCCATATCTAATTGAGCTATACCAGTATTAACCAACTATTCCTGTCTACAGAATTAACCTTCTGCATGAACCCTTTCACTGCCAAGGCCGACAACACTGATATTTGCAACAGTTTGGATCCTGATCAGATGCCGCAAAATGCGGCATCTGATCAGGATCTAAACTGTTTGCCACTTACTATCAATGTTTGCTAAGTAAGAAACCCACATAAGATTCCAAATTTTATAAGTAACAGCATGCAAATGACGTAAGCAGAGGACAAAATGGCAGTGACTGTGTAAGATGACAATTTCTCTCCTAATGACAGTGGAAGGGTTAAGCATATCTTCCCATAGCTTGTTTTAAATTGTTTAACCCATTACCCTATAAATATGCCTTTTTACGCCTCTCATTTATTCCTTCACTTAAGGAAATAGTGTCAATTTATATAGTCAAAAATATGTATGATAAAAAATATTTTTGATATTATAGCAAATATATGCTTAAAGCAGGCTGAAAGTAATGTAGAATGCGCCTTAAGGCGCATTCTGCTTTTCTTTCAACCTGCTTTAAGTAGTCACCTATAAAAATATTTTTTATTTTAGAAGATGTGAGCTTAAAGCAGGCTGAAAGTAATGCAGAATGCGCCGTAAGGCGCATTCTGCTTTTCTTTCAACCTGCTTTAAGTAGTCACCTATTTTCAAAACTAGAAATGGGCTATAGGGTAATGGGTTAAGGCAGGTGGTTTCAAAAAACTCAATAAGAACCTTTCAGCCTGCTCTAACCATTGACTTGTCCGATTTGTTTTCAAAAATGTTATGAACAAGCTTAATCCCTTCACTGTCTTACCTCGATACAATGGTTATTTGCAAACAGTTTCGATCCTAATCAGACACTGTATCATGAGTTGTCTGATAAGGATCAGGATATAAACTTTTTAACACTTATTATGCTTATTTCTAGTCAATTAACCAAAAATATTAATTTGAGCATCAACCCATTACCCCATAAATATGGCATTTTACGCCTTTAATTTATCCGCCCACTGAAGAAAACAGTTTTCACAATCATGAATATACACCATAACAAATATTTTGTATATCCTAACAGATAGTAGCTTAAAGCAGGTTGAAAGTAAGGCACATTCTGCTTTAATTTCAACCTGCTTTAAGTGGTTACATATCTTCAATACTAGAAACAGGCTATGGGGTAATGGGTTAAAGCAGATGACATCATGGCAGTGAAGGGTTTGAATGCTGTAAGAACTAGACTTGTGTATCTAGGGGCCGTGGTGTGGATTCTTGTTCATTCAAGTCTTGGGTCTCCTCAATATTAACTTCTTGATTAACTTCTTGTCTGTGAGTTGAAAATCTTGGGTCACGTCCCAGCCATATTTTAGGGCAAAACAGAGTCCAGAGATAGATGGCCACACACAACCAACTGGATGCCATCTTGGCCCAAACTGCCCCCCAGTTCAGACCAAATCTGTTCAAGTCTGATTCTGCTGGCCTGTAAAATATGAAAGGAAATATTATCTATTCTAACACACCTTGCACACGCCCCTAAATAAACAAAGAAGGAACGTATCTGTGTTTGAATTCTCAATAAAACATGCATGCGCTGTAACCTCTTAACGTGACGTCATATGGCTTCGAAAATGTGTACGCCAAGAAATGTAGCGCTGTTGCTTCGATGCAAATTGTGGTTAAATTGAAGTGTTAGAACCGAAATAAAAAATTAATACCAGAGTTTTATCATGCAATAAAACACGGTAGTCGTTGAGATGCTGGTAATTGAATCACTCAGCCTTTGGCCTCTCGGTTTAATTACTATGCATCTCAACTCCTGTCTGTCTTTTATTGCACGATAAAACACTGGTATGAATTTATTATTTCTTAATTAACAAACAGGAACCAAAAACATGCAGTTATTATACAGTCAAACATGTATTAAGCAACCAATCAATGCCATTCCCATAAATAGTCTAAAGGAGCTTTCTGTTTAACTTTCACCTTGCTTCAAGCTCCAGCAGTTACCTGTCTTAACCTTTTCCCCCATTGAAGCGCCTTTTCGCGAATATGATTTATTCCTCCGCTGATGAAAATAGTTCCCATTTAATCAGTCATGAATATATATTATAGAGAATATTTTCTATATTCTAGCACATGATAGCTTAAAGCAGGCTGAAAGTTAAGCAGAATGCGCCTTAAGGCACATTCTGCTTTACTTTCAACCTGCTTTAAGTAGTTACCTATCTTCAATACTAGAAATATGCTATCAGGTAAAGGGTTAAGAACCTAGTCATTACTACAAGTGGTCATAATAGAAAGGTTTTATACTGTACATTGAACAGTTTTTAGGTTGTCTGGTCACATGTTATGTGTGTCAATTTCATTTACCTGTACCAGTTGGTAAGCTGCATCATGACAAACAGACTGGCGAGACAGCACAGGAAGTGGAAGAAGGAGTAGCTATAGGCGACACCATCAGCCTCGTTATACACCACCTTCTGGCCTCCCAGCAGAGACGGGTTGTCACCTGTAACATAGATAACTCATTTCACACCGAGTTTTGCTGACTGCTTCAACAGTACTAGTTTGACCATCATTATATTTTCTGTTTTAATATTGTTGACTGCTCAATCATTTCAAAATAAGATTTAACCCATTACCTGATAACTATGCCACTTTAATCCTTTAGTTTATTCCTCCATTAAAGACACTAATTCAATTTTAAACAGTCATGAATATGCACCATAAGAAAATACTTTCTATATGGAAGCAGATAGTAGCTTAAAGCAGGCTAAAAGTAGAGCAGAATGTGTCTTAAGGCATTCTGCTTTACAATCAGCCTGTTTTAAATGGTCTCCTTTCTTTAAAACAAAGAAACAGGCTATGTGTAATAGGTTAAGGCAATATGACTAAAGAAATATCCACATGAGTGTCAAATAGTTTGGATCCAAATAAGATTGGCGTCTGATCAGGATCCAAACTTTTTCCAAAGTCCCCTTTTGTTACCTTTTGTGGTTAAAGGGTTAACCTTTCACTTCAAGAAATGTCTTTCATTACCTTTAACTACCCAATTTTCTGAAAGGAATGCTCTTTTCAAGCTTTTACCATACCTCATAGAAACGTAGAGACAATTCAGAGTCTTTGACTTTCCTCATAAAAACACATTTTTCAAGCCTTTATTTATTCCTTATAGAAATGTCCACACAAGGTTTTTCTTAATCTTGATGGACATGTTTTTTCACTACTTGACTTATTGCTAATAAATGTTTAGTCATTTTCATACTGCTAACTCATAAATGCATATGCCTTTATCTCATTGACCCTTGAAACAATAAGCTAAGAATTTTAGTGTCCAATTAGGTTTAGACAATTAATATTTTAATCTATTTTAATTAATGTTTTTTTAGTTTTTATTCAAGTCTTATATGTTTTAACAATTCATATTTTTTTGTAATATATATATTACAAAACAAGACTGCGCGTTCAATAAACGCTTATGCCCCCGGTGGCATCCTTGACAATATATTCTGAATCTTTTCTAAGTCCAAATTAGGTCAAGGTCAAACTGAGCTTGGGTATTACTGGTGGGGTGGTAATGGTCCATGGCAATAACTGTATAAGTATCCAAGCATTGTAGTAAGTAGTGTTGATGTTAGACGAAACGGTAAAATCTAGTTAACCAAGAAATAGCCCATTCAAAATATTCTAAGTCCAAATTAGGTCAAGGTCAAGGTCAAAATCAAGGTTGGGTGATATTGGTGGTTAGGGAATGGTCCAAGGCAACAACTGTATAAGTATCCAAGCATTGGAGTAAGCGGTGTTGATGCTAGACGAAACGGTAAAATCTAGTTAACCAAGAAATAGCCCATTCAAAATATTCTAAGTCCAAATTAGGTCAAGGTCAAGGTCAAAATCAAGGTTGGGTATTATTGGTGGCTAGGGAATGGTCCAAGGCAACAACTGTATAAGTATCCAAGCATTTGAATAAGCGGTGTTGATGCTAGACGAAACGGTAAAATCTACTTAACCTGGTTACGGACGGACGGACGGAAGGACGGACGTTCTAACGGGAGGATACTTATGTGGCTATTTTCTATTGTTTTCTTTTGGGTGGCTAGCCACACAAGCGACAATTTGGTTTTGCTCTAACTTGAAAAATAATGATCTGCAGGCTAACCCTACCCCTAACCCTATGTCCCACAACTGGCCTGGTTAATGTCACAAGAAATGGCCAGGTTAATGTCACAAGAGACAGCCAGGTTAATGTTTTTCAATTATGGGGCTAAGCATTTTAGCCACGTAAGTACCATCTCGTAAGTACGGACGGACGGACAGGACAATTACTATATGCTCCCGCATCTGTCGATGCCGGGGGCATAAAAAAACGAACAGTGCAGCCCTGATCAGAGGGTTCCAATACAATCCTTCTGATCTGGGTCTATACTATCTATATAAGAAACGTGTACTTTTCACAGCTATACTGTTCATAAAAGGTGTATATACTTGTTGCTAGTATTCAATGTGTTAAGTGTTCATCACTTTTTTCCAAATGTACCTGGTTCAGAGGTATACTTACGAGGCCTTACTTTACAGCAACAACAGTCATAAGTGTTGTCAGTCTGAAATGTAACATAATATAATTATTATTAACCCTTTACCCCATAGTTTGTTTTCAGTATTGAAGACAGGCGGCTGTTATTTCTTTTTTTACATTTTACCTTTAAATAGAAATGTAAGAAGCTTTATAGAAGTACATCAGCAAGCGACTGTCCTGTATTCTCCAAAATTTTGTTAAGATTGAATATTTCGAATAACCGTTGCCACGCTTCGGGGTTTTGTTGCTATAGCTTAGGAATTTTTTACCTTAGCAGTGGGTATATTTTCATTATCACCGTCGCTAGGACATATTGGTCCACCATGACAGTGATATTGGATCCTTTTTGGTGCAAAAATGTTGATCATAATAGGTAACAAATGTACTGAAGACTGATATTGGACCAACAGTGGAGTCATTAGTTAACCCTTTCCTCCCTCAAACTTCAAATAGACAATTCCGGTTTTCAATTTAATATAATGCATTTTTGATAATTTAGTTTTTTTTAATGTATTGCAATATGATAAAACAGTGCAGTCCCAGATCAGAGGGCTTCTGAAGGAGTCCTCTGATCTGGCTCTGCAATGTTTGCATAAAACAAGTGTACTTTTCTCAGGTACATTGTTTGAAATGGACATGTACTTACAGTATCAGCAGGACTTCTCAATCCAATTATATCTCCATCTCTTGAGGTGGCCACACTGCAACCAAACAACATGCATGTAAAAGCAAACTCATGTGGGGAAAACACTTTGACAATGCAATCATTAAGGTGGTTTTAGATCAGCCACAACATTGGGACAATGGCAGCTCATCAGATTTGGCACAGTTTGAAAGTAGAGCAGAATGTCCGTAAAGACACATTCTACTTTACTATAAGCCCGATATAAGCGACAATCTCCCAGAATCTAAAGAATATATTTTATGTTGCATATTCATGACTGTATAAAGTTGAACTACTTTCTTCAGCAGAAGAATACATCAATGGCATTAAAAGGTGTATTTATTGAGTAATGGGTTAAAAAAAGATTAACTGTACTATGTTGCCTAAATAAAGTCATAATACCAAAAGACATCACTTCTACAACCCTTTCACTCCCAACACTTTATTTAGGGTTTTACCCCATCACGGTTTCATTGTCGTCTGCTTCAATTTTGTTGTCTGCAATGTCGTTTCAAAGTTAGAAAATAAGGCTGTATGACTTAAGAAATTTCAAAACGGTTGTCAAACTTTGCAAACACACTATAAAGCGTCATTGAGAGTGAAAGGGTTAAAGCACTCAAAATACCTACATAGCATGAATAGCCATAAACAGCATTATAAGTAGACCAGCATAGGCAGCTATCATCTCTCTCTGTGGGTCAAAGTCAGTGGGCCTACAGAGAGCAGTGCCATTGTATTGTATCTGAACCATGTTTTCTCCAGGGCCTTTAGCAAGTCCAATCTGCAATGAACAACATTCCGTACATACAGCATATGTCAAAGATCAGGCCCTAAGGTTATAAAGAGTTTGGGTTGAGTCTTAGATCATTCTCAGGCATTTGATTGGTCAGATTTGACCAAACCAATCTCAGACTCAACTCAATAAGCATAGGGTTAAGCCCCAAGGTTATTAAGAGTTTGAGCTGAGGCTGAGATCGTTCTCATGCATTTGATTGGTCAGATTTGAACTTTCTCAGACTCAACTCAAACTTTTTTATAACTTTGGACTTCTTTCAGACCTGTCTCAAGTTCAGAGGGGAGTAAGCTAAAACTGTCCAGCATATTCTCCTTTATGTTTCTCGACTGTAACCATGTTTCTAGTTTTGAATGAAAGCTTCAGAAAAGTTAATATTTTTTAAAGTACATTGAATACTTGAGTTATTGTTTTGGAGTACTTACGTGAGGATCCTCAAGTACCTCTGATGAGTCCTTGTGCTTCACAAGTTCTTCTGCTCTGTACTTGGCAAACTGCACTTTCACAGTCTCAATGAAGTTGACTTTGAAAAGAAGTTGAAAAGATGAATATTGAGAATATTTATGCCTACATTTTAAAATACTTGTAGGAAGTTATGTGACTATTTATCAAGTTATCAACCTTTTTCTGTTACTAGCATACATTGAAGTTTTTTTTAAAACAGTGTAGACCCAGATCAGACAGTTCCTAAAGGAGCTTTCTACTCAGGGTCTGCACTGTTTTAATATAGGATCTGACTGGCATGAGTCTGCACACTATCCTGGGGAAAGCATTTCCTTATTTTATTTGTCAAAGTAATAGTTAAGATAATAGCTGTTTATGTGGCTTGAAACACATTTGTTTTGTGTTTGATGAAAACCCTTTTCATTTTCTCTGATGTTTCCTTTATAATTATAGCCTTTAGGTGCTACTGTGGTATAGATAGTTAACTCTTTCAATACCATGGACCTGTTTAAAACATACCCTTTACATTTGCAAACAGTGTAGACCCAGATCAGAGGGCTCCTATAGGATCCCTCTAATCAGGGTCTACACTGCTAATTTAGAGCAGTATTCATTAAATACCTCGAATTCCAAGTAGACTGATTCACAAGGGAACATAATGACCCACAATAGGTTTTTAGTGTTGAAAGAATAACAATGTGAAACTTACTTTCCTCTGGAGGTTCACTGGTTAAGGCTGTCCATGTAAGATAAATCACATAAAGGGAGATAACTGAAGACTGTAGAAGCCCAGCATTTTGATTACCTAGAAAAGAGAGATGACAATAAACCCTGTATACAGTAAGAACTCTATGAATTATGGCAATTTCTTAAGGTTAGTTTACTGCTCAATGCAGGATGAAAGCTCCTCTAAAAGTTTGTTGCAACAAATTGATTTTATAAATGACACGTGGGAGCTTAAAGCAAGGTGAAAGTAAAACAGAAAGTTTTCTGTTTTACTTTATCCTTGCTTTAAGCAGCTACCTGCTTTAAACACAAAATAATTAACATAATTTAGTGGTCATTAGAGAGGTATTACTGTACATGAAAAGGTTCTATCAACATTAGTTTCGAAATTTTCCCTACACAACTCTGTATGACATACTCACGTTGCTGAGCTACAGGCAGTAAAGTGAAGAACGACAAAATGGCACACAGTCCTGCATTCACTCCTATGAATATCTTGTTGGTTGTACATCCCTCAAACTTGGTATACTTGAAGTACAGTAGTATTGCACCCGCAATGACTACTGCATAGAAGATAGTGGCAAACATCAAGGTACCTACAGAACAGTAGTAAACATTATTTATTTATGCTTCCCTGTGATATTGAGCTTTTCCGCACAAATCTGTACAGCAAGATACAAGAGCTCCAGACATTCAGAGGAAAACTTTCTCGACATCCATAGAGGTAATGGCATATAGGACATTACAAGGAATATGAGGAATGTCTACTTACCTATATAACCACATGTGTTCCTTTTCCCAGTCTCAGACTGCAGACCAACCCTAAGTAAAAATACAGCAACCATGTTAACTCAATAACCACTTAAAACATTTAATAGACGAATCCCATTTCGAACTAAGTCTAGTCCATTTAAGACTATTGTGAGTTGATTTTAACAATATATTGTAAAATGTCAAACAATGTTGACCCTGATCAGGGTCTACACTGTATGCATATGACAAGTGTACTCTTCACAGGTATACTGTTTGTAAATAATGAGTATAAATGCCATTAGGGTGGGATGTGTTAATAAGTGACATACAAAAACTTTAAAAAAAAAATGTTTTTAGAATCATCAGAAAAGAATGTAGATATATGCAAATAGTTTATAAGAGAATGCCAAGATGCAATCACATGAACAACAAACATGTAAATTCCACATCAACCAGATTTTCTCTGCATGTTATAAATCACTGTTTTAGAAACCGTAATCTTGACTGGAGGATCCATATATACAATACCTTAGCTGCCTCTGTACATGTATATCATTTATATAACTGTAACATTTCAAAGCAATTCCTCATTTCCTTCTCATGTTATTTAGATAAAAAAAATATTCTACACTTATTAACCAAATACATATACCGTACAAATAAACCTTCATGCCTTCACTGAAGAAAATAGTTCCACTTTGTACAGTCATTAATATGTACAGTAAGAAATAGTAAGCAGTATCATGCCTTATACACAGTCAGACATTTGTGATTTTCACTTTTGACTATGGAGAAAAAGGTAAAGACAAGTATGTGCTTAAATCTTTACTCCATAGTCAAATTCTAGTTTTAAAGAGAGGTGACCTCTTAAAGCAGGTTGAAAGTAAAGCAGAATTCTTATTTATTTTTAACCTGCTTTTAGCTACCATCTGCCAGGATTTAGGAAATATTTTGGAACTATTTTCTTCTGTGCTGGAATAAATTAAAATGTGCTTAAAGGCGTTTCTATTGGGGAAAGGGTTAAAGTAAATTGGAAATATTGCAGAAAGAAAACATTTTACAGAGGTCAAGGTCACACAACTGCAATGAAACATGCTGTATTCATCAAGTTGCATGGCATCAACTTACATTGCAACATGCTGTACTGAATAGAAAATAGAGTGACTGCAGCAGCTGCTGCAGTACTTGGTAATATACATGCTGACTTATTTTGATATGTCAAGACATCTTAATGCCTCTTCTTAACCTTTTTGTACAAGGCGCTGAAGTCTACAGTGTATAATTCAAATTTAGCGTCTGTTACATGCATTCAGTAAAGCAATCATATTAAGTGTAATTCCTTTAGAAGTTTAAGTATTCCAGTAAAAGACTTATTGAAGCATCAATATAGTAAAACCCCTCTATTAGGACCACTAAAATGAAAACTAATTTATTGGATAAAAGACAGGTGACAGCTTAAAGCAAGGTGGTAGCAAAACAGAAAGCTCCTTTGGGAGCTTTCTGTTTTACTGTCACCTTGCTTGAAACAGTCACCTGCCTTAAACACCTGATAATTAGCACAATATACTGGTCCTAATAGAGAGGTTAGAACTGCAGTCTACTGTACCAAACTTATCAGCAAAGCAGTTACCATTTTGCATTCCAAGCATGAGTGAAGTCAACGATCAGAATGAGCTGGATGGCAATGAAGAGTGCCCCACCCACCATGCCAACATACATCCACCCTACAAGAGTAAACACATCATTACAATACAAGATACAGTGGACAAGATGATAATATTTCCTAAAAATGGTGTTTGTGCTAAAATATATATTCACATTGCAAACAGTTCGTAACCAGATCAGACATCAATTAAACCATTTGATCTGTCTACAGTATATAAGTCAAATTCTTCATCTTAATGCATTGTGTACAGTACTGAACCATATTAAATTAAATTGATAATCGCAAGCGAATTGCCATCGAATCGCGCGCTTCAAATAACAAATCCTACGTTTGAATATTTTTACGCAAATTTTCCGAAGCGGTTGTGACAAAAATGGAATAAAAAAAAATAACGAAGGCATATTTGCGAACATTTGTGAGATACACCATTCAAGAAAACTTACCTGAGGGTAAAGTTAGTACTTTGAATCGCAAGCGAATTGTCATCGAATCGCAAAATTTGTTAATTTAATAAGATTCAGTACTGTATGCATTTAGTTTTAACACATAATGCAAAATAAGTTCTTCTCCACTGTGGTCATGTTGACAACATAACATTTGATATACACAGCAGTTCAGCTAAAAGATGGCTTATACTTGGTGATTAAGACAAAATTTAGCTTAACCCTTTCCCCCATAAATATGCCATTTTATGTCTTTAATTTATTCATCTGCTGAAGAAAATAGTTACACTTTATACAGTCATGAATATGTAACAAACAAAATAGTTTCTATATTTTACCAGATTTTAGTTTAAAGCAGGCTGAAAGTAAAGCAGAGTGTGCCTTAAGGCGCATTCTGCTTTACTTTCAACCTGCTTTAAGTGGTCAACAATCTTCAATGCTAGATACAGGACATGGGGAAATGGGTTAAAGAAAGATAGAGGTAGAGCAGAGGGTTCTTGTCATTAGTTACACCATCAATGAGCCTTTGTACTGAATGAATTTTCAAATTGAATATTAACCCATTACTCCATAGACCTATAAACATTTGAACACATTTAATCTATTCCTCCTCTGAAGAAAGTAATTCACATTTATACAGTCATGAATATGTATCATTCCCCATATTTTCCATATTCTCGCAATTGGTAGCTTAAAGCAGACTGAAAGCTAAGCAGAATGCATCTTAAGGTGCATTCTGCTTTACTTTAAACTTGCTTTAAGCGGCTGTTTGTCTTCAACACTAAAAACAGGCTATGGAGAAAAGGGTTAAAGTTTTGATTGTACAATGTCATGTATTTTTGTACTTTGCTGTTTAATATCAGAATCTAGGGATTTTACATGCATATTAGCCATTAACCCATCACTCCATAGCTAGCTTGTTTGTAGTACTGAAAATAGGTGATCACAGTCAGCCTGCTTTAAACTACTATCTGCTAGGACATGGTACATATTCATGACTGTATAAAGTGGAATTATTTTCTTCAGCGGAAGAATGAGATACTGGCATAAAAAAGGCACATTAATGGAGTAATGGGTTAAATTACAAGTATAACTGTTATTGTTATCATCTTTCCCATAACTTTCTCCAGGGCTGCCATAAGTTTTAAAGATTTCTAAATTTGCATTTTTCAAGTGCGATTTTACGAATCTTACCTCTCCCCATCGCCTGTTTCTAGTTTTGTTGACACGTGGCTGCTTAAAGCAGGCTGGAAGTAAAGCAGAATGCGCCTAAGGCGCATTCTGCTTTACTTTCAGCCTGCTTTAAGCTACCATGTACTAGAACAAAATCAGAAGATTTAGGAAAAAGCCGGAGAAATGGCAGCCCTGTTTCTCATACTTACACTGGCTAAAGTCATTAGGGAGAAAGAATGCTCCTGCACAGAGACCAATAAGTCCAAGAATCTTAAACAACCAGTACCTGAAAATAGTTAAGCACAAAGTTGATTAAGCGTTAGACTTCCAATCTAAATGAAACTAACTTCAAGACTAAGTCGGCAGTGTGAATAATAACAAGTCCGATCGGTTTTTACGAAACTTTATCTACCGGTTTCGGTCCTTCTAGACCTTCATCAGGATACACAAAAATATACAAAACATAGACATGAAGTACAAAATCTCGGTTTAAAATGTCACGTGACTTGATTGTTCTTTTTCTAGAGTTCCCTAACAACATGAAGAATGGATGCATGGCAACAAAGATGAAATGAAAGATGAATTATAAATGATACAAATTGTTTGTTATCGTCTTTTGTTTTTCCTTAATCAGTCCTGTTAAAGGCGCCATAAACTACGCCGAGAGTATTGTCTATTAAAAGGTTCTCTAGTTCGTCTAGGCATATTGTCGAATTTGAAGACGATCTGGATATGGTGGGGCTCAGTGTTAGGTCCACGTCTGTGCCGGAGGGTCTGGTCAGTTGTTGATGATGGTTCTCTCTCAGGTTGCTTCTGGTATCTGCACATGTAGTTGGTACGATTCTGATTTTTGGTAGGACTACTGTTCGGGGTCGTGCTTCAAAAGGTGGTATCCATGGCTTAATTTTGTTGATTGCTGGTTTATAAATAGTCTTCTTTTCTGTGGTGGTTCTAAATAATGTTTCCTCTTCTCCATGTTTGGTTTTGGTGTGTCTTTTTAGGTCTGATTTTCTTGTGTATTTTGAAAAGCATAGGCTGCATGTATACTTCGTGATCTCGGTAGAATGGATGTTGGCGATGTGTCTGCGTAAGTTGATCTTTGTTTTGATGCGTATCCCGCAGTCCTCGCATGTATATAAATCGTTCATTATTGGATGAGATTAAGGCCGGCTGGCGATCTAGTTTTTAAAATATTTATCCAGGTTTCTTCTGTGCGTAGTCTAATGTTGAGGTTCTTTGGTGTTGTCTGCACTAAGGTAACGTCGACGTCATCGTTGTTATGGCAATTCCCGGTGAAATGCTTGGATACTGGTTTGACGTCATTTTCGGCGCGAATATCGGCAAGATGTCCATAGAGTCTCTCCACGAAAGTGTTCCCGGTTTGTCCTACATATTGTACGTTGCATTTTTTGCACGTAATTAGATAAATTACACTCACGGTTTTGCAGTTTAGATGTCCCCTTATCTTATGGGTATGTCCGGTTTTTGATGATCTGAATGCGGTTTTGGGTTGGATAAGTTTGCATGCCAGACAGTTGCGACCACACGGGTATGACCCGGGTGGTCCGGATTTGGTTGTGGTGTCGGTGGTAACTAGGGTTTGTTTGATGTTTGGAGCTCTTCTGTAGACGATTACTACTTTAGTTTTTTTGAAACAGTCTGCTGTTGGGTCTCGGGTAAGGATGTGCGAGTGTCGTGCTAAGATTTTGTCAGCCGGTGGATTGTTCGGGTTGTACTGGAGTATTAGAGGAATTATTTTCGTCTCGGATAGCTCGAGATTTCTCGGTTGTATTAAGTCTAGACGGTTGAATGCGGAAGCTTTTTTTATGGCTCGATTGATGATGTCATTTGGGTATCCTCTCTGTTTTAGATTGTTTTTTAAAGTTGTGGTACATTTGGCGAATTCCTGGTCTGTACTGCAAATTCTTCTGATTCTGAGAGCTTGGCTGAATGGAATGCTCTTTTTCTGATGCATTGGGTGGTAAGAACTGTAGTGGAGGAATAGGTGTGCGTCGGTTGGTTTTGTGTACAGTGTTGTGTGTAGTTTTCCTTCGTTGTCTTTTCTGATTGTGACATCCATGAAATTTGCTTTCTCTTCGCTTACTTCTGCGGTAAATTTAATTGTTTCGTGGTGACTGTTTAGACCCTCTAAAAAGGAAGATAACGCTTCTCTTGAATGGGGCCAGACCATGAATACGTCGTCAATAAATCTCCACCATACCGTTGGGCTAAGAGTTTGTATGCGAAGGAATGTGGTTTCAATTTTGTCCATGAAAAGTATCGCGTAGCTGGGAGCACATTTTGAAACTAAATACAAATACAATCAATCTTGTATAAAGCGACTACTATCTGACGAAGAATGGATATCTTTGAAGACAAGTGAATTCTTAATGCAGGATAGAAATAATACAGAAAGCTTCTATAGGAGCTTTCTGTACTTTTTTATCCTTAATTAAGTAACCACAAACTTGCATATAAGATTCCCGTAGTCTTCTTTCAGTGGTCACTAAATACAAGATAAACTGTTACCGTCTGTACAATGCAATGAAATGTAGAAAATAACAGATTTTGAAAGAAAGGTGACCCATTTCATTCAGAGCAAAAGTAATGTACGTAACTTTTGTCCAACACTAAACTGCAAACTGTCAGAAATAATACAATATTTTGAGTGACCACTTCAACCATTACGCCATGGCCTGTTTCTAGTGTTGAATATAGGTGACCACTTAAAGCAGTTAGAAAGTAAAGCAGAATGCACCTTAAGGTGCATTCTGCTTACCTTTCAACTTGCTTAAGTCATCATTTATTAGGATATAGGACTGGAATTATTTCTTCTATGGTGTATTCATTACTGAATAAAATGGAACTATTCTCCTGAGTGGAGGAATGGGTTAAACTGTCACCTGTCTTTCACACAATCAATTAGCCAGGGTTCCAGATAAGAGGGAGTAATCTGAACAAATCCAACATTTTCGCATTCATACTGCACCAAATCCTAAGGTATTACTACTCATTAGCATTGTCTCTTCTAATGAAGAGCGGCATATGATTTACTGCAGAAATACAGATTTTAGTTTTTGAAATACTCCCCTTATCTGGATCCCTGATTAGCCTTATATTAGTGGTCATAATAGAGATATTTTAGTTTTTTACTCTAATTACTTACCCATTGTGTAATCTACCTCTCCAGTGGTTGCTGTTTGGCACCCAGAAGGTTGAGATCATCATTATAGCTGAAAATGCTACTAGTGCAAAGCATATCCTGTACACAGCCTTGTAGCCTGTCAGCTTCTCACAGTTCACCCCTGCTCCTAGTCTTACACACGTCTTGTTAAAATCAGACACCTGGAATAGCAAAAATACAGTCGAACTTCGATATCACGAACTCGGTTAAATCAAACATACCCGTGTTTCAAAGTTAAAACGCGGCTTAGCCACGTTTTAACTTTGAAACACTGGTATGTTCACCTAAACCAATCTTGATATATCGGGTGGGCTCAGATGAGGGTAGGATTGCTTACCAGAGCCTCGTTACCAGCCTGTAACTTAATCTGTCCAATTGAAACTACTTTTATTGTTAAACATTCAACTTGTTGAATCTTCAAGCTTTCCAGTGGTATATAATATTATATGTTTAAGTGACTGGTAAGTTCAAAATATTCCATAATGTTCCTAAAATTAGGCATTTTTTCACCATTTTCATGTTGCACTTAAATTTTACTCTTTTTGCAAAATGAATGATTTAAAGAAAAGCAAACAGACTGAATGACTGTGTATATTTCATTGTTGAGGCGACATCAGAGAACAAAGTGTTTCTTACTGCATCAAATTTGGATGCTAAATGTGGTAAATATTGGAAGTATACTTGATGCATACCCTCGTTACCAAATTCATTATTCTGACCAATCTGGAACAGGTATAATGATTTTTGATTAATACATGAAGGATCAATGTGTTTGTGTCTTTTTATACTTTAATAGACATTAAACTTTCAGAAAAATACAATTTTAACCTCACAGTCTTTAATGGTTTCCACAGAGTGGAGTCGAAATTTGGGTATTTTTGTGTAGAGTCCGTAGACCAATGTTTGGCATGGTGCAGTTTTAACATTCATAATCTATATCCAATTGTAAGGTGATTTTCTATTGAAGACTGATGGAAATTAAAAGCAGCATAAGTTTAGAAGGCATACAGGGACTTTGAAAGAAAATATACTTCGTCAAACTTTGTCCGTAGACCGTAGAGTCCGTAGACCTGAAATTATGAGGCTAATGATTTTAACAGTTCCAACTTTCAGAACTTACTAATGAATTTATCTGATAGCTTTCAACCAGTATAGGTAAACTTAAACAGCCCAAGTACAATTGAATACACAAAATCAAGGTTTTGAAGGAAATTATCCAAATTCAGACCATTTCTGTCACAAAGTGTGTTGGAAAAATCATTGAAATGCAATTAATACTCAGTGAGAGGAGTGTTTAATATCATTAAGAGTCTGTTTTTAATAAATAAATTTACTTCTTTGACAATTTTCCACAAAATATCAAGTTAGGAAGTCATGATTCTCTTTAAGTGAAAAGTCTACGGACTCTACATTAAATTACTTTTAGTTATTTCAAATAACATCAGTTGGTTTTATTTATCTAGCAAACTAAATTAGAAGCTAAAATAAACACAAGGAGTAAGATAGAGGGTCAAACTGCTGTATTGAGCAAGGTGAAATGCCTCCAAATCTGCCAAAACAAAGACAGAAATATTGAGGTGGTATCAATTACACAACAGCGCCATGATGGCCCCATATCGCTCACTTAAGAATACTTTCCAGTTCAATATGCAAATACATGTAGTTAAAAAACCTGACACAATCTGAACTATCAAACATACTCTCAAATTCAAATCTCATTTAATAAGCTAGGCCAATTTGGCACTTACAGGGGCATAATTTGAACAATCTTGGTTCACTAGATTATACTATAAACCAAATGTTACAGCTCTAGGCCTTTCAGTTTCGGGCAAAACACTTTCAATGTATAAGCCTATGGTATGTGATACTTGTGTCTTGTGACCCCCTGGGTGGAGTCAATAATTTTGACCTAAGGGGTGTAATTTGAATGGTCCTGGTAGAGGTCCATCACATGATGCTACATACCAAATATCACAGCTGTACCCCTTTTGCTTTGGAACAAGAACATTTATAAAGCTTTTACTATATATTAGCCTATCAGTATGTACATGTATAACTTGTGACCCCTTGGGCAGGGCCAATTTTGACCCCAGGGGCTATTCAACATTCTTTGTAGAAGTCCACCATGTATTTCTACATCCTGAACATCACAGCTCTAACGCCTTTCAATGGTACAAGAACATGCTTAAAGTTTCATTATATAATCCAATATTGTAAAACTTGTGACCCCTGGGCAGGGCAAATTTTTACCCCAGGGGCATGATATAAGTAATTTTGGTGAATGTTCATCACATAATGCTACAAACCAAACATCACAGCTCCCAGCCTCCCAACTGTTTGGAACAAGAAGAGTTTTAAAGTGTTCATTATTCAAATATATGTAAAACTCGTGACCCCCTGAGTCACTTGGCCAAGTTTGACCCCGGGGATATATTTTCAATTATCCAAATTATTGGTAGAGGTAGACTACCATAGATAATGCTACATACCAAATATCACACCTCTTTCCCTTTCAATTAGGTACAAAAAGATTTTTAAAGTTTCATTTTATAAGCCTTAATGTTAAACTTGTGAACCCCCACCCCACCAAACAAGCAGTGCCTTTTTACATCCAAGGACCATACATTGAATAGTTTTGGTACAGGTTCAATGTCCATTATTTGCATCATTTGATGCTATATACCAAATATCACAGCTCTACCCCTTTCAGGTTGGAACAAAAACATTTTTAAAGCTTTCACTATATATTGTAACCCTACGTAAACCGATCCCCTCCAGGCAAAGCCAATTTTGATATCGGGTCGTAATTTCAACAATATTGGTAGAGGTCCACCGCGTGATGCTACATACTGAATGTCACATTTCTAAACCTTTCAGTTTGCTACAAGAACATACATGTTTAAAACTTTAAAGTAATTTTTTATAAAATTCTATATAAAACTTGTGACCCCGGGATGTGACTAATTTTGACCCCTGAGACATAATTTGAATAATGTAGGTAGCTGTTCATCACATAATGCTACAAACCAAATATCAAAGCTCTAAGCCAGTTTGGAAATAAAAGATGTCTACAGTTTTCATTATAAATATAAATCAATGTTAAATTTTTTATCCCCAGGGTGGGGCAAAATTTGAACCAGGAGCAAATTTGAACATTCTTGGTAAAAGATCACAGCATAATGCTACATGAGAACTTTGGTTGTCCTAGGGCTTACAGAGTTTTGACAAGAATATTTTAAAAGGTTTGGCTTTTGGTTATCAATATTATGCAAAGCAAACTGTCAGCAACAAGAGCACCGACAGATGAGTTTAGGACTCACTCAGTGTACCTGTAAACAAAATTTAAGACATCTGACAATTAGTGTGATTACATCATTGTTTTGAATGATAATGAAAGTTCAGTTGCAACTGTTGTCACCTCTGAAATGTTACCATTGACCATATAAATATGATTGTATGAAAAGCGCAGAATTATCTGGTTCATATTATGATACATTTCTTACAATTGTAGCTATAATTCACATGTTTCTCATATGTTGTGATGTTTCTGGTTCATTTTAGTTCATTTACTTAAATTATCTTGTTATACTAAAACAAAAAGTAAATTTATCCAACCCTGTCAAATGCTTATTAACATGGTGCACTCACAAAATGTAGGCAATTTAAATGCAAATTAATGTTTAAAGTTAAAGATTTTCTTGCAAAGTGCTGTCTTTATAATGATTATGTTAACTCTAATCAACTCCACATTGCCAAAGAGGCATGTGAAAGTGTTACTGAGTAATGCGTTAATCAGTGTAGAGTCCGTATACTACATTGCTTTATGTATAAATACAAGTTTTTGTTCTGTTATATACATTCAAATTATTTGTTATCTCTGGTTTACAGTTTATAGATGTTCAACTTCTTAAAAAATGTTAAAATCATACAGCTTCTTGTGCATATCACACTTCATAGGTAAAAACTGGAGAAAAAAGACATGAATGTGAAATATTATCCCATATAATTGAACCAAAAATTATTTCTTACTGAATTTTGATACTATTTTCTTAAATCCTTTGAAATGGCAATATCAAAATAGAAATTTCACTAACACTTTATATATCTAGGGACAACTTTTTAATGGATTAAGTATGTGTGTGTAATTGGTAGAGTCCGTAGACTTTTTGAGATCTTATTTCAAAAATTTGCTATGCATCGAAAAGTAGTAAAATACCTGGCGATTTCTATTTTTTCTCATCCTTATTGATATATTTTTAAGATACTGTAAAATAAATACACCTGGCTTTCCTATATTTGCCACAAAACTATTTGGCATGAAATACTACAGTTAAGCTGATACAACGGTTCATGGTCGACTCGCTACATTTGTTACATTATCAATTTATAGTCAATCAAATATGTTTTATCTCTTTTGCACAACCATGTTCCATTATTCTGACCAGTTTTCAGGTATGAAATAGTAAAGTTTTTCATCAAACTATCATATTTTTGATTAACTATGTAGAGTCCGTAGACCCTTAGACCTGTCAACTTGTAGCCATGATAACTTTTTTACTAGACATGACTTTTGTACAAAATTTCGGAGAACTCTCACTTAATACTTGTACTTTCACTGTAACAAAAAATATTGACAGTGCAAGAAAGTTTTTATTTTTGCAAAAGTGCAACATGTTATCCCACCCTGATCTGAGCTCACCCGATATATATGGCAAATTCATGTTTCGAAATATCAAATAATTCGAGTTAAAGGTGTTTGAGATATCCAAGTTCGACTGTATGTTAGCCTTACTATTAACATATAATAAGCCCTTTTTAAAACAGTGTAGAACTAGATCCTGATGGACAACTATCCTTAAAGCAAAACAAAAGTAATGAAGAAAGCTTCTATAGGAGCTTTCTGCATTACTTTTATTTTGCATTACCGGTATGCAGTGTCCATGTTTAGAGATCTCCTCTTAACCCATATTAGCCTAGTGTATAATTGATATTGCTGAAATCAATTGATGTACTTACATTTTCAATGAGATGTTTTTCTAGTTGAGGAGACAGCATTAGACAGGCTACTATATATCCAAGGATGAGGACAATGGCATACATGACCCTGGTGCCTGTGGATTCCCTGAGAGGTTTGAAGCAGCTACAACACAGGCCACATGATGATGGCCCGCAGCAACATCCAAACTGAAAATACACGAAAAACATTACAGTAACTCTTTAAAACTGAGTGACTGCTGAACCACTAATATCAAAGCAGGTTGAAAATAAAACAGAATGCACCTGAAGGTGCATTCTGCTTTACTTTCAGCCTGCTTTAAACTATTATGATATCTGCTACAATATAGAAAATATTTCTTAAGATATCTCATTATTTATGAATGTATACATAAACTGAAACAATTTTCTTATTTTTTTCTTGTATTGTCAGTCATGACTGTATCTATTTTGAAATAAGATACTGTTTAAACTAAAGTAGTAAAATTGTTTATCTATGGAGTTAAGGTTAAAATCTTGTCTTCTCATACTTCGAAAATGATTCATTTAAGATTAGAAACATATCTTATTTCTAGTTATATACTTAAAACATGCAATATCAAATAAGTGCATTTCTTAAGTTCTAAGTGGTAATTAAATGAAGAATGAGAGGACTTACAACAGCCTTGTCTCAATATCTGCTTGAGGGAAAGGGTTAATATTTGCTTGTATAGATCTATTGATTTGCTGCTTAGGACAAGTTTGCCTATATAAACAGAAGTACATATAGCATCATCAAGGCGCATTCTGCTTTACTTTCAATCTGCTTTAAGTGGTCACCTATTTTCAAAACTAGAATCAGTTTATGGGAAGTATGTGGTAATGGGTTACACTGAATATGAATTATGATAGAAAAATGATATGGCATTTCATTAAAGAATTAGGTAAAAAATAAAAAGGCATTTCTAATGGGAGAGGGGTGATGGTTAAACAGTCATAATTATTATGTCAATGATTATGTATTTGTTAAATATTCTAGGATTCATTAAATTCAATCTGATTTGTTTCAGGACAGGGTAGAGGCATGAATCAGCATCTCTTAAAGGATTAAGGAAAGGTTACCTATACAGGAAAAGATTATCATGTGCCAAGATGATGAAAAAACTTTTATCCTTATTGTGAAAGAATTCCTACTCTTATATGAGTCATTATCATAATTAAAGAGAAAGGATATTGTACAGTGAGATAAAAATGAGACCTGATGCAGTTTAGTTATATGTTACTAATATGATTTTTTAATCAATTCTGCACTGATTATAATGTAATAAAAATATACACTGTACAGTGTACAGTACACCAGTCAGTGCATCAAGTATGGCTTATATTGTCATAGAAAATAGAACCTGACCACATACAGTACTAAGATTGATCAAAGTCAACATGCAGGGCTCTAGATAAGAGGGAGTTAACTGCACAAATCCAACATTTCTCACTTATTTTAACACAAAATCCTATGGTGCTACAACTCATTAGAATTGTCTCTTCGAGACAATTCTAATGAGTAGTAACACCATAGGATCTAAAGCAGAAATAAAGATTTTAGGTTTTGAAATACTCCCCTTATCTGGAGCCCTGAACATGGTTGATGCAAAGTTGGGATAAGTCTTTTCCCTTTCCCTTATGTTGCAGCTGACAGTAAATGATGTAACTAGTGACTAATTACTAATTGTTTTCCTTTGTAACTCTTTACTTTGTATAATAAACCTTCTTACATTTTGTACCCGGGCCTTCATCTTAAAAGCCACATTAACCCATTATACTCCATAATCTAAATTATAAATACACGTTTTTATGCATTGAATTTATTCCTCCAATGAAGAAAACAGTTACACTGCACAATAGTCATACACCATGAGAAATATTTATATCCCTTATCCTAAGCCTTAGCCAATGGTGAAGTTTTCCTTTCAACTTGCTTAACCCATTACCCCATAAATACACCTTTTACACTTTTAATTTATTCCTGTACTGAAGAAAATAGTTCCAATTTATACTGTCATGAATATGCAGCATAGCCACACTTAGCAGGTTGAAAGTAAAGCATAATGCACCTTAATGCACATTCTGCTAAATACTTTCAACATGCTTTATGGTCACCTATCTTCAAAACTGAAAACAAGCTATGGGGTAATGGGTTAAAGTGGTCACCTGTCTTCAAAACTAGAAACAGACTACGGTGTTAAGGGTTAGCCTCTACCCTGTCCTGACATAATGCCCTCCAATGACAATTTGAAGATAGTGTTAAATACTGATGACAGAAATAGCAAAAAAATCATCTTTTGCTCAGAACAGACTTTAACGTTGACCCTTGAGGTCAAGGTCTAAGGTCTAGGTCATATAACTGCAGTGCATCGTGGTCCACTCACTGAGTCTAAAGCAGAAGCATATATATTTGTGTAGCCGGGTAGAGAATATGGTGAAATGGTTGATTGGCTTTTCTGGGTGACTCGGTAGCTCAGTGTTTAGAGCGTTGGCATGGTAAGCCAGAGGTCCTGGGTTCGAGTCCCAGTTGGGTCACAACTTTTTCACCATGTTACATTTGGCGCCCAACGGAAATAACCCGAACAATAGTATGTAACTCGTGGAGTGTACAGAAATAATAATAAGAAACTCGTGGAGTGTTCTTTAATAAGAATTCGGGACAAATTCTTGTGTAGAGGGGGTGTGTGTAGCCGGGTAGAGAATATGGTGAAATGGTTGATTGGCTTTTCTGGGTGACTCGGTAGCTCAGTGGTTAGAGCGTTGGCATGGTAAGCCAGAGGTCCTGGGTTCGAGTCCCAGTTGGGTCACAACTTTTTCACCATGTTACATTTATATATATATATTAAAGTTTCATGGCCCTAGGTGCAGTTGTTTACTCAGAACAGACTTTTACTCAAAACCTTAACGTTGAACCTAGAGGTCAAGGTCAAAGGTAAAGGTCACCAAACTGAAATGCATCTTGTTCTGCTTGTTGAGGCGCATCTGGGTAAATGCGATTCCGTTACCATAGGTGTAGTCGTTTGCTCAGAACAGACTTTATCGAAAAACCTTAACATATTGACTCAAGAGGTCAATGTCACCAAACTGTAGTACATTCTGGTTTACTCATTGAGGCACATCAGCATATGAAGTTTCATGACGGTAATTGTGCAGTTGTTTTCTCATAACAGCTTTTAAAGCAAAACCTTTCATGTTAACCCTACATGTAGCAATCAAGGCTAAAGTCACCATCGTGGTCTACTCATTGAGGCGAAGCAGCATATGAAATTCCGCAACCATAGTTGAAGCATTTGCTGAGAACAGACTTTAATGCCAAACCTTAACATTGATGCTCGAGGTCAAGGTCACCAAACAGTGCATTGTGATCTTATCATTGAGGCGCATCAGCATATCTATGCAGTTTCGTGACCGTAGGTGCATGTTAGACAAAATTTAACGCAAAACCTTAAAGTCTATTGACCCTAGAGATGAAGGTCAAAGGTCTAGGTTCCAAAACTGCAGTGTATGTTAATGAAAGCAATTTGTTTTCAACCGGAAAGGGCTTTGAGCGAAGATGTAAGCTTGTCGCAGGCTGCGATACCGTACCTCGAATTAACTCTAGACACTGCAATACAGTTACGATATAGCAACTACTGAACTAGCTGGTTGCATGCATGTAATAAAATTTTGAACTACCAAATGTTTTGTGATGTAGCGGGAGTTATTTTGCATGGGTGTGTACAGGTAACTGGTGGATATAATCAATAAGTCCTAAACTGGGTGGCTCGATAGCTCAGTGGTTAGAGTGCTGGCATGGTAAGCCAGAGACCCTGGGTTCGAGTCCCAGTCGGCCCACAATTTTTTCACCTGTCCTGTTACAGTTTGGTGCAGTGACCGCCAATTGCATTGCATACCATGATTCCATGAGTGAGATTCGGGGCGAATCTCAGGAATGTAGCAGGAGTTACTTGGGTGTGTACAGGTAACTGGTGGATAATCAATAAGTCCTAAACCGGGTAGTCCTTCTAGAAAGACCCTGCGTTTGAAATTTTATCATTTCACGTTCATTATGTCTATTTTTAACTTTTTTCTTCCTCAGCTAGATTTATCAATGCGTCCCTTATTTGGACTATAAACCGGGTGGCTCGTTAGCTCTGCAGTGGTTAGAGTGCTGGCACGGTAAGCCAGAGATCCTGGGTTCAAGTCCCGGTCGGGCCACGATTTTTTCACCTGTGGTCATAATAGAGAGGTTGTACTGTATTTTTCCCCATTTTACTCATTAATGTAGATCTTGAAGCAGAAAAATCCTACATCTAGGAACTTTCTGCTTTTCTTTCATGCTGTTCTAAACACTGAAAAACTATGATAGACAGGGCTAACTAGAAGATTTACAGACGTTTCGGTAAATGACCAGTTCGGTAAATTGATTTTATATAGTGAAAGTCTGGACGTTTCGGTAAAAAGGTAAATTATAGTAATTATAGGATTAAGAATATCGCACATCGCACCTCTCTCGGTAACAATGAGATTGTGGCACAGTGTTTGTGCAAAGTTTGCAGGGTTGTTTTAGTATGTGTTGATCCTGATCTACCAACAGATCACAATTTTTCGGCCTGTTTACAAAACGAAATAAAGGGCATGTGAAGGGGGTAAAAATAACTTGATTTCTTCAATATTTTTTTTTCATTTCTTCTATAAGGAGATGAGATTATTGTTACATCTCAAAATAATTAAGAACTAAAAAAACAAAATTTATATTTATTGGCATGTTTATAATATACATATTTACAGAATAATACTCAAATGATAGATCTGCGTAACACAAGAGGACCAATGTAGAGCTCTACGCAATTCACTACCATTGCGTTGTTTTTATTTAAGGTGAAGTATCTGTAGATTAAAATCATTTTGAGATGCTTCTGATTTGTCTGAGCAGGATTCAAACTGTTCGCAAGTAACTTTGACTGATTCCAGATCTGCTGATCTTTGTCTCCGCTGCATATTATATTAAGGACTTGTAATTTTGTTTGTCAAAAAGTTTGGATTCTGATCGCTGTTTCTGATCAGAATCCAAACTTTTCGGCAAATAGTTATTGGGTTTAACCAATTGCTGATCTGGGTCTACATTGTTTACATATCTAACCATGCAAAAATAAGAAACACTGTCGTAAATGACTAGTAAACTAAAGATGGACATAGGAGATAAACATTTATATACATATATACGCCCACAATGCAATCTGCTTTACTTTCAAAGTGCTGTAAGTGGTTACCGGCTATGGGGTTAAGTTTGAGGAAACATATTACAAATACTTGATATTTACACTGACTAAAATGAAATGTGAAGAAAAGCTATGTGATAAAGTGTAGACCAGTGTCATGTCTTATTGCCAAATACCGTTTATAATATTGCTAAATACTATGACGTGATGGCTCGGTCTACACTATTTGCATTACCAATTCCAGAACTAGATAGTATAGTTTAGACCCAACCCATTTGCAAGAAGTTACAAGGTACAAGAGAATAGAGATCAAGCGCCATCAGTTATTGATCTAGCGAAAGGTGTGATATACAGACCTGTACATAAACCTATAATTACTATAATTTACCTTTTTACCGAAACGTCCAGACTTTCACTATATAAAATCAATTTACCGAACTGGTCATTTACCGAAACGTCCGTCACCCAACTAGAACACGCTAAAATACGCTTTACATATGTTCTGTATTTTAATTTTAGTTTACAAAATTCATTCAAATTGTCAATCACTTGATTCATTCAGACTCAGAGCACTGGTTTATTGGCAAATACAATTTATTACTTCGCATTTGTAAATTTAAGATCTACTTACCTGTGCCAGGCAACATTTACACATGTTGGGAATCTTTACGGAACGCTAATTTATGGATAAAATAAAGATATTTTGTGAATCATGTAGCTTTATCAATTAAATCATCTCAAAACAGCACCGGATGTTGTTATACATTCTGTTCACCTCCCGCCGTTATTTCGGGGAGTGTCAAAGATGCGCACCAGTACCAAATCGTACCAAACAAATTTCTTCAAGGGACATCACTCTATACATAAGGATTTAGGGAAAAAATATCGTATCTGTCCTATGACCATGGCAACAAAAACGAAAGCGGCTGCCGGACTGATAACGTTTAGACGCCTATCAAATGAAATCCAGTATCTCTTGCTCCAAGCGTCAAATGGTGAATTCCACTGGAGTCCACCTAAAGGTAAATTGTATGTCAACAAAACGAGCATAAATGTATTACTACCGGATGATACCAAAAATCGGATACATTAAACTAATGATAAATAAAGAACCAGTAGCGCTGGCAGCCTGTTGCGTTTACCAATTTTGTGGCGTTTGTCACATAGTTTGGATCCTGTCAGAAACCTAGTTTTTTTTATATAAATGTATTGTAGCAGGACGAGGGACCCAGTGATCTGGATCCACCCCAGGAGCGCTACGCTCCTCAAGTCCGGACTCTGGGTATAGCCTGGTGGGACGGGGAATATAACTAAAACTCAGAAATCAATTTATTTCTTTTATTTAAACATAAAGCCGACAAGACTCTCATGGTATTGCACCTCTGCTCGACAAAACGACAAACAGACTGTTGACCGACAATACAGACAAGGCGGACGCACTGAATCGTCAGTTTCAGTCCGTTTTCACATTACCCAAGCCCATTGATACTGACGGACAAGAACACATTCAATCATATCCCGACATTCCTGAAATTACCTTTGGGTGCAGTGGCATATCCAAGTTACTGGCAGGTTTGAAGCCAAATAAAGCGGCTGGACCAGACAAAATTAAACCGACAGTTCTTAAAAACCTGCACCATGCCATTGCCCCAATTGTCAAAGTCATTTTTCAGAAAAGCTATGAGAGTGGTGTAGTACCAGACGACTGGAAGACGGCCATGGTCTGCCCATTATACAAGAAAGGGGATAAGAGCGACCCTGCTAACTACAGGCCCATTTCCCTGACTTGTATAATGTGCAAGACCATGGAACACATTGTTGCATCGCAACTGTCGCGACACTTCAATGCTCATGACATTCTCTACGACTTACAGCACGGCTTTAGAGACAGACGCTCCTGTGAAACGCAGCTAATCCAACTTGTGGAAGACATTGCCAGTAAGCTTTCACAGGGGCTACAGACAGACCTAATACTGCTCGACTTCAGTAAAGCCTTTGATGTTGTGAACCACCAGAAGCTACTGCATAAGCTTACAGCGTACGGCATCACCGGCAAGACCAACAAATGGATTGAGGCCTTTCTCAGCAACAGGACACAGACAGTTGTACTCGATGGGTCTTCATCCTCACAAGTCCCCGTTACGTCTGGAGTGCCCCAGGGTTCTGTCCTTGGTCCGATCCTCTTTCTGATATACATTAATGATCTGCCGGAAAGTATAACATCTCAGGTAAGACTCTTTGCAGACGATACTGCAGTCTACCTGACCATATCCAGCGAAGAGGACGGAGCTGCTCTCCAGGCTGACCTTGACAGACTCCAGGACTGGGAACACCGATGGGACATGCGGTTCAACCCTAGCAAGTGCAATGTTTTGCATATCGCTAGGTCCGCAAGCCCCATCAAGACCCAGTACATCCTGCATGGTCAAGTCCTGGAGGCAGTGAAAGAAGGTAAGTATCTTGGTGTGACACTTAGCTCAGATCTTAGCTGGAACAGTCACATCAGGAACATCAGCCAGCAAGCCAACAGAACCCTGGGCTTCCTAAGACGTAATATAAAGACGGCACACCCAGGCATTCGTGAGATGGCATACAAGACTCTTGTGAGACCCCAAGTCGAGTATGCCTCATCTGTCTGGTCGCCGTACACCCAACAGAACATCAAACAGGTGGAAAAGGTCCAGCGTAGAGCAGTGAGGTGGACTAGCAACAACTACTCGACTTATGACAGCGTTACAAGAATGCAGGAGAAGCTAGGCTGGCGGACCCTTGAAGACAGACGGACCGACTGCCGACTAGTCACTATGTACAAAATAGTCCACGGCCTAGTTGCCCTCCCCGCACCCTCATACCTGCAGCACCCTACCCGAATGACTCGCAATATGCATCCTCTCTCTTTTCGCCAGATTTTTACCTCAGCTAACTACTACAAATTTTCTTTTTTTCCGGCGACCATCATACTGTGGAATAAGTTACCTGCGCACATTGTCCTATTGCCTGATCTTGACCAGTTCAAGCAGGCTGTAGGCAGTGTGCAGCATTTCTATTAATTAAGCAGCAGTGTTTTTATCCTCTTTTAACTGTACATTCTATTCTTGCTAAAAAAATAACAAGACTTTTAAACTATATTACAACATTTTCTTCTGTCTTACTTTTACTTTTTTCTTAACTAATTCGCACAGACGCGCAGCTGCACGTAATACTCATATGAGGGTGTTGCAGTATGAACAGATAGATAAAGCCTAACTATTTACAATAACGGAATCCCGAGTTACATGGTATTTCCGCAGAGCAGGATGTCACCCGTTGGGTTGCCCAGACTAACGTCCGGAGGTACAGGTTTATCCTGATGCAGAAATACCCTAAGTTTACTAAATCTAAATCTGAAACATTTACAGTGTAACCACCGTTGGTCTCAGTTTACAACCTATCGGTCGTAGATGCTCTTAGCTCAGTTACCAGTTATCAACCAGTTGCAAGTAAGAGACAGAGCAGTGGTCAGTGTCTCATTATATAGGCAGATAGAACCATGTGACCATCTGCCAAACTGGACTGATTCGCCGATTTCTATAACTAAAGTTGTTTTTCTACAAGTAAAAAACATAGAACTAATCTAACTTCAATTGCCACAAAATGCAGATGAAAAGCATGCAATATCATGAGATGTTTCAGTACACTATAATCTTTAGCTTGCTATTATAAATGTTAAATGGCCAATTCGCCATGCTAAAGGATGCCAAACTGCTACATTCCTCCTTCCTATTTCAGAAAAAAAAAAGAACAACATCAATATTTTGCTGTTGTTACTTTTTTTTTAAAACACAGAAGTGGCTTTATCTAAATAATTTGTCTGCACGTTATGACAACAGAATAACAAATTTCACGTATCAAACACGAAATCATACATAATGATTATCCTAACGCATTTCCTTCAAATAACAACTAGTTCACATTCTAAATCAAAATACAGAAAAACTAACTGAGCTCAGTTAACAGATTCAATTCTAATTAAAGTACATTCTACCTATAGTAAGAGTTCTCTAGAAAAAGGTAGACAACTCTTAGTAAACTTATAAATACTATGTTCGCTAACTTGACTGAAGTTGACAAATCATCAATTCATTGCTACCATGTCCGAATAAAAATGAAATGTTCAGAACCAATTTATTTAGCCAATTCTCCAGATTTACTTTATACATAGGCCAAACAAATAAAATTCATAAGCTTGACAAAAGTCAAGTCCTACATTAAATTCTTTACTTAAGTTATCCCCAATCTCAGTCAAATCGGACGAATTAACTGTAAAATCTTAATCTAATGAAACAATAAGTAAACATGATAATAATACACAACGTATTGAATCCAAAACTCATGTACATGTTTCCGTATTACAATACTACTGTTTGTGTTCACAATCTATAAAATTTACTAAAACACACAGCTGCATGTACATGAGCAAACACATACACTTGGTATATGTAAATTCACTCTCACAATCTGTATCTCCCATATACCTGGAGCTAAACACAAACTCCACAAATAATGTCTTAATTATCCGTCCCTTTACTTTATTTACAAATAAGACATGTTTGTCCAGGTCCGGATCTAGCATTTGCATTTCATGGACTGACCATTTTGCTTGATATAATCAACTGTATCTTACTCAGGGGGTCTGGGGCTATGAAAAGGAAATTGCTCAGGGGGTCTGGGGCTATTGAAAGAAGATTGGCAGCCTTCTCTATTCCTCTCATACTCATATCCAGACACGAGGGATGCCTCAGGCGGTCGCGGCTGATCGAATGAGAGCTTGTGCCCCTCGGTTCGCGAATTGTCAAACGTGTTGACTTCGACCGCTACGCTCTCATTCTGTGTAGACTCAGATTTACATTTTAACTCGTTCAAGGGGCTAACCTGTACGAAAAATTCCACCCGTAAATGAGGCGGAAATTCTGAGAAATTCCGCCTAAAACGGTCAAATTCCGTCTGATTTTACGTTCAGTGAAAACAACAATTAAGAGGCGGATTCCTGGCGTAAATAGGGGCGTAATATGCAAATGAAGCGGAAAGTTTTACGGGCGGAAATTACAGGCGGAATATTGGTTGGAGCGGAATCCTGGCGTAAATGGGGCATAAATAGGGGCGTAATATGCAAATGAGACGGAAAGATTTACGGGCGGAAATTACAGGCGGAATATTGGTTTTGGGCGGAATCCTGGCGTAAATAGGGGCGTAATATGCAAATGAGGCGGAAATATTTTACGGGGGAAAATTGTTAACAGGCCATATTTACGGGCGGAAATTGTTAACAGGCGGATCTTTTGCGGGCGGAATTTTGCTTTGGGCGGATATTTTCTGGTCAATCTGGTGGAAAACTTTTGGGGGACAAATATAGAGAATACCAATAATATAATAAGGCAAGAATAAATATTTTATGTAATTTAGATACTTAGAGTAATAGCAAGATATTTATATGATTTGACCTAGTGACCTAGTTTTTTTACCACTGGTGAACCATATTAGAACTTGACCTAAATTTCATCCAGGACAGTATTCAAACTGTAATTCATTGAAAGATAAAGTGGAAAATGTGTTCTATTATATAGAGGGTTTAAACAAGGTTTTTCCAAGATTTGACATCCTAGTTTTTGACCCAACATTAAAATCTCTTTTTTTTTAACCTAGATTTTAATCATGCAAACATTTTGACAAAATGTCATTAAGATATAATGAGATGCGTAGCCTCTATAGTGTAAACAAGGTTTTTCAATTATTTGACCTTTAGTGACCATGTTCATTTGTTGTTTGATTTAACATATCGATATACCCCCATTTGAACTTGACCTAGATTTTACTAATTTTCATTAACTAAGATCCAATGAAATTAGTAGCCTCTTGAGTGTTTACAAGTTTTTGGGGGGATTTTATCTATTTAACTAGTTTTAAACCCGACACTTGACCTACATTTTATGTTGTCAAACATTCTGACTAAGTCTCATTAAGATAAAATAAGATTTGTAGCCTCTAGAGTGTTAAAAAAAAATTGTATGATTCCAGAGAAAAATTAACCCACATTTGAACATGACCTAGATTTCATTGAGACAAATATTCTCAAGTTTTATAAGATCTGATGAAATTTGTAGCCGCTAGAGTGCTAAGGAATTAATTGTTGACAATAGACAGACAACAAGACAGACATCCAGCAATTAATCTTATAGCTCATGTTGGCACAATTAAGTCATTCAAGGTCACTGAGCTAAACAAGAGGGCCTGAAGGCCCTGATATCGCTCACCTGTTGTACTGAAGCCTGATAGCTTTGCCTTTCTGTTTCACCCGTTTTAATCTAAATCCATTCAAATTTGTAGTATAGCATGTAAACAATTTTGGAATACAACCTCATAATTCTAGTATAGTAGAGTACATCAAGGGCAGATAACTAGAGCCTAAACAATACTGAAATGAAGCCTTTTCTAGCATTTCAAAGTATACCAATGGCAGATTACTATTGACACAATGATTAGATTTCAACAAAAATTGCGAGAACTTATAGCTATATACTTTGTTTGCAAGTATAATCAAAATCCATTGAAAATTGTAGTTGCAAGAGTGTAAACGCTGTATGATATGGCATTTTCAGCAGTTCAAGGGCAGATAACTCTTGACCTATGGGTTCGATTTCAACCATAATTGCACTTATTCAAACTCTTATATGGTAATATAGAATCTGAGCAAGTTTGAAAAAGACTGGATAAAAAGTGTGGCCTCTAGAGTGTAAACACTGTTAAATATGGCATTTTCAGCAATTCAAAGGTTGATAACTCTTGACTTATTGGTCTGATTTCAACCATAATTAAATTTATCTAAAATATTATAGTAATATACAATCTTGGTAAGTTTTAGAAAGATTGGAAAAATATTGTGGCCTCTAGAGTGTAAACACTGTTAAATATGGCATTTTCAGCAATTCAAAGGTTGATAACTCTCGACTTATTTCTTGGATTTCAACCATAATCGAACTCATCCGAACTCTTATGGTAATATACAATCTGAGAAAGTTTGAGAAAGATTGGTTAAATAATGTGGCCTCTAGAGTGTAAACACTGCAAAATATGGCATTTTCAGCAATTCAAAGGTAGATTACTCTTGACCTATTGGTCCGATTTCAACCATAATCGAACTCATTCGAACTCTTATAGTAATACACATTTTGAGCAAGTTTGAGAAAGATTGGATAAATAGTGTAGCCTCTAGAGTGTAAACACTGTTAAATATGGCATTTTCAGCAATTCAAAGGTTGATAACTCTTGAACTATTGATCCGATTTCAACCATAATCGAACTCATCCGAACTCTTATGGTAATATACAATCTGAGCAAGTTTGAGAAAGACTGGATAAATATTGTGGCCTCTAGAGTGTAAACACCGTTAAATATGTCATTTTCAGCAATTCAAAGGTTGATAACTCTTGACCTATTGGTCGGATTTCAACCATAATCGAACTCATCTAAATTCTTATGGTAATATACAATCTGAAGAAGTTTGAGAAAAATTGGATAAATATTGTGGCCTCTAGAGTGTAAACACTAAAATTGTTGACGACGGACGATGCACGCCGGACATTCAAGGATTGCAAAAGCTCACCCTGAGCTAGCTCAGGTGAGCTAAAAATATAGGCAGAATTTGAAAATATTGCTAAAAATGGACAAAGCAGTCAATTTATTATTTTCCAATAATTCACCCAAACCAAAATGGCAAGCTTATTTTTAAGGTTGCGACAAGGTTGTCGCAAGCTTGCGAATTATGGTTGCGCATGCTTAGATTTGGAACCTTTGCGCAAGCTTGCGCTAGCTAGTACAAGCTCAGATTGCAAGCTTGCGCAAGCATGTTACTATCAAATACTTGCAAGCTTGCGCCAGCTAGTGCAAGCTTGCGCAAACTTAATGGTTGCGCATGCTTAGATTTGGAACCTTTGCGCGAGCTAGTACAAGCTTGCGCAAGCATGTTGCTATCAAACACTTGCAAGCTTGCACAAGCTAATGCAAACTTACTCTGCAAGCTTGCGCGAGCTAGAGCTAAAACATGGAATACTGAAAGTCAAGAAAATATTTAAAATTTGTCACATTGAATGTCACATTTATTGTCATAAATAACAATTAACCCCATAATTATGTATTTTTACAACTTTAGTTCATTTCTCGACTGAAAAAAATTGTTATAATTCAAACAGTTTTCAATATGTATGATAAGTATTTTCTATATTTTAGGAGCTGGTAGGTTAAAAGTAGACTGAAAGTATAGCAGAATGGGCCTTAAGGAACATTCTGCTTTACTTTCAACCTGCTTTAAGTCAGGTCACTAGTTTTCAAAATAAGAAACAGGCTATGGGGTAATGGATTCAATAAAGTTGTCATTTTTAGTTTCATTATTCCTTTACTCCATATAGCTTGTTCCTTCATTTTGAAACCAGGTGACACATACTTAAAGCAGGTTGAAAGTATAGCAGAATGCGCCTTAAGACACAATCTGCTTTACTGTCAGCATACTTTAAGCTACATTCTGCTAGAATAAATAGGATATTTATTCTGGCACATATTCACAACTCTATAAATTGGAACTAATGGAGGACTAAATCTATTATCAAATGCGTTAAAATGTGTACCGGTACCTATGGAGTAAAGGGTTATCATTATAAAAACAAACTAGTGCAGGGAGTATCTCGATCAAAGATCAGAGAGCTATACTGTAAGCTTTTAGTCATTGACATTGCATGTAGATCTACTTTTTGTAATGAAAAATTACATAGTTTGGCTATTCCATGTTCATTTGGCCCAATTGGCATTTGAATTTTATCAAATATTCAATAAAGCGGCATATCTATTCCTCTGTAAATCTGTTGACGAGAACATTGCCAATGGGTGCTGAATGCTTATATGTCCCTTTCGATCATTAAAAAATGTCCCTTTTGATCATGAAAAACTATTTTATCTTTCAATCCAATTGTCAAAACAAAGGCAATCTTAGGATCATATGTCACATTGTTATTATGTCCTGTATGTGATCGGTACTCCACTCAAATACAATATAAATTAATCAAATGTAGAAACTTTTCCAATGAATGGGAATGTCTACTCTGTTGTGGCAACATTTAACTTGCTGTCTGTTATTGGCTCCTTTAATTCGCTGTCTGCTGTGGGCTCCATCCCTCTCAGCCTGGCATATCCAGTAACATCATCATTCTGCAATAAATAAATAAAAAAAAATCCATAATCATGTGCCATTTATGGTGTTGATTTTAAAACTTTTCTTTAAAGAAAACAAGGTTCAAGTGAGTACAATGTAACGGTATGGCAGAATAAGTAACTAAAGTTTCCTGTAATGAAAGAGCCCTTCTCATTGTTTGAAAGGAAAACGTAATTTGCTACATGTCAGATATTTTAACTAAATGTAGAGTGACCATGAATCATGATATTGCCATGACGGTAGTCTGGAGTTGAGAACTCAAGAATGCCATTGACAAAAAATTTAAGGACATAATGGGGTTTCAATGACTCTATTAACTCTATTAACCCCTAGGCTGTACTTAATGGTGTGGCTATATAAAAGGTATAACAGGTGAACTTACAAACTACAATGTATAGTCTGTGACCCATTTACCAATGGTCTTAAGGAAACTGATCTCAAAATCATTTAAAAACTATTTTCAATTTGATAAACTGGTTACTTTACATAGTGTATCATATCATTTACATAATTAAAACATTAAAATATGAGATGAATGGGGATCTATTTGGTCTAATTCTAACATTAACAGATGAAAGCATAACAATTTGTTTACTTATTACCACTACCAGAGTATATATCTAACGAACTTAAATTTCCCCAAGAACCATTATTATAGTGACAGTAACTTCTCCACATTTAGTAAGAAATATACATTATGTGAACTCGATGACTTGAATAATATTACAGTATCTAGACTATGTCAATAACAAATGTGAGAAAAAAGTGTTGGGCCTAAAACAAAACCCTGAGGAACACCAGATAACCATGTGTGCAGAATAATCACTCAAACAAGGTAATCTTTCTCCCACATTAAGGACAGCAAAAAAAGTGTATGCACTTTCAAATGTAGAAAAATTATCACCTACATGTACTATCTTTACTTTTCATTAAAATCTTTACGGAAATGTTGCACTTGTTAAAGTGATTGCAAAAATATGATTTGAAGTTTAAAACAAATAAATACAGAAAGACGTTACTAATCAATGTCATATTTTCTCCCATGTGAATGGTAGGAATGATGTTTTAAAATATCAAGTGTGTGCTCCATAAACTTTTAAAGGGACTCGCAACCGGATGGTGTACTTGTCAAAATAAAATAAAATACTCAAATAAAAGCAAATTTGTGGCATTATTTGGCTTCTGACATTAAAAAAATATGATCAGTCCAAAAAAAGTCTCAAGAATCGTCACCGAATCTTAGATTTTTAGATATTTTCCAGGGTTCAAGATAAGGGGAGTATTTCAAAAATTAAAATCTTTATTTCTGCTTTAAACCCTATGATGTCACTACTCGTTAGAATCGTCTCGAAGAGACGATTCAAATGAGTAGTAACATCATAGGATTTGGTGCTGAAATAAGTGAGAAAATGCTGGATTTGTTCACTTTACTCCCCCTTATCTAGAACCCTGATTTTCCATCGTTTTTCTATACCGACTAGTAGACGGTATAGTTATGGTTGTTGCTTCTCTACACGGGCTCAGACATAAACACGAGCCGAATTACGAAGTTGTATGCACTTTCGATCGCTACACATTGAAATACGTTAAATCGATCCGAGATAAACGGATAGTTCCGTGGTCCATTGGTCTAAGCGGTTTCCCCTATTTTGCCTTCTGTCCGCCAATACCGGGCCCCGGGTTCGAATCCCACCAGAGACCAATACTTTTTTTTATTGAAATACATTTTTTTTAAACAGAATTTCTTATCCTAAACTAATTCTTTACCATTTATATAAGCGTTTGACACATATTTACAAATTACTATTTTTAATGCACGATCTGGTTGCGAGTCGCTTTAAGTTGTTTGTTTTTGTTTTAATGACCAACCGAGTCCCACCATTATTTGTGGAACCAGACTAAAATACGAAAACTCTGCCATGATATGCACCCCAATTTATTTGGAAGTTAAATTTCACCAAAAGAAACATTCATAGTGACTTGAGCTGTGTTATGCTCAGAGCATATTATAGTCAAAGGGTACCATTGCATTTATAAGTGTACCATTTATGGTCGAAGCGTACCTCATATAGGATATAAAAGGGAAAATTTCAATACGGTATAAGTGATTATTGGTGGCAATTCATCTGCTTTCATACCTATAATCAGTGTGAAAACATGATTTACCTGTACAAATATGTTATTAAGCAACTAGAAGTAGTTTTGATGCTGATCATATATGCATACTCGCCAATGTTTTAAGTTAGAACTACATGTGCTCAGTCGTACCTTAGAGATTCCAGCAATACATTTATTTCACACCTACATCACTGTAAAACATGATCAACGTGTAAAAATATTTTATTAAGCAGCTAGAACAACTTTTGATACTGTACTTTGTAAGGCAGTGTCAGGTCAGGATCCACAATGGTTGACCGTTGACACTTTTTTTAATCGTCTGAGAACAGTCGACAATTGTTTACGGAATTATTAAGATTAATTTTCGAACAGTTTTGATAATGATCCTGAGCCACGTGACGATTACCTTTTCACAGGTGCAAGATTTATTTTCAAGCAGTTTGGATTCTGATTAGAAGCTGCAAAAGGCGGCTTCTGGTCAGGATGGACAATGGCTGACACTAATTTCAATATTACTTTATGGCAAATTAACCAAATTTGTTCCTAATTACTAAATGTTAATGCTAGATAAAGTGGTGTCTTGGTGAAACTATCCAGGTGTATGGTAAAAAAACAAATATCAAAATTTACACGTATATAATAATGTGCGAAAAACAATCAATTATCACCTAATACCCAATTGAAAATTTTCCCCATAAATCTGTATGTGTTAAATTGCTCTTGGACCAAAAATGGTACGCTTTGACCATAACCCCTGGAGTTCTAATCCTTACCGTTTGATGCTTTGGTCACAAATCAGTGGATGACTGGATGTAAAGCATGACTGTGTTCTACCAACCAAGACAACCATCCAACATAAAAGTTCAACATCATCATGGTTTGTTTTCTTCATTTCTTGACCTGGCTCCACCATTTACATATTTTCTGAAAATATATTTATTTAAATTAGTGAATACTGGGTCCATGGAATTTTATAAAGCATCAAGTACTTTGAGATGTCCTTAAAGTAAAAATGTGTGAGTATATGTAACTCAAAAAACTCTTTGACAATATAGGATCCTTTGCAAATTTAATAAGTATTTTAATGGGTACTCTCACTCTCTGGGAAAGGTGGGTGGGGGATACATTTGAATAAATTATTTGTACAACATAGATTACGAAATTGCCAAAACAATGTGGCATTCTAGTGAATTGGATGTTCACAAAATTCGCTAAAGAAAGAATTTCAGTGGTGATTAAATAAACTATATAAAGAATCATTTTTTCTAATAAGTTATTGTGACTTTGAATTGATCAGTACGAAATAGACATGTGCCGAAACTGACAAGGTCCGAAACATCAATGACGGAAATCGACATCAACAACTACGAAATTCGACATGCGTTTTTCGCACGTTGTCGACATTATATTTATAACAATATAATCTGAGCAGACTCGGTTATTAACTTATTCTTTCGACGTTTGACGTCTTTATCACAAAAAAAGCTGATCGATTCACATGCCTTTTTCATAAAAAAACCGTGGGGGAACAGTGACTTCGTGAGTAGAGATATTTCCTTTGTTTGTAAGAATGATTGATATTTCAAATACATAAACGTTATTTTCGGGTTCTTACCAAAGTAAAATATCACGATATGTCGTAGATTCGGGAACTCGGCAGTTTTTATTGGCGAAATCTTTCTTCGTTCTTGACCGTTGGAAGTCTCCATTTGAAATGATCGTCCGCGCACCTGCTGTTTTTGTTGCACAAATTTGGAATACTCTGAAAGGACCGTGATAGAAAAATAGTCCAAAACAGAGCGAAAAAATGTCCGATAACAAGTTTTTTTTTTAAAAAAGATACTCGTCGACCGGCTTTGTTCTAGATTTATAAATTTATAGATAAAATAGAACAGCTTATTGTTACAGAAGATCTACTTACTTATTCAGCGTCATTTCAAATGTCAACATAGTCTTTACCACTTGATAAGTACTGTTTAAAAATACAATCAGTATGCACCTAGTGCAAGCAAACTGCATGGCACCAGATAAGTCAGCTCCTGCAAGGTCTTTCTAAAAATCATACAAAATCAATAACACCCCCACCCCCACATTTATATGGGAAGATAACTCCAATTGCTAATGCTAGTGAAATGACAATTATAATATGGAAATATCTTGATGAGAGGAAGTGTCATTTACAAGGGCTATAACCTGGCATCATTTTTAATACCCCTTTGTAATAATTGTTAGTCTGAAATTTTTTTTTTTTTTCATATATGGAAAGAGACTATTGAGAAAGTGGGACAATTTAACATGGGCCACAACTCTGGCATCATATTTTTTTAAGTTAATTATTACCCTTTGTCATATTTTCTTGCCCAAAAGATAACTCCAGTTCTACTGATGCTAGAAAAATGATTTTTCATACATGTAAAGAACTTGATGAGAGAGAGTTTGCTTTGTACAAGGGCCATTATTTGAACTCTGTCATCAATATTTTTGGAATTTTTCCCTTTGTTTTATTTTCTTGTCTTTAAGATTACTCCAGTTTAACTGATGCTAGTGAAATGAAACTTCATATATGGAAATAACTTGAAGAGATTAAGTGCCTTTTACAGGGTCCATAACTCTGACATTGATATTTTGGGAGTTATTCCCCTTTGTTAAATTTGTCCAAACAACCTTCCTCATTTGTACATATATGACTTCTTTGTTATATGGCGATAATTTTGAATCCACGAACACCCTGATTTTATTAAATAATGAAAAAGATACAATTTTTTAAAACTTTTTCCATGTTTTGGACTTAGACTTTTTTCAAGCAAATGAGAATAATGAAACTACATATAAGTTCTTATATATAGTGTGGATATTAGATTGCGAAAACCGCAAGCTTGCGCATGCATGCAACTATCTCGCTAGCTTGCGCAAGCTTGCAGACATTTTGAAAAAGATTGCGCATGCTTGCGCAAGCTATTTGACTACCATGAACAATCTTAATCTGGATGAAACTAGCTTGCGCAAGCTTGTCGCGAGCTTAAGGCAAGCTAGCGACAAGCTAGCATTTTGGTTTGGGCACTAAATCAATTGTGTGTTTTGTACACAAACTATGGTAAGTTTAATATAAGCTTTGAAAGTTTAAGTGTGCATTATCCAGTTACTATTTTTTTATATGTAAATCAAGGATCCACATAAGAATCTTACATAAAGCCCCCTTCTTGAACCCCTTTCAAAAGTGCTGATCAAAAATCTACAGGTCAGTGGTTTAGCCAGCATGGAGTTTGTGCCACAGACTATTTTATACAGTCAATCTTGTATTAAGTTTCACCACTCAGTAGAATGCCAATGTGCTGTATTTAATACATGTGGTTGCTTAATGCAGAATAGAAATAATGCAGAAAGCTCCTTTATATCCTGCATTAAACAATCACTTGTTTTAAGATGTCTAAAGCTACAGCAGAGAGTGGTCAGTAATTACTTGTAAGACTGTATCTGGCAGCAGCTTCTATAAATAAACATCTGGGGTGTCACCTTTAGCTTAGTAACTAGCGGTTATTTCAAATTTTGATTTACTCTGCAGGATCAGGTTGTAAACAACTGGTTAATGCCTAGCACTCTTTATGAGTAAAATATTCAGCAATATTTCAATATTTATGCACTGAAAAAGGTGAAACACCAATTTGCTTACATTTGTTCAATCAAACAATGTATTTAATCATCAATATTATACCATAGCAGACATCAGAACCAACCATGCAAGCCTTTATGTAATCATATCAGTAACATGTCTTTAAAACACACAACAAAAGGCAAATTAACCCATATTCTTGAGAATATATATATTATAATCATCAAACTAGTAGATCATGAAACAAAACGGCGCTTAAAACAAGCAGCCATAAGAAAAATGTGTATCTACTGTTATTCAAACAAAAAGATTTGAAGGCAAGAATATATTAATACATGCATTAAATAAAGATATAATTTCATAAAAATGCATTTGACCTTACCAGCTTTCAATGTAAAAATCCCAATAAAACAGAACTTATTTAATATATCTTAGCTGCTCTCTGCTCACGTCATGGCACCTACTTGTTCAAATTTTCTCATTTGAATTAGGGGCCTGTCCCTGCCAGTGAGGGGTCCTACAAGGGGGATTTTGGCATAGAACTAATTACTCTAGCTAGGGTCAATGTTCATGCAATTTCACATGCTTCATAATGCCCATTGATAAGAACAGCATGCTGCATTACAGTATGGTGACCTTGACCTCTGTGACCTTGGGCAAGTTTTGGGGATTAATTCAATTAATTACTAAGTACTGCAGATATGCACTTAAAACTTTACTTATTCCCCTTAATGGTTACAAAATGTTGCATTGCCGTTTGCAGTTTGGTGGCCATAATTTAATTTTTGCACTTAACCCATTATACCATGGGCTGTTTCTAGCTTTGAAGAAAGGTTAGCACATAAAGCAGATTGAAAATAAAGCAGAGTGACCCTTAAAGGAATCTTCTTTACTTTTAGCCTACTTTAAATTACTATATCTGCTAGGATAAAGAAAACGTTTTATGGTACATATATTAAGGACTGTTTAAAGTGGAAAATGAAGGAATAATTTAAAGTTTAAAGGTGTACATGTATATGTATGGAGTAATATTAGTTAAATCATTTTCTAAGTACTGTGGCTAGTACCCCTCAAAATAAAATGCTTATTTAAATGCCTGAATGGTTAAAGAATATTGGTTTTGAAGTTTGGTGACAAGTGTACTCTTCACAGATACACTGTTTGTAAATGATGAGGTAAATATAATAAACATAACAGGGTTTAATGTGTTACAGGTGACATAATAATGAGTTTCATTCAAACAACTCACTTTATGAATATTTCAATAGTTTGTGACATCTTAAAAGACAAAAAAATGTGGATGGAAGTTAATATTTCCACCTGGCTGTCTGCCTACTACTCATGCAAAATGACAGAGTGGATATTTCAGCTTGATGTCTATTTTCCCCCTTATGCCAGAAACTAAGTCAAAATTTCCGCCTTTAAAAAAAGTTTAAGTATAAAATTCCGTCTGATAGCCAGTTTTCCGCCTCCTGCAAAAAACTAAGTCCAAAATTCCGCCTTTTAAAATTTGTTAAAGTGAAATATTCCGCCCCAAACTGAATTCCGCCCGTAATTTGCACAAAATTACGCCTTTGAGTTACTTGTTAAAATTTTCTTTACGGGCGGAAATCTAGTTTCCGCCCCATTTACACCCGTAAATGTCCTTTTCCGCCCCAATTCCGCCTCATTTACGGGCAGAATCCGCCTCTTTTTTTCGTACAGGAAGTCTCTGTATAGGCAAACACGGGCTCTCCTTACATTCGAGACTTGTACGACCATAGTCTACACTAGTCGAATCTTTTAACTTACAATGAGGCTCGCGTGATAAGACACTGTTGCATTTACATCTGTACAATTGTAAGATCCCAGCTTTCGTTTCCCATTTTAAATTTTGAAAATCTATGCTTATACCCTGGGATCTAATGAAATCTAAGCCCAAAATTCCATCTGTCCCTTGTATATCGGCTACTAAAAGGTGCCATGTGTAACTCTTAACATCAGTTTGAAAACTGAAAACGCCTTTGCCTAAGATATTCAGATTAGATCCACTGGCTGTGCAAGCACTAGCCCCGACATCTTTTAACACAGGTTTACCTGAACCCATTTGCTCATACACATTCTTTGAAATAATACTAACTGGCGATCCAGTATCAAACAACATTGGAAACGCTATATCCTGAACCTTAACATGCAAATACCAACTTGCATTTACTATCTGTACTGGGTCGGACTGAGACTCCTGATCTGGATCAATAGTACACCTAGTACTTTGATTAACCTCAGATCCTTGATTTACCTCAGAAGCTAGATCAGATTCCTTTTCCTTTATCCTACAACTTTCCAATATCTGAATTACTCTATCATCAAACCTAACCTTTTTGGCAGCAAAGTTTACCCTTGACCCCTCTGACTTCGGTCTACTACGTTTCTCTCCCTTTACATCACATCCTTGAACTCCCTTTTGACTCGTTCCACTACCCCAGCGACTATTCGCCAACACAATAAATGGGTCCAAAGAGTTTTCTCTACTCATATCACTAAACCACCCATTTACCTTACACTTCTCATCCTCCTTTGAGACAACACCTTTCTCCTTATCTACTAAGTCTCTCGAGCTCAAGAAGGGATTCAAACCTACATCTAACGCCTTACTCTCAACAGGGTCAAGCCTACACTTTCTATCCAAATTTTCACAACCGAATAAACTCAACTCATTTTTCTTCTGAGAACAATGGACCTGATCTAACTGACATAATTCTGTACCCAATAACCTCTCCGTCACAACCCTAACTGGCCTTTCTAAACAGCCAGCTGCCCTATCGGCCTCTAAAGCAGCAACATTTAGTTTCCCTGTTTCTCAGGGTACCTAGCATCTTGATATCGACCCGGTTCTTGCGGTGCCCAATCTGCACCTGCATTACGATACCCATTACTACCATAAGTCGGTCTCGCTTGATCGGCGCGCGGCGGCTGCCAACCCGGATCCACAATAGATTTTCTAACTTTGTCTATTGGACCAAATATTGTCTCGTAGCTCTGTGTTAATGACAATATTTCCGACATAAGTTCTAATCCACTAGCTTTCGACTTATTTAGCTCCCATAACAATTTGTTCTTCAAATCAGGGTGAGCCAATCCCTGAATGAATTGGTGACAAACTATTCTATAGTACAGCCTACCATTTTCATGTGGGAATGCTTTACTAGCTAGAGACTGCAATTCTCTTAAGTATTGCCCTACACTTTCATTTTCTTGTCTACGGCGTGAGTAGAATTTTGACTCGTGCAGTTGCGGATTAACCAACTCGCCGTATCGCTGACCTAACGCCTGCTTCATCTGCGAGAAGTCACGAGTTTGTTTTAACGTTAAGTTATCGACAAACTCTACTGCCTCGCCCCTTAATGAAATCAAAAGTCTCTTAGCCTTTGTATCGCAATCCCATCCATTGTAATCGGCTACTTTCTCAAAACATGAGATAAATTGTTCCCATTTTCCTAACCCATCATAGAGAGGTGGTTTTTGCTCTTTCTTAACGAAAGGGTTGAAATGGGAATCGCTATTACCTAGCGGCTTTGTCTGTGCATACGAATAAGGGGGTGGTGGGTGTAGTCAAACTAAATAAACCAGTATTAGTTGGCTGCGACACATTCCCCATTAAACTAGCACTAAAAGGGTTGTTATTCTGAATGTAGCGGGCCTGATTTGTATCCACACCATACAAAGGATGTGAAGACATAGTGCGTTGTGGGATAAGAAGTGAATCAGTACTGTATAAAAACGGATTAGTTTGCTGAATTGTTTGATTAACTGCATTTGTACTAAATAAATCCCTATTGGTATAGTTTTCACTTAAATCAATCAAATCATCTACCTCTGTCGGAGATATTTGAGATTGTGTGTTGCTACACTCAGAATAAAACGGCATTGTTTCGTGTAAATCAAAACCGACTCTTTTCGGTGTGCTGAAAGAGTTACTCTCTATACATGTGAGTCACGTGCCGTGACGTGCTCGCTACCGGGCATAGGTGTACTAGTACACGGTGAAAATTGCATGACTACAGCGTTGTGTAGTATATATACATGAACAAACTAAATTACACACCCTAAACTAAACATGAAATCCCTAAATTAAATGACTCTGGCTTTAGCCATACTCTCTATCCAACACCAAGACTATACCCTGCTCGCAGCGCCAAAAATGTAGCAGGACGAGGGGACCCAGTGATCTGGATCCACCCCAGGAGCGCTACGCTCCTCAAGTCCGGACTCTGGGTATAGCCTGGTGGGACGGGGAATATAACTAAAACTCAGAAATCAATTTATTTCTTTTATTTAAACATAAAGCCTAACTATTTACAATAACGGAATCCCGAGTTACATGGTATTTCCGCAGAGCAGGATGTCACCCGTTGGGTTGCCCAGACTAACGTCCGGAGGTACAGGTTTATCCTGATGCAGAAATACCCTAAGTTTACTAAATCTAAATCTGAAACATTACAGTGTAACCACCGTTGGTCTCAGTTTACAACCTATCGGTCGTAGATGCTCTTAGCTCAGTTACCAGTTATCAACCAGTTGCAAGTAAGAGACAGAGCAGTGGTCAGTGTCTCATTATATAGGCAGATAGAACGATGTGACCACTCTGCCAAACTGGACTGATTCGCCGATTTCTATAACTAAAGTTGTTTTTCTACAAGTAAAAAACATAGAACTAATCTAACTTCAATTGCCACAAAATGCAGATGAAAAGCATGCAATATCATGAGATGTTTCAGTACACTATAATCTTTAGCTTGCTATTATAAATGTTAAATGGCCAATTCGCCATGCTAAAGGATGCCAAACTGCTACAGTATTATGATCAGGATCCAAGCTATTTTGATACACACAAAATAGACAAATGTTTACATTTAAAGACTTTTCATCAGTCCATTGATGGACTCCCCCCATTGTCTGGATAGTTGTGAATTTTAATTGTCAAAGCATGCATCACATGCTATACTAATCTCAATTTACCTGGTGAGGCCCAGATTATACTCATGCTCTAGTGATTTTCAATGGTTATTTCTAACCAAACTATCAAATATAAAGGTTGGGTCTCACACGAGAAGCTTCAATGGTTCTTTGCTGCCCACATGTCCATAAGATCCATGCTTTTTGCAAGGAAATTGCCTGGGAAGATGGTATGATCGAAAGGTTGTCAGGAAATGTCTTTAAACTTGGGTCATTGGCTATATATACTATAACGTTCAGCTGAGTCATATTGATTTATTGATGAGGCAAACATTTTTTTACCTGACATGACCCACATTCGAATATGACCTAGATTTCTTCAAGACAAACATTTTCGTTAACTAACCAATTGTGAGCGCACAGACGACAGACGATGGACATCCAGCAATCCTAAAAGCTCACCTTGGCACTTCGTGCCCGATGAGCTAAAAATCTGTTTATAGAGGACTTTCACCTGGTGTATGCAAAAGACAGGAACCATTTCAACAATTGGAATATTGGTAAAAGAACTCCATTTTTTCCTTATGTTTGCCATGGTAACCAGAGTTCTAACTGGAATTAAATTTTATGAACAAATTTTGAAGACCTGTACCCAAAAGAACTTTCCAGAAAAGTTTGGTTGAAATTGATCAAGCAGTTTATAAGTTAAGGTGATGTCATTTGAAGAAATTGTTAACTCCAATGGACCAAACTGAGATCAGACCCCAGATTTGTTTGTCATTTTGCAACAAAATGTTAAAATCACCCCATAATTATAAGTGGAGAATGAACTAGAATTTATTGCAAACTGTAATTATTGTCCGTTAAATTTTATGGGGTTAATAAACTAGAACGGCTATCACTAAAGGTGATGAATACCCCCACTATACACTGTTACAGCACTCTGTCACACTCTGCAGGCGTTTTCAATAAGGTTTTACAATAAGGTCAAAGGTGTAAGTCAAGGTCAAAATGAATTTAAAATGTTATATGACACTCTGCAACTCCTGAGTAACATTTATGCCAAGTATCAAGTAAATCCCGTTGAAAGTGAAGGAGGAGTTCCCCGTACAAGAGTTTGCCTGCCAATACTTAGACCAATTTCAAGGCCAAAGGTCAAGGTCACAGAGATTTGAAATTTGTGTCTTGCACATCTACTACACCTGAGTAACATTTATGCCAAGTATCAAATGAATCAGGTTGAAAGTGAAGGAGGAGTTCAAAGTACAAGCTTTTGCCTGCCAATCTTAAGACCAATTTCAAGGCCAAAGGTCAAGGTCACCGGGATTTGAAATTTGTGTTTTGCACATCTACTACTGGGTAACATTTATGCCAAGTATCAAGTGAATCAGGTCGAAAGTGAAGGAGGAATTCAAAGTACAAGATTTTGCTTGCCAATTTAAAGGACAAAGGTCAAGGTCACAGAGACCTGAAATTTGTGTCTTGCACATATACTACTCTTAAGTAACATTTATGCCAAGTATCAAGTGAATCCCGTTGAAAGTGAAGGAGGAGTTCAAAGTACAAGTTTTTGCCTGCCAATTTCAAGACCAAAGGTCAAGGTCACAGAGACCTGAAATTTGTGTCTTGCACATCTACTACTCCTGAGTAACATTTATGCCAAGTATCAAGTGAATCACGTTGAAAGTGAAGGAGGAATTCACAGTACAAGATTTTGCCTGCCAATTTCAAGGCCAAACTTCAAGGTCAAGGTCACAGAGACCTGACATTTGTGTCTTTTACATCTACTACACCTGAGTAACATTTATGCCAAGTACCAAATGCATCAGGTTGAACTGAAGGAGGAGTTGAAAGTACAAGATTTTGCAGACAGACCGACCGACGACCGAACAACCGACAGGCTGATTCCAGTATACCCCCCTCAAACTCTGTTTGTGGGGGTGTAGTGAGTTAACCCTTTAGCCTGTTTCTAGTTTTGAAGTGAGGTGACCACTTAAAGCAGATTGAAAGTAAAGCAGAATACACCTTAAGGCACATTCTGCATTAATGTGTGCCTTAAACAGTGCATAAAGAGCTTCTGGGGTCTTCCTCCACCTGTAATGAGCTAGATGTCCAGATATGACTAAAATATTTGAGAATAAGTTCATTTAGCAGGAATGTTGCATATTAAGATCTAGTTCTAATTACATTGCTAGAAATTGGATATTTACCAAGACAGTTTCCCCGGCTGTCAGTCAGCTTGGTCACTGATGAACTGTGAGATCTGCCGAGAGGTTTACTTCCCTTTGTGGCTGTATGGTTTTGTCGCCACAGGGTTTGGCCATGATCAAAGGGTTGTAAATCCTGCCGAGACGGTAGGCCCCCTGCTGCCTGTTACATTTAAAAACCCTTTATCCAACTTCTAGCAGTGTAATAAGAACTATCTTAATGTGACTGAAATATTGTTTCATTCTGCGCTTTACTTTCAACCTGTTTTAAGCAGTCACATGTCTTCAAAACAAGAAACAGACTATGGGGTAAAGGTACGTTTAGTAAAATTGCATCTGAAAAATTGAATATTTGAAATCTTAGGATTTTTATGATCAACTTATGGCAGCCCTGCAGAATTTGTATCTATCAAGAAGTGCAAATCATTTTTTATCTCTTAACAGGAGGAGTGGATCCTGGAGAAACTGAGCTGGAAGCAGCATTGCGTGAAACAAAGGAGGAAGCCGGACTGGCAGCAGATCAACTCAATGTGCACCAAGACTTTAAATATGTGCTGAACTATCAGGCATGGGGCAAACCCAAATCTGTGATTTATTGGCTCTCAGAAATTAAGAATCCATCAGTAGAAATCAAAATATCACATGAACACATGGATTGGAAATGGTTTAATTTTACCGATGCTTTTGATATTGTGAAGTATAAGGACATGCAAGAGGCTCTAAAACAAGCCAATGACTTCATCAATGCAAGCTTATGACACCATATATGTATGCTAAGCTTGATTCACTGCAATAAATTTATTACTGATATCTCTATGCTGTTTTCTTTGAGCTGTATTGCTGTTTGTAGTACAGTCAAACATAGGGTCTGTCTAAAGACCCCAAACCTGCTCACACTTGTCCAACTCACTTAAAAAAGAACCCATACTACTTTAATTTCTTAATATCTAATCAAGTAATGAATCAATATGCATGAGACAAGAGGGCATTGAAAGCCCTGATATCGCTCACCTGTTATAATGAGCCTGAAAGCTTTACCTTTGAGTTTCACCCATATCAATCTAAATCCGTTCGACAAATTCTAGTAATAAAGTATAGTCGAGTGCTTTGAGGGCAGATAACTCTTGATTATTATATAATGACCTGATTGCAACATTAATTGCACTTTTTAAAAATCCTATATTTTTATATTTTGTGTGCAAGCATAATCAAAATGCATTCCAAACTTTATTTGCTAGAGTGTAAACATAATCAAATATGGCTTTTTCAACTCATCAAGGACAGATAACTCTTGACCAATTCAACCGATTTCAACAATAATAGAACTCATTGGTGAACATAATTCAAATAAATTTTACTAAGGTCTATCAAAATCCTTTCAAATTTGTAGACACTAGAGTAAAAACAATACTGAAATAGTAAAGACTTTTTGAAGTATATCATGGGCAGATAACTCTTGTCACAATATTCAAATTTTGACAATAATTGCATTCCTTTCCAACTTATAGCTATATACATTGTGTGCATGTATAATCAAAATCCATTGAAAACTGTAGTTGCTAGAGTTTAACACTGTTAGATATAATGGCATTTTCAACACTTCAAAGGCAGATCAACCGATTTCAACCATATTCAAAATCAACCGATACCTTAAGTCATAAAATCTGAGCAAGGTTGAGAAATATTGGATATTAATTATGGCCTCTAGAGTGTAAACAGATTCAGATTTGGCATTTTCAACACATAAAGGGCAGATAACTCATAACCAAAGGATCCAATTGCAGTTATAATCAAACTCAACTAAGAACTTATGGTTATGTACAATATCATTACCTGAGCAAGTTTGAGAAAGATTTGGTAAAAAGTGGCTTTTAGAGTCTAAACACTATAAGATATGGCATTTTCAGCAATTCAAGGACAGATAACTCTTGAACTAATGGTCTGATATCAATCATAATAAAACTTATCCAAACTCTTACGGTCATATACAATCTGAGCAACTTTGAGAAAGATTGGGTAAAAATTGTGGCTTCTAGAGTGTAAACACTAAAACTGTTCACAACACACACCAGACATTCAAGGATGGTAAAAGCTCACCCTGAGCATGCTCAGGTGAGCTAAAAATCAATAAAGAATGTTCAGCGCTGTGTATGCACAAAGTTTTAGATGCATCAACTACTATAACTTTTAGAGTGTCACAATTACAAACTGAACTGTTTGCTAAAATTAAAGTAAAATCTTGTCTTGTGAACATTAAATCTTCCTCAAAGGAAAGTGACATTTTCATGTTTTGAATGATTACTGTGACCTAGGCTACCTTTTGGCGTTTATGGTCAAGCATATCGCAGGACATCAGTGTCTTGATGATATCTGTCTGTCTTTTCAGGGCTTCTGAGCCCGATTCATTCACAGGGAGCAACTAGTACAAAACTTAAGGATATATATACAGTTACTTCCATTTGATGCTATTTCTACCTTTCCATCTGTCTATCTATATAGTGTTCTGTCTATGATGGATAGAGTGCTGTGTGTAGTAACTGTTCTTAAGTTTTACATGAGTTGCTCCCCTTGAACGAAAAACAGCTTAGATATAATTTTTCATTAGTTTAGCTTAAATTTATATTAAAGCTTCATTTGATAAGATATTATAGAATTAAGGGGTTTGGCCAGGTTTGGGTCTTTAGTCGAATATACCCTTTAAATAGTCCCTTATTTCACAGCCACATTTTAACTTTGAAATACGGGTATGTTCCACTTACGCGAGTTTGAAATGTCAAAGTTCGGTTTATATATAAAACCTGTTTTAACTGTCACACTGCTTTATTGGACACCATCAGTCGGTACCAAAGGATGTCGGATAAAGCAGGTTATATTATTACCTGACTCTCTATTTAAGTGAATATTAAGCATTTTTGACTGTTTTCCGAAATATTTACCAGACTGAGGCCAGCGGGCAACAGTTGACTGTTACATAGTACTGTTACATGCGCGAAAATGGTGCGCAAAACTTTTCTGCATCGCGGGACCAAATAAGGCGTCTTTATGATACAGATTTTTGTTTAAGGATCTAGCCTTTTCCGGAGTTGATCGGGTCATTTTTTCTCTCCCGAATAATCCCCTTAAAAGGCTATATAGTTCTAGACCTAAAATTAAGAGTAACTCCGAATAAAAGCGACAAACCGCTTGCGGATCTAACGTCTTCCTTTTTTTAAACACATTTTGACGTTACAAAAATAATGACGTCATATTATACATGACGTAATTTCGACAAAGTGTCAATCAATTTCAGTCAATAAGAAACAATAATAATTCAATCGTAATTGAAAGTATGAATATGTTAGACATCTTTTTTACAAAACAGTGATGTTCACATTCAGTTGTTGTATTGAATTGAATTAAGATTAAATATACACGCAAGATCATCTCTAGAATTTATAAATACGTGTTGTTCAAATTTTGTATAGATAGATCTAGATCTAGCCATTCATTCAGCCTGGCTTAAATAGAGAGTCAGGTAATAAATCATTTGTTTGATAGTTACTTCGGGAACAGTCAAACCATTGTCCCTCGGTAGCAGGGAAGACCTTGAGAACTGTTGCCCTCGGCCATGGGCCTCGGGCAACAGTTCTCAAGGTCTTCCCTGCTACCTCGGGTCAATGATTTGACTGTTCCCTCAGTACCTATGAAACAAATGTATACTGTACTACTGTTGTGTTGCACAGTGTATGTTGTAGAATAGCAAGACTACACTGTGTGTACTGGTTTTCACTTAAATATAACCAAGATTCTGGAGTGATAATTTATTTTCATAATATCACACACACACACACACAATCATATTGGTCTGTATACAGTGTACTTAAAATGTACATTCATCATTATAAAGATTTGATCCAAATCATACATATAGTGAGTATTTAAATGGCAAGCAAGCATATTAACATTTGGTATTATCAGTAAGGCTCCGTACAAGAGTACATACACATACAGTAAAACCTCTCTATTATGACCACTAAACCACATTAATAATAATTATTTGGTATTTAAGACAGGTGGTTGCTTAAAGCAAGGTGAAAGTAAAACAGAAAGCTGCTGAAGAAGCTTTCTGTTTTACATTCATCTTGCTTTAAGCTGCCACTTGTATTTTATAAATCAATTAGCCTTCTTTTTAGTGGTCATAATAAAGATGTTTTAAATGTTCTCATATTTCCAACATTTTCCTTTTTTTATGTCTACAAAGAGATTCAGAACCCTATGTTGTGACTGCTCATTGGAATTGTCTGTTCAAGTCTATTCTAATGAATAGTCACATCTCAGGGTTTTGATTTATAAGAAATAAGGATGTAAGTGTTTGGAATACTGAACTTATATGGAGCTCTAAACAAACAATTTGAGTCATTAGTACTAATTCAATAGTTACAAACATAGCATAATATAATATAAATTATAATACTAACTAACTTGTGTTAAACAGCCAGAGAGAAATGCGAAAAGCTCTTTAAGAAAGAAATGCAAAACTCTAATATGTAGCTGCCCAAGTTTATGCAGGTTAACCCTTCCCCCCATAGAAGCACCTTTTAGCGAAAATGATATATTCCTCCGCTGAAGAAAATAGTTCCAATTTAATCAGTCATGAATATAATATTATATGGAATATTTTCTATATTCTAGCACATGATAGCTTAAAGCAGGCTGAAAGAAAAGCAGAATGTGCCTTAAGGCACATTCTGCTTCTGCTTTAAGTAGTCACCTATCTTCAATACTATAAATAGGCTATCAAGTTAAGGGTTAAAGGCCAAGCAAAAAGCTGCTATATAGGGCTTTCTGTACTACTTTTATTATTGCCAAGGCTACCATCAGTCTTTAATCTTTTGAATGACTGTTTGACACTAGTTTTACCATACAGGTTTTTAAATAGATAATATTATAAATGCAAAAAAAAGACTACAAATAGACTGAAATCAAACTTGAATTCAGGCTGAGATTCAAAAATAATTTAATAAACCCTTTTCTCCAGCGATACCTTCTACCTATAGATCTATTCTTTATACTATCAAATGCATTTCCATGCTTCTGCTCTGTCTTGAAATCTTTTCTTACATCTTGCCAATTGGCTACTGAAAAAGTTCTTATCACCTACTGTGACTACATGAAAACAATACAGCGTTCATGGTCATTTATGTTTAACCCATTACCCAATAAATAATACCCCTTTCTATGCCTTTAATTCATACCTCCATTAAAGAAAATAGTTCCAATTTATGCAGTTAGGAATATGTACCATAAGAGATATTTGCTGAATCCCAGCAGTGTGTAGCTTAAAGTAGGCTCAGAGTAAAGCATAATGCACCTTAAGGCACATTCTGCTTTACTTTCAACCAGCTGTAAGTGGTCACCTACCATCAAAACTAGAGAAAGGCTATTGGGGTAATGGGTTAATACAAGTATCTGCTTCAAGCAAATGACCATATCTGAAATATTTTAAGAAGCTATGCCAAATGGAATGTTGTTTTTATAGTGCATCAAGCTTTCATGGTACATGTACATGAAGTACAGATTGTAAATAAACAGGCAATCTCATTCAAATGATCATTAGAAAATCATTCAGCCAAACTTTTGCTTTAAGAGCAACCACCCCTCTAACCTTTAGTGACTCCTTAGTGAATTGAGATGCATGATGATATTTAAGGAAGAATGACCTTGACCTTTGCCTGAAACAATCCACCATTTTTAAAAGTTAAACACACATGCTAAATATAAAGTCACTATCACATGGTAAATCCAAAGTTATGGCCAATGTAAAATTTAGCCTTTTTGACCTTTAAATGATATCTAAATGACCTTGACATTCGTCGACAAAGAAGTAACTTGTACTGCGCTCCAGAACTTCTTAAATTGAGTAAACTCATGTAAAAATGTGAAGTATCTACCACATGCAGTTATAAAGTTATGGCCAAGGTTAAAGTTGTTTACAGACAGGTCAAAACCAATAATGCCGAGGGGAAATTGAAATACTTTCACTCATAATAGGAATGCATTTTTAAGGTGTATTTAAACTTGTATTAGTAAATTTAATAGTAATCATGCAAAAGAAAAGTGAATCGTAACATAATGCAGAACACAAGTAACGCTAAATGTTCTATTGGGAGCTTTTTGTCCTACATTATTAACTCACTTGTATTTAAAAGAGATCTGAGCTTCTTTGAAGAATAGTTATTAAAAGTAAGTTTGAATATATAAAAGACTTCTACTAATTCTTACAGATTTCATTACTCCACAAATATATATGTATATGACAAAATATTTGATAGCTACACTACACTGAATAAAATAATTCTCAGATCCAATTGGTTTATTATATGATATTATACCTTTATATGACAAAAATACTTATTCTCTCTCCATTACTACTATATATATACAACAGATAAAACCAACATAAATCTTAGCAAAATGTGTGGCTGTGCTATGCAGTCACATTGTGAAGAAGTTTAACCCATTACCCCATAGCCTATTTCTAGTTCTGAAAATAGGTGAGCACTTAAAGCAGGTTGAAAGTAAAGCAGAATGCGCCTTACGGCGCATTCTGCATTACTTTCAGCCTGCTTTAAGCTAACATCTTCTAAACTAAAAAATATTTTTATAGTACATATTTATGACTGTATAAACTGGAACTATTTTCTTCAGAGGGTGATTAAATTAAAGGCGTAAAAAGGCATATTTATGGGATAAATGGGTTAAAGATCTCTACAGACAGGTATCTGCTTAATGCTGAAGAAGCATGAAACAGAAAGCTTAATTGTACAGGCACCGTCTATTTTACATTTCTTCTGCAGTAAACTGCAACATGTCTTAAAGAGAGCTAATTCATTAAATTTTCATGTGACTGCAGAACACAAACATTACTGTTTGAACCCTTTACTCCATTGCTATGCCCTTTAACACATTTAATTTATTCTTCCACTAAAGAAAATAGTTTCATAAATGTAGTCATGAATATGTATAATAAGAAAGCAGGCTTAAGAATGCTCCTTAATCTCTGCTTTACTTTCAACCTGCATTACCTTAATTAAGTGCCCATGTTCAAAGCTAGAAACAGGCTATGGAGTAAAGGTTTCAAAAACCTAATTTTACACAGGATTTTTTTGTACCTATGAGCCAATTTTTGGTGACAAGGTCTTCATTCAAAGGTTACTTACAGCCATCACCAAAAATAGGATTTCTTCTTACCGGAATCTATTTAGATCACATAGATCTATATGAGTATTTTGTTATTAAATGCCACAGCCTATAATTTCAATCTGTTTCTTTGCAATAACACAAAAAATGAACATGGTATACATAATGTATGACAACAGACAGTACTTCTGTTAACTCATTGAACTTTGGTGATGAGTATACTCATCCTTCATGAACAGTGCACCTATGAAGAGTACACTTGTCCTATGCAAGCAATGTAAACCTAAACAGAGGGCTCTTAAAGGAGCCTCTGATCAGGGTCTGAACTGTTTGTCAACCCTAAATAGCCAACAAATGGACTAAACTTAATTGGGAAAGGGAATTATCTATTTAACCCATTACCCAATTACAAACGCCTTTTTACGCCTTTCATTGATTCATCCACTAAAGATCATAAGAAAGTTTTTCTTTTTTCTAGCAGATTGTAGCTAAAAGCAGGCTGAAAGTAAAGCAGAATGCGCCTAAAGCATTCTGCTTTACTTTCAACCTGCTTGAAGTGGTCACCTATATTCAATACTAGAAACAGGCTATTGAGTAATGGGTTACAGTTCAGGGATGGATGAGTTAACATACATATAACACACATACAGTTACATACTGTTGCACCTCTTGAGTGACCAACAACGGCAACAAGGCATGGGTATATTTAAACTCAGGTAATTTACTAGTACATGTATTTGAACAATCCAAAGTTGCTGCTTTTATATATGTGACATACCCTGACATACAACACTGAATACTTTGGCAATTAAGCAGTCTTTCCCATTAATCATTTTGGCAATATTTGGTATTATATTCCTGAGTGAGCAAGTCTTTTAGATACAGTAAATCTTGCATTAAGCCACTACTTGAGAGAATATTAGTTTCTTGTGGTAGTCCTAAATGCACTAAGTTGCTTTTAACATATTCAATCCTAGCGACGAGTATACTCGTCATTTACCAACGGTGTACCTGTAAAGATTACACTTGTCCAATGCAAACAGTGTATACCCTGATCAGAGCCCTCTGATCAGTTTCAGGGGTGAATGAGTTAATTCATGGTAAAAATAAAAAAGAATGCTCATTCTGCAAAGAGCAGCTACCTGTATTTTTTACTACTACTAGACCTTCTATCAAGTGGTGATGTTGCTTAATACAAGATCGACTGTACAACGGTTTGAGCTCCTGTCTTTCCTCATCACAGATATTTTTTGCATGTAAATCAATGACATACAAACACAGTAAATCTCTATGATTACAATCAATCCAAACAAGGATAGTTATAAATTTCAAAGTAGACATGCTCCTGCTTATACAAGTTGAATGTAAGGCAGAATTTGCCAAAGAAGCTTTCTATTTTAGTTTCAACTTGTAACCTGTTCTTAACCCTTTACTCCATAGATACACATTTTTAAGCCTTAAACATGTCCCTTCACTGAAGAAAATACAGCGTTCCCTCTCTACAACGACATCCAATGGGAGACAACAATTATGTGCCTAAAGTGTTCGAAGGGAGTCGTTATAGGGAGGAAAATTGGCGTAAATTTGCAAACAGCTTGAATCCAGATCAGATGCCGCGTAACATGGAGTCTGATCTGGATTCAAGCTGTTTGTCCTTCCTCATTAAGTTTTTTCCGTCAAAATGTCCATTATGTAAAATAGCAGACGACAACTTTAAGCAGACAACATTGCAGCAGTAAAAGCGTTAGACATAAATGTCCTATTTAGGGAACTGCGGCAAGTGTCGTTGTAAGGAGGGAGTCGTTTTTGAGAGGGCAGTTGTAGAGAGGGAGCACTGTAGTTCCAATTTATATGAATATGTATCACAAGAAATATTACCCATATTCTAGCAGATGGTATCTTACAGCAGGCTGAAAGTAAAGCAGAATGTGCCTTAAGGCACATTCTGCTTTACTTTCAACCTGCTTTAAATGGTCACCTCACTTCAAAACAAGAAACAGGCTATGGGGTAAAGGGTTAACTCTTTCAGTCTCAGTGGCATACAAGGTCTCTACATCTTATCATCATCTTTCCTCCATATGTCTAATAGGACATCTCTAACCTGTCCTGATAAATGTATGTGGATTCACTGATGGTGTTAAATACAGGGGTAGCTTAAAGCAAGATTAAAGTATTGCAGAAAGTTCATAAAGGAACTTTCTACTTTACTTTCATTTTGCTTAAAGCATTAATGTGTCATAATCACAGAAGTAGTATATGCTACATCAGTTTGACATATATAGTTCACTTGCATTAAAAGCTATGATTGAAAAAAGTTAATACAATTGATGAGTTTAATTTTGAATGATGGTAAAAATTAAGATTTACTGTAGAGTTGTATGATAACTTCAATATCTAACTAAGTCAAATGATTTTAACCCTTTTATGCAGTTTTTTCTCAAATAAAGTCTTGAAAAATGACCAGTTTATGTTGAGTTTCAGAGGGTTTTTTTTATAAAGAATACGGAAACAAACAGTGCAAACTCTGGTAAGAGGGCTCCCTTAACCCATGATTATTATACCAGATTTATATGGCGCTCTTTTTCTTAACCCATAATTATTATTATTATTATACCAGATTTATATGGCACTCTTTTCACACAGGAGTTGTGAGTTCAAAAACGCTCCCCATGAAATCATATAAATGTACATGTACTTACATTTCTACATTATAATAAAGTAAAGAAACATACTTGTAATTCTTTCCAAATAATTATTAAGATTATAAGATTTGATAATATAAGTTTATAAAATCAATTTTAAAATAAGTCAAATACTTAAAAGATTAATGGCATTTATTATATACCTATCGATGATTTATAGAGATTTCTCAGTTAGATAAATTTCATATCGTCACTGTTGATATCATCACTACATGTAGTGATGATATCACTTTTTGTGACGTCATAATTAGTTAAGTGACGTCGCGGTAATCAATTGTTTGTGTTTTTTCTGTAAAAACGTCAATAAAATGTATATAATAAATAGAATAATCAATTCCTTTGAATAGATATGAAAAATATATCACTCTAATGGGTTGATATCTGGTTAAAAAACTCGTCCTGCGGACTCGTTTTTTAACCAGTTAACAACCCATTCTCGTGATATATTTTTCATATCAATCCAAAGAAATTGATTATCCTCTATTTAACACCATCAATATGCCTTTAATATATTCCTCAACTGAAGAAAATAGTTATAGAGTTTCATATGAATATGAACCACAAGAACTGTTTTCTATATCAGAGCATAATTATGGTAGCTTAAATCAGGCATAAAGTAAAGCAGAATACACAAGTCTTAAGGTGCATTCTGCTTTCTCCCAATCTGCTTTAAATGGTCTACTTTTTTTCAAAACTAGCAACAGACTATGCGGTATAAGGAGCCCTCTGATCAGGGTCTACACTGTTGGTGAATATACAACCCATACACTGGTTTTCAGCATAGAAAGAGTTAATTAGGAATACTTAATAACTGTGAGGAAAATTTAAGCTTTTTACATATGCAAAACCAGCTTTGCAAATTAAAAATATTTGTCTTTGAACTTAAATGTTTGATATCAATATGTTTATAACAGATTGTTTAAACCAAATCAACTTACTAATGGGTTTTCAAATGCTTAGGTTTACTTAAATTTGTAAACAAACCCCAAACTAGTAAAAACAAAGGACTAGAATCAATTGGAAACTGAAATAGTACATTTTTGACTTGAGTCAATGAGCTAAATCTATTTTTCTGACATTTGGAAGAAAACTTTAATGTTGTTGGACCCCATTAAAATGTACATGGTATTAGTTTGACTAAAGCACTTTTCTGTCTATGTCTGTAGATAATACAGGGTCAAAGGTTATAAAGCATTTGAGTTGAGTCTGTGTTTGTTCTCAAGCATTTGATTGGTCAGATTTGAGCCTAGGCTCAAATCTGACCAATCTAACGCTTGAGAACGACTTCAGACTCAACTCAAAAGCTTTAAAACCTTGGAGCCAAGTAAGTTTTACTGCACTTTTTCTGTCACTGACATCGAATCATTCCTCTTTTCCATTACTCGCAGGTAGCGATGAATAAACAATCTGAATCTGTAAAGGAAGAACATCCAGCAGTGAATAAGAGGAGCAACTAGTAGTACTGACACTAGCGCAGTGGACATGGCCACTCGAAAATTCTTGTAGTCTAGGCATTTGTAAATGTATGGCTCGCCTTTGTGATTTGTTCCTCCAATCAGATGGTAGCAGTAGCTAAACAGCATGTAAACGAGACCTAATCCCGAGACTTGATACAGGTGCAGCATTCGTAATGGTGTCCGTGTAATGATTGTGTCCACCAGCACAAATATGGCATTGATCCCATGGGTCGTACAGTTGATCAAGGTGACACCTGAGCCTGTAATGATATAGAGCTGAACACTTAAAACACTTTCTATGCTGAAAACTAGTTTATGTATACTTAACAAACAGAACAGGCACCGCACTGTTCAAAGGGCTTCATAACTCTTTGCATGCTGTGTAATTGTTTCGTCTGCTATTGTTCTTAAATAAGATTTTCCTAAATTAATTTTCAAAACAGGGTCAGAATGTCAAAAGGTAATCACATTAGGGACAAAGTCACCGCTAGCATGGTATTTTAAGAGTTCAAGATTGGTATACTACTATTTTTCTGAAATACTTTCTACAAACAGTCATAAAACTTGGCATAAACTGTTTATTTTTCAAATATGGAATTGACCATATGAAATATTCAGCACAGAAATGGTTATACCTACTAAAACAAATTATAACTAATATCTCTAAGTACTGAAAAGACGACAGTATATTGTGCAGAAGACATTTATGACATTGTGGAAACATCCCATTTCAATCATCATTTTTACAATTTTCACAACCATCTTAGGTTTAGCACATAGGGTATTTTCAAACTCCTCATCAATAAAGGTGTTACTCTTTTCTGAAATTCTCATGTAATGCTTGCAATTTAAGTTTCAGCAAAAGCTTCAAAACTCTTCTTCTAATAAAGTTAAATGTAAGTTTACGATGAACATTTGTCATCTATGAAACTAATATAGCTACAATAAATAAAAATCTGTATGTAAAAGTCTAAAGTTATGACAAAAGTGGTCATATCGTTTCTGTTATTTGGATTAAAGATTAACAAATTGAACAGAAAATATTCCGAAATACAATGATTTATAATAACACTGAAATAATTAACACTTTAATTCAATTTTGATGTCTATATCCGTACATATCCTTATTTCAAAGTTAACATGTAGCTAAGCAATGTTTTAACTTTGAAATAAAAGTAAATTTCACTTAAGCAAGTTAGAGCTATAGCAGTTTGACTATGGATTAATTTAACCCATTAACCCATAAATACGCCTTTTAAAGCCTTTAATTTATTCCTCCCATGAAGAAAATAGTACCACTTTATACAGTAATGAATATGTATCATAAGAAATATTTTCTAAATTCTAGCAGATACTAGCTTAAAGCAGACTGAAAGTAAAGCAAAATGCGCCTTAAGGCACATTCTGCTTTACTTTCAACATGCTTCAAGTTCTCAAGTATCTTCAAAACTAGAAACAGGCTATGGGGTAATAGGTTAAACAATTTTGTTAATTGCAAAATGACTAACCATCATAGGCTATTGTCCAGAACAGCACTGACACTAGAGGAGCTGCATCACTGGCCAGGTTGTGAAGAACCCACTGCACCTTTATCCTGCGCTTGTTCTGTAAATACTGCTTTGGATCTGAGAAAATAGAAAACAAGATATGTTTGCGATACAAGAACCAAGCAAACATGAGCCACATGATGCCAGTATTTGAGCTTTTTTATGCTAAGTTTTTTATAATTAAATTTAAGTTCTAGTCCATTTTTGGAACAAGGGTTGTCAGAATATAACAAAGCTCGCTGGTGGCACATTTCGAAACTAAAAAGCAGAGACTGAGGTTAAAACTTTCACATCGATGGACAGGTCTTGTCACAAGTTATGTGTGCTGCAAGCATGCAGCAGCTGTAGCTGACATTTGTCAGACAAACTAAAAATGACCAGTCTGAGTTAATGTTTTTGCTGTTTTTCTAAAAGTACTTCTGCAAGATAAAAGTAAATCTAACAGTGCAGACCCTGATCAGAGGGCTCCTTAATTTAAGAAACTAAAAGACAAATCTTCAGAGTATTTGGTCATGGGCAGCTGACCTACTATGACCCCAATGAACCCTATATTGATACATAAACTCAGCCTTTACATGTGAAAAATACTCATATCCTCTGATTCCTCTCTATGCAAATAGTGTAGATACTGTAATATCCAACCTAAATAGTAAAACACTGACTTGACTTACTCGGAAACTCCAATTGTTCATTGAAGTTTCAGGAGTCAGTAGTCATAACTTTTTAAACACTTAAGTAACCATTGTGGGTTATTGGGTTCTCTTGTGGATCATTTCAGTTACTAAAACATGATTCAGTCTACTTGGAACTCTGGGTAATGTAATAAATACTGTTCTAAATAAGCAAACAGTGTAGACAATGATCAAAGGGCTCTTAAAGGAGCCCTCTGATCTGGGTCTACACTGTTTGCAAATGTAACAAGTGCATTTTAACAGGTCCATGGTGTTGAAAGAGTTAATTCATAACTTCTTACCTTTCCCTTGTTTTAGCAGTGATATGTAATACCAGCAGTTTGCAGCTCGCAGTATCTGACACACTACCAAGGCGTAGTACGACCAGTAGGTGAGCATGATGAGCATCTTCACACCCAGAGTGCCACATATAGCGGTATAGAACACCATCAGAAAGAAGTATAAGGCCACAATAGTCCTGTAAATGGCATAGGGCAGGGGGTTGTCACTCCACTGTAATTAAACAATTACAAATCAATGCCACCATGAGTGTGCATGTAATTAAAACAAAATAATTAACTCTTTCCTCCATAGCTGGTTCCGTATATAAAACATAGATGGTTGCTTAAACCAGGTCTTAAACTTTAAAGCAAAGCAGAAAGCTCTTTACTTTCAGCTTGTTTTAATCTCCATCTGTCAAGATGCAGGAAATGATTTCTTTGGCTCGATCTTTACCAGGGCATGGTAAAAGCATCTGTATAAATAAGGAATAAATAATTGTCACTCACTCACTCACTATCCTAAGTTTAGCGTCTGTGTTCCCTTCGTCAGGGTGTGCTTAAAGGAACTTCTATGGGTGAAAAGGTTAACCCATTCTTTCACAGAAGCACTTATGACCCCTCTACCCCTCCACATAAGTGCCACAATGTTACAGTGGAGAAGACGTTTTTTCCCTTTTAAACCCAAGGAAACCCAAATGCATTGCAATCAGATGTAGAAAATTACAACTTTTTTTAAATGTCTTATGATTTATCTTAATCTGAGTGGCAAACAGTTTGGAGCCTGATCAGATGCCGGGTTACCCGGCGTCTGACCTGGCTTCACAATGTTTGCTTTGAAAATAACAGCTTTAGCATAAACTCGTTTATTTGGAAAGACTAACATTCTCTCCATTGTAATAGACGGTGTGATATACAGGTTGCAGCTTAAGGAAAGATAAAACATTTAAAGTAAAGCAGAAAGTTTCCATAGGAGCTTTCAGCTTTAATATCATCTAGCCTTAAGCACCCACATGTTTCAACAATAGCTGTTAAATGGTGATTTGTATTGAAGACAGGGTTAAATAAGCAGTCACGCAAAAGAAGTGAATTATGCAGTATTTAACACTTTCCCAGAATAGCTTGTTGTGCACAACTACAGGTGGTTGCCTTAAGCAGGTTGAAAGTTAAGCAGAAAGTACCTTTAGAGGAATGGGTCCAAGTTTCTGCCCAATAAAAGGCTTAAAAGTATAATTACTAAAACACTAACCTGTGATAGAACAAAGTCTTCCACATTATTGTACATCAAGCTGTGTCTCGGACCATCCACTGGGGCAGACTTGGACTCGTCGGACTGTCTACCTTTCCTGTCTCGGAATGAATAGAAGGCATATCTGGTGTAGGTCCGTACAGCTCTCTGAACCACAGCAAAACCTTCATTGGTGGCTCTCACCAGTCGAAGCGAGATCTTTATCATCATGTTGTCCCCTCGTAATAAAGCACTTAGGTGATGGCATGCAGATTGTCTGTAGAGAGACATTACAGACTATCTTAACAATACATACACATAAAATAAAGCCTTGTTATTAAACAATTCAAAAGACCTGGTTTCAGAGTTAATTAATGATAGCTTGCTGATCAAAACAGGATGGGTATAAGGTAAAAAGTTCCCAAAGGTTTTTACTTTATATTTACCCTGATTTTAAAGCAGCTACCTATCTTTCAGATCAATATCAAATCTTCCTTAGAGTGGATGTGGTAACAGGATTTACCAACAATCTTGTCTGTAGTGAAAATTCAGTAAAATGTCCACAAAAGCCCTTAATTCAGGTGGTTGCTAAATGCAGGATAAGCATAATGCAGAAAGCTCCTATAGGAGCTTTCTGCATTATGTTTATCCTTCATTATGCAACCACCTGTCTTTCGGCATAACCAAGCTGCTTATATGATTGGTCGTTTCATACAAGACTGGCTGTACAGTCATATGAGTCCAGGTCAAACAGACAGGAAACTAATCAAAGTAATTTCTAACTAAACTTGAGCAGTCCTGTTCTGTATCCTGTTGTACATTGAATTATTGATGACTAACTGGTATCATTGAATAGTTCAATAATAGTTACATCCCCACAACAATGGACCCATGTTGACGAGAGCTGCAAGGAATGGAATGATATGCATCATGATAATCTTGAGCAAATTGAGCAGATGCAAATCCTTAAGGTGCATTCTGCTTTACTTTCAGCCTGCTTTAAACTACCATCTTCTAGGATATAGCAAATATTTCTTATAATACATTTACATGATTGTATAAAGTGGAACTATTTTCAACAGTAAAGAAATAAAATAAAGGCGTAAAAAGGTGTATTTATGTAGTGGTGTATTGCGATGTACTTAGCTGCCGATGTCTGTATCAGCTTGTTAATGAATCTTGCAATATATAGCAATGCAATACATTAATCAGCCCTGCGATGCATCAATAGAGTGTTTAATATCTTGCATCACGATTTACACTTTATATGACACTTAATAACAAAGTGTCTACTTAGAATCAAATCTGTTTGCCTTGTAACAAGAGAGAAAATGGTTTTGAATGTTTTGCATACATCCATTTTAAAGTAACTGACATGACGGTATAATTATATACTTTTTGTAGGGAAAAAACCTCTTCCAACATCATACTATTTACATTACGTATAGTTGTTTATATAAACATATTTTATTTAAAACAATCAGGACGGTTGCAAACTAACTAAATGTCTGTATCATGATACGTATTGTACCACGACTTAAATATTGCGATACACATCGCCTTTTATTCTCACAGGCAATACATATCATGATATGTATTGTCTTTAAAATGAAATATCAGGATACCGGAAATAACTGCCGATGCACAGCTCTATATTTATGGGGCAAACCGTAATGGGTTAACAAAGAAAATAATATAATAAAAATAATGAAAATACTATGAATTAGATTAGTTTTCTTTTATCTTACAGGGCTCCAGATAAGAGGAGATTATTTCAACAAATCAAACATTTTCTCACTCATTTTAGCACTAAATCCTATGGTGTCACTACTCATTAGAATCGTCTCGAAGATGATTCTAATGAGTAGTGACACCATCATGGTTTAATTCAGAAATAAAGATTTTAGTTTTTGAAAAACTACCCTTATCTGGTGCTCTGATCTTATGTCACTAAACAGCAATTCTGGCCTCCTAAGGTAATACTGGCTGCTGGGCTAAAGCTCTCGTGCCAATACCTTTGTTTGGCCAATAACTACTGAAGGCACATCAATTGCCATGTAGTATTACTGTACATGTATAATATAACAATGCACTAAGGCAAGGCAGTGAGGGCAATGTTTTAGACATAACATATCACCAAAATGGTGACTTGGAGAGTTTATCTGTCTTGACAAGTATTTGAAAATTGTAGTATGGCACGTCAAACTACAGCATGTACGTGTGTGCAAATTTTCATGCACAATAGTAAATTTTGTGCAAAACTTTTGTAAAATATGTGTGAATTGCACAACCTAGCTGCAACACTGCATATACCTTATGTTTAAATCATTTGATGTTATGAACAGATTAGGGACACATGTCTTTGGCTAAAAATGCACCTTATTATTATATGTATCTGTCATCCAGATATAAAATTGGAATTTAAAATGAGAAAATTTTAAAGGGAAAAAGGGAGATAATTCAGTATGCATATTGCACTTCCTCTAGTCACCCTCTATCACTATGTCAAGTATCTATCTTATATCTATCTATCAAGTTATTATGCTACTTCACGCCCTAGCGGTAATTTCGAGCACCATATACATGTAAATTATCATTTTAAGGTAATTGACTTACAGCAGCATTCAGGACTGGAGATATGTTTCTGGACAAAGAAAACGATGGACTGAGGGAAAGATGGATGAACAAACAGACAAAGGGTCAACCATAATCAACCTCCTCTTGATTAGCATAAAAAAGAAGTATCACTGACATGCAGAACTGACATTCATCTGGTAAAAAAAGGAATAGTGCCTAGCAATGATGGAGATGAGTCCCTTCAGAGTCTCGATCTGATTAAACATACAAAAGAAAACTAGCAAAGTATGCAGACCTCCAGCGGCAGTGCATGGTTCTGTGGAACTGGACCCTGCCTGAGAGTTGTGTATCTTCACCAAGCTTGGACATATTTAAAGAGAATATTCAGCTTGTCTCCACCATCTCCCAAGAACAGAGAGACTATGTAAAGTGTAAATATAATCATGTTGATCATCAGATCATTTTAATGGAGTACAAAATTAATGTTATTGTTGGAGTCCACGACATCGATGGAGACCGGAACACCTTTTTTCACAATTTTACTCTGCAAGCAGCCACCTCTCTCTTATACTACCTTGATGTACAGTCCTTTTAAGCCACCCGCTCACAACTCGTTAGAAGATTCCCTGTAGAAATTGGGAAAAGAGGTTCCCACTCCACTCCATCACTTTTGAAGGTGCTCAGTACAAAAGACATCACAGGTGAAGAAGAGAAGAGAGCTGTCTGAAAGCTGAAGTCAAACAGCTGAAAAAACATCAAGCTGGTTGTGGTCTATTAGAGAAAGGAGACGAGCTGGATGCCAACCATCAGCACATAGTGAAACAGAATAAGTGATTGACCATCACTACTGATCTGTTGTCTAGAGAGTGTTCCGGGATTAAACAGGTCAAACCACTCGCTGATGGACAGTCCTGGCTGATGATGATGGGGTTGGTTTTTTTGCAATACTATGACTGTATTTGGCATGTAGTACATCCACGAGCTCTACATATTAAGCACCATTGATCATGATGCTAGGCGAAACAGTAAAATCTCTGTATAATACCTAACATCGCTTTGGCATACACTGTATTACTGGCATGAAAAGTGTGTGTTTTGCAAGAATAAAATATTATTTTAAGTCGGATAGACATGTCAATATGTGAAAACAAAAACATATGAGTAGCTTTTATGACCGTTTGTTTTGTTAGTTAACGTCCATTTCTGCCATCTATGTTCTAATTGGACGCCCCAGAGAGAGGATACAGAGAACCGGTGTGCGATGCCCTACTTCTTCTTTTTCTTCCTAGTGTTGTACAGGGCCCACTCTGGGGCATTTTCATACAGTGAGTGTATGTACAAGGTGGTGGTGAGGCGCGTGTGCATTTAAAAACAGTTAAAAACAGTAGAGGCAGATGTTGCTAGTGCCTCAGCAGATCCAGACCGGCCAATACTTCCTTGAAGACCTCCAAGGTCTTAGGCATGGTCTGGTGCTTAGGTAGCTGGTTTCATAACTGTATGCCCGAGGGGAAGAAAGAGTGACGGTATGTGTCCGTGCGACAGTATGGCAGTCGATATCTTATGATGTCCTGGCCTTCTATGCCGTGTACCCTGGATTTAAAGAGAGGATCATTGGAGGTACTTGTCTGCTTGGATGTCCACTAAGTCATATGTGATGCGGAACATCAATGTTGTCATTTTGTTGTATTGATGCCGATCATACATGTGATATCTCCCGATCTGGTCGGGAGCTCCCAAAATTAGACCTCTACTCAGGATCTCCCGGTCGGGAGACAACATCTCCCGATATTTCATTTAACCAAGTTCATTTTTTTTCAATATGAACTTTTATATCATTTACCTCGTTCGTCGACTCTAAAAATCTTAAAATTGGCCTCAGAGTTCTCTGGCTAATCCGTACACACGCTTATCACCAAACGCTACTGATGCGTGTAAACACGTTACGCAATCGTCAGTAGTTTGAGTGTGTAGCACTATACATGGCATGTATATGGCAGACTGCCAAACAATGTTGTTTTTAATGTGTTGTAGATCTAAATGGTTATCAAAAAAAAGTGATTCACAGGTTCGCCCCGAATCAGAGACCTTACAACGACAAATTTTAGAAGCGGTGATGCGAAGGATAAAGATCTATGTCGCCGATACGGGTCGGATTAAAATCAGATAATTCTCCGTAAGTTCTGGACAAGCACACATTTTATATGAAAGCTGATCAGAATTTAACATTTATGAATTGATTTCCACCACAAAATACTTAGAATATTCACGTAACAGAAAAATACTTCGAAAATTATACCGTTACAAAATGACGGGGTGCCTTAATATTTGCTACGGGAATCACGCATATTTTGTTAGTTTAAAAAGTTTTCCTCAGCATCGTTTTCTAACAATCAATTAAAATTAAACATTGGACCTAAATTCTTCTGATTGTTACATACGATTTGTGCAAATGTATAATTATTAAGTTAGATTTTACAACCAATTACGCTCGTAAAATGGATTTGCAATCAGTTTTCGTGGTAGAAAATTAAGACACGTTATTTCGTTGTTAAAACCGCGCCAACTTTATGGCGCTAGTAAATGTCGTCTGCAACAATTCTCTGAGTTAATCTTTGTGCATTTTCTTTCAGAAAATATCAGTGTCAAACTTTTTGTATCTAGATAAGATGATGCGGCGTCTCATCTGGATCCATACTGTCTGCAAACTTTAATTAATAACAGATTGTTAAGTTCCTAACTCTTTCTAGATCTACTCCATAGATAGCAATTTAGACCATTTGAACTACTTCATTCATTCTCTCTAGAAAATAGATATAGTTCCAGTTTATCTTTACTAGTCATGAATAATATAAGAACCATAAGAAATAGTTCTTATATCCTTGCAGATGGTAGATCTAGCTTAAAACAGGCTTAAGCTTTTACTGAAGCAGAATGCTCCTGAATTAAGAGTATTCTGCTTTTAAAATACTTTCAGCCTAGATGCTAGAATAATAGGCCCATGTCAGTATTATAAAAACTATATCTCTGGGTGAAAATTGTCTCTGTCTTAGTGGTCTATAGACTTATCTATTCACTGATTTTAAAATAAAATAAGCAATTAGTGATTAACTTATGCGACTAGTTTTGTCGCGCAAAAAGTGTCGCGAAAAAAGCTCCCTTTTTGGCACCCCAATCTCCCTATTAAAATTTCCAGATCTCCCTATTTGGGTCCAAGAAAAGATCACATGTATGATGCCGATGCTCCATCAAGGGCAGTCCAAGATCGAAAGAGTTCTGAGGTACTTTTAGATGCCCAGTGTAAAGCACCGATACATCGGACAGCCTGTCTCGGTAAACAAAAAGTCTCATCCGATGATCCGAAGGATTTGGTCCGGCAGGGGATCGCACTCACGACCCCTGACGTCGTAATCTGGCGCTTTACCCCTTGGCTACGTGCACTGGTTTTTAGGACCAGCTGTGTGGTTCAGTTGTAGAGTGGGAGGTTGTGTGTTCAATCCCCAGCCAGGTCAATCTAAAGACTTGAAAATTGGTACAGTGTAGTTATGGCTTCCCTCATTGGCACTCAGAATTTAGGGTTAGCATTACGACTAGTTTGTCTGTGTCAGGATAAAGTGACTGGCGGGGTACAGTCCCTGGTGGACCTCATAAGTGCCCCAGCTTGTAATACCCAGTGTATAGACTATAGCATTGAAAAAAAATTACAAAACTAGAAGAGTTGTGAAAAGTAAGGCTTCGAAAGCGAGAGAGTTAAACTTGCGGATAGACAAAACAATTACCATATACATCTGTAGATGGAACGGCATAGAAATTGATATATTATTCAACACGAAAACAGTCATGAATAACACTGCAGAGCAACTGATAAGGGTAGTTTTTCAAAACTTAAAATCTTTATTTCTGAATTAAACCCTATGGTGTCACTACTCAATATTAACTCATTAGAATCGTCTCTTCGAAACGATTCTAATGAGTAGTAACACCATAGCATTTGGTACTGAAATGAGTGAGAAAATGTTGGATTTGTTGAAATAACTACCTCTTATTTGGAGCCCTGACTGACAGTGTTACTTTGTAGAAAGATTGTTTGGAAGGCGGCCAATGTTTGGGGTCGATACACTGTAATCAACTAATCATACAACGATTTCGGTTACTATGTTTTATCAAGGGTCAATTACATTCTTCATGTCGCCCGTTTACATTTATATCTGACTCAGCGATTGTTCAGACATACAGATTGACCTTACCTTTAACAAATGTTTGCCATTTCGCAAATCAACAGGAAATAAATAATGGATAGGTATAAAACTCCCACCACGACTGTCATCTGATTTTTCTTTTTTTTTTCGGTCCATGGAAAACCCCATACGACTGGCACACTACTGGTACACTACCGAGAGCCTGCCCATACGTATCCATACGAGTTAAATCTATACCGTATGGCCATTTTTATAGGTATTATTCTATCATACATGTTAAATATGATCATTATTAAGATATTCCATCAAAAAAATTAAATGAAATCCCATTACTAATCTCATAATATCGATATTTCCAAATACGTATGAATATCCCATACGAGTAACTGACCACATCAACCATACGAATTGAATCTACACTATAAGGGTCATTTATATGTCTAATATTCTATCAGAAACAATAAATGTGATGATTAGAGATCTACATATTTTGGTTTAATTCAAATTTCATTTATCCTATAATAATCATATGATTATAAATGTGAACCCGAGCCCCATACGAGTTAAATCTACAATACAGGGCTACTTTGTGAATCAAATTCTATTAATTACAACAAAAATGATAATTAGAAAAATATAATTATATACTAAACAATCCAGTTTTATTGACAATATGGTATAATAAAACGAAATTTAAAATGGAGTTATGCACAGAACCATGAAATTTATGTCCTAGAAATTTACCATTTTAAATGCACACAAAATTCGTAAGGTATGGAAACACAAATAAATTCACTATTGAATTGAAATTATTTTATTGTATTTTCTTAAACTAAATGTTGACAATAAAAACGACAATAAACGCAATAATACATTATATTCAGAATAAAATCATTTTGGTTTATATGCAGATCAGTTTTTTTACGATAAGGATACATACTATTCAAAAAATTATGTGAGACACAGTCCTTTTGATGTTTTTTTTGTTTTTTTGATGATGCAAAATATCAATTAGACTCGATAATCACCTATTAAGCGTGAAGGGTGTCATGCCGAGACCGTCAATTACACACCACTAATCCCCTTTAACATACCGCTGGGTGATAGTCTCTTGGCTTTAATGTGCCGCTAAACCGTTACCGTTTACCTGTATTGTTTGCCAACAAGCAAGTTGAATATAATGAACAGAACAGAACAGAACATATTTTATTTTTTGACTTATACATACAGTATCTCGTCAATACAAAATAAATAATATTCACAATTGTCACGTAATCCATTTGTGACGTAATCTACATGAGCTCCCTGCATTACTTTTATCCTGAATTGCGCAAGTATATTAATTTGAGATGAACTATAACAATTACTATTGTATCAATATTCACAGCATAACATTTAGATTCTTCATATCGGAATACATATGAAAGAATAATGTTTTGAAATGAAGTTTGATAATTACTATTATAAAAAAAAAATGTCACCAGTCGAAAAGAAAATGCAAAAGAAAACGTAGATCAAATGTACAAGTAAATAACATATCTACAAACCATAACGACTACCATCAAATGAGCCCTCAAACAGTTTCACAAAGTGCTGTAGATGGATGTAGTGTTCAACATATAACACACAGCAATGCACAGACAAACCAGGCAAAAAACGCTCCGGCCCCGGGCCCGAAAAAATTATACTCAGAGGCTATAAAAGGCGGGGCGATAACGAGAACATTTTACCAAAAACACACAAAGAATTTAATAAACGATTACCTCTGGGTTATCCTGGTCGTCCTATTGTTTCAGCATGTAATTCTAATACAGATAATATATCTAAATATGTCGACTATGTTTTGAAACCTCTTATGCAGTCTCTTCCATCGTATGTCAAAGACAGCTCAGATTTTATTCTTAAGCTCAAATCTGCTAAATTAGAACACGCAGATTCATATTTAGTGACTTAAGACGTGTCCTCCTTATATACAAATATTCCACACCAGGATGGTATTGATGCATGTAAGTGTTTTCTTAATACTAGTGACATAAGTGCTTCTCGTCAACTGCCTGTTGATAATATTCTCAGCTTAATCCGACTAGTTCTGGAGAATAATCACTTTCAGTTCAATGGTGAACATTTTATGCAGAAAATGGGCACTGCTATGGGTAGTCCTATGGCTCCAGCGTATGCCTCATTTATTTATGGGTAAACTGGAACAGGATTTTCTTAATACTAGAAATCTAAAACCTTGCATTTGGCTGAGATTTTTGGATGATATATTTATGGTATGGGATCACTCCTTAGAAAGCTTACAAAAGTTTATAGATGCTCTCAATTCATTCCATCCTTCGATTAAGTTTACATACAGCATCTCTAAAAATAAGGTAAATTTTCTTGATGTTTCAGTTACTAAATCGGAAGATCTAGATTTTGTTACAGATGTATATGTGAAATCAACAAATGTTCACCAGTATGTTGAATACTCTTCGTGCCATTCTAAATCATGCAAAAATGGTATTCCCTATAGTCAAGGTAAAAGATACAGAAGAATTATTTCTGATGACACTACTTTCCGTAAAAGCCTTTGTGAATTAAGAGAGTTTTTTCTTGAAAGAAATTACCCTGCTAACATAATTGATAAGGCACTTGAGAATGTTTCTTTATTAACTCAAAATGAGGCACTCAAAACTGTAACAGAGATTATTAAGAAAAGCGTTCATAATAATCGAAACCAACTTTTGTCAGGAATAGTCGGTAATACAGAAAAGTATTTATATGGACATGGTTATATTAAATTTCATGATTTATTATTGCTGCGATGGGTGGCTTCAGGCTTCTACATTTCCCAGAGTAAATGGTTGTTTAAAGCAGCGTGAAAGTAAATCAGAGTGCGCCTTTAGGCGCTTTTCTTTCAACATGCTTTTTGTGACCACATGTCTTCAAAACCAGACTCAGTCTTCCATTAAGAAATCACCGTACGTTAATGTCCATTAACAAATATTTTTGTTGTTGTAATAGAGGGGTTTAACTGTATGTTATTACTGTATTATTTCCATTTTCGTCTTTTATGTTTGAACATTTAATGCCCATTAACATGTACCTCTGTTTTGTTTCCATATTTTAATCATTTCTTCTCTTTCAGTTCAGGTTCATTCTTCATTTAATAATCAGTCTCATTTTAGACAAACAAAAAACTTGGGTTTATCATCCTCTCACACTCTTACATAATAATGTGCTTACTTACCCAGATCGTTTCGCTAAAGCATGTCATAACGATAATTACTGTTGAATGCAGTAATTTAACCTGACTTTAACTTTCACTTTGCTCATAAAATATATTGACTGCATTTTTTCTTACCATGTTGTTTACTTAACCCATTCACTCCCTTACCCAGAGTACATTGATAACTTGCAAACAGTTTGGATCATGATCAGACAAATGTTCAAATTACATGAAAATGAATTTTAGAAATAAAAGCAGACGGCAATTTATAGTAAATGGGGTTAAAGAGCATGCATCATTCCTAATCTAGAAAACATCCCGATAAACCTAAATAATACATCCCTAAATGACACTATAACAGAAATTGAAATTATCAGATGTATTGACAATCTGAAAAATTCTAAGACCCCCAGCCCTAGCGATAATATAAGAAATGAATATATCAAATCCACTAAAAATATACTACTACCAATATATCACAAACTCTTTAATATGGTGCTAGATACTGGTCACTTACCAAATAGCTGGCTTGAGGGAACTATTTTTACTATATATAAAAATAAAGGCAATCCTGAAGATCCCAGTAATTACAGGCCAATAACAATAGTAAGCTGTTTGGGTAAACTCTTTACATCTATTGTCAATCAAAGACTGACAGCATATATTGATCATAATAATCTCTTAAGTGAAAACCAAGCCGGCTTCAGGAAAAATTACTCTTGTCTCGATCATATATTTGTAATGCAATCTCTAATACAAATTCTACGTTTCAATAAAAGAAAACTATTCTGTGCATACATTGATTACTCACAAGCTTTTGACAAAGTATGGCGAGAAGGCCTCTGGTACAAACTACGTTCGTATTCGATAAATGGAAAATTATTTCGCGTTGTGTACAACATGTATCAAAATATTAAATCTTGTATATTCCATAATGGTTTAACTTCACAGTATTTTCCATGTCAAACTGGAGTGAGACAGGGTGAAAATTTATCGCCATTATTATTCTCCATGTTTTTGAATGACCTAGAATCACATCTACAATCACGCAACAATGTAGGAATTAATCTTAAAGATCCTGCTTCAACAACAAATTGGCTTAAATTACTCATTATGCTTTATGCAGATGATACAGTTATACTATCTGACAACCAAAACGACTTTCAAAATAGCCTAAACTCATTTTATGAATATAACAATGCCTGGAAATTAAAGGTAAACGCCTCCAAAACCAAAGTTATAATATTTGGATCCAGGATCACATCTCAATACAACTTTTTTATCGGCACTGATAAAATAGAAATCGTAAAGCATTATAAGTATTTGGGGGTTATTTTCTCTAATAACGGATCCTTTTTAGAAGCGAGAAAACATAATGTAGCACAAGCAAAGAAGGCTATGAATTTACTTTATATCCGGGCAAAAAACCTTGACCTCCCACCTGATTTGGTAATTAAACTATTTGATCATACAGTTGTTCCCATTTTAACTTACGGCTGCGAAATATGGGCATATGAAGATCTCAAAATGATTGAGCAAGTACACAGACAGTTCCTAAGAAAAATAACTTACTCAAGAAAAAGCACTCCCTTGTATATGCTATATGGCGAATTGGGAAGACATCCTCTAACAATTACAATATTTACTAGACTTATAGGGTTCTGGAACAGAATTATAACGTTAAAAGATGAAAAGTACTCTAAACTAGTTTACCAGTTTATTGTAAAAGACCATACACACGAGTATAAATGGTTAACGAAAGTTAAATACATTCTTGATTCAACAGGCCATTCTGATATCTGGCTTAACCAGTTAAACATACATTCAAATAATATCCGCTTTCAGATAAAACGTACATTAATAGACCAAAATATCCAAAACTGGAGAACACAGATGACCCTGTCAAATAAAGGAAGATTTTACAGTAGCTTTAAATCAGAATTAAACTTTGAACAATATTTTAAGTCACTACCACTGTCTAAAGCTATCCCAGTCTATAAATTGCGCACTGCTAATCACAGTTTTCCAGTAGAAACCGGCAGATGGAATGGAACTGCTTTAAATAATAGAGTATGTGAACTATGCGATCAAAACAGAATAGGTGACGAATGTCATTATCTGCTACATTGTAACAAATTTGTCATCCAACGACAACAAATAACACCATTTATTAGAAAAAGTGATGACCTATCAGTTGTTATTGCTCTATATAACCAGAAAAACACCGACAATTTAAATATCATAAGCAATTTTGCCTCTTATCTGTTAAAACATGTAAAAAGGTGATGTCAGTTAGAACTAAACCCATGTACACACTCAAATACAAGCAGACAGCGGCACCCCGGTCTCTCCCCATGTCTTCACCCCTCGCTCCCTCTCTCTCGTTCTCTCTCTTTCTCCATCTCTCTTTTTTTCTCTCTCTGTCTGTCTCTCTCTCCCTCTCTTTTTCTCTCTCTGTCTGTCTCTCTCTCCATCTCTTTCTCTCTCTGTCTCTCTCTCCCTCTCTTTCTCTCTCTCTGTATGTCTGTCTGTCTTTCTCTCTGTCTGTCTGTCTCCCCCTCTCTCTTTCTCTCTCTCTCTCTCTCTCTCTCTCTCTCTCTCTATCTCTCTCGAATGACAAATTGCCCGATTAATGTTCTTAAATATGCCTGTTAACTATGTATTAAGTGTTTATTATCAACACAGAGTTTTACTTATTGCTTACTTTGTTTTCCACCAATTTTAACTGCTAGAGTCACATGAAATCCCAACGCAGTGTGCCAAAACAGGAAATAAATATAAAGGAAACGAATTCAACTTACCAATGCATCAACATCATAATCCACCAACATGCTTATAAATCCTAATCACAATACTCGACTGTACTTGCACTTATCCAACGTTCCCTATTGCAGTAACTTACACAAATAATCATTAAGCTCCACGTGCACGAGACGCTGTGCACGTGGTTAACCGTCGCTCGAATAAAGATTAGCAAATCACATGTACATAACGTTTACACGGGTTACTTTGTAAACTATCATAATGTCAAACACTACCCGCCTACTTATGCACAATTGCCTGTGCTCTGTTCGGCAATGTTTATTACAATTTAATATTGTCCGAATCGAAATGAAAGTAATACGGAAAGATCTAAGAGCTATCCGTTTTGTTTCCATCCTGATCGAACAACCAATTTTATAAGACAATCTAAAATTATGATAAAGATCACTCCGACTAATTATGACTGCTTGGTTTGGGTCGAAAATGAGGCAGAAAGCTCCTGAAAGATCTTTCTGCATCATTTTCATCCTAGAGTTTTTAATCACTATTTAAAGCTATCTTGTTCATACCTTATAGTTATAATTATTCCGTGACAAAATATAGTATCAATTTTATTGATGCATCAAATGAAAAGCTCTATCATTGCCATTAAAAGTTTGCCTGTCATTAAAAGTTTGCTTGTGCCCTATGCACATGTCTTGCGTTTCGTTTTGGCAAGGCAATGCTCGGGACACACGTGCAACGGCTTTATACAGAGTTACCAAAGCTACCATGTCGCCTTTCATTGCGAAAGAGACAATGGTCGTGACGGTATAATTGACTGTCAAAATACCGCTAACCTATTTTACAAATACACAGTGAAACCTATCGATTACGACCACCGAATTGGTGACCGTTTGGGGTTTCGGACGGTTGTCTGTTTGGAGTAGGATGGCGGTGAAGGGAATGGTTCCTAAAGGAGCTTTCAGTTTGGCTGCCGTCTTGCTTTAGGCTGCCACCAACCTCTTGTGAATCAGCAGGCCCTTATTAAATGATGGTGGTTGTGGGGTTTTCTGTGTATTAAATGCATGCAGCTATGTCTTAACGCCCTCACTGCCCTATCAAGAGTACACTAACCATTGACAAAAGGCATGGGTCCTAATCAGACGCCGAGTTACGCGACGCCTGAACATTACCCAAACTTGATTAATTGATTATTTACACATAATACCTAAACTCGAAGTATTAGAAATAAAAGCAGATGTCAGCTGTAACGAGGCAGTGAGGGGGTTATCAATGTTATATAATGCTATTGTATATACCAATAACATGTACATGTATATGTATATTACTTGCATAATACCTATAATTGTCCCCATGGAATTTTAAGACTACATGAATTTACATGCAGGCTGTATCTTTCTACGAAGTCGAGTACATCGACGTCGGAGAGAGATCCAACCTGTATGTTATACGGACATTAGTCCTACCGAGATTGAACGATAGTTAAATGGGTGACAATGACTTGTACATACGTCATATTCCTATTTGTCAGCGTTATCTTTGTTACTGTGGATAGAGTGATGGAATACAGAACGAATATATTAACCCATTTTCCCATAAATACGCCTACCTACACCTTTAAATTACTCACAAACTATAGAAAATGAATCCACTGACACAGAGGAGAATATGTATTATAAAGCTTTTTACTATATCCTAGCAGATGAGCTTAAAGCGGACTGAAAGTAAAGCATAGTGCGCTTTAAGCGCATTCTGCCTTATTTTCAACATGCTTCAAGTGATAACCTAAATTGAATACTAGATACAGGCTACAGGGTAATGGGTTAAGGAACGAATCAGAACTTTGTAAATATCTGTCTTTACCCTTATCATGCTGAATTAGTATTTGAATGCCCCATTTCTTGGCTCCTTTATATTTAATTTTAACCGATTCGCTCAGTACTCGATGACATTTTGAATTAGATGGTAAATAGCCTGGATGCAGTTGAGACGCCGACTTACTCGGCGTCCTAACTCCACCTAAACAGTTTGCATATAGTAACACGTTCGCGCCTTGCGAGACAAGGGTAAATTTGATAAGTTTTGTTGAGTGTTTGCTGATAGAGTGGTGCATGTAGATATAAAGAGTGATCATGTAGGAGATCTGATTATATGTAATACAACCTTTAGATATTATACATTGAAGCATTGACTTCATTCCCCCCAAATAAACGAAAGTAAACAAAAACAAATACAAATTCAGTAGATCTACTCCTTATCAAGATATTGTTTGGAATTATATTAGTTCATACTACTATTAGAACTTTATATATAATATGAACTTTAACACGCCATTTGGTCACGTGCCATAAACAATTTGATGTATAACAATACCTCGTACTGCATGTATGTATGCTAGAGATGTAATAAAAGATTTGTTCTGTTCTTTCTGTTCTGTTCATCATTGAGAGTGTGAGGTCAATACACGCAAGCATTTAAATGACCTTTTTTCCTTTTTTTTTTTTACATTTTAAGTATTTTATTAAATAATTCAGCATTTTGTTCCAAATTATGGGACTCACGAAGGCCGGGTTCTCGTCCCGAGCCCCGAGTGCATTAACTTTTACAAAGCATATGCAACAGGCGGTATAAGATTTGATGTGGTGGGTGCTTTCTGTCAAAAACGGTATACTGTGTGCAATTAGCGACACGTGCTGTTAGCGACACGTGTTAAAGCGACACGTGTTAATTAAAGGAAGTGATCGTCAGAGGTGTTAAACCTCGGCGAGATAAAGCGTGTTTGTTCATTATAAGGGCATTTACAAGCTTTAGCTTTAATTACTAGTTCAATGATTTTATATTTTATAAAAGACCTCATAAATCATGTTTATCATTTATTATTATTACTGTTTGCGAAGAAATAAAGTCCGGAAAGTGACCTTACAGTGTGGATTCAACTCGTAGGGGTTCAGGTTTATCTGGCGATATTCGTCTGGCGCTTTTATACTTTTTTGGGAAACTATTGAAACTGTATGATAAATAATGGGTTTAAAATGGGGAAAAAACCTTTCTAAAACGTGTTTACTTTACAATTGTAATTAGATCTATAAATAATAGAAAAAATAGATCTACTCGTTTTGTGCCTTTTCAGATATTTTTGGGAAATGTTGATACTGTATTATAAATGTTGGGGTTTATTTGAAGAAAAAATAGCTATACATGTATGTATTGTTATATATTGGGAAGAAACTCAAGCAGAGAACGTTTCACAGTTTACTATTTATTATTGTAAAATACACGTGGTCTAAATATAACGAACAGAACCGAAGCAAGATCAAATGAATGGTACAGTATAAAACACTGACTTAACATGGTACCGCATACGCTAAGAGTGCCGACAATGTGTACTATAAATATACTACATTTTCTCCCCTCTTAAAGTATTAATACTCAATAATGACTAGAATTGAAATGACTAGATTATACATGAAACTTAAATCAAATAAACAATAGTTAATATGATTCAATGTGACTATACAATGTTGTTAACAAGAACCTTTGAATAAAACTAATCATTCAAATAGAACCAGAGTTCTATTGTGTCACACAGGGATTATTATGCCCAATTAACACAGTGTGAACACCTTTTTAATAACTTAAAATAGTTTTCATCTTAAATTATATGGATTGTTCTAACGGCTTTAAATGTCTCTTTAAACTCTTTTCAGTTTCTTGAATTTAACAGTTCAGTTTGTTTTTGTTTCTAAATGTCACCGATTAAGTTTCTCTTTAAATGTCACAAATAAGTCTTTTAGTTAACTTTCTCTCTCTCTTTGGGTAGCGTGGTTCCCCTGGATCTGTAACCTTCGTAGATTCTGCACTTACATTGGATTTCTGATCCGCATTGGATTTCTGATCCGCGTTTGTTGCTGCATCCGGTACGTCCTTCATTTGCTTTTCCCCCCTTTGATTTGACCGATTCTCCTTAAAACTTGTTTCCGCGTTTGTTTGCCGTGTAATGTTTGTTCTGATGTCAATAGGTATGTTGATGTGGCGATCATGTTCCCTTATACTTGCTGTCCTTTTAATGAGATGGTCCATATGACAGAATCTTATTTTGTTTGACACCTTGATTAAGAATGTTCGTGGTCCTAGCTTTTTGTGAACCACCCCTGGAACCCATTCCCATTTTCCAGTGTTCAAGTGACTTTTGACCGACACTGGATCTCCTACTTCGAAGACGCGTTCACGAACCCCATGGCTATCATGATTTTCGACCATTTTCTCTTGTTTCGCGATCACTTGTTTTTCTAAGTCCGGTTTCACTAGAGTAAGTCTATTTCTCAATTGTCGTTTTAAAAACAATTCACTTGGCGTCTTCCCTGTTGTTGTGTGTGGAGTTACTCTGTACTTTAACAGAAAATCTGCTAATTTGTGTTGTAATGTTCTTTTGTTTAATGATCCTTTTTCTTCGATCACTTGCGATTTTAGAGCGCGCTTCACAACTTGTACGCCGCGTTCAGCTAACCCGTTTGACTGAGGATGGTATGGTGGACTGAATGTATGTTTGATACCATTCCTTTTTGTGAATGTTCTGAATTCATGTGATGTGAACTGTGGTCCATTGTCACTAACTATTTCTTCCGGAATACCAGTAGACGCGAACAACAGTCTCAATTTTTCTATGGTTATAGCACTTGTAGTACTCTTCATTGGTATCGCTTCTATCCATTTTGAATAACTGTCCACCATTATCAAAAATGACTGAGCTTTGAAATCTGCAAAGTCTATATGGACGCGTTCCATCGGTCGGGTAGCCCATTTCCATGGATGTAGTGGTGCTTCCATGGGAGCACTCCTCATGGCTTGACAAATCTCACATGCCTTCACTACTGCTTCAATTTCCGCATCAAGATTTGGCCACCATATGTAGCCCCTGGCTAACGCTTTCATTCGAGACATTCCCAAATGCTCACTGTGTATTTCTTTAAGCATCGTTCCCTGAAGTTTTGGTGGTATAATCACCCTTAACCCCCACAGCAGAACGTCTTGATCCACAGACAGTTCCATTCTTCTTGCAAAAAATGGTTTAAAGTTAATGTCCTCCACATGATTCGGCCAACCATGCATAGTCCAGTCGTACACTTTGCTTAACACTGAGTCTAGTCTTGTTGCTTCACCTATCACTTTGCTGTCAATAGGCAGGTCTTGGAGATATGAAGTATTGACTTCAACACTATGTACCCTATCCATACTTTTTAATGGAAGTCTAGAGAGCCCGTCACAGTTGCCATGATCTTCAGACTTTCGGTAGACTATTACATAATCGTATGCTGATAAGGTGATTGCCCACCTTTGAATTCTAGCCGCTGCTAGCGTAGGAACTCCTTTCTTGGGCCCTAGTATGGTTGTTAGAGCCTGATGGTCTGTTATCAGAGTAAATTTTCGTCCATACAGATATTTATGAAATTTCTCTACCCCGAAAATGATACCTAGAGCTTCCTTTTCAATTTGCGAGTAGTTTTTCTCGGCGCTGGTCAATGTCCTGGAGGCATATGCTATTGGCTTTTCTGAGCCATCTTCCATAACGTGCGATATTACTGCTCCCAGTCCATACGATGAAGCGTCGCAGGCCAACTTCAGCTCTTTCTGCATGTCGTAGTGTACCAAGAGCTGACTACTCGACAATAGTTGTTTACTTGCCTGAAAAGCCTCCTCACATTCTGTCGACCATTCCCACTTGACCTCTTTACGTAGCAACTGATGTAGTGGGTGCAAAATAGATGACAAATTTGGGAGGAATTGTCCATAATAATTTATCAAGCCCAAATAAGACCTCAAGGTGCTTACGTTTGTTGGAGCCGGTGCGTCCCTGACTGCCCTGGTCTTCTCCTCTGTTGTGTGGATGCCCTCTGCATCAACTGTGTGTCCCATGTAAACCACTTGGTCCTCCATGAACTTGCATTTTTCCCTATTCAGCTTTATATGGTGCTTTCGCAGTCTTTCCAGTACTGTTTTCAAGGTACCCAGATGACTTTCATCATTACTTGCCGTTATGAGGATATCGTCTATCCTGCACACCACTCCTGTCAAACCCGCGAGCACCGTGTCCATTACCGACTGAAAAATGGCAGGAGCGGAGCTTACCCCGTAAGCTAACCGTTTACATCTGAACAACCCCTTGTGTGTATTCAGCGTCAGAAACTGTTTTGAATCCTCTTCTAGTTCCAACTGGGTATAAGCCTGCGAAAGGTCCAGCTTGGTGAATTTCTGCCCACCAGCCAGTGTGGCAAACATGTCATCTGTATTTGGCAAAGGATATTGTTCCTCACTTATTTCTCGGTTTACCGTAACCTTGTAGTCCCCACAAAGACGAAGTTTATTATTCGGTTTTGGAACTACCACCAGTGGCGCGGCCCATTGGCTATTTTCAACATGTTCGATAATTCCCTCAGCCTCCAGCCTTTCAAGCTCTTCTGTCACCTGACTTTTTAACGCGTAGGGCACTGGTCTGGCCTTACAGAAAATTGGACTTGCCTGTTCTTTCACCTTTATTCTTGCCTTAAATCCCTGAATTGGCTTATTGTCTTTCTCAAATAGATCTCGGTATTCTGCTTTCAAACTTTCTAAAGTTTCAGACTTTTCCATGTTCACCCGGTGAACTTCAAAGATCTCTTTCCAGTCCAGTTTTATTACTTTCAACCAGTCTCTTCCTAGCAAGTTTGGTTTCCTACCATTAACTACCAACAACTTAAGTTCCTTTATTACTTGTTTCTTGTATTTCACTGGCACTGTGATTTCCCCAAGCACATTGATATTGTCTCCTGAGTATGATTTTAGTGTCACTGAAGCTTTCTTCAGCCTATACTTGGACAACAACTTCTGGTATGTCTCTTGATTCACAATTGTACAAGCACTCCCTGTGTCTAATTGCATAGAAACCTCTCGGTTACCCACTGTCAGTGATATCTCATATTTACCCGAGCTTCCGTCAACCGTTTCATTCATGTACACTGAGTAGATCCCTAATTCATCAACTTCTTCACTCAATTCTTCCTCTTCAACCAGGTGTGTACGTGCTGAGCCTCTACATTTCCGTGCTAAATGACCTTTACGTTCACATTTAAAACATTTTGTGTCCTTGTGTTTACACTTGTCCGGGTGATGTGCTTCCCCACAGCGATAACATGTAGACTGTCGAACAGGTTGTTTCCATTGTTTTTGTTGTTTTGGCCTTTGATTCTGATTGTGTCCCTTCATTCTGTCTTTAACAAATGACACATTTTTAATACAGCTAAATGAAGTTGAGTCTTTGTCAGCCGTTTCCATAGCTACTGCAATTTTGACTGCTTCATCAAATGTCAAGGGATCTGTTGACAAAAGTTTCTTTTGAATGTTTTCAGAACGAAGTCCACAAACTAACCTGTCTCTTATTGCCTCATTGAGAAACGCTCCAAACTCACAATGAGCCGACATCTTCTTCAACTCAACCACATACGCTGACACTGTCTCCCCTTCTTGTTGATTCCTTTTATTGAACTTAAATCTCTCCGAGATTACCAACGGTTTTGGCATATAGTGATTTTCTAATGTTAGCACTAGATTGTCAAACTCTTTGTCCTTAGGCAGCGCAGGCGAGATGAGGTTTTTCAAAACTCCATAAGCTACCGGTCCAATTACCGACAGAAACACGGCTAACTTCTTTTCGTCCTTGACATCGTTAGCATCGAAAAACTGTTCCATGCGTTCTTTGTAGTTGGAAAAATTCTCTTTTCCTTCAATAAACTCCCCGAGTTTACCAATTTGTGGCATTTTGACTGAGCCAAATAAGTCCCTGACTTATCTCACGATCGAAACAATCCACAATCCTCGTCGCCAATGTTATATATTGGGAAGAAACTCAAGCAGAGAACGTTTCACAGTTTACTATTTATTATTGTAAAATACACGTGGTCTAAATATAACGAACAGAACCGAAGCAAGATCAAATGAATGGTACAGTATAAAACACTGACTTAACATGGTACCGCATACGCTAAGAGTGCCGACAATGTGTACTATAAATATACTACATGTATATATTATGATAATATATTTTTAAGATAGACTTATATCCACACACGTAGACCTATAGTATAGATTCAACTCGTATTTGGCCCTGGTGGTCATTTACTCGTATGGGATATTCATACGTATTTGGAAATATCAATATTATAGGATTAATAATGGGATTTCATTTAATTTTTTTGATAGAATATCTTCATAATGATCATATTTAACATGTATGATAGAATAATACCTATAAAAATGGCCCTAAGGTATAGATTCAACTCGTATGGATACGTATGGGCAGGCTCTCGGTAGTATGCCAGTAGTGTGCCAGTCGTATGGGGTTTTCCATGGACCCGTAGTGTGCCAGTCGTATGGGGTTTTTCCATGGACCCTGAAAACATCACATGACCAAAAAGATGGCGGATCACTCGAGCAGAATAAATTGCTTCTTGAATTTTCTGTTGATTTTGACTTTGTCAGGAACGACAGGGTTAATTCATACTAATAATGATATTCACGAAGCTATCTGTGGGTTAACAAGCGGGTTTTATCACATTGACACCCTTCTCCAACCAAGGCAAGCTACATTCACAACATTTAGCCCCTTTTACAAACAACTTTCACTTTGACATATTTCATGTGTTTGAAGTTATTAACAGCGCTGAAGGCCTGGCAGTTTCCTGTTTCACTAGCAGGTCAACAACACTCTATTTATCAGCCAACATACCTGTCGTTACCACATTGGTTCAGCGTAGAACACTTTAGACTTCAACTTATACTTCAATGCGTATACTCCACAAGATCCTTCTTAGACTGGGTTTATTCATAATGCTGGTTATTGAAACGGTAAATCTTTAACACTCAATTGTTTATTGCCACGAGAAGTATGTACACAGTACTCCGAGATTGCCACCCTTATCCTGGAAGTTGGGATTTCGGATAGTGCAGTGGTAGCCACCTGCTTCTCACCAATGCTGTCTCGAGTTTGATCCCGGGTCGGGCAGTATACATTGGTCACCAGTCCGAATACCTGGGTTTTCTGTAGGCACTCAGGTTTCCTCCCACAGAAAGGACCAAATACGCCACCATTCGAGCCATCGAGAGTGATTTGTATAAGTTCATGTAGCTTGTTTCATAATCGATGTAAAAGAAATAAACTGATGAGACTCTCGGCATTGTTTATGGCGCCTTTAAACAGGACTAATTAAGGAATACAGATGACAATAACAAAGGATTTTTATCATTTACACATTCATCTTTCATTTCATCTTTGTTGCAATGCATCCATTTTCATGTTGTTCAGGAACTCTAGGAAAAGAACAATCAGTCACGTAACATTTTAAAATTGATATTTTGTACTTCATGTCTATGTTTTGTATATTTTTTGTGTATCCTGATGAAGGTCTAGAAGGACAGAAACCGGTCGATAAAGTTAAGTAAAAACCAACCGGAATTGCTATTAATCACACTGCCGACTTAGTCCTGAAGTAAAAGAAATAAAGTTTAAACTTTTATTTTATCCTGGAAGTTTCTGATTATTTTCTTTCCTGTAGATCAATATGAAAATCGTTTGGTTGTTTTTTTATAAAATCACTGCCCTTTATACTTGTCTAAGTTTTCAGCTGAAGCATAATTTAACCACTTTAGGCTTTTGCGCACCTCAATTCTTCTATTTCTCTTAATCTGCTGTCAAAAACTTTGTCAGCTTTATTGATGCATTTAAATAAAAAGGAAACATTGTTTTCTTCATGAAAGGTATCAATTGCATATGTCTTTAAATGAATTGTGCAAAAAGACGGCCACAATTTTTCTTTGGAAACTAATTATGGTGTTTTTGCAGTGAACTTTTTGTTCCCCTTAAAGCGACTCGCAACCAGATGGTGCATTAAAAATAGTAATTTGTAAATATGTGTCAAACGCTTATATAAATGGTAAAGAATTAGTTTAGGATAAGAAATTCTGTTTAAAAAAAATGAATTTCAATAAAAAAAAATATTGGTCTCTGGTGGGATTCGAACCCATGGCCCGGCATTGGCGGACAGAAGGCAAAATAGGGGAAACCGCTTAGACCAATGGACCACGGAACTATCCGTTTATCTCGGATCGATTTAACGTATTTCAATGTGTTGCGGTCGAAAGTGCATACAACTTCGTAATTCGGCTCGTGTTTAGGTCTGAGCCCGTGTAGAGAAGCAACAGCAACAACTATACCGTCTACTAGTCGGTATAGAAAAACGATGGAAAATATCTAAAAATCTAAGATTCGGTGACGATTCTTGAGACTTTTTTTGGACTGATCATATTTTTTTAATGTCAGAAGCCAAATAATGCCACAAATTTGCTTTTATTTGAGTATTTTATTTTATTTTGACAAGTACACCATCCGGTTGCGAGTCGCTTTAAGGGAGCGTAATTCTCACTCTGCTGTCATAAAACGCTGTCAGATGGGTTAATCCATTCAAATCAAAATCCAAAACCAGACACTGATTTCTTCATAAAATTACAGTTACATATTGTTGTGTAGTGCTTTAATGAATGGTATAAAAAAGCCACAAGCTTTTTCGGAAAGGAAGTATTTTTAGCTCACCTGCACGAAGTGAGGGGGGCTTATGCTATAGCCCCGACGTCCGGGACTTGGATATGATAAACTCAGCAAACGACTGCACCTATGGTCACGAAACTTCATAAGCTGATGTGCCTAAATGAGTAGACCATGATGCTCCACAGTTTGATGGCTTTGACGTTGACCTCAATGCTGATGGGTCTCAATGAGAAGACCACAATGCACCATAGTTTGGTTGCCTTGACCTTTGACCTTGACCTCTAGACAGGGTTCGAATTTAAGCTCGCATACTCGCAAAATGCGAGTGGAATTTGTAAATTGCAAGTGATTTTTCAACAAACTCGCAAAAAAATGCGAGTACGGTTTTTCGGACAGCTAAACACAGTATAGCGTCTGTAAGGCTATGCTCGGTTTATTCCGTAACATTTCGAGTGGCGGAAATGGACGAGTAGACAAGCGAATACTTTTCGTAAGCCAATCATAGCTTCTAGGGCAGTTTCAACCTCTTTTTTGTCTGTAAGAATGACGTAATGACGGACTTTCCCAATTCTCATTGGCTAATGAAACGCGCACTTTGCTATTTCGGAGTTCCGATGTGTAAACAATTCTTATCAAAGACTCAACAACCGAAACCGTTCTTCAAAGACGAGGCCATTTAAAAGACTCGCACGAGTACAAGTATACTTCTAATTCTACTGTGACATACTGTTTATTTACCACAGCCCTAAAATATACGACCAGTGAAAAAAACGTTTGTATCGTAGACGGATTGGCAATCTAAACCTGACCTAATTTTCGAGTAATGAAATCGTGTGCGGTCTGCATAGTGCATACAGCATGCATTCTCCCCAATATTATAAAATGTAAGAAAAATACTCCTTTGGTATGTACACATAGATATGAAAATCAAGATCTTATCCCTTGTCAGCTGTAACCACAAATGCACAACTATGAAATACACGAAGTGTAGGTAGATCGTATTTGATTTCTACACGTCTGTGTCGGGTTAAAAGTTAAAACATATATGTTCAGAATGACAGTTTAACTTTCGCGAGTAGTTTTTGCATTTTGCGAGTAAGTTCAAAAGTCACTCGCAAAAAAATGCAAGTGTAACTTTTAGCTAATTTCTAACCCTGCTAGAGTCAACATTAAGGTTCTGCGTTAAGGTCTGTTCTGAGCAAATGACTGCACACGTGTGTGGGTCTATGTTCACAAAACTTAAAATGTTTCAGGCCTGTCTGTGAGTAACTAATGAATGTATAGATCTGTGAAGGAGATTGGACGCATTTTATTTGTAGAGGATGACAGTGATAAATGGCTAGATTGGACTGTGATTATTATGAGTACAGTGGAGAATCTGTTATTCTTTCCCAATAAACGCGTTTACGCTAAAACTATTATTTGCAGTGCAAACAGTTTGGAGCCAGATCAGACGCCGGGCTCCAAACTATTTGCCACCATGATAAACATGAAATATCAGAATTGTCCAAAAGTTGTTATTTTCTACGTTTTAGTGCTTTGCGTTTGCGTACGTTTGCGTTTAAACGGGAAAGAATAACAGATTCTCCACTGTGAGTGTATGTAAAACAAGTCGGTGCGAAACCAGAAACATTGATTTTCTTACTTGCGATCAGACTGAAGACTGTATGCTCTTTCATATAGAACTATATGTCTTTTAGAAGACAAAAACTCTAAATCTTTTAAGCAGTCTTTGAAAAAAAGGTAGCAATTAGTCTGAATTCAATCTGCCGGATACAGGAACAGTAATTTAGTTACCAGAATATCAATTCAAGGTTCATACAGGTACAAACAAATGAAATTTAACTTGAAAATGTCGAACACATTACCATAAGAGTTCACTTTGCAGCTTCTCATGGAGAGCTCTTTGAAATATCATGTGATTTCTTTCACAGATACAGAAATTACAGCGATAGTCCACAAACTTTTGAGACAACCCTAATACATGTATTGGTTTCTTTCATCAGATCTTGGCAGTTGAATTATACACAGAATCCTGAAGTCAGCTGTATAAGCAATGAGGCCAGTGGACAAAAGGGATGTAATTTCACCTTGGCGTTCTGTGGTGCTGTGAACTGCTCAGATACAGACAAAAAGCTAATGAATGCCAGTGCTTGCATTGCAACAACAGGATCAGACAAGTCGAGTGCTTACAAACTTGGCTCCTATAACAAAAACTCAAACCCTTTTATGGAAGGTTTGTTAAGTTTACAGTCAAACCTGCATTTGACAACTTTTAAATTCAGTAGTATGCATATTTTAAGACAGCTGACTGCTGAATCCTTAACCCCATAGAAATGCCTTTTAGCACACATAATTTATTCATCCATTGTAGAAAATAGTTCTTATTAATTTATACAGTGATGAACATGTACCAAAAGAAAATATTTTCTAAATCCTAGCAGATAGTAGCTAAAAGCAGGCTAAAAGTAAAGTAGAAAAGACACATTCTGCTTTGCTTTCAACCTGCTTTAATTGATTATCTGTCTTCAAAACTAGAAACAGGCTATAATTGAGTAACGGATTTGACAGCTGACAGCTTAATGTAGGACAAAGGTAATGCTGAAAGCTCCTGTTACTGAAATACATTTGTCCTGTATTATAAGCTTACCACTTATCGTATAGGCTACAATTTTAGAAGTTGCTTAATACAGGTTAGACTGTGTATCTATAGCTCTTAAATAAATTATACTAAAGTCAACCTTATGATTAGCTTTGTTTAACCCTTTACCTGATAGCCTAGTTATAATATTGAAGATAGGTGACTACTTAAAGCTGGTTGAAAGTAAAGCAGAATGCGCCCTTAGGCGCATTCTGCTTTACTTTCAGCCTGCTTTAAGCTATCATGTGCTATAATATAGAAAATATTCCCCATAATACATATTCATAACTGATTAAATTGGAACTATTTCTTCAGCGGATGAATAAATCATATCCGCTAAAAGGCGCTTCTATGGGGGAAAGGGTTAAAAATAAAATGAACTGTTAGTATTTAATATCAGCAGACCTCTGGAAGTTAAATGCAAGACAAAAGTGCAAAGCAGAAATGTTTCTTTTTGTAATGGGTTGTTATTTAAAGTATCTAAGCTTCTTGACAGAATACAGGGCTTCAGATAAGAGGTAGTTATTTCAACAAATCAAACATTTAATCACTCATTTCAGCACCAAATCCTATGGTGTTACTACTCATTAGAATCGTCTCGAAGAGACGATTCTAATGAGTAGTGACACCATAGGGTTTTATTCAGAAATAAAGATTTTAAGTTTTGAAAAACTACCCTTATCTGTTGCTCTGAGAATAGCCACTTTACACAAGATATCCTGTATACATATTATCTAGATGTCATTTCAAAGTGTGATTAACCATTAAAATTGTGATAAAAATTAATGTGCAATGACAAGAGTGTATGCATCCTTTGCAAATACACATAGCTTTGACTCAGATCAGACAGCTCCTGAGTCGTGATTGATAAATATTACCCGTGTGGTGTTACATGTATTCCAGAATAATTGTTAACCCTTCTTCCACTGTTAGTATATACATTGACACTCTTTACAAACAGTGTAGATCCAGATAAGACAGACCCTGATATGTCTGATCAGGTTCTTCAGTTTTCCTCTAGGATCTGAACCAAACTTTTTGCAAAGGTGGTTGGCTAATAGATAGAAGTTTTAAATCAACAAGTTGACCCTTTTTATGCAGAATTTGGAGTCATAATTATGTACCATGCACTTTTGGAAACTGACCAGTATATATTGATTCCTAAGGCTGGTTCTTAGAAAAAAATCAGAAAAGTAAGACAAACAGTGCAGACCTTGAACCTAGGTCTGATCATGGTCTATACTGTTTTCAAATACAGAGATTATACTGATGAGTAGTCATAAAATAGAAACATATAGACTATAGTACAGTAAAACCTCTCTATTACCACCATTAAAGAAGGCTAAAAAGCAGCTAATTGATTGTATAAAAGACAGGTGGCTTCTTATTGCTTAAGGTATATAGTGAATGTAAAACAGAGAGCTCCTTTAGGGGCTTTCTGTTTGACATTCATCTTGCTTTAAGCTGTCCTTTAGGAACTTTCTGTTTTACATTCAGCTTGCTTTAACCCGTTACCCCATAAATACGCCTTTTTACGCCTCTCACTTATTCCTCCACTAAAGGAAATAGTGTCCATTTATATAGTCAAAAATATGTATGATAAAAAATATTTTCGATATTGTAGCAGATGGTAGCTTAAAGCAGGCTAAAAGCAAAGCAGAATGTGCCTTAAGGCACATTCTGCTTTACTTTCAACCTGCTTTAAGTTGTCACTTCTCTTCAATACTAGAAATAAGCTATGGGGTAATGGGTTAAGCTGTCACCTGCATGAAACACCTAGCTGATAAATAACATAAGTCAGTGGTCATAATAGAGAGGTTTTACTGTGGTTGAGATTGCATGTATCCCTTTATCTGGAGGTATTTTAACCCATTACCCCATAAATGCGCCTTTTTACACCTTTAATTTATTCCTCTACTGAAGAAAATAGTTTTAATTTATTCTGTCACAAATAAAAATCATAAGAAATTTTTTTTTTCATTTTTCTAGCAGATGATAGCTTAAAGCAGGCTGAAAGTAAAGCAGGATGTGCCTTAAGGCACATTCTGCTTTACTTTCAACCTGTTTTAAATGGTCAACTATGTTCAATTCTAGAAACAGGCTATGGGGTAATGGGTTAATGTTATTGACTTTGCAGATCCCCAAGGAAAGGGTTTACGATTTCTGGTGCACTATACTAATGGCAGTAACTACAACACTAGTGACAACAAGCCATGTAACCTGTCCATGGAGGTACAGTTCAGCTGTGATGAGAAAAGCTTGTGGAAAGCAGATCCTAGTGGCAAACCGTCCAATATCAGCACCACTGTATTGAACAGTCTTACCTATGATGGGAAAACATGCAAGGTAGGTACAGCAGGGCTCCAGATAAGGGGAGTATTTCAAAAATTAAAATCTTTATTTCTGCTTTAAACCCTATGGTGTCACTACTCATTAGAATAGTCTCAAAGAGACGATTCAAATGAGTAGTAACACCATAGGGGTTGGTGCTGAAATAAGTGAGAAAATGTTGGTTTTGTTCAGTTTACTCCCCGTTATCTGGAGTTCTGGTACAGTTGAGGAGACGTTGGTCTTTCCCAATAAACACATTTGTGCAAAAACAATTACAGTAAAACCTCTGTTATGACCACTAAATTTTGTTAATTATGAGGTGTTTAAAACAGATGACTGCTTAAAGCAAGGTGACAGTAAAACAGAAAGCTCCTTTACTAAAGTTTAGGAGCTTTCTGTTTTACTATTGTCTTGCTTTAAACTGTCACCTGTCTTTGAAACTACTGTATTTCCTATGCAAACTGGTTGGAGCCAGATTACATTCTCTAGAACTTAGTGTCCAATTTTCTGATCAGGCAAAAATTAAAGTAGATACAGCCCTTCCTGTCTACAACGACACCCAATGGGAGACACAAGTTGTTTGTGTTGTACGGAGGGAGTCACTTTATTGTTGGAAATTGGCTTACATTTGCATAACGCGGCGTCTGATTTGGATTCAAGCTGTTTGTCATTCGTCATTAAGGGTTTTTTTTCTGTTAAAATGTCCATTATGTAACTTTGAGAAAGGACAAGGTTCACGAAGCCTCCGATTTGGCCCTGTAAAAAATATTTTTTTCCAAAAAAGATTTTTATCTTTATTTTCTGTTAATTTGTCAATATCAGATACTAATACTCCATTATATATACACAAACGACCCAAAGTCAAGTTTTGACAATTTTATAGTTTCTTGTAAATGAACCGAGAGGCCAAAAAAGACCAAAAAGCAGATTTTTGGTACAATTCTCGGTATAAATCCTAAAAATAAACTATGAAGGCACGCATGCGACACTTCAAAATTTGGATATGTTACTTCAACTTAAATATTTATTGTGTACTTAAAATATATTTGTGTCGCATTAGTGCCTTCATTGTTTATTTCTATGATTCATACCCTGAATTGTACCCAAAATCTGACTTTTTGGCCTTTTTAGGCCTCAAGGTCCATTTACAAGAAACCAAAAAGCTGTCAAAACTTGAATTCCGGTTGAGCTTTATGTATATTATGAAGAATTAACATCTGAAATTGACAAATAAAGAAAAAAATATCGCTAAAACATAAATTGGGGAAATTTTTTTTTACAGGGCCAAAAAGGAGGCTTCGTGAACCTTGTCCTTTAGCAGACAGTTACTTTGAGAAATTTAAGCAGACAGCATTGCAGCCGTGAATAGGTTGGACATACTTGTCCTGTTTAGAGAACTGTGACAAGGGTCGCTGTAAGGAGGGAGTAATTGTTAGGAGGGCTGTTGTAGGGAGGTAGCACTATAAATAGATACAAATGGACTTGACTCAATTGAAAGCTGTTCATTGGAAGTTTCAGGAGAGAATGAGTTACATGTACATGAATAAACATGTTTTCTTCTTGTGTTCCAGTATACTCTGGCCTTCAACTACAGCGGTGCATGCCCTACTATAACCCCCTTCCCAGTTGGACCTCTGAATAACCCACTTAGCTTTGGATCTGTTCTGTTGATAGTGTAAGTAGCCTTTTATATAATCTTTTGATTTGTGTTGTCCTTTGGACAATTACCATACTTACTTTGAATCTGGTTGCCTAAATCTGAAACTGATTGTCAGAGTGTTTATGCCACTTTATTTTAGGTTTCAATAATCATGCAAATAGATGTTCAACACAGCACTTTAAGTGCCAATGCTGATAAGTTGTCACATGACAGAGTTTGGTAGAGACATAAATACAGAAATACTCACCTTATCTGGAGTCCTGTTGTAAACCATAAAACTAGGAAACCACCTAGATTTTATCAGGATGATACTTCTATTGTGCTTTATATTTTTGTTTAGCAAGTTCCAGAGCTCCAGATAAGGGGAGTATTTCAAAAAATAAAATCTTTATTTCTGCTTTAAACCCTATGGTGTTACTACTCATTTGAATCGTCTCTTCGATGAAATAAGTGAGAAAATGTTGGATTTGTTCAGTTTACTCCCTCTTATCTGGAGCCCTGAGCAGCCCTGAGCAACTAACCCTTCCCTCATGGAAATGCCTTTTCACACCTTTACCTGTTTTACATAAAAACATTTTTTCATGCTCTTACCGTGATCTGTTATAAAGCCATAGGTAACTTTCTTGCAGTATAGATACTTAAAGTAAGCTGAAAGTAAAGCAGAAAGCTCAAGAATTCATGATTTTTACTTTACTTTAAGCCTGCTGTAAGAACCCACCTGTCTAAATTAAGGGAAACACTATGGGGGGATGAGTTGAAATCTGAATCTGAAATAAAAGGTACAATGAAGTAAAATATTTGTTCTGTTAAACCTGTTTTGTTTTTGTTCATTTCCAGTTTTGCTATAGTGTTTTCTGTGTACTGTGTATTCGGAAGTATGTGTAAGTTTGCTGCGGGAAGCAGAGGAAAGGATGCCTTACCTCACAGTGACTTCTGGGTGGAGCTACCAGCATACATAGCAGTGAGTTATTCATAGCAAACTATTAGCTGCTTTTATGGAATCAACTCTTTCCTAAACAGCTTGTTTTCAATGTTGAAAACAGATGACTGCTTAGAATATGCTAAAAGTAAAGCAGGAAACTCTGATTGGCACTTTTTGCTTTACTTTTCAGCCTGCTTTAAGTAGTCACATGCCTGAATGCTGCAAAGTTTACCTATGACTGTTATTTGTATGAGGATATTTAACTGATTCACCCCTGAAACTTTTAATGGGCAATTCCAGTTTCAAAATAAATCAAGTCCACTTTTGACTATTTAGGATTGATTTTTACAATATATTTCAAAATGACAATCAGTGTAGGCCCTGATCAGAGGGCTCCTCAAGGAGCCCTTTGATCAGGGTCTACACTGTTTGCATGGGACGAGTGTAATCCTCACAGGTACACTGTTTGTAAATGTCGAGTAAATTCGTCACTAGGGTTGAATGTGTTAAAGATATTAAATGGCATTTTTTGTATGCAGTGAAGTACATGTATAACTGTTATTAAACACATTCAATGAACCTTGTCTATCATCTGCAAATTTCTACAGTTTGTGTCCAGATATGTTGTATATCATGTATCAGATATATATTGTGGTAAATTTGTGCATACCATAGTATAACACAGAGGCAGTACCCAACTAGTAATCCCCTGCACATGAGTTAATATATCCAAGATGCCAAACTCAAACAAGTAACAGCTAAAGGTAGACAATTCAACCAATGGAATCAGAACAACCGAACAAATCACACTTGACTAGCCCACTTGGAAAAATAAACCCTGTTATAAGATCATGATGGTAGGATAGAAAGTATAATTGTTAATTTGATAATTTACTATATTGATTCTACTAGCAGAGCTCTAGATAATGTGGATATTTCAAATACACTCAAAACTCAATATTTCGAACTCGCTTAAATCGAATTTACCAGTATTGTATATGTTGAATTTCGATAACTCAATCTCGCTTAAGACAAACATACCCGTATTTCAAAGTTAAAACATGGCTACTCTGTGTTTTAACTTTGAAATATGGGTATGTTTGAACTAATGAGAGTTTGAAGTATTGAGTTTTGACTGTAACTATTTATTCATTTTTCAAACAAACCCTATGGGTGTCCGGATAGTGCACTGGTTAGTGCACCCGCTTCTCATCAGTGTTGGCCCCAAGTTTGATACCTGTTCAGTACAGTATGTGAGAGGGTACAATATTTGCCCATCAGGACATGTGGGTTTTCTTCTGGTACTCTGGCTTCCTCCCACAAAAATGACCATATAGCCACCATTCAAGCTATCGAGAAAGTTTTATAAAAGTTGTCATAGCTTGTTTGGTAATCAATGTAAAATAAATAAAGTTTAAACTTTTAGAAAAAAATAAAATGAAAACAAATCCTCTGAGTTGACAGCTCAATAGAATTGTCACTTGGAGACAATTCTAATGAGAAGCCACAGCATGGGTTTTGAGGGGACATAAAGGAAAAGGTGTAAGAAATCCTGTAAACAGTTTATACAGCTGCTAATAATATGAATGGTAGCCTGGAGCCCGTTTCATAAAACTTTCTACGACAAAAACGGTCGTAAGTCAAAACTTTAAAATACATTTAATTTCTGAGTTCTCTATCTAATCCTGTCTTGTGACATCTTTTTGGAATGGTCTTGAAAAGACGATTCCAAAGAGATGTCACAAGACAGGATTAGATGGAGAAATAAATAATAATTGAGACTTTTATAATCTGACTTATGACAACATTTGTCGTACAAAGTTTTATGAAAGGGGGCCCCAGTAGTGTACAAGACCAATCAGATTTCTCGTTTCTTCTATTTCCAGGATGGCTTTATATTCACATGCAATTGTTGCAGAACCAGCAATTCCTCTTCAAGGACTTATGAAAGTATTTAGCAGCATGTAGCAAACTGGAGAGGTGTCAAACTTCTGAATCAAAAGTGATATTATTCCACCGTATTTAACCGCCTAAGGCAGTGATAATTTTACCTGTGCATCCCGAGTCCTATATGCACTAAAATTACCAGGGACTCATCATTTAAAAAGTTGTGAGTCCCATGGACCCATAGCTTTTCTGGCCTTTATTAACCTATTACTGATAAGCAAATAGTAGCTTAAAGCAGGTTGAAAGTAAAGCAGAATGTGCCTTAAGGCACATTCTGCTTTACTTTCAACCTGCTTTAAGTGGTAACCTGTCTTCAAAACTAGAAATAAGTTATTAGATACTGGGTTAAGTTTTCACTTCAAGGATTCAATGTTTGTCTCAAGGACTCATTGTTTTACAGAATGTGCATCCCGAGGACTCGTTCATCTGATTTCTAAAATTATCACTGCTAAGGTAAAATTTGGAATGCTGGAATCTTGATGTTGTTCCGTCCATCCAACTTTGCGGCAACAACTCCAATGTTGCAGATTATGACATTCATGTATATCTTATCCAACACTGTGACTTCAATGTTTGTTTGTTAGATGAAATAGGATAAGCTTTAACCCGTACCCCAGTCCCTGTTTCTAAGTATTGAAGTTAGGTAACCTCTTTAAGCAGATAGAATGTAAAGCAGAATGTGCCTTAAAGCACATTCTGCTTTACTTTCAGCCTGCTTTAAGCTACAGTCTGTTAGTGTATAGAAACAATATTTCTTATGGTGCATATTCATGACTGTATAACGTAGAACTATATTCTTCAGTGGAGGAATATATTAAAGGCAAAAAAGGCATATTTATAGGTATTGGGTTAAATGTAGAATTCTGATAAAGGAATTGTTCATGTTGGTTCTAGGGGTGTTTGTATCCACAATATTTAGATGTAAATTACAAACAGTGCCCACTCAGCTTAGAAGTTCCTTTGAGGGTCCTCTGATAAGAGTCAGCACTTGTTTCAAAGGATGCATAAACCAAGCTTAACCCATTACCCCATAAATACGTTTTTTACGCCTTTGATTTATTCCTCCATTGAGGAAAATATTTCTAATAAATATAGTCATGAATATGTATGAAAATAAATATTTTCTATATTTACAAATGATAGCTTAAAGCAGGTTGAAAGTAACGCAGAATGTGCCTTAGGCACCAGTCTTCAAAATTAGAAACTGGATATGGGGTAAAGGGTTAAAGTAGCAAGCTATCTTATGTTTGCCTTCAGTTCTTGCTTTGAATACTTGGTCTCCATAGACTGTTTATTTTTTAAAAGAGGTAGAGTAGTAAAAGAACTTATTTAATTCAGAAAGTTCCTTTGGAATCTTTCAGCAGTACAGTAAAATCCCTCTACTACCACCACTAGATGCAGTTTTCAGTGGTTAAGGAAACTGGCTGCTTAAAGCAAAGATGAAAGTAAAGCACAAAGCTCCAATAGGAGCTTTTTTGCTTTCCTTCAATCTTGTTTTAAGCTATATATCACAAGTCTTAATACCCGTCATATTTGGTGGTCATAATTTAGGGATTTTACTGTAATTTTGTCATGCAGTCATCAAAAACCTGTGTTAAGACATCTCCACATGTCTTTATTAACCCATTACTCCTTAGGCTTTTTTTAATTGTGAAAACAGGTGACCACTTAAAGCAAAATGAAAGCAAAGCTGAAGGCGCATTCAGCTTTACTTTCAGCTTGCTTTAAGCTATCATCTGCTAAAATATAGAAAATATTTCTTATGATACTTATTCAAGACTGTATATATTGGACTTATTTTCTTCAGTGGAGGGAAAAATCAGAGGCGTAAAAAGGCGTATTGGGTTAAACTGTGACTAGGAGTATTATGTATCAGCTTGTTATATCATTGTTTGTAATTATTTTGTTTGTTGTAAGTGAAGAACATAATCTGAATCATTAGATGATATTGAATCTTCATTCCCCTCTTTGTTTAGGCAGTCATCCTTCTTAACCTATTACACCATAGCTTGTTTCTAGTTTTGAAAATAGGTGACCACTTAAAGCAGGTTGAAAGTAAATCAGCATGCACCTTAAGGTTACTCTTACATTTAGCCTTCTGTAAGCTTTGATCTTGAAATTCTTTTTGAAATGCCATCCATGATTCATTAGACTAGACTAATTTCCTTGGTGTAGGAATAAGGTGTACTTATGGAGTAATGGGTTAAACTTTTATTGAAATGAGAAGTATATGTTAGGCCTATATGTTAGGAAGAGTGGTCACACTTTCACCTGCAAAGAAAATTGTTTTTCTTAGATCATGGAAAATATTAAAAATGAATGAGTTATGATTGAAATATATATCATTAAGGTATTGATTTTTTTTACTGATGTGCCAAACTATTTTCATAATGTAGATTGTCTTGTATTGAATGGTACTTGCTTGAAAGTTTGTTTGTTTTGTGCTTTTCTGCTTAAACTTTTGATTTAAATAAAAAAAATGTTAAACATGTGTTAAGCAGCCTTTCTGTGAAGAAGTGTGCAGATAATTCAAGACAGGTGACTGCTAAATGCAGGATAAAAATAATACAAAAGCTCTTCTAGCAGCTCTTTGTGTTAATTTTATTCTGCATTTAGCAACCACCTGCATTAGAAACTGCTAATGAGGATTGTATAGAAAGGTCGCTTAATACTGGTTTAATTCTGGTGATATTTTGTGTACTATAGCAATGAGGTACTGACTGTTCATTTAATTCCATTTTTTTATGTTGATTGGACGAATCATGTAAAATGCTTTAGACATTCAGGTGGGCAGGGGACTTGAAATTGTCTGCAGTTTATAACTTTTGTTTGGCTTACTGTAACCAAATTTCATATTTTCATATTACATGGATGGCACATATTGATCTTGGTTTGGTCAAATAATTTTTCTAGCAGTTATGCCCCTTTACATACAATAACTTGTATTTGACCTGTTGTATCCAAATTGTACCAGATTATTTTAAATATATATTGCTTCCAGATAATAGCTATAGGTCTACCAGGCAATTATTTACTATAGTTTTATATGTTAATGTGACATATTCAAACTTTGTTTACTTATTATTTACTTTGCCATAACAGGCATATTTTTATTATTTATCTCTAGAATCTCATTGGTTGTACTGGTTTTCCATAACTGAATCTACACAATTATTGTCTTAAGACATTTTTTTTTTAATGATTTGAGAGTAAAATATCTGTTACATTTTGAATCTTTTTCCATATATGATTAACATACTGTAATACATGTGCATCACTTAACCTTTACCACACAGTTTGTGTACACCTGAAAACTTTTATCATCTGCATTTCTCATACTAAGTAAGTCTAACCTAGTTATCTCGAACACGCTTAACCCGTCACTCCATAGATAGGCATTTTAATGCATTTAATTTACTCCTTCACTGAAGAAAATAGTTTCATTTTATAGTCATGAATATGTATCACAAGAAATATTTTCTGTATTCTAGCAGATGGCAGCTGAAAGTAAAACAGAACGCACCTTAAGGTGCATTTTTCTCATTTATTTCAACCTGCTTTAAGTTTTCACCTACATGTATTTTTAATACTAGAAATAGGCTATAGCATAAAGGGTTAAGGTGAACTTACCCATATTACAAGGTTAATGTGGCTAAGCTAGATTTTAACTGATAGGTTTGTTTGATTAAAACAAGCTGGAGTTATTTATATTCTCACTAAAGAAATTAAGCTAGTTCGAGATATCGGTTCTGACTTTAGCTGATTTTCAGCCATGTCTTTTGGGAAATTTCACAAGAATGTTTTAACTGTTCCATAAGTATCACTCCACTGAAGAAAATGTTCCACTTTATACAACCATGAATAGTCACCATAGGAAACATTTTCTGTATCCTAGCAAATAATACCTAAAAGCAAGCTGAAAGTAACTTTAACCCTTTATCCCATAGCGTGTTTGTAGTTTTGAAGATACATGTATGTGACTACTTTAAGAAGGTTGAAAGTAAAGCAAAATGTGCCTCAGGGCATTTTCTGCTTCGTTTACAGCTTGCTGTATGCTCCCATCTACTAGGATAAGAAAATACTTATGGTAAATATTCATGACTTTATAAAGTAGAACTGATTTCTTCCGTGGAGGTTCGGCTCTAAATGACCATCTTGTGTGGATGGGCCTTTAACCCATTACCCCATAAATATGCCTTTTTACGCCTTTAATTTATTCTTCCACTAAAGAAAACAGTTTCACTTTATACATAGATAAACATGCACCTCTAGAAATATTTCTATATTCTAGTAGATTGTAGTTTAAAGCAGGCTGAAAGTAAAGCAGAATGCGCCTTAAGGCGCATTCTGCTTCACTTTCAACCTGCTTTAAGTGGTCACTTGTCTTCAAAACTAGAAATAGGCTATGGGGTAATGGGTAAAACTCCATTCATTCATATATTCTTCCGTGGAGGAATAAATTAAATGCCTAAAAATGTGTATTATAGTAATGATATCACTGGTACACATGCCTGTATAAACATTCCAGTGATTAACATAGTTTCTATTGTTTGTATTATGTTTTAACCCATAACCCCATAGCCTGTTTCTAGTTGAATACAAGTAACCACTTAAAGCAGGTTGAAAGTAAAGCAGAATGTGGCTTAAGGCACATTAAGACACATTCTGCTTTACTTTCAGCCTGCTTTAAGCTATCATCTGCTATAATATAGCAAATATTTCTTATGAAACATATTCATGACTGTATAAAGTTGCACTATTTTTTACAGTAAAGGAATAAATCAAAGGTGTAAAAAAGCGTATTTATGGGTTAATGGGTTAAATCATTGCACTCAAATGGCACATATACACATTCTTTACTGATAGTTTATCTGTGAAGAGTACATTTTTCTTGTGCAAACACTACCATTTGTAAATAGCTGGATGTCACGAAATGACGGAAACACTATAATATAATTAAAAGCGATGTGAAATCATAATAGACCTGATAGTCCTGAGTCAAGTTTTCATTTAAAGCATAATAATCTGTGTAAACGGTTTGACTTACAATAATGCTTGACTACTTCTAGTTATGTTATCTTGTTTTATGATTTTTCAAGAATGTTATATTGTAAATGGTTTAAAACCTTTATAAGCTATCACCAATGCTATTGCATGCTCATATAGATGTGTGGTTATGCATTTGTTAAGTCATGTTATATTGTTTAGTAGATGTTATGAAATACAAACAGGGATCCAGATAAGAGGGAGTAAACAGAACAAATCCAGTATTTTCCAAATCGTATGGTGTACTACTCATTAGAATCGTCTCAAAGAGACGATTCTAATGAGTAGTATCACCATAGGGTTTAATTCAGAAATAAAGATTTTAGTTTTTGAAATACTCCCCTTATCTGGAGCTCTGACAAGTTAGCATATAGTTGAGGAATATGCATTGGGAATTTGCAAGCGTTGCTCTTTTGTGCAAAACTCTAATGAGATTAGCTTTAGAAAAGCTAAAAAAATGCTTTCATATTTAATTTTTAGCATTCTAGACAGGGTTTATTTGCAAACTCTCAGTTTGTAGCAATTCTGGTCTTTAATTTACCCTTAATTCTTAAAGAAAAGATCACCAGAGTATCAGTACATTCCAGGGAAGATTTAAAGTCTAATTTTGATTCTAACCCTTTACTCCATAGCCTGTTTGTAATATTGAAAACAGGTGACCACTTAAAACAGGTTGAAAGTAAAGCAGAATGTACCTTACGGCACATTCTGCTTTATTTTCACCCTGCTTTAAGATACCATCTGTTAGAATATAGGAAATATATCTTATGATTCATGTTTGTGACTGTAAACTGGATCTATTTTCTTCAGTGAAGGAATAAATTGAAGACATAAAAATGTGTATCTAGGGAGTATGGGTTAACTGTTTGTAACATATGTCACACAGATCAGTTATGAAAACAGTGCAGACCCTGTCAGGTAGTTCCTTAAGTAGCTGTCTGATCTGGGTCTACACTGTTTTCAAAGTGCCTATTTACACTATTAGCAGGAGTGTGGTTTATTGGTGAATTTTCCACTGACATCCAGGCTCATTGGATAACCACACACAGGAGTTATCAAGGCTGCCATTTCTCCGGATTTTTTTGAAAAGTTCGGATTTTTATCTGAGCAGATGATAGCTTAAAGCAGGTTGTAGGTAAAGCAGATTGTGCCTTAGGTCGCATTCTGCTTTACTTTCAACCTGCATTAAGTAATCACGCTTGGAAAATAGAAAAATTGGAAATCTTAGGATTTTTCAAGATCTACTTATGCCTGAGTTATGTTAATTGTTATGATTGTCAATCTTGATTTGAATTATGCTGTTGTTAACAGATGCTGGTAATTTAGGTTGTTCTGTTGCAGAAAGTTTTACATAATTTTTTTCTTTATTTAATTTTATTTTTACTTTTCTCAAGAGTGCCTTCCCCAAGTACATGAAATAAAAAGACAAAAATGGCAACCTGCATGTTTGATATCTCAAGCAAGTCGCTCTTTTCCTTTATTAACCCATTTCTCCATAAATATACCTTGATTGAGAAATCAGACATTGAGCGACTTGATTAAGAAATCAAACATTAGGTTGAATACACTGAGTAGGTTGTATTTTGCAATGCCACACTTTTCTGATACTGTTAACTATGTGCTTATAAGTGTCTGTTTGTGCTACAACCTTTTTGAGTTGACTCATGCTGTATGGAAGTTTCAATTTACTGACATCATTTACTGATGTTGTCAGATGCTGTTTTGAAAAATGTCAGAATCGTACAATATAATTAAAAGTGTAAATCAACCATATTCAACTGTGTGATAATGCAGATGACTAAAAGAAAGATAATAGTTAAGCCGCAATTTTAAATTATGTTATGGGGTAATGGATTAAATTATAAAATTGCTCTACAATGTATTCTAATATTTTTACCTGTCGGGGCCCGTTATTAAGGAAAATCATGTCCATATACATGCCACATTTTTTGTTACATACATTCAGCCATAAACTCAAAGAGTATGGATATTTTAACATATTTTTCTCATAGAGGTTGGAATATTAGATAAGAGAAATTTTATAATTTAATATTCTGTCTTATCTGTAGCCCGGTCTACTGTATTATAAAACCGTGGATAACGTCAGAGAAAGATGATTCTAATGATAAGGGTTTGTTGGAGACATTCAGGCGTAAATACAGTAAAACCACTATATTATAACCACGAAAAAGAAGGCTAATTGATTGTATTGAAGACAGGTGACAGCTTAAAGCAATGTGACAGTAAAACAGAAAGCTCATAAAGGAGCTTTCTGTTGTACTGTCACCTTGTTTTAAGGAGTCACCAGCCATAAATATCTAATAATTAAGACAATTCAGTGGTCGTAATAGGATGGTTTTACTGTATTGGAATATTTCTCTTTTCCAATATTTCGACCTCTAAGGGCCTTTAAAAAGGCCTTTAGAGGTCGAAATATTGGAAAATAGCAGTTTATATATTAATATTAATTTAATTCCCTATCTGGAATATTGAAAAAAATTATTGGGAAATATTTTGTTTACCCAATCATATCTGGAGCCCTTGTGTACATATCCAATGCAATCAAAGTGTAATTAACTTAATGCACATTGTGATATTTTCAATGTACAGTACACCTTTTCATTAGCAATAATGATTTAATGAAGAATGGTGATGTTTTAACACATTCAACTCAAATTACCAGTAAACTTGCATTTACAAAGCGTATACACTTTTGAAGAGTATACTTGTCCTTTGCAAACAGTGTAGACTCTGATTAGAGGGCTCCTAAAGGAGCCCTCTAATCAGAGTCTGCACTGTTTGTTATTTTGCAATAAATTATAAAACTCGTCCCTCAATATAGTTAGGTAGATAGATGCTATTTTCTGCAATAATTTGATCCTGCATTATGTTGCACATTGTCTGATAGACCAACAATAAGAATTTACATTTAACCCATTACTCCATAGCCTGTTTCTAATTTTGAAAACATGTGACCACTTAAAGCAGGTTGAAAGTTAAGCAGAATGTGCCTTAAGGCCCATTCTGCTTTACTTTCAGCCTGCTTTAAGCTTCCATCTGCCAGAATATAGAAAATATTTCTTAATATTTATTTGTGACTGTATAAATCGGAACTAACTATTTTTTCAGTAGATGTATTAATTAAAGGCGTAAAAAGGTGTATTTATGGGGTAATGGGTTAAAGTTGCTTTACAGAGGTTATGTTGTATAAAAGCTTGTACATATGTAAGTAACAGAACACTATATATGTTTATTATAGAAATCAGACCTGTATACTCAGTAATGTGGTACCAAAATAAAACATTTTTCTATTGTATACTGGTTTGTTTCTTCATGTTCTCCAGCACTGTATTACATTACTTTATACCTGTAACCTTGACACTATTTAGGTCATGAGTGAATATGGTATAGGCTGGGTCAAAAAGTAGGTCAGTAGTTAACAGGCTTCTGAAGACTATCAGTCATATTTTAAATGCAATCTTCATGAAACTCGCTCAGAATGATCACCTTGACATCATCTAGGTTACATGAATATACATATAGTTATGTTGGGTAAAAAGCAGTTCAGTTCGTCAAAGATTATAGTCTCAGGTGAGCACTTTAGGGCCTCACGACCCTCTTGTTTTAAGGTTATGAATCAATCTATGATCTATTGCTGATGTTGAGAATCGACCCACTGTCTTTTTAGCTCACCTGGAACATTATTATACTGCAAGCCACTAGAGGGTCGGGCAACATGATTTACCTCAGCCGGGAAGAAATCCTCATGTACACTGTGAAGAAACTGTATAACTAATAAAGTGCAAACCCTTTGTCCGTCCGTTGTAGGTCAACTTTTTCTTTAAAGATGTTTTTCTTGGAAACCACAGGGCCAATTTCATCAAAACTTCATATGTTTGTTCATTAAAGGGTATTCTCTCAGATTTCTTCAAATATAGGTCATCCAATTGAAATTGTGGTTGCCATGGCAACCAATTGAAATTAATTTGTAACCAATGATCCATGGGTGACCCTCTATTAGATTTCTTACAATCATTTAGTTTTCTTAAAAACATGGCTGCTGGTGGGTGGGGCAAGTTTCCCTTATACTAAAACTTACAAAAAGCTTCTGCTCTGCAAGTACTGGCCCAAATTGAAACTAATTTTACACAAATGATCCAGTGATGACCCTCTACTGGTTTCTTAAATTAATTGTGTTATCTTTAAAAAGCATGGCGCCACTGTTAAACAAATCATTTTCTCTTTTCTCTGAAGGTACTGGTCCAAATTGGAAATACATTTACACAAATGATCCATTGATGACCTTCTATCAGATTTGTTTAAATACATGTAATGTTGTTATCTTAAAAAACATGGCCTCCAGTGGGTGGAGCAAGCTTTCCTTACTGTAAAGAAAACAATAATTTCTCTGAAACTACTGGCCTGATTTAAGAATAATTTTACACAAATGATTCAAGGGTGATCCTTTGCTAATTTTCTCCTAATAGTCTTCCTACCTCAAACAACATGGCTGCCAGTGGGTGTGTGTGTGGGGGGGGGGGGGGGGGGGGGGTATTTACCTATGATGACTTATAGTAAAAACTGTTGACTCGTCCAAATTGAAAATAATTTTATACAAATGCCTCTCTACCAGATTTCTTCATATCATTTTGCTAGCTTAAAACATGACTGTCAGTGGGTGGTTAAAGTTTTCCCCATATGGCTAAATGAAAGCTAAATACAAATCTTCTTTTCCGAAACCTCTTTCCAAATTTGATGTCACCATGACTGTTACAGTCATGTACCATGTACCTTTGTACCAGGTGAGCGATTTAGGGGGACACGCGGCTCTTGTTTTTGGTATTTCTGTAATGTTAAGAATCGACGAAAGGTATTTGCAACGTTGAAAACGCGTTTCATATTATCAGGGTCAAAACTTCATGTAACATCGGCATACAGGGCGGAGGTTTGGGAAAAAATAGGTTTGTCGTAAGTCAAACATGGCTGGTTCTTTCTATAGAGATGGCAGTCATAATTGCTATCCGTTAACCTTTCTCATGTTGAATGTTCAAATCAACACAAGTATTTTCTTATAAATGACTAGTTTATATTTACTATCGAGGTGATTGTCCCAAAATAGAATACATGAAAAACAGTGCATGGCCTAATCAGAGGGCTCATTTAGGCTCATTAAGGATCTATCCTATCTGAGTCTACATAGTTTGCAAATGACGGATGTATCTGGTTCCAGTCCTCAAGGGTTTGAACCCTTTCCACGCACAATCGCCTAAAGTCGAATTTGCAAACAATTTTGATCAAAACTGTTTGACACCCGTTTCGATATTTCTCTGAATTTTAACTTTGAAATGATATTGCAGACAATAATATTGAAGCAGACAACACACTTACGGTGCAAGGGTAAAACACTCAAAAATAATTTGGCGAGGAAAGGGTTAATCCTTTGCCTGCCGATCGCAACTTGTCTGATTTTTTGCAAACAACTTGAATTCAAATTAAAAGCCGCATTACGCTGGGAAAGTTTTATACCCTGGTCTGATTTGGATCCGAACTGCCACTGGTATAGTTTTTAGCTCACCTGAGCTAGCTTAGGGTGAGCTTTTGTAATCCTTGAATGCCCGTCGTTCGTCGTCTGTCGTCAACAATTTTAGTGTTTACACTCTAGAGGCCACAATCTTAATCCAATTTTTCTCAAACTTGCTTAGATTGTATATTACCATAAGAGTTCGGATGAGTTTGATTATTATTGAAATCCGACCAAAAGGTCAAGAGTTATCTACCTTTGAATCGCTGAAAATGCCATATTTAACAGTGTTTACGCTATATTTTATCCAATCTTTCTCAAACTTGCTTAGATTGTATATTACCATAATAGTTCAAATGAGTTCAATTATTGTTGAAATCGGACATATAGGTCAAAGGTTATCTACCGTTGAATTCCTGAAAATGCCATATTTAAGGGTGTTTACACTCTAACACAATTTTTATCCAATTTCCCTCAAACTAGCTCAGATTGTATATGACTATAAGAGATCAGATGAGTTAGATTATTGTTGAAATCGAACAAATAGGTCAAGAGTTATCTACCCTTGAATTGCTGAAAATGCCTTATTTAACAATGTTTTCACTCTAGATGCCACAATTTTCATCAAATCTTTGTTTAACTTGCTCAGATTGTATATTTCCATAAGAGTTTGGATGAGTTAGATTATGGTTGAAATCAGACCAATAGATCAAGAGTTATCAACCTTTGAATTGCTGAAAATGTCATATTTAACGGTGTTTACACTCTAGAGGTAACAGTTTTTATTTAATCTTCCTGAAACTTGCTCAAATTGTAAATGACTGCAAGAGTTCAGATAACTTGAGTTATGGTTGAAATCTAATCAATAAGTCAAGAGTTAGCTACCCTTGAATTGCTGAAAATGTCATATCTAACAGTGCGCACACTCTTGCAACTACATGTATATTTCCCAGTGGATTTTAATTATACTTGCACACAATGTATATAGGTATAAGTTCTGGAAGGAGTGCAACTATTGTTGAAATCTGATCATTGTGGCAAGAATTATCTGCCCTTGATAAACAATGAAAAGCTAGAAAATGCTTCATTTTAGTATTACTTAGGCTCTAGTTATCTGCCCTTGATGTACTCTACTATACTAGAGTAGGTCGTACTCCAATGTTGTTTACATGCTTTACTAAAACTTTGAATTGATTTAGAATAAACGGGTGAAATTCAAAGGTAAAGCTATCAGGCTTCATTAAAAATGGTGAGCGATATCAGGGCCTTCATGCCCTCTTGTTTACTCAAAATGTTTCCCCCTTTTGATTTGAGAACTGCAAATTACAATTAATTAAAGCAAACACTATTATGACAATTAAAGAGTTGAATAAATAAGCCAAACTAAGAATCGTGCTTATCCAGCATTTCAGGAAATGTAGTTGAGAAACACCTTTTCATCCCATTCACCCAGTTATTACCATAGTCGACTGAAATAGGTCTTGCAAACAAGATCTTTCTGTATTATATTTTACTGAAGTTGAAAGACACATGTATATAAACGAGTTTAAGACTGCTAATTGGTAGTACAGTCCTCCAACAAGGACGCCCTCCTTACAACGGTGCTTGCCGTCGTTCCCCAAACAAGACAATAATGTCTAACGCTTTCACTGCTGCAATATCGTCTACTTAGAATTGTCGTCTGCTGTTTTCTTCAAAGTTACATATTGGACATTTTGATAGAAGAAACATAATTAAGATTGACAAACAGCTTGAATCCAGATCAGACACCGCGTCACGCGGCGTCTGATCTGGATTCAAGCTGTTTGCAAATGTAAGCCAATCTCCCTCCCTATAACGACTCCCTCTTAGCAACACACACAATCTTTGTCTCCCATTGGGTGCCGCTGTAGAGAGGGAGCACTGTATATTTAATACAAATATGACTGTAGCTGTAAACAAGAACTGTGTCAGAGTATTACTGTTTGACACTCATTTTAATATTTCTAAAGTCAAAACAATAAACATATTTTTTGTAGGGGGAACTAGACTCGCACATAAATAACGATTACAATCCCAATAGGCTCGGGATACCCCCGAGCCAAAAAGCTAAATTTGAGAAATAACAGCAGACGACAATTGTTTAGAATTGATGACGTCATGGCCGCGAAGGTGTCAAAATCAACATATGCCCAAAGGCTGTTATTGAAACTGAAATACATTATGTTGATGTATTGATACCTATTAACAGGAAGATAACCAATGCCGATATATCCAAAAATCATTATGTTTAAATTTTGGTTTAAATTTCTAACCCACGATAATAATTTAAGTCAATGTATAACATGCTGAAAACTGATGCAGAAAACAACAACACATACAAAACATTGAACTGGGCATCTCAAATAAAAAGACAATTAAACTAAATGTTTACTATACTTTTATTATAGATAATAATAGAAGTATAGTAAAACAATTTTATGTTTTTTTGCGGGGGGGGGGGGGTAATATATCTAGATGTATATGTCAAGTACCTGTGAACCTGTACGTCATAAAAACCAGAATTCTAGATATTTATAAACAAACATGGAAATCAAACATCAATAACTTCAGCAGATTATCTTCATACTGTATATTTAAACATAATTTTGAGGAAGAACGCTATCTACAACATATCAAAATAAACAAATGCGCGATAGAAACAGGCAGATATGAACAAAAAGCTAGGAACGAAAGACTCTGTACAAAGTGCCAACTTTGTGTCATAGAAGGCGAATATAATATTTTTCTTATTTGTCCAAATTATTATTCACTCAGAATAAAGGTTTTGAAACCATATTTTTGTCGTTGGCCAACAATCAACAAGTTCGAAAGCCTACTGAACAGTAAAAGTAAAAAACAACTAGTTAACCTGTCTAAATACTTGTATTATACATTTGAATTAAGAAATGCACAACAACAAACTGATATTGATTAATAATAATAATAACAGTTTTTATCCTACTGAGTACTCTTCTATCTCACATTCATATGTCCATGTTAACATTATAACCATCTCTGTAAATGGTTATCATTAAAACTTACATGTCATACCTTTTGAATGTATAACATCTGTACTGGCTATAAATGATGTGATTGTGCTTTTTACTGCCAAATAAAGATTATGTTATGTTAAGAATATGCTCTTGAAAATACCACTTCGAAAATGGTATGCGAGACTCCGTCATCCCAATATGTATTCGCACATCGAATTCTTTCTCTCTTTAAAAAAATACCGATACAATGTATTAGCAGTAGGCGGTTACTTTACAGAAATGTTCTATTGTGATAGACCGCTCTGATACAAATAGTGGGAATGCTCGTATAGTCGTATTGTGGTGTATTCGTGTACAGAAAGCTTACATACATTAACTTAAAAGGCAGTTGATGTTCAGATATAAAGAAAATGAAAATGACGAAGTTTAAAGAAGAATCGCATATTGACGCATATGTAAGCAAAACGTATGACATGAAATCAGACCGACCAGACGATGACGCTGTTGCAACGAATTCGCCAAGTCGCCGCCCTTACAGACAAATGGAAGAGATTGAGAGGTTTCTTAATTATTTACAAGTTCCAATGGCACTTTTTGGATTTTTTCAATTGAAGGATAAGAACATGTCGGTGAAAAAAATAGTAACTTCGAAGGCAACGTGGTATAACATTATTATTCTGATAGTGACATGGCTAGAGTTTGCCAAGAGCATTATTTCATTTTTTGTTGGAGAACAAAGGTTAGATTGTAATATGTTTAAGGTGATTCCTACTGTGTGGTCATTTCAAGTCGCTGTTAATATCACAGTGTTGCTTAAATTGAGTCATCCGAGATTTGGACAGTGTCTGAACGCATGTGCTATATGGACAGAAAAAGTCATGCCTGTAATGCATGAACTGAACTCCGATTTACAACCAGAGAAATTCAAACGCAAGTTGCTGATTGTCCTCGGTGTAGGCTGGAGCTGTATTTTGTTCAATATTATAGTAATGCTATTTTTATTTTTCTACCCCCACACGTCATACTACGAAATATTGCCGTATGCAATGATATCCCCTATACCGGTCAATGTTTTCACAAAAGTTGTCGCACTAATAGTTGTGGTTTATCACACTGTTGCATGGATTGTGCCAATGATGTATGCCATAATTCTGTGTACACTCATGAAAGTTGGGTTTAAAGCTTGCGTCGATGCTGTTGAAGATGCAAACCGGGAGAAGAAAGACAGTAATATATACCCGTCGTGTATGTACCGACAGAGAATCATGCACCTGAACGTCTGCAAAGTTGTTGAAACTTTCGATAAAGACATGAAATACTTATACGCAAACCAATGTTTCACCAATATCCCAATGGCATGCTTCTTAATGCACCAGCTCTTTTTGACTGAGATGGAAGTCATTTCAAAGATTGCGTTTTCATTCTGGATTGTATTCGGGATGACTTCGTTGACAATTACCTGTTCCTACGCAGCTGGTGTGAGCAAAGCTGTAAGTATTAATCTTATACAGCGCTCCCTCTCTACAACGACACCCAATGGGAGACAAACATGCGTTGCTCGGAGGGAGTCGTTATAGGAAGGGAAATTGACTTACAATTGCAAACACCTTGAATCCAGGGCGTCTGATCTAGATTCAAGCTGTTCGTCACTCGTCATTATTTTGTTTCTGTCAAAATGTCAAATACAGCAGACGACTGCTTTAAGCAAACACTATTACAGAAATGAAAGTATCAGACATATAATTGTCTTATTTGGGGAACAGAGGCAAGGGTCGTTATAAGAAGGAAGTCGTTGCTCGGAGGGCCGTTGTAGATAGGGATCTCTGTATGAACCTTTTCACTACCATGACGTCACATGTGATAACCCTTTCATGATCAAATTATTCGGGATGTTTTTACCCCTTCGACGTTTCATTGTCGTCTGTTTCAAGTTTGTTGTCTGCAATGTCTTTTCAAAGTTTAAAATACGGCAGTATGACTGCAGAAATTCAAAACGAGTGTCAAACAGTTTGGATCCTGATCAGACGCCGCGTTATAGACAAATGTATCGAGAAAATGTTAACATAAGCGTGCATATTTGGAAATAATAACACCATCTCTACTGCATCAAATCATATTATGCAATGTCGACTAATATTTAACATTAATGGCTTAGTGCCATTCAAATATACAGGTAATTTTCTCTTTCATTCATTTATTAGGCCCAATCTCCCCTGGACTGTGTTTACGAGACTGGTATGAAAGGTATATCCCCGGAACAGCTAAGCCAGGTAAGTGAAATTTGCAATACCTATCCATACAGTTAAATTTGAAACCTGTTTTTGTGTTTGTATTGTTTGAACAGTTACTAGTTAAATCTAAACAAAACAGAATACTTGCAACTACATTATATGTTGACGTGTGTTTTGAGTTTATGTTAAGAGGACACAACCACAATAAACAATATAAGATAGTACTGCCTAAATGCATAACTGATGTTATTAATATTAAACATAAGACGAACAAAATGCACAATACGGGCTAAATATCGAATACATTCGCCGAATTTTCACAAATGATAATGCATTGTATGTTTGTTTACAAATATTTGTTAATGTCAAATACGATTACTGTTTACCATTCACCATAAATCATTAATATGTAAAGACAAGTGTTGTTTATTTATAGTTTTCAATGCTTGAGTCGCGGGACTTAAAACTCTCCGTGTCCCAGAACTGACAGTGTCAACAATATTCACCTTACAGTACTTTCATATTATAATATTAATATGAAGCTATTTATTTTACAAGCATGGCATGAGTGATTATCCAGAAAATCAAAAGAATGAGTTTTCGAGTTTGAGTCTCTGGCGAATTCAATGAGTCCAGGATTCGTGGTACTCAAGTAAATTCATTTAATTACATCGTCATATAGTTAAACGTATTTAGGTTTCATTTAATTTGCTTCTCTCTAGAAGTTGTACATTTGTTATGAGTTTTCGTTAGACTCAATTGGTATTTTTTCTACATTGATACAAGAAAAGAAAACAATAAATATGTTCAGCATTGTGCATTTCCCCCATGTTAATGTGAAATTTATTTGATCATAATGTTACTGTTCGATAGATTCAAGCCTGTTTCGTGAATACTGACCAATTAAATATAGTTTCCTCTGCTATGGCCATTTATATCTTATTGTGGTTTCACCGTCGAGGTTGTTGTCTCAAGCCTTAGGCAAAACTCTTAAATATACATTTCATCAATGTCTACGGTGATGAAATACATTTGTCCATCAAATTTTCAAGGATAAAGTAGTTTTTAACGACAATCGTTGAGTTTATTTGCAATTTAAACGGCAGAAATCAATATATTCCAAGATTGTTACCGATTTTTTTACTTAATTTAAAAGAAATCAAAAGTGTTCTTCTTACCGTCTTATCATTGAAATCGTTATAATAGAGTGCTACCAACGTCAAAGGTGCAACGTAAGGACCAAATGCGTTTAACTATGTGGCATTTAATGTGTACGCAAAGCTCCAAATATACCAATAAGACACATACTCCTGCAGACTGGTACTACTTAAGATAAATAAAAGTTACAAAACTGGTTTTGGAGTAAAAATGTAGAAAAGAATAATTGAATACATATGTTTTTGAATTTCAAGGCTGATGCTTTGAATATGAAAATAAATGTTCAACTTCTGTATATTAGACACCTACAAGTACCCCTTTAAATGTAAAGTAGTTTTAGAAATTGCTATTTCTTTTTGCAAACTATGTAAAAAGTAAATCTGAAATAACAAATGTTTGGAATTTATATACTGTGTTTTAGATATGATTCTGATTGCTACAAATTAACACAAAACTCGTATTAAGCTTTCAGTACTATCAGAAAAAAGTTGTTTTCAAAAATTGATAAAGTTTTGTAAAATGAATAAAAATAAAATGAATATACAAAATTCTAGAATGTATCTACTGTAACCTTTGAACTGAAAACACACTTTCCAAATCTACTCAGTAGACACATATAGTTACACATCAGACTAGTGCAATTTTAATAAATAAAAAAAGTCGAAAGATGGTTGTTGTTGAGGTTTCTGAAGATTGTAATAAAGTATTAAATAACATATTTTTTCGATATTTCGTTACCTTGATCTTTTATGATTGGAACAATTAAATTCTTAAATTTAGACACATCCTCTTTAAAAAGAAAATTAGTTATTAGTAATAAGGAAAAGTAATGCTTTAAGAAGCTTTTTTTAAAAAGATGTACAAAATGTATCAAATATAATTCTTAATTTAAAACCTGAAGTATAGATATATGGCATATCCCTTAATACTGTATACTTATACTACATGCCTCAGTTATATATGTGAAAAATATATATGTCAAAAGGATGAGCTATTGGGATGGCCCTGTGTCCGGCGTCCGTCGTCGTGCGTTGTCCGTCGTCCGTCGTCGTTAACAATGGCTTCAAATGATATCTCCTCCTATACCACTGAACAGATTTCAACCAAACTTTACAGAAATGTTTCTTGGGTCAAGCTCTTTCAAATTTGTTCAAATAATTAAAAACAATGCAGAACTCTGGTTGTCATGGCAACCAAAGTGAAAAAATAATGAAATCTTAAAAAATCTTCTTGTCAAAAACTACAAGGGCCAGAGTTTAGATATTTGGCACATAGTATCACCCACAGGTCCTCTATCAAGTTTGTTCAAATTATGCTCCTGGGGTCAAAATTGGCCCCGCCCCGGGGGTCACAGTTTTACATAGAGTTATATAGTGAAAATTTCAAACATCTTCTCCTCTGAAACTAATATGACCAGAGCTTTGATATTTGTCATGGTGACACTTCTAGATGTCCTTTACCAATATTGTTCAAATGGTTCTGGTCGGTTGCATATCTAGGTCACAGGAGCTAAAATAGATTTTTTTCGATGAAAACTTAAAAAAATCTTCTTGTCTAAAACCCTAGTACCCTGCTCTTAGATATTTGGCACATAGCATCATCTACAGGTCCTCTATCAAGATCGTTAAAATTATGCCCCTCGTGTAAAATATGATCCTTATCCAGGACATAAATCATTAACTCCATTTTGTCAGTAATTCTCAGGTGAGCCAAATGCTAAAGAAAGCTTTAAGGACACTGACAGCCAAATGGTAAAGTGATAGTGAAAACTCAGGATAAAGGGAACACTAATATGTGATTTTGGGAAGGTCACATGTGATTATTAACAGAAAAAATAGCATAAAACATCACTGGGTTACATTTATTTCAATTGTGTTATCAAATGTTCCTCTAACTCGTTGACTATGGTTTTCTTTGTCCACCGTCTGAAAAAGTCATTTATACTTCTACGTGTTTTTTTTTTATTTTGTGTTAAATACGATACATGTTTCCAATTAGCTGACATGAAATCATATTGTACATCTACATAGAGTGTATAAAATGTGAATCTTTTCATAACATTCAAGTCAATTTTGCGTGTCAAAAGATGTTTGAACATTTCGGCATAAAATAGTCAGTACATTTAAGCGGGACATGCAATACGTTTTCATTGTACACTGATTGGTTTTTGTTTAAGCAAATAAACGGAAAATTATGTAAGGGTGGGTTTTTCAACAACAGCGGCGATGCCATGGCTGTCGGAAAACGCGCATGCACGTGTAGTCGGTCTGTTAGAGGCTGGAAATAAATAAAACAACAAATAAAGTCGCAGACCGATTATGGTTCATCGTAACACGAGACGTTATCGACAAAATGGTAACTCGCGACAGGTCGCAATCTGGGAGACCGCGAGTGACGTCATTTCATACATTTTCGTAATCGTCTTCAGCCCGTAATCTTTACGATTCGGAACACACAGAATTTCAGTTCATGGGTCCTCTCTTTTCTGAGGTTTCATTTTTAGAACAGAAGAGTTTATACTGAAAATTAGGTATGTAGGTTAACATTTGATATACGGTATTCGTACGTATTCGTATTTGAATTAAGCATGATTATCATGCAGTACGCGACAGCTGATCCATATTGCGCACATTAAATACATAATTATATTCTTATCTGCAATTAGCTGCCGCTTGTGTAAACGTAATTTACGGTTACGGTTATTATCGAGTCCAATGATTATCCTATTTTCAGTTTTAGAATGTTGCGATCTAAACTAAAACTGGCATGTCAGAACAAACGGATACTATGGTGTGTGGAGGGATCACAAAACATCACAGGACTCATCTAGCGGTTGTTAACGACACTATTACAAAATTGCGATACAGAGAGATCATCAAAGAGCAAACTGTGCTGCCATTCATTTGTTTTTAGGGATGTCAAGCCCGCCATATTATCATGAAGCCTGACAGCAATGGCGTACACGTTACTCGCGTTGTCACGGCCTTCATATAGGATACCATCATCGAGCTATTGGAATTTCTCGCAGTCTCATCGGTCTTTCTTCAGTCTAATACGCTTGGGGCAAGTTGGAGCGTCGGTTGCGACGTCTACCGAATCAACCATTGACGTTTAAACAACTGGCAGAATGTTTAGTCAGGATATGGAATGACAATTCCAGCAGTTTTTCGCCACGTTGTAGAGGTCCATGCGACGACGATGTCCGTCTTCCTTTGATGCAAACGGAGGGCACACGCGCTAATAATTGTGTGACAGTCATGTATTTGTTTTGACTTTTAGTGACAAAGCGCATGACAGTACCATTATGATTGAAACCATACATTATTTACTCTTAGAAAATGTAAGATTGATGATTAAAGTAACATAATGGCAATGTTAATTCTATATCTGGTTTGTTTTTACTATTATTTAGACAGCTATTCCCAGTTCCCAGTTTTTCAATCGTGAGTAAATACTTTACAGAAGGCCATAGATGTCAATGACCGTTTACAATTCATGATCGCACGATAACGGATCGATTATCCTTCCTCAAATACGATAGTGGGTATTAGACGCTGACCATTAACCCTTTCCCTTATAGAATCGACTTTTAGCGCATTCATTTTATTCATCCGCCAAAGAAAATTTCCAATCTATACAGTCATGATAATTTATCAGAAGGAGTAATTTTTAATCTAGCATATTGTAGCTTAAAGCAGGCTGAAAGTAAAGCAGAATGCGCCTTAGGGCGCATTCTGCTTTTCTTTCAACCTGCTTTAAGCAGTCACCATTTTTCAAAACTAAAACCAGGCTATGGGGTAATGGGTTAAAACATCAAAGCTTAATAACATATACAGTGGTATATGTACAAACACTTTATCTATAAAAGTAGTCCCAGAAGACCTAGATAAAAGGGTCATCAGGAGTAAATACATTAATAAATAGAACAATCATTAATTGTCAAAAATGGAATATATACTTCAATGGAAAAAATAATTTTCCATTTTAAGTTTCAGCGTTCATTGACTTTATCTTTAAACCATTAGTTGATGCGAAATCATATCTACGTAGAGATTATCTGATATTCATTTAGAACAATACTGTTGGTGTTTACAGAAATATATAATGTTTATGAGATAGATACAGATTGTCACTACAAAATAATCACCAGTGTTTCTAAACTATTTGTGCCCACGATCCTATATATGGGACATTGGCAAACAGCGTAGACTCTGACCAGACGCCGCATTTTGCGGCGTCTGATCAGAGTCTACACTGTTTGCTGATAGGAATTTCAATATATAACAAAATGAAAATGACAATTTTGACCAGGCATCCCTTTGATAAAAAATGGACTAATCCAATATATAAACATGGAAGAATCCACTGGGTATAAATGGGTTAACATACAAGTATTCCCTACTGGTACACTAAGAACTCTAACCCTTTCATATTCATATTAATCGTAAGGTTTTTACCTCGTCACCACCACAGGTACTTGACACATACTTTATTATCTATTAACCCCCCCCCCCTTTTTTTTTTTAAATTTTTTTTTTCTCTTGTGGTATCCTCGGGAAAGGATTAATTTATCAATATCTACTTTTTATTTCATCAAATTCCGTCAAATAACGCCACAGTATGTGAATTATAACGAAAATAAGCATAAAAAAGTTTTATGTCGTTCTCTTGGTACATAGCAACGAATGTACATGTAGGGGTGATCTGTTATTTGTCCACAATAAACGGCCTATGCCACTGGAACTTTCACCAAATATTATAAATCATCTTTAAATGAAATATTATCAGTTTTATATAATTTACATAGAATGCAAAATTAAAAGAAACTTTACCTGTTTAATTTGGACCAATGAGATCGCTCCGTTCATTCAATTCATTCCGGTATTCAAAATGGCATTCACAATGAAATGAGTCTTTCACTTGTCAATTTCATGCCAAATTACATGTATATTTCATATAGCTGATAGTGAAGAGGGTCATGTTCCGACACAAACGCGTTTGCTCTAATGAAATTAGGTGAAAGTTCCAGCCGTAAAGGCCGTTAAATGTGCAAACCGACTAGATTACCCCTTATTTTGGGCAATAAATTATGTACCAAGAGAACGACAGAAAACTTTTTTATGCTTATTTTCGTTATAATTCACGTACTGTGGCGTTATTTGACGGGATTTGATGAAATAAAAAGTAGATATTGATAAATTAATCCTTTCCCGAGGATACCACAAGAGAATATCGGCGATCGAGTCTATTTTAGCATCAGTTTAAGTGGATAGTAAAGACTAGGTGTCGAATTGCGCTGTTTACCTTGTATCTATAATAGAAGTATAGTAAAAAAAAAAAAGGGGGGGGGGGGGTTAATAGATAATAAAGTATGTGTCAAGTACCTGTGGTCACCACCATACTGTCGTCTTTTTCAATATTGATGCCTGCAATATCATCAATGAAAGGTTTAAGGCAGTATGACCGACGAAGTTTCGAAACGAATGTCAAACAGTTTGGATCCGGACATGCTGCGTTACACGGCGTCTGGTCTCGACCCAAACTGTTTCCAAAGTCTACTTTAGGCACCTCCAGCGATGATGGGCTAAACTGCTTGTCAATCTGATCACGCTTAAATCTTTTTCTTTGATTTCAAATTCGCAAATCTTGTTTTTTCATAAACATGCTTTTGCATTATGAAGTTAAATACATATGAAAACTAATTATGGCTCATGTGAATTTATGAAAACTTTCAAAAGTGGTTAAAAGTGGATGTAAATGCGTACAAAATAGATCGCATGCATTCTTAATCCTATCGATTTAACTCTTTAACCGGCAAAGTGGCATAGACTTCACCTGGCAAACAGTTTGGATCCAGATCAGACGCCGTGCAATGCTTCTTGAGTAAAACGCCAATAAACCTCCACATTTGTAGGCATTAAAGCAGACGAAAATATTATATACTAGTAAACATGCGGTTACATTGCAGCGACTGTGTAAGACGGGAATCTATGTCTTAATAACAACGTAAGGGTTAAATTAAAGGATCTCTTTAGCTTTCGTTTATCAATGTGTTGTGCTCATGCACACTATCTGAAATAGAATATGTTTAATAGACCAAATTAAAGGCGTTCCGAACTGAGAAATATCTATATGTGACAATCAGTTAACATCCCAATCAGACAACTCATTACTCTTCAGTGATAGTCCAGTCAATCTGTGAGGTAAAATGACCTAACCCTCAACTAATTGCAAAAGAAATGAATGTTTTTGTTTTGAGATATTGAAATAGTTAAATACATTATATCAAAAGTCTAGAAAGATCAAAGTAGGGGAAAGTGTTTAAAAATTGATAATAAAATGGCAACCCGTAAGTTGAATTACGGGCCATTTTATATCGTAAGCATCTCTACTGCATAATGTTAAAATCGATTACTAACTGTTTTCTGCCATAATGTATTAGTGTTTATGCATCAGTTTGTGTAAAAGGCAATATTAGTTCATAAACAATATAAAACGTTAATAAAAAGAGTATTTTAATGAAAATAAATTGATTTCATCAGTGGGTGGGGTAATCATACAACAATGGCACTGTAGAGATAACACTCACTATTTGCTACTTGTTTATGTAAACTTAATTTAGGGTTCTAAGTGTGACATGATCATTCCAAATTAATCATGCATTATGATACTACTTTAGGTAACTGTCATCTGAAGTAAATATATATATACATATATATATTATGCATCCATATTATATAATGTGTATATATATATTTTCAAAATGTCACTTGTTACTTACTATGAATTAACTGCTACTGTGGATAGCACTTCAACATTTGTATCTCAATAAACTAAACTAAACTATTATTATTCTAATTAATATTTTCAATATAGATTAATATAATATGATTATATAATATTATATAATTATATATTATTACATATCATGTTATAAATCTAAATAATAGCATATGAAGCAAACCTTGTGTAAAGCGGCCGCTGAAAAAGGCATGTGGATGCCGAAAGATAAGTTATTGCTTAATGCAGGGCAAAAGTAATGCAGAGAGCTCCTTTAGGAGCGTAGTGCATTACTTTTATCCTGCATTTAGCCGATCACTTTATATAAAGCTGCAACTTTTTCATTTTTAAGTGTACGCTAAACACATGTTTTGCTATATGTTATGTTATGTATCATATCATATCATATTGTACCATATTTTATCACATCATATCATGTCATGTAACATAAATTGAACTAACTGTATTGAACAAATATATGACATGATATGATATAATCAAATATAACATAAGTATGGCATGATTGTTCAAAGAATCCTTTTCAACTATGCAAGTTCAGTAAAACGTCTCTAATACGACCGCTACATTGTGTTAATCATTAGGTGTTAGAGGCAGGTGATTCAGATTATTTAAAGCAATGCGAAAGCAAAAGAGAAAGCTCCCTAAGAAGCTGCCTGTTTTAATTTCACATTGCTTCAAGTTCTCACCTGTATTTTGTACAATCAATTGGCCTTATTTGTAGCAGTTGTAATAGGAAAATTTCACTGTACTTAGATATCACTGTTTAAGTCAGTGTCCGTAAGACCACTGGTGTTTGTGCAGCTGGTCCCTTTGCATTCACCACATCCTGTGGTACAATCTAGTCCATGTTTTCTGCAAGTACACCTCTTAGTGTCACAATTTTGTTTGCAGTTACATCTGATTATCTTTAGCAGGTTATCTGGAGCTGCAGGAAGATCAGTTTTAACAGGCATCAGTTTATCCTGATGATGTACAAATCCCCATTCTTCTGGAACAAGTTTTACATTTTTGTCCAGCCATTCTTGTACTTGGAAATACACTCTCATACTGTGATATTTTGCAGCACCTGAAGTTGGTGGTAATGTTTGCACCTTTATGTAATTTGAGCTGTTTATCACTTTGGAATAAAATTTTCTGAACCGTAGAAAGTCTAGACTTTCGTAAGATAATCCGCCATATAAGCTAGCGATCAACCGTTCTCCTGAATGTATTATTTCTTCCTTTGTTGTTTGTCTAAGAAATATTTCTGACAGATGAACCATTTGTTCTTCGTTGCGAATTTTTTTAAATGATGCTCCTTTACTGATACCAAACAGTCGAGAAGTTGTATCACACCCAGTGAAAGCATGTATGACAGGCATGATGTTGCATGTTTTTGGCCCAAGAATTTGTTTTGTGCGTAATATGTCCCAGACTCTTGGTCCTTTTGCTGCCTTCTGTTTCAAATCGGATCTAAACAGTATTTGTTTATGTTGCAGATTTGCATGGTACAGTAAGAGTACAAGAATGTCTGTATCTTCACCAAGTACAATAGTCTCATTTCTCTCCGCAGAAGCCAATGCTGTTTTCACTATCAATAAGTCGGCGTCACAGGCTGCATGCAAAACACTGTATCCTTTTTCCTCAAGAGATTTTCCCAACAGGAAGATAAAGTTTTGTTTGTTTTCAGAGTTGGCTAGAAAATACTCTTTCCTGGATTGAAACGGTGTGTTTCCTGTGAAGTACACTTTTCTGCCAGTCACACCATGAGTCCTTCGTGTATGGGCAGTGTCCTTTGTAGATGAACCACTCAGATATCCATCAAATACAATTGTTGCATTTGCATAATGCCTTTGAACATACTGAATGTAGGAGCTGCATATATCGGTAAATAGCATGCCTTTAGTCCATGGAATCCGCTGTAACAAAGAGCCACCATCTATTATGTAGTTTGGGTTTGATTCTGCTGTGTTAGACTCACATTTGTTACATTCGCAAAATGTCCAGATACTATCAGCAAGTGTTGACTTCTGGGATTCTCGCATAAGCCCGGATGAATCAAATAGCGAAGACGGCACACTACACAGTTCATATGAAAAGACATAGGGAATGTCATCCACAAATCGTTGGGCTGCAGCTGTGAGTCTCTGGAAGAGTAACTGTGGATCAATCTCGACAGCATCATCGTCAACTTTAATCTTCGGAGCGGTGTCTAATGTAACTGCCTTTTGCCGTTTTTTGAAACTGAACTCGAAAACGTTCTGGCCAACCATCGATTTGACTACCATTGAACCCAGTTCCTTTGCTCTGTGCACATTCACTGTTTGATCAGCTGTGACGCCTGTTTCAATGTTACAAAGAAGTAAATCTTCCCTGAAAGGGTTTCTTTCCTTGATAAAAGACAGGAAAATATCAGTGTCTTTATGATCCCTATCTTTTCTTGACTTTCCAGTTTCCTTATGCTGCGGGCTTGTATGGAATTGAATTCCTCCAAATGTTTGCATAGCATTGTTTATTTCCGCACAAGAAGGCATTGACAGCAGCCACTGAGCACGCTGACATTCAGTCAACCCTTTACCCCGTGTCATTCCCCCTGAAGTTTTCACACTCCTCATTAAAACTTGTTCAATTACAAGATCTGTTGACAAGCCTGCCCAGAATCTTTCACTGCGGCGTATCACATGATTCCCACTCTCAAATGCTTTGTGCACATCTGGGTTGCTGTTATGAAGGTTATGCATGCTTTGTAGATAAAAATACACAGACTTAAGATAAAGATTGTGTCCAGCTGCTGCAAAAAAGGGTAACATATTATGCAAAGCTTGCAAACTCAATTTCCAGTTTCCAGTACGCTCTGCTGCAAGAAATTGCCGTAAAATCCCTATCATTTCCATGTATTGTAGCCACAAGGCTGCAGTTGGATATTGGGAAATGTGTTGTTGTTTCTGCTTGAACTGTTTACTGAACACCTCTATGAGTGTGTTTTCATTCACAGATTCTACTGGAACCACGCATGTTGCAATATTATTGTGCAGATCAACTAACTCACACAACTGTGTGTGTACACTGTCTTCAAATTCATAAATGTGTTCACTTGAAATGTTCTGTTTTGTATGCAAATATACGTCATGAATATCTTGTGTACAGTCATCTGTCTCTTTCACATTTCTTTGACACCTACTCACATCAATTGCATCGCCAGGCGGTGTCATGTCGAAGCACTTGGAGAAAAGTAACACACTCAATGCACTGTCGATGAGAAAGTGTGCTCTCAAAGCTCTTGCCACAGCTTTCCCACTGAGTATATGAGGTACAGAATTTGCTGCATATACCGTTTCCAACAATTCATTTATACCCGATCCTGACATCAGTTGGCCAATAGATCCAAGAAAACTCATTATGCAATGAAACCCACCAAGGCGAAGAACAGTATGTTTTAGCTCACACTGTGTATTTCCTGAAAATTTTATTTTCACTGCTTTCCAGTAAAGTGGCTGGTCAAAAGTGATGACGGGTGTCTGTTTATATTTCTCGGCATGATTTGTTAGGAACTTAAGCGTTGTATATATGCATGACATGTCAGTTGGATCCATATCAATGATTGGTAAAAAAATCACAGAAGACTTTCCTGGGTATTCACCTGTTCTCACAGTTTGCATAAATCCATTCCATTCGGATCCTGGTTCTCGTAATGGCCAAGTTATTTTGGATAGGAACGTTAATTTCCTGCTACTGTCTGGAATCTGATGGCTTTGTAATTCACTGAATTCTATTTGAAGCTTTGATTCTGTTGCTAGAAACATAGAAATATTTATTTTTCCAATAGAGAGAAGATCCTCTGTAGCAATGTTGCGCCGAGGGATAACTTTGCTAGATTTACTTGCAGGAGTCACACATGCAATCATGCCCATGCCGTGGAATGTATTGTGACCATCAAGAGTTCTTATATTATGATCAACATTGTCTGCAGCATACTGTAAGAACATATCTGGTTGGAAATTGTCTATATCTGTTCCATGTGACATAGCTGCACTACTTTCAAACATCTGCACTTCTGAGTAGGATGCACAAAACCCTAAACTGTTTAAAATGTCAATCAAAAACTTTGACGCATAATGATGATGTAGTTGCACTGCAAGACCTAATTGTAATGGTGCCATTATTAACCTGGGCCGCGATGCTTGCATAATAGATTGGCCTATGGAACATATCTTGGTGTCAGCATTCTTTTCACTGAATATACCTCTCAGAAACTGTGTAAGACTTTCAGGGATAAATCTTTTATTAGCTTCTACGGATTCAATTTCAGCGGGAGTTGGATACACATTTCTTGTTGCGTTTGCTGATTTAATGTCATTTTTTATCAGATTTGCAGCTGTCTTGATCAATTCTGTTTTCTCATCTTCAGTGTTTTCTGTTTTTGTGCGACAATAAAAGTCATGAAGGATTGATGAAGCAGTATGTTTTAGAGTAACAACGTTGTGTTTTCCATTGATTTCTGAAATTAAGAGAGAAGCTCCAAAATGTTCTTTCAGTTTTTGTTGAGTGTGTGTTGTGCTGTAGGCTTTGTCGCCACACAATTCCCTCATTTTCCCTACTAGGTCTGTAACTGTAATTTGTTCATCTTCATTCTGCTTCAAATATTCCACGACTTCATTGAAGGCTTGGTTTGCTTCCTGATCTGATGGTCTACCCCTTTGTTGCTTACTCTTTTTTTGTTCCACTGAAAAAGCTTGAGGAATGTCTTTACCTGTTCTAAAGTTTACATTGCACGTCTGGTGATATACAGCATCCACTGCTGGTAGATCTGCTGCATATTCTATACGACCGCGTACTTCATTCGACCAAATGTCGTTTCTTTCTGCACAACGCTCCAAAATCTTTCCTTGAAAGGATAAAGTTGTGACAGCAAACACATCACAGCCACGCTTTTTACCACAAGCTTTTGCAAATTGGCAACAGAATAAACATTTCTCTTTAAAGGTGAATTCATCCTTGTTTGATCTTAGAGTTCTAAATACCTGATCTGCCACTTCCTGTTGTTTGTCACGGTTTATAATATTTGGGTTGCAATACTGACGTCTACATTCCACATGTACAATCTGTCCCTTACTCGTACGTATAGAGTCTTTTCTTTTTTCACTGGCTTTATTAATTCCATCGCTTCCTTTCTCAGTAAGTTTCACAGAAGGCTTATCCGCTCTTATAGTCACATTGCAGATACAGCAACTTTCTTGTCTGTCCTCCATTCTGAAAAATAATTTAAAAAAATGTTGTCCATAACTGGAAAGTTTTTATCAACGCTAATTGTTTCAGTTAAAAACTAGATGTACCTAAAAATGCATTTGAAGAATAAAGTTTATTAACATGAGCTATAAATAAATTGCTGAAGAGGAAGATTTTCTATTTATGGTTTATTTATTTTTCTTAAGAAAAGAAATCTAGCACATTTTCTCTCTTTTTTATACTGAAAAACTTTATCTACCTCAGTAAGTTTCCCAGAAGACTTATCCGCACTTATAGTCACATTGCAGATACAGCAACTTTCTTGTCTGTCCTCCATTCTGAAAAATAATTAAAAAAAAATTGTCCATAAAAAAGTTTTCTTCAGCGCAAAGTGTTTCCGTTAAAAACTTATAGATCTACCGAAAAATGCAATCGAAAAATAAATTTTTATTAACATGAGCTATATATTAATTGCTGAAGTGGAAACTTATCTGTTTATCGTTTGTTTATTTATCTTAAGAGAAGAAATCTAGCTTATTTTCTCTTTTTTAGACAGAAACTACTTTATCTACCTTAGTAAGTTTCCCAGAAGATTTATCCGCACTTATAGTCACAATTGCAGATACAGCAACTTTCTTGTCTGTCCTCCATTCTGAAAAATAGTTTTAAGAAAATTGTCTATTAGAAAAAAGTTTTCGTCAGTGCAAATAGTTTCAGTTAAAAACAAGATCTACCTAAAAAAAATGCATTTGAAGAATAAAGTTTATTAACATGGGCTATAAATTAATTGCTGAAGTGGAAGATTATCTATTTATCGTTGGTTTATTTATATTAAGAGTAGATATCTAGCTCATTTTCTTTTTTTATAACTAAAAATACTTTATCTACCTTAAAATGATAACAAAAGTTGCAAATGATGCATTTAAATAGAATAATTTAAGTATTTTCGAAATCCCGAATTTCAGGTTAGATGGCACGAATATGCTTCCGTAGAAAAAAAATCAGTTAAAATCAGTTTTATAGACATATAATAAAATCCCATTTTTCGTTAATGTATACATTCTACAAGTATTTTTCATTAATACCTGTTAATATCCAATACATATTTTCATTCGAAAACGTCATAAAGTGTTTCTATGACTGTCAGAGAAATAGCGTAGAAAACAAGGTACGAAAAGTGGTGACAATTTGGATTCTTCTTTTATTTAATCTTTTTTTTTTTTTAATTTATGCATGTCGTAGTATGTAAGTTTGTCATGTATCATAAACAAATAACGTTCTTACCTTTTTCATTATTAAATCCGCTTTCCTCGAATGAAAATACACTCAAATAAACATTGTGCAGACAACGTCAATCCGATATCGCGAGACGCTCGCGTCGCGTCACGTGATAAAAACCAGGTACGGTGGCGTAATCGGGACGCTGTTTTAGTGTGTTTCAAAAGAGAATTTTCCAGTTTAAAAAATGCATTTTTCTCTTAAACGGCTACATAGATTTTTCTAGACTTTTGATATGTTATTGTTATTGATGGATGCATCACGATACCATCGAAACTAATTCTTTTGCAATTTCTTCTAGGTCAAAGTGTAGTTTGACTGGACTATGACGCTGTTTGTAAATGATAATGTAGCAGAGACGTGTAATGCGATAATGTGGTTAATACACTGGCCCCAGCGACGCCAATAATGGAGAAGACGTTATTCTTTCCCGTCTAAACACAAACGAAACACAAAATCATAGCAATAAATTGTAGAAAATTGACAACCTGTTGACATTTTTGACCATTTATTCTTATGTGAGTGGCAAAGAACTTGGAGTCTGATCAGACTCCGCGGTACCTGTGCACCCAACATAACTAGTACAAAGATGGACTAGACTTAATTGGAAACTTGCATTGTCCACTTTAAGTGTAAGGGATAAATGAGTTATACCTGCTAATGGTGAGGATATAGCTTTATTCTACTTATGTTACTTATGCTAAAACTATTGAGTTCACTGCAAACAGTTTGGAGCAAGATCCGACGCCGAGAAACCAGGCGTCTGATCACGCTCGGAACTGTTTGCTATTCAGAAAAATCAGAATTGTCAAAATGTAATTTTCTACATTTTATGCAATTCGTATGCGTTTTGTTTGCGTTTAAACGGGAAAGAAATACGTTTTCTCCAGGGTACTTTGCATGTTATGACGAAGTGTGTCAATTTGTTTCTTTTTTCCCTAGATGAACCTGTTTATATCGAAACTGACAGCTTTTCCAATCGGATTCTCCATTCTTGACTTCGTGGTAATCACAAAGGAACTCATACTCACAGTAAGTATAAGTAAAGTGTATCAATGTCATGACTTTGGGAAATTTTCAAAGTATATGAAAACACTCTATGATGGTTTTGTATTGAAGAGCTATTTAAGATGAATGAAAAAATAGAAAAAGTGTACATTTTGGTGAACAACAGTTGGCTCTACGGCCATGTAAAATTTACCCCACCCACTTCCTGTTATTTTGTCCTTTTCAAACAGCCCGCTTCAATAAAATCCATTTTAAATGAAAACAAATATGATAACTTGGTTTTGTGTTATTTATTTCCTATCTATGGTAGTATTTCTTCATACAAAAACTAATTTAAGAAAAAAAAGGAACGAAATGTGAAATTTATAAAGCTCTAATTATCATCGATATGGTACTTTTTTGTAAATTTTGTAGGGGAGATAACTCTTTTTACTTTAATAACTCAAACTTTTCAACACTGACATTTCAATTTCTTTTCATATTTTGAACTGCCTTAGCATGGGCTTTCATCTTGTAGAATATAAAAAAAAGTTTAATACTAGAACTATTTCATTTTCAAACTTTTTTAATTTTTTTTCATAAAATAAAAAATCTAATAAAATCATGCCCTATACAAAGCATATTTTTGATATTCAAGGATCCATATTGTTCAAATCTGGTGCCTGCTTTGTCTAAATTTGGTTTCTATATGTGAAAATACCACCATAGACATGAAATAAATAATGAAAACCCAAATTATCATGTTTGTTTTGTTTTGAAATAAATTTTACTGAAGCTTGTACTCTGAATGGGTAAAATTTGAAAAAAAACGTCCAAATTCGACATACCTTTTTCAAATCGCTGTAGCTCCAAAAAAGGACACCACCATATATATAATGAGCCGTTCTCCAGGAAAACCTGCTATAATGACATCGGTTATGACGTTGGGAATTCCCGATTAAACATGACGTCAGAATTTTACATCATGATCTATAAACTTACACATGGCATATGTGTTTAAAAACAAAGTAAATTTTAACCTTTCGTGATCAAGGAGTTCCAGATTCTCTGTTAGCGATGGATAAAGATATCGAGGTACGTATCTTCAATTATTTATAGCAATATAAATATGTTTTCTCTCATCTTTTCGATGGATTAGATCTAGTTTAGATCTCTATCAATATGAGGTCATTCGTGACAGCGCCATTTTTAGCTAACGACATTTCAATGTTTTGATTCTTAGGATAATAACGTAGTACACTATATATGCCTACATAGTTACCCTAGCATACATGGCTTATTGTTTGTGTTTGCTCAGCTTAATAAGGATTTCCATCAAGCTGTCAAAGTTCATGACATTTCTAACAAAAATGATGTAAATGCATGTTTACGTAGAGTCTACCCGTTAACGGTTTGTTTTGACCTGTCGGGAAGTCTTTTCAACCAGATCTACGCACAGTAAGTGCTTATTGGGGGTAGATCCGTTGTGTTTTGAACGAAAAAAAGCCCCTGAAACAATAGGTGTGTTGAGATTTATTAAGGTTATATTATAAACCAACCTTATAACGAACCACCCGCACCGACCCGGGATTGAATCCGGGTCTCAAGGTTCGCAATCATGCACTCTACCACGTCGCCATAAAAACGCGCTTGTACAACAAGGCCGTACAAGTGACGATTAACCTACACACTGTAACATACTCCATCGACAACTTGAAATTCGTCGCAAATTTCTATATGTGTATGAGAACGACCGGGGATTGAACTCGCAGCCCATACAGTCACAGAAACCAAAATGGGCGCGAAAATATGAAGCCATATCTGCACTCGAACCCGGGACCCCCTTTTTGTTTTGGTCTACTGTAGTTTGAGCAGGGCACCTATGGACTGTAACACCACAAATCTCTCAGCATTTAGGCTAATCATAAAAATTCAACCCTGGCTGCTACATATAGAATAATGGGAGATTCTACATGGAAAGTGTGATATACATGTAGGGGTCGAAAGTAGTCAGAGAAAAAACCTCGCAAAGTTTTAAATCTAAAAGCTATTGTTTTTTTAATTTATTCTTTGCGTTTAGACCTAGATCTAGTTGAAGTCCACATTACATGGTCTAGATCTATAATGATTTTAAGCTTTTCAGATTATTGTATCCTCCTAAGAAATAAATTTTATCTGACAGTGGGGAAGAAGTTAGATCTATTCTTTACCGTTTGTAAACGCAAAGCACAAAACGGAGAAAATTCTATCTACTTTTGTTATTCCTGCTGTAGGCAGAGGTGACACTTAGGGATTAGGGATCACTATTCCGGTGTCTGTCTGTCTGCCCGTCCGCCTGTCCGTCCGTCTGTCTGTCCGTCACGCTTTTTGTGTCACGCCTCCTAACCCCTGTTCTGAATGTTCTACTGAAGCTTTGAAGATGAAACTTCATTTATGGAAAGAGCTTGACAAGTGGAAGAGTATTGCACAAGGCCTTGAAGGGCCATAACTCAAGATTGTATCAATATTGTGAGAGTTATTCCTCTTTTCAACTTGTTCTTTTCATGCTTTTTGCTGTTTTAATGAAGATTTTGAAATGAAATTTCTTTTATGGAAAGACAATGTTAGACTGATGCTTGCTGGCAGGTGACACACGTGTTCCGAGGAACCCATCTATTTTCTTTTTACATTTCTAGCTACATGTAGATCTAGATCTATCTATTTTAATTTGAGGGGCAAAAAATGTGAAGCCTGGTCAGACGCCGGGTTACCGGGCGTCTGATCTGGGACCAAACGGCTTGCAAGGGAAATAATAGTGTTCATCGCAAAAATAGCATCTTGCCCACTGTATGAATAAAGCGTATTTACTATTATTTCTCATATTCATTAATTTTCTTTTTTCGATTTAGAGAGTCTGCTGTTTGATAGAACGTCCACGGCCACACCATTTGGATCTCAAGAAGAAACTGACCTGGGTGTTTTTAGGCGTTTGTCTGGACTCAGTATGATGATCGAGAGCTAGTGACGTCAAACCTATTTAGAGTCTATTCCAGATTATTTAAAATGTCTTGATTGAGAGAGATCTATGTGAACCCTACAATTTTGTTCAAAGCTCCCTTATATAAGACATAAAAAGGTTTTTGTGACTAACTTAAAGTTATCTCAGCTAAAAGTTTTTGAGGTTTCAACGCATGAGAGGTGCATGTAGCGTAGCACCATAGATATTAAGCTGTCGACTATGCATTAGATCTACTGCCGACTTTGTAGTTACTAAATTTTTGAGTTTCTGAAACTTGAAATTGATGAATGCTTGTTGTGGGAAGGGGGGGGGGGGCCGGAAACCTCCAACGGGAACATAGAAATTAGAACTACAATGTTTAGCTCTGAAGCGTGTTTAGAGTTATTTAGACTTTAGACATTAAGGTCTTAACCCCCCCCCCCCCCCCCCCACCTGGTCCAACCCTCACGCCACATCTTTTAAACCTTCAATGTCACTTTTTGGCCATGTTTGATTTTTCTTTTTTCAACTTGATGTTACGCACGTGCGTAAGTGCGCATCGTCGGCCACGCCCCTGTCTGTTTTATGAATATTTTACTTATACTGTTTGTTTATTTCTATAAATGAAGCAAGAGCAACACGAGCACAATACTTTATACATTAGACACTTCTGTATTCAGATACTTTTGATCGAGCCTTATAAATTTAATCATTCAAATTATGGATAACGTTAGTTTAGCGTCTTTTCCACATATCCATCTTTTGACGAAAAGAAAATTCTCAGATGAGAAAGTATGTTCCTATAGGAGATGTTTAATAGAGATCAGTAAATGTCGGCTTATTATTATACTAGATAGATACTACAGAGCTACATATTGACCGGTCACTGTCATGCATGTAAGTAAAATTCAGTTAATTGGGTGGAACCTTGAAAAATCTTTATTGAAGAAAGGGTGAACAGCCATTCTGAGGCAAACTTATATAATAAAACATTTGTCTAGATCTATTTTACTTTCAGGAAATATCAGTTTACCACTTCAACAGGACCAGCCTGACGTCGTTCTTATGAAAGCGAGTGATGACGTTGATGAGAGAAGATATGATATTCTGAGATCACGTGACGTCGATTTCCCCCCACGAGCGTCTGCCCCACGTGCTACAGCCTGCAGGGATATCTGCCACTCGCCAGAAGTACCTGTTTAATATTGTGAGGCCATGTGTTCGCAATGTCTATCAGGACGTTAAGTGTCCTCAAAATCCATACAGAAAACTGAGACTTGTGTCCTTTTTAGGGTTGCGTTACTATGGCAACTGAACTATAACAGACTTTTCTTTTCTCCATATCTTATTCCAAATAAGTTTTATATGTTTATTCAACAGAAGCTTATGTCTTAATTGGAAGGAAAAGTGCATACTGTAGTCATTGTTGGTTCTTAAAATACTGTTTCTGGACCGCTTTTTAAAAGTCAATTAACACTCGCGTGTCAATGTTTCAATGCTAGGGCAGTTACTAAATTAGCTGTAATTTCATTAAAAATTGAGATATCACCAACATTCTTTTTGTTCTGTATTTCTAACACCCTACTCTTGAGCAAACAGCAAAAATCTGAAAATCGAAAATTTTGTCATTATAGCAGGTTTTGCTGGAGACCCAATAATATATTTTTCATTTTTTCATTCATCATAAACAGCTCTTCCAAAAAAACAATGTTAGAAAAAAAGTTTGATACTTTGAAAAAATGGCTTATGAAATTGATACACCCTTAATTCGCCCTTTTTACTTAACCCTTTCACTCTCAATGATTTTATAAAGCGCATTTGCAAACAGTTTTGATCCTGATCAGACGCCGCGTTCAAGGTTCAAAACTGTTTCCACTTGTTTTGAAATTACGTCATTTATACTGCCTTTAACGATATTGCAGACAACAATTTTGTGACAGGCGACAATATGACGGTGAAGGGGTAAAAACCTCACGATAAATTTGATCATGAAAGGTTCAACAAACACGTTTCCCTTTAACACACAACGATACATTTGTATCTATTGGAAGTACACAGTTTGAAGCCAGATCAGAAACCGGGCTACCCGGAATCCGACTTGGCTCTACATCGTTTGTCGTCAATACTTTGAAATGCCCAATTTACATAACAAACCAGAGTGGATACTCGACTCTTCAAATTCTTTAACTTTTTCATGTTCAAATTATTCAGAAGATTTGTACCCCTTCACTGTTTCATTGTCGTCTGCTTCTATTTTGTTGTTTGCAATCTCGTTTCTAAGTTAAAAGATAAGTCAGTAGGACTTAAGAAATTTCGATACGTGTATCAAACAATTTGGATCCTGATCAGACGCCGCGTGACGCGGTGTCTGATCAGGATCCAAACTGTTTGCACACGCTCTTTGAAGAGCGATTGAGAGTGAACTGACATGTATCTCTTTAGATAACTTTCGAGAACTCATCCTCGTTGAACATAGTCGAACATAATCTCAAGTGATCATAATAATCATTAACTAGCATGACGTCATCATTTTTAAACAATTGTCGTCTGCTTTTGTTTCTCAAATCTTAATTTTAAGTATTTTGACTACTGTTTGCAAATAGCTAGTGTATTCGGGGTAATTCGTTTGCAAATGCCAGTCAATTTCCCTTGAGGAAAATCTTTATATTTACGAATCAACGCCATTACTTACCTGTAAATAATATCTAAAGTATAATAATCAGGACATGCGAATAATTTTAAAGTGCATATTCATCAACATACAGTAAAACCTCTCTGTTACGACCACTAAAACAAATGCTTATCTATAGGATAAAAGGCAGGTAGCAGCTTAAAGCAAGATGACAGTAAAACAGAAAGTTCCTATAGGAGCTTTCTGTTTAACTGTCACATTGCTTTTAAGGGTGTATCAATGTCATGAATTTGGGAACTTTTCAAAGTATATGAAAACACTCTATGATGGTTTTGTATTGAAGAGCTATTTAAGATGAATGAAACAATAGAAAAAGTGTACAGTTTGGTGAACAACAGTTTGCTCTACTGCCATGTAAAATTTACCCCACCCACTTCCTCTTATTTTGTCCTTTTCAAACAGCCCGCTTCAATAAAACCCATTTTAAATGAAAACAAATATGATAATTTGGTTTTGTGTTATTTATTTCCTATCTATGGTAGTATTTCGTCATACAAAAACTAATTTAAGAAAAAAAAGGCACCAAATGTGAAATTTATAAAGCTCTAAATATCATCGATATGGTACTTTTTTGTAAATTTTGTAAGGGGCGATAACTCTTTTAACTTTAATAACTCAAAATTTTCAACACTGACCTTTCAATTTCTTTTCATATTTTGAACTGCCTTAGCATGGGCTTTCATCTGGTAGAATATAAGAAAAAGTTTAATACTAGAACTATTTCATTTTCAAACTTTTTTACTTTTTTTCATAAAATAAAAAATCTAATAAAATCATGCCCTATATAAAGCATATTTTTGATATTCAAGGATCCATATTGTTCAAACCTGGTGCCTGCTTTGTCTAAATTTGGTTTATATATGTGAACATACCACCATAGACATGAAATAAATAAAGAAAACCCAAATTAACAGTTTTCTTTTGTTTTGAAAGAGATTTTACTGAAGCTTGTACTCTGAATGGGTAAAATTTGAAGAAAATATCCAAATTTGACATACCTTTTTCAAATCGCTGTAGCTCAAAAAAAAGGACACCACCATATATATTTTTTTTCATTTTTTCATTCATCATAAATAGCTCTTCCAAAAAAACAATGATAGAAAAAAAGTTAAATACTTTGAAAAAAATGGCTCATGACATTGATACACCCTTAAGCACTCACTTGTCGTAAACACCTTATAATTAACAAATGTAGTGGTCGTAATAGAGAGTCTTTACTGTAGTTCCTTGATGTTCACTTCAAGCGGCCATTCCGGCCATGTTTTTTTTTTTTATTATTTTTTATTTCAGGTTGCAGGTCTCTTTTTGACTTACTCGTTCGTCCTACTCCAGTTTTGATTGATGTGTACCAATACCTGCTGCAACGTGTTTGCTACAATATGCCAAAACAACCATGGACCATAGTGAACGAGACATTTCAAAAACATTATAATGTACATATCCATTGTGAATGTAATATGATTCACTTGACTTGACTAAAAAAACAATGGCGAATACGCTATTTTTCCCATTTAAACGCAAATATGACAAATTAAGACTTGACTTACTTTTGCAAACAGCTTGAAACAAGACTCTGCGTAACGCGGCGTTTGATCTGAATTCAAGCTGTTTGTCACTCGTCATTATATTAATTCTATCAAAATGTCCACTTAGATGTAACTTTGGGAAAAAAACAACAGACGACAATTTTAAGCAGATGATATTCCAACAGTAAAAGCGCTAGACATAGTTGTCCTATTTCGGGAACTGCGACAAGTGTCGTTGTATGGAGGTAGTCGTTGTTGGGAGGGCTGTTATAGGGAGGGAACACTGTACATGTACCTTATCAAACTGCACTGTGAATACAATATACATGTAGATGTATTGTTCGAAATCAGACGTTTTCGACTATTTTTTGCAGAATTATTCCCTATTGTTGTCAAATATGGGCATTTTAAAAAAAGACAAGAACTTTTTTGTTCTATGATCAATTCCTTTCAAATTTGATATCAGGGAGTAAACAAACTTTACTCATATTACGACTTTTTTGTGTGTCTCAGTAATGTCAGTGTATGGCACTCTACATATTTTTTTTCTTCTAAATTGTCTTCTGTAAATAATTTTAGTATCAGTTAGCCTATTAAAATCCAATTTCATATTACGCCACCACAGTTTACATGGAAAATAATGTCTAACTTTGGTTTCGGTCGGAAGATTTAATCTGCATTTATGCCCCTTTAATACCTAATTTTCTTTAAGAAATCTTGTTTCAAGACTACAACTTCAGTATTATGGTTTACCTCTTATAGCCAAATTTCATATGTAGCTTACTAATCATGTAGAGATGATGCCTAGTGATTTCAGTTCTATAAATTTTCCTGGAGTTATGCCCCTTAAATGCATAAAATCGCGAAGATTTATGTTTAATACGCGCAATTTCTTATATGCATTCATTTTCTATGGATTAAAACTAATTTAATTCGGCTGTAATATGTCTTGCACATGTCTCCATTTCATAAAACTGTTTAGTCTATTGCATTAACCCTTTACCTCATAGAAGCGCCTTTTAGCGCATTCCATATAATCCTCCGCGGAAAAAATAGTTCCAATTTATACAGTCATGAATATGTATCAGAAGGAATACTTTCTTAATCTCAGCAGGTGGTACCTTAAAGCAGGCTGAAAGTAAAGCAGAATGCGCCTTAGGGCGCATTCTGCTTTACTTATAACCTGCTTTAAGTAGTCACTTATTTTAAAAACTAGAAACAGGTTATGGGGTAAAGGGTTAAAGCTATACAAACCACTAACGCTTGAAATACTCTTGGTACAAAATAGAGGCATGTCTTCATATCTTTCATGTTATTTTCAGCAACATCTTCCCCCCCCCCCCCATTTTTATACAGTGGAAACTCGATACTTGTAACTCGCTTAAATCGACCTTACCAGTATTTCATAAGCTTAATTTCTATAAATACAATTCGCCTCAGTCAAACATACCCGTATCTCAAAGTTAAAACGTTGCTAAGCCACGTTTTAGCTTTGAAATATTGATATGTTCGAACTAACACGAGTTCGTATTATCGAGTTTCGACTGTATACACACACACACACACATTATGTTCGATATACAGTAAAACCTCGCTATTACGACCACTAAAATGAAGGCTAATTGATTGTATAATAGAGGGGTGGCAGCTTAAAGCAAGGTGACAGTGAAACAGAAAGCTCCTGAGGAGCTTTCTGTTTCACTGTCACCTTGCTTTAAGCGGTCACCTATCGTAAACACACGAATAATTAACAAAAGTTTGTGGTCGTAATAGAGAGGTTTTACTGTATTATAAACTAAAATATTTAACATGTATTGTAAGGTGTAGAGTAGGATGGAACACCTATTCACAGATACAGATAAAACTACAGTGGGGAATCTGTTATTCTTTCCCGTTTAAACGCAAACGTACGCAAACGCAAAACACTAAAACGTAGAAAAGTACATTTTTTTGACAATTCTGATAATTCATGTTTATCTTGGTGGCAAACAGTTCGGAGCCTGATCAGACGCCGGGTTACCCGGCGTCTGATCTGGCTCCAAACTGTTTGCACTGCATATAATAATTTTAGCGTAAACGCGTTTATTGGGAAAGAATAACAGTTTCCCCACTGTATACTAAAATATTGAATTGATAAAAAAAAGAAAAAAAGACTTGTGTATAGGGTATGCTAATGAGCGTTTAACCGCGTGTACACGAACTGTCTCCGTAAGATATCCACCACAGGTTTGTAAGCAATATTGCCTCAAAACTCACCACGAATGAAACCTCTTTTTGACGATTACGAATTTACCATTGATTTTATGTTAGAAAAATGCATGCTATTGGTCATTTGAGAGCAACATTTTGACTTTAACATATTTATTTTTTTACGAATCAAACTGCTTTTTCAGATGAAAGCTTTAATTCTGTTCGCCGTATTGGAACCAAAATTCCTATTAAGTTTTACTATTATACAGAAAATACATCTATTGAATTAAGTTCTGGTCGTAGGATTTTTATTGGAGTAATGCTTCTTTCTAGACATAGACTTTTATTTTTAAAATAAACTTGTTTTCGGACATAAATTAGTTCTTTATGAGGTATTATAAACATATTTTATAGTAAGCTTTCTCACCATACAGGCCAGACACCTACTGATTTTGGTTAATACGCTTTGGTGAGAAACAAATGCAGACTTCATTTTTATTATTCCACCGTAAAAGGCGACCACATCGCGGCGTCTGATCAATATCCAAACTCTTTGACAATCAGTCGTTTTCGATACTTCTCTTATACATGTACTTTATTTGAAAGCCAACAGCGCTGTCCACGGTTTTACAGCAGGTAATATTATCCCGATAAAAGGATATTCGGCAGTGACATTTTTAAACAATCATTAATTACCCTGGCAGAGTTGAAAGAGAACACAATCTCGCCATTCTCAACGATGATATATTTGTAAAGTCATAGAATTAACATATTGTTCTAAGTGAAAAGCATTGTTGAACATTTGTAAATAAATGACATATGAATTTTGAATAAAGGAAAACAAAACAGATTTCGCATTATTGTTTAGTAAACATGTACGAGGCAAAAAGAAGAAACGCCCACAATAAAAACGAGTGTGGTTTGGGAGATTTATTTTATTCAACACAATTCTTTTAATCAAACCAAAGTCAGCATTCAGATTTACGTGTGAAAACAATATAGTTTTTTAATGTTAACGTTATCTTCAGAAGAGACAAAGCTTAACGTGAACCAATAATCCAGCCGGAGTTCGCAATTTTTATACAATTTATGGTCAACAACTTGTTTGTCCTCTAATAGCACCGCTTAGGAATCATAGTGCAATAAAGTACCTAGTCCACTTTCAGCCCTAATGGTCGTTTGATCGATTGTACATTTACTCACCTGGGTTCTATATTATATGGCTTTTGCGTTGAGTCTGAGATCGTTATCAAGCATTTAATTGGTCAGATTTGACCTTTTGCTAAACTTAATAACATTGGGGCAATATCATTGAGACAACAGTATTGAGCACTGCTAATAAAATAATGGCGCATAGGTAGCGGTAGTACCGACTGAGACCCTTCCCGGGTACCCATTTAAACAGCAATTCTCGATGTATAACATGCTCAATACAATTCCTGTACAACATCTGGGATTTGAAATAAAACTAAGTCATGACGCTGGATCGACGTGACTCGAACTTACGACCCCTGTATAAAATATCAGGCGCTCGACCAGCTTCAGCGATACCTCATTTACCTGATCACGTTCTCAATCATTTGTAGAGGTACAGTGGAGAAAACGTTATTCTTTCCCAGTAAACGCGTTTACGCTTAATCCTTTATTTCCATAGCAAACCGGGTAATCTGGCGTCTTATCAGGCTCCAAACGGTTTTCCACTCAGGTTAAAGTGAATAATCAGGATTGTCTAATGTTGTCATTTTCTCCATTTAATTGATAATGCGTTTGCGTTTCGTTTGCGTTTAAACGGGAACGAATAACGTTTTCCACTGCAATACGCGCCACTCGAGACTCAGTGCTTGCCTAATATAATGTTACGTCAAACCGTCGAGAGGTTCTCTTGCTTTACGACCAACCCAAATTTATCCCATACTTGTTCACTCGTGCCATGTTTTGGCGATTCCGATTGCCTTGGTGTTCGATATTGTAATAATGTAAGTGTTGGTGGTAGCGCATGCTACATAATGGCGAGCATTGTTTTGCCGAATAAACATCCGGATGACGCTGCACGTCAGGAGCTTCTTCAGGCTGGATGACGTCGTTAATATAGCGGAGGACGTGTTGAGTCTGTTCTTGCGTTCCACATTTCGAAACTTTGAAGCAGTCTGAGGTCAATGTGTTTTGCATATATGGAGAGGAATTGGCCATATACACATGCATGCCAAATATGAAAGCACTTCATCAAGGGACATATGAGTTACAGGCATTTTTCGAAACCTATGCGCAGATTTCGAAAACTATACACAGGCCCTAATTTTAAGGTCAAGGTCATAGGGATCAAACATGTTTTTGCATGGAAAGGTCTTGTCTATATACAAATACCTACCAAAGATGAAAGCAAATACTTCAAGAGACATAGGAGTTAGGACTTAGGAGTTATAAGCATTTTTTTGAAAAAAAACTAAATGCAGATTTCGAAACCTAGACGCGGGTCCTAAGGCGGGAAATGTCTCGTCCATATACACTTGCATATAATGTATGAAATAAATACATCAAGAGATATAGAAGTTATAAGGAAGTTTTAGAAACATATACACAGATGTTATGTGCGTGGAAAGCACTTGTCTATATACACATGCATACCAAGTTTTAAAGCAATACCTCTAGTGATATAGGAGTTCTAAGGAGTTTTCAAAACCTAAATAAATATTTTATACGCGTGCAAAGATCTTGTCCATGTACACATGCATACCAAGTATAGAAGCAATACCTCAAGTGATATAGCAGTTACATGTAATAGGAGTTTTAGAAAACCTAAAAAGTAATTTCGAAAACCAAACGCGGGTCCTACGTTTAAGGTCAAAGTCTAAGTTATAAGGATAACTTTTATGTGTGCATCAACAGTCTTGTCCATATACACATTCATACAAAATATGAAAGCAATATCTAAAGGGGCATATGAGTTAAAACATTTCTCGTCTTGAACTTCGTATAGCCGAGCTAAAATGTGTCTCAGCTAATCCGTTGTTGAAAACAAATGATATATCTTGTTGAAATGGTTAATTTATTAGCAACACGACCGCTGCTGATACCAGCTCCCAATTTCCCGCGGGCTCAGTTACGTTCTTCTAACGATACTCGAGGCACAGCTGCGCCACAATCTATCGCAGAAGAAAAGACATTTGTATAAAGGGAAGACCGTAACTAATGTTGGCTTATTCCCAAATCCTTTTGCTCTATTATTGTATTTTGTTTAATTTGATATTGCACGTGTGCTGTATTGTTGTAAAATACATTGCACTAAAATATGTTAAAACTAATTCATTTGAACATGTTTTGCGAAATTGCAAGCCACGTGTATAAGTAACAAAATTAACAATGCTAATTTATGCAGGAGTAATACAAAGCTTGATATGTCAGAGCGACACACATTCAACCGGCGGCAATAAGTAGACATCGCCAGCTTGTGGTGCAATACATGTCGATGCATTCACATCGAGACGTTTTTGATGGAATCGGCCGATCTGAAGAGCGCATTTGGGGCGAATATGATCGACTGTCTCTGTAAAGAAAACCAATGTACAAGGTTATAAAACTTTTCAGTTGAGTCTTACATGTAAGATGTTTTCAAGCATTTGATTGGTCAGATTTGAGCCTAGGCTCAACTCTGACTAGCTGAATGCTTGAAAACACACTCAGATGCAGCTCAAACACTATATAACCTTGGACCCTGGAGCTAAATTCAATGCCTCCTATTTCTATAGCGAACCGCCAATTGTTGATGTGTTTGTTATCTGCCTTTCATATACACCAACAACATCTAAAATAGGTATATAAAACATCTTAATATCCAGAAACATTTGATACGAATTTTAAGACGTTCATAGAATCCTTTAATGTCACAAAAAAATAATACAGAACCTGGACATGTACAGGACTCCATGCTTATCGTAAACGAGTACGAACTAACATAAAAACAGTACGATACAAGGAGTAAGATACAGACTAATGCATCGTATCCTACGGATCCACGTTGAAAAGCTCCGTGCAACAGAAATGCTTAGAATAAAATGAACTATCATAACTATGATGTAGCTGTGAACAAAATTGCCACTCAAAATGTTTATACATGACTAAGATAATGAGTGAAAACTATTATTGATATAATTTACTAAGAGCTAGGGACGGGCAACGTTCTGTCAATAATTATAAAACCGATACTATGTTTAATCTAGACCTGCATGTATTTCATGATGTAACTTCATCCTTTTTTTTCAATCCAAAATGTCAACGATATACTAACTCATTTGCGCCAAGTAGATTATCCCATGTTTATATATTGGATTAGTCCATTTTTTATCAAAGGGTTGCCTGGTCAAAATTTTCATTTTGTTTTATATTGAAATTCCTATCAGCAAACAGTGTAGACTCTGATCAGATGCCGCATCATGCGACGTCTGATCAGAGTCTACACTGTTTGCCTATGTCCAATATATGGGACCGTGGGCACAAATGGGTTAAGCGGACAATATAAGCACATGAATTGGCAACGAAGGCCGAACGACCAACGGTTGTCTAAAACAGTTTTACAGCGCTAGCTAACGGAGCTTATTTCAGTCTAAACATGATCAGCTTTAACCCTTTCCCCAATAGAAGCGCATTTTAGCGGATATGATTTATTCATCCGCTGAAGAAAATAGAAATAGTAAGTTCCAATTTAATCAGTCATGAATATGTATTATAAGGAATATGTTCTATATTTAGCACTTGATAGCTTAAAGCAGGCTGAAAGTAATGCAGAATGCGCCCTAAGGCGCATTCTGCATTACTTTCAGCCTGCTTTAAGTAGTGACTATATCTTAAATACTAGAAATAGGATATCAGGTAAAGGGTTAAACTCATTTGAAAGGGAAACAAATGTTCCGCGCTTATTTACTCTGCGGATGAATTTTCCGACAGAAATACTTGCCTTGAAAAAAGTATAACTTCCCAACAGAAAGCTTACGCCATACATGTACAAATAATACGATTAGTGTACAGCAGAAACTTTTACACAACACACACAATGTATTTTTACTGATCAACCGTTTGTTACAAACCACACAGAAGACGAAACTAGACTTAACAATGAGAAAAACATGGTTTATCATAAATATTTACATTCGCCTTGAAACGTCTTCTAGAAGCGTAATGAAAATGGGAAGTATATTTCTCAGTAAACCTATCAATTGAAACTGGTTCCAGCCAGTTAGAAAGAGGGCGGGGTCTCCGCCGGAGAGATGCTGAACTAGCGACCAGCTGACGGTTGATATGGCGTGTAAATAGGCTGAAATACGCATCAGCGAACTAATTTTTAAATATATACTTTAATAATAGCTATTCAAGTTGCATTGTATATTTTTTCATGTCTTCAAAGTGTTTGTTAATAATACAAAGACAGTTTACTTGGTTAAAGCCTGAATTTGTAATGCAACTCCAAAATATGTATTTTGGACTACTTTTCATACCATATATTATAGAGATAGAGTGGCTGTTACATCAAGGATAACATGTATCAAACATATCTGGCCGGTATATGATATATTCATACACAAAAACCAATCTTGTCAAAATTCACTTAGTAAAGGACAAGACAAAAGATGAAAATATAAATATAATATAAGCAACAAACGACGTGTTTTTGCGACTTACGGGATTGTAAACGCATGAGGTTAGCTGAGTAAGTTTATCACAGCTTACACAGCTAACCTCATGCGTTTACAATCCCATAAACTGCAAAAACACGTCATTCATTCCCTAAGTATGTGGTTGTTACGGGCTATGGGAATAACAGTAGGAATTCTAAACATGACAATGTATGAATTTATGGCACCAAGTCACATCATTCATTATTTATAATTTAACCGAGGGGAAAAAACGTACAGCGTATACGATCTAATTTACAATCGCTGTAAAACGTCTAAGATATGTCACATCAAGCTTCCTCTGTTTAAACAGTGACAAAAGCGCATGTCAAACTGTGGTTTTTGTCAGTGCAAGGGACATGACTCTGCCATGAATAATATAACCGAAACTAAATTCAAACTTGAGCTGCTTATTCTCACGATGTACCTTATCGTACACACAATAGTTTTCAACCGGAACCAATTCGATACGGATATTTATTTCACACCTTTATATATATTAAACCAATCGGAAGCTTCTCTTTCTACCACGTGATGATACAAGAGAAACGAGTGTTGTACTGAGTTGTAAAAGTGCGATCCCAAAAAGCCATATTTTTTCATATCAGGACTCGAGTTCCGAAAATCCATTTTTTTTTCGTATTGTACTGGACAACTCTTCCGACTCTTTGATACGAGTTAATAAAGTTTACTTGAGAACAGCCCTACGTCTGAAAGTGTGCAAATTGCGTAGTTAAGTGCGTGTTCAAAAAAGAAATTCAGCACAATCAAAATCAAAAGAATGTCATAATCATGAGTGCAACGTCGTCCTGTAGGTAGATATCAGCAATTTAATTTTGTTATTCTATTAGATCTACGAGATTTAATAATATTTCGTCATTTTCTTTTATTTAGGGTGGAATGACAAGGGAAGTAACTTTTAACAGAGTGTCGGAAGAGTTATCCAGTCCAATACGAAAATGATATGGATTTTCTGGATTCGAGTCCAATATGAGAAAAACAATGGCCTTCTGGGATAGCTTTTTCTTACAACTCAGTACAATACTGGTTTTTCTTGTACCGTCACGTGGTAGAAAAAGGGGCTTCCAATTGGTTTAACCGGTGTAGGTGGGAAATAATAATCCATATCGGACTCGGCTATCACCTCGTCCAAATATGGATTATGACTGCTGTGTACTCGTCCAATAGAATTCAGTATTGTACTCAACTCTGTTTAAAACCTCATAATACCAACTCTGAGTGCCGATATCATGAACGGAACTGAATGATGGCTGAATTTCTGAAGGACGGAGAAGTGAAAAATATTAAATAATTAAAATATTAATCAAATACTATGTATTATATAGTCTGCCTACGGATCGAAAAAAAGGCTCTGGAAAATGGGTCTCATGGCATGTCGTGTAGACGGGCAACATCCACTTGATTTATATTCAGCATATGTAAACGAACAATTCTAGGGGGATGTAAAGTTCTTAGGCGCGTATTAAGGTCAGAAATAGGTCAAAGGTCATTGGGTGCAGATTTTAGAGATATGATTGTTTAATTTTTATGTTATTTGCAATCACTCATAGATAACCTAAAATACTTTCATTTATTGAATGTATAATTGGTCGAAAAATCTTGAAATAGAATTTTCGTGACAGAAAAAGCAATTATTAGTCACAAACAAGGGCGATAACTCTTAAAACAAGCCAGTAAATCGCGTATTCTTTTCTTTTCTGCTATAATAGCTGGGCACAGTAGTGAAAAAATCATAAACTTGATGATACAAGCATCAAATTAGGTTTACATAATATACTGGTATGACCCTTCTTTCAACAAAAAACCCTTTTGCACCGTAAAAGTTCAAAATGGCCGCCATTTTTTCAAGATGGCGGCCATTTTCGGTTCTCATAATTATACGATTTCTCTTCTAACATTTGACATGTATGACCAAATTTTATACTTTTGGTGTTGAAATACATGTTTTTAAACATTAGGAAGCTACTCCAGAAAACCTTAAATTGATTTGAAGCTTATTTTAATGCATAATGATCAATGTTTGATAAAGAAACGTGTTTGTTTTCAAAATGGCCGCTATTTTATATGGGATTAAGCTCATTCATTTCTTAAATTTGACATATATGATCAACTTTCGTGCATTTTGGTGTCAAAACAATTGTTATAATGTACTAGAACGCTAATTCAGTCAACTTCACGCCGATTTGAAAATTTATTTATTGAATAATCCCCAACACTGACAAAATGTTACTGTATTATTTGCTTTAAGATGACCGTTACCTTTTGCACTAATGATTGATTTCGTTTCTTATGTATTCTCATACATGACCATTAGTCAAACTTTCGGAGTCAAAGGTAGTGTTAAAAATCACCTATTTTGTTATTGTATATTTATTAAAAAACTTGTTTAATTGGGTAATGACTTATTTTTGGCAAATATATATATGGTGTATGAATAGTAAAGTAGTAAATCATAGTGTATATGCAAATACTTTCGTGTGTTTAAACAAAGCTGCTTGGCTGTTAGGCATTGTGTAATAAGGTTTTTGCCACTATCAGGCAAACACGTCCAATCCAACACAATAATTGCATTAAATACAACTTATCTCATGGCTTGTCATACATAGCCATCGCAATGTTTTCAAGACCTTACTGTTTCTACATTTTAACTAACAGTAAATATACAAAGGATTTTGTAAATCTATCATATTTTCCATGAAGTACATTCGATGTGGTCCATGCAGCCTTTTCTCTTTCCATATGAAAACCATATACGAATTAACAGAATACGAAATAGTATAATGCGTTGATTGTGTATGTTGAGATCTCACAGGGTCAATTGACAAACACATTAACTTCATTACGGGAAACCAGCTCATGTTTGATTGTTGTCCAAATGAAACCAACTCTTTCTGTATACCAATATCTTTTAGCAAAGGTAGTTCTAAGCCCCTGCTGCATTGGTCGGTTTGTCAGATGTATTTTGCATGTCCACAAGTGAAAAATCGAAAGACGCATCCTATGCTGTAGACCAACTTGTGTAGACAGCGTTAAAGGATGCTGCAACAGAAGACATAAGCAATGATTTGTTGGACGCGATGTGATTGCAGAAGCCGTTCATTGGTTTAGCAGTTTACAATTTATTGACTAAAAGAGTGAAACACCGACATTTAGCTCCACCCAAAGAACAAAGTCAAATACATTAGCAAGTATTTATAAAGACACCAGATCAGACAAGCAACAGGTTTCGAAACAGATAAAACCTGACCGCAGACTCCTACAATGTCTGTTTAATGAGGCTAGTTCAGGCCTAACCGTGCAGAATGACGATGAACTGAAGCATGAGCTGTCCTTAGTTCCACTAGCATCGTCAAAATCAAATGGAGTAATGAACCAGACAGTTCAGTCCCGAATTCTGGATATTCTGACAATAGAACAGTGAATCGAAATCGTACAACATATACCTGACTCTCAGAAATCTACATGTGTTACAATACATGTATATGTATCTTATTCAAGCTCGAGACAGACCTCAAGGATGTCAGACATTCGGAGGGTATGCTCAAGAATTTGTTCAGTCGGTATATTCCCATTTCACAGGCACACCTACTCGCATTGTTGTCTCATTTGGTACCTTGGGAGCATGTCTATCAAAGCTGCCACTGGAAAAAATCACAGGTCCAGAAGACCCACAACCCCATGTTAGAGAGCCACACCTTGTGCTCGACGAAAATTAGAGAGACATTGTCGAGATTCTATCATCTGAGTGATACATTATTACCAGAATGGTTGCTTGTTGTAGCAGGGGGAACGTTCGTACGCGTTATAAATGCAAAGTCAAATAGCTTCCATGCTGATAGGTTGTCGGCCGATCATGAAGAAGCTGACATTAGAATTATATTCCATGGTAAGGATGCTGTCGCAAGCGGGTTTGAGCGTCTGATTGTAATATGCAGAAGACAGACGTAATACTGTTGATGCTTTGTAGGAAATGACGTGGTAACATGGATATTATCCGGTACAGCAAAGCAAAGGGGATGATTCCCTTGTTAACAAAATATATGAGACACTCAAGTTAGACAAACGTTCATAGGTTTCCATACTTTTACTGCAACTCATGAAAGTCAAGACAGCCTTGGACCCCCACTAAACTATGTATCACCCCCAATTGGATAAGAAATCCCTCTCCTCTATCCCAATGGCATACATGCAACTCGCGTCTTGCTATTGCAAGACAAATTGCAGCTCGGCAAGATGTGCTTGCTATAAAAGCCAACAAGTATGCATGTATGAATGTGGTTATGAGGCAACAAACTGTGTAACTTAGATTAATAGGTAGCATGCGTCTGTATAAGAATCCTCGTGTTCTCACTTTTGCTTAAGACGCGTCATTGTAAACTGAATGCATGTAGATCGGTGATCAGATTGGTTCATAACGAAGCATTATGCATGTCTTAGTTCACGAATTAGCGATGAAAGTTCTGTAAAGTTCTTAGCAAGCTTGGTCAGATGATACCACGAGTGAATGGTTTGTGATTATTCTTCTTCATTCAAATATCTCTTAAAGGATATTGATATTGTAAACGTTCATTTGTAAAACTGTACGTTAAAGTATGTGAATAATTATACTGAATATGTACATCTAATTCTTTTGGTATGTGTTAAAATTACACGTATACAGACTATAAAGCACAAGCCTCTTCATAAAATTGTAAATACACCATGTTTTAGCCAGATACATAGTGATAACCCTCAGAATTGTCACAAAACCAGCGATGACATTTTATAGCAATTCGAACCTAACATATTAATCCATTCTGTATGTTTATGTCAATCCAGTGTTCCTAAGAAAGTAATACTTAATATAATGATAATTTCCCAAAAGTGAATTTACGAGAAACTCATTTGGCATCGCACACAATCCACTTTTGGCTGATTTAAGATAACGGCGTTGTCTATATTTATACCCTAAAACGTATATTTCAGTGATGAATTCCCATAGTGAATTGCTGCTTCATGTCAATGGTGAGATATACATGTACATAAAAGTAGTTTGATTTTATACGAAAAACAGACAATAAATAACAAAAGAAAACCCATAAAAATGAAAGAGAAAAACCAGAGTTATTGCCCCTAGAAAGAAGATTGACTGTAATATTACATTTTATTTGGTTATTAAACTGCTGCTTTTATTAAAAGTGTACTAAATAAACCCCAAAAAGTTCGATATTATAAGAAAACAGTCAAAAATAACGCAAACAATTCTCATTAAATAAAAAATAGGAATAAAAAACCCAGAGTTATTGCCCCTGGAAAAGAGCACAGAATGTCAGATTAACTTTTATTTGCATATTGAAATGCTCCTTTATGTCAAAAGTGTAAAAAAAACCATAAAAGCATTACATGTTACATGAAAACAGTCAAAAAATAACGAAAACAATGTCCCATTAAAAATTAAATATGGAACAGAAAAACCAGAGTTATTGCCCATGGAAAAGAGCATTGACTGTAATATTTACTTCTATTTGCATATTGAATCGTTTTTTATGTCAAAGGTGTAAATAAGCATTAACAAATTTGAAGTTATAAGAAAACAGTCAAAAATAACGAAAACAAATTACCATTAAAAACTAAATATGGAACAGAAAAACTAGAGTTATTGCCCCTGGAAACGGGCATTGGCTGTAATATTTACTTTTATTTGCATATGGAATTGTTGCTTTATGTCAAAGGTGTAGAGAAACATAAAAATAGTTTGATGTTATAAGAACACAGACAAAAATAACGAAAAAATAACTATAAAAATATAAAAAAGAAAGAGGAATATCAGATTTATTGCCCGTGGAAAAAGACATGGACTGTAATATTTTACTTTTTGATAATATTTAGCAATGACTGACATTTGTGAACTAATTGTAACCAATAATAGATCATTTGATATATTTGAAATGTAAATAACGTTAGGTATATATTATGGTATGCACAAATCTGCACTCGTTGACCTTTGACCTCATTTCTGAACTTAATTTGAACTTTTCAACTTTACATCTCCCCTAGAATTTCTAAGATACGTTCACTGAACACAAATCAGGTGGATGTAACCCGTTTACACGACATGCCATGAGGGGTCAAAAACGGTCAAAATGTTGGTAGACTAATAGTAGATGTTTCCTTCTTGCTTGGTATAGAATCTTTAAAATACGTTCAATAAATGTGAAGAGTTTTTCTCGTTTAAACGAAACTAAATGAAAATGTAATGCAATGAAAAGCAGAAAATGACAGTTTTTTTAAAAACATCTAGCGAACGACTTTTATCTGAGTGACAAACAGTGTGGTGTCTGATCTGGCTCCAATTTGTTTTCAATGGATATACAGTGCTCCCTCCATACAAAGGCCCTCCAAACAGCGATTCCCTCCTTACAACGACGTTTGCCGCAGTTCCCTAAACAAGAAAATAATGTCTAACGCTTTTACTGCTGCAATATCGTCTACTTAAAATTGTCGTCTGTAGTTTTTCTAAAGCTACATAATGGACATTTAGACAGAAAAAACTTAATAGCGAGTGACAAACAGCTTGAATCCTGATCAGACGCCGCGTTACGCGGTGTCTGGTCTGGATTCAAGCTGTTTGCAAATGTAGCCAACTTCCCTCTCTATAACGACTCCCTCCGAACAACGCACTCAATGTTTGTCTCCCACTGGATGTCATTGAAGAGAGGGAGTGCTGTAATTGTTTTAGCACAAGCACGTTTATTTGAAAAAATATATTTTTCGCAACAGTGACCTAATGATAATTTCGTAACCAATAAACCTGCTAGTGTTTTTGCTCATCATACATTCATCATTCGTCCTGCTAAGCGCTCCTTGAAAGAAATTTCAAAACATTTCTATCAGGAAAAAACTGTCGATCCTGTTGCTAATATTTATTCAGTCAAAGAGTCGACATCATTTTGACTGTGATCAGGATCTTATCTATTTAACTTTAACGATAGACGACAATTGTTCAAAATTGATGACATCAGGGCAGTAAATGGAATAACAAACTCATTTTATAGTTTCTTCAACAATCCAGCATAAAAATAAATTGAAATCTGTGATTACACTTATGCTAAAATAGTTGGTATTCCGTGGCTCAATATCGTACTAATTAAAGGAATACAATGAACACTATTATATACATGTGGGTGTAAATTCGGTTGTGCACAGAGATATGATATAGTTGCAATGACAATAATAAGACCAATGTAGATCTAACGCCAACTGATGCTTGACAGTTCTAATATTAAAATTAAAATGAATTGTATCTCAGTTGGATCCAAACAGATTGAAATAATTTTGCAACAGTTTGTCCATAGATTTCTTCCCGACTATAACCAATCTGAAGAATTCATTACTTTGGTGTTTAAACCATTACCCCATACATATTATTTTCACAAGGTTAATTTATTTCTTTAATGAAGCAAACAGTTGCATTTTAAACAGTCAGGAAGATATAATATAAAACAGTTTCTATACCCTAGCAGATGGCAGGTTAATAGTAAAGTCGAATACGCGAAAAGGCGTATTCTGGATTTTGTTTTACTTTCAATCTGCCTTGTAGTCATAATATGCAAAAATAAAAACAAATTGGGTTAAGGGTTAGGAAAGCTGACTGCTTGAATGTTTTGGAAACGAAAAAGAAGGCTTCTGACGGAATGCTCTGCTTTTTTAAAATGTAAACTACATTTTAACCAATCAAACTTCCCTTTGCACCCCATTAAGTTCGGCACTTAATCATAATGAATGTTGTTGTTTTCGACGTAGCGTGGTGTCTGCACGCGGAACAGATAACTCCGCCTCGTAGCAACTAGTTGTGAACACTGCATTTTTTGGTCATCTTACAACCAGAATAAGCGAAAATCATTTACTGGAAACGTGGGAATGTTTTGTCATGGACCAATAAAAATATAGGTTTTATTCTTAATTAGTTAGAACAAATTAAATGAAATCTTAGTTGCTAAGAAAGGGCTCGATCGCTAACACTCGCTCCGTCCCTTCTTAATCACTAATATTTCACTTAATATGTTCTAACTATAACTTATCCTGCTTTTAATTACTACCGATTTAAATATCATAAACAAATTTCGCTTGAATGATCGCAATGGCATAACTCTACTCAGAGCTCCATGACGTCATCGATTTAAACACACAATTGTCGTCTGCTTTTAAATCTAAAGTTTAAAACATGGATTTTGACTTAAGCTAAGTCGAAACCATAATTTGAACTCGCGTTAGTTCGAACATTCATGTTCAAATATTTCAATGATAGAGCGTGGCTTAGCCACGTTTTAACATTGGAATTAGGATATGTTCGATTTTAAGCGAGATTGATTTAACAAAATCAAACACATGACATACTGGTCAGGTCGATTTAAGCGAGTTCGAAGTATCAAGTTTCAACTGTATATTGTATAAATGAGTTTCAAACAGCTTTGATCCTGATCAGACACTGCTTTACTTTTTTGGAAAAAGTCATTGCACCCTGGTGAATGTAGTGAAGGGATTAAGGCAATACAAGAAATACTAATTTAGTTACAGTGGAGAATCTGTTATTCTTTCCCAATAAACGCGTTTACGCTAAAACTATCATTTGCAGTGCAAACAGTTTGGAGCCAGATCAGACGCCGGGTAACCCGGCGTCTGATCAGGCTCCAAACTGTTTGCCACCAAGATAAACATGAAATATCAGAATTGTCCAAAAGTTGTTCTTTTCTACGTTTTAGCGCTTTGCGTTTGCGTACATTTGCGTTTAAACGGGAAAGAATAACAGATTCTCCACTGTATGTTCGAGACGATTCTTATCGGTACAACATGAGAACATGTCGAACACGGTCAGTTTACTCGCTCTCTGTAGTGCCCTGTCTCTGTATAACGTTCCCTCTCTACAACGGCCCTCCCAACAACGGCTCCCTCCTTACAACGACACTCGCCGTAATTCCCTTAACGGGATAATTAAGTCTAACTATTTTACTGCTGCAATATCGTCTACTTAAGATTGTCGTCTGCTGTTTTCTCTCACAGTAACATATAAGTGGATATTTTGATAGAATACATATATTTACCAGTGACAAACAGCTTGAATCCTGATCAGACGCCGCGTTACGCGGCGTCTGATCTGGATTCAAGCTGTTTGCAAATTTTAATTTTCCCTCTCTATAACGACTCCCTCCGAACAACGCACATAATATGTGTCTCCTATTGGTTGTCGTTGTAGAGAGGGAGCACTGTATAACAATAAAAGCCGATACCACCAGTCGATGGCTATTTGACAGAACACTTCGATTCTGGTACACCGCTACGATGTACAGACAGGAGCAAAACTCGAACTATTGGGTATTTGTGTAGTGAAAAGTGATATGTAAAAATAGTCAACAAACAACACGTAATTTCAACTTATTTCTTTATAAGAAGGCGGTTAATGTTCTGCTACAGGAAATGAAAATGACCAAAGTCAAAGAAGTTTCGCGGATCGATGTAAATGTGAGTAAAAGCTCTGACATGGAAATAGCACGGTCAGATAGTGACGATGTTGAGACAAATTCGCTCAGTCACCTTCACATACAGGTGCAAGAGGTAGAAAGGCTTCTTAATTATTTCCATGTACCGATGGCATTGTTTGGATTCTATCAAATGCAGGATAAGAACACGTCAAAGAAAAATATCATAACATCGAAGGCAACATTGTATAACATTGTTGTGCTGATAGTGACATGGTTAGAGTTTGCTAAGCTCGTTACCTCTTTATTTGTTGGAGAAAAGAGGTCAAATTATAACATGCTTACAGTGATTCCTATTACGTGGGTATTTCAAGTCGCTGTTAATGTTACAGTGATGCTTAAAGCGAGCCATCCGAGATTTGGACAGTGTCTAAACGCATGTGCTATATGGACCGGAAAAGTCATGCCTTTAATGCATGAACTGAACTCTGATCTAAAACTAGAAAAATTCAAACGCAAATTGCTGATTATCCTTGGAATGGGATGGTTCTGTATCTTGTTCAATGTAGCATTAATGTTGTTTTTATTTTTCTCTCCACACACGTCATACTACGAAACATTGCCGTATGTAATGATATCTCCATTACCAGTTAATGTTTTCACGAAAGTAGTAACACTTATATTTGCGAGTTATCACACAGTTGCATGGATGTTGCCAATGATGTACACCATAAGTCTGTGTACGATCTTGAAATTTGGTTTCAAAGCTTGCGTTAGTGCCGTTGAAGATGCAAACCGGGACCAGAAAGACAGTAATATATACCCACCGTGCTTGTACCGACAGAGAATCATGCACCTGAACATCTGCAAAGTTGTTGAAACCTTAGATAAAGACATAAAATACTTATACGCAAACCAATGTGTCACAACTGTCCCATGTGCATGCTTTTTATTGTATCAATTATTTAAGACTGAAATTGATTCCATCTCAACGATTACCTATTCATTCTGGGTTATATTGGGATTGACGGCGATAACAATGACCTGTTCCTACGCAGCAATGTTGAACAAGGCTGTAAGTATTCGACAGTGCATTAACCCATTCACTTCCATAACTTCATCTGCTATAAACAATTGGTGTCTGCTTTTATTTCCTACTTATAAGTTGTCAGGGCTACCATAATTTGACATGAAAAATCCTAAGATTTCCAAATTTGCATTTTTCAAGTGCGATTTTGCGAATCGTACCTTTTCCCAGTCGCCTGTTTCTAGTTTTGTAGACACGTGACTACTTAAAGCAGGCTGTAAGTAAAGCAGAATGCGCCTTAGGGCGCATTCTGCTTTACTTTCAGCCTGCTTTAAGCTACCAAGTACTGGGAAAAAATCCGGAGATTTAGGAAAAATCCGGAGAAATGGCAGCCCTGGGTTGTAATTTATTTTAGAGACATGGTTATAACAATGTATATGATGGATATTTTCATTAGCTTACTTTGAAACAATTGAAAAAAAATGTTATTCTTTCTCAAAAACGCACATGTGTCAACAAATAATTCAATTGCAATTCGTTCAGAGCCCGACCAGACGTCGATTATCCCGGCCGGCGTATGATCAGGCCCCAAACTGGTTGCCACTCAGACTAAGATAAATCGTCACTATATACAATATGATGTACTTGTTAATTTGTCGTTATGATGCGTCTGCAATTAGTTTCGTAACAGTGGAGAAAACGCAAACGAAACGCAACACACTAAAATGACGAAAATGACAACATTTTGATAATTCTAACTAATCATTTTAATCTGAGTGGCAAACAGTTTGGAGCCTGATCAGACGCCGGGTTACCCGACATTTGATCTGGCTCCAAACTGTTTGCATTGGAAATAATAGTTTTACGTTAACGCGTTTATTGAGAAAAAATAACGTTTTCTCCACTGTAGCACGGCAAATAATAACACATTCTTCGCTGAATGGACTTTTTAGGCAATCGATAAAATTAAAATGCTCAGCTGGCGTGTGTCATTTGTCAATTTTGTATCAAAACACAAACCCTAAAATCTCTGAAAAAACATAACTCTCGTGATATCTGATTTATACCACATGATACCATATCCGATCGAACGATATTCTAGACATAATACTGCATTAAGGTTCATATTATATACAATTATATCATTTAATTATGCAAAATGTAACAGCATTTATTATCGCTGGCTAGGTGAAATTCAACTACTGTAAAACAGGTATTTTTCGCGTCATGAATATTTCGCGTAATGCGATTTTGTATTAATTCTTGACATCATGCAATATTTCTAGCAGGTGGTAGCTTAAAGCAGGCTGAAAGTAAAGCAGAATGTGCCAATGCACATTCTGCTTTACTTTCAACCTGCTTTAAGAAGTCACCTATTTTCAAAACTAGAGACGAGGGGCAACACATTCTCAAATTAACGCGTAAATTATATTCTCGCGAATAAAACCGGTTTAACAGAATACAGATACGTTTTCCTTTTCTTTTATTTTAGGCCCATTCTCCTCTGGACTATATTTACGAAACGGATATGAAAGGTGTGTCAGTGGAACAAGTTGGCCAGGTATGTGAGTTTCGCAAACCTATCAATACAGTTGAATTGGGATTTGTCCATGTGTTCGTATTGCTAAAGCAATTGCTAGTATGACCAGGCTTTAAACTGTTTGCTATTCAGATTAAACCTAATAGCTAATATTGAAAACGTTTGCCATTTTCTAAACGAAAAAGCATCGAGTTTACTTTAATTTTCGTTTTAAGTGGGGAAAATTCAGAAAAAATGCTCACCACTATTTTTAAGGGTGTGTTTTGGAATTGCTGTAAAGCATAGGGGCCCGGTTTTGACTCACGACACCCTAACAAAATTAATAACAACAATTAATTTTAATTGTATATGTAAGTAAACAACGAGCAGTGAACCATAACATTTAACGCAGTCCACTTTTCAGGGGAGTCAGCATGCTGATAGCATATCGACAGCTCAGTTAGATGGACTGCAACAATACAAACACCCCTAAATCGTGGAAAGTGCCAAGTTGTTAAGTACAATCACGGTTCACTGTTCGTTGTTTACCTATAGCCCGTCACTCAACCCTCGTACAGTTTCTTAATATACATTTTTCTCCCGATTTCTGTAACTGAGAGTCAAAACTATTCAACTACAAGGTTAACCCATTCGTGCCAACGATCCTATATTTATGGGCATAGACAAACAGCGTAGACTCTGAGCAGACGCTGCATGATGCGGCGTCTGACCAGAGTATACACTGTTTGCTGATAGGAATTTCAATACAAAACAAAATGAAAATGAAAAATTTGACCAGGCATCCCTTTGATAAAAAATGGACTAACAGGCTATTTAGATCTGAGTCCAACGTCCTTTTATATTTTACGGTACCACTATCATGATTAGTGTTGTAAGAAGTTTGCATATTTCTTACCTGCATATTTCCTGCGAAGTTGAATTAAATCTTTGCATCAATTACACAGTTGACCTTTAACGATAATAGCTTAAACAACAAAAAACATAACTATTTACGCTCCAATGTTAACTTATAAGCGATATTGAACTCATTCATTAAGATAAACAACAAACTGTCCCTCGAAGGTACAGTGCTCCCTCTCTATAACGACACCCAATGGGAGACACTGATTGTGTGTGTTGTTCGGAGGGACTCGTTATAGAGAGGAAAAATTTAGAAGTGACTTACATTTGCAAACAGATTAAATCCAGATCAGACGCCGCTTAACGCGGCGTCTGATCTGGATTCAAGCTGTTTGTCACTCGTCATTTAATGTGTTCTATCAAAATGTCCACTTATATGTAACTTTGAGAAATAACAGCAGACGACAAATGTAAGCAGACGATATTGCAGCAGTTAAAGCATTAGAGAACTGCAGCAACGACCGTTGCAAGGAGTGAGTCGTTGTTGGAGGGTCGTTGTAGAGAGAGAGAGAGAGAGAGAGAGAGAGAGAGGTCTGTAGTTACGAAATCTTTATTCATGTACAACAGGGAAGACGGTTTTTCTTTTCGTTAAAATAAAAAAAATAAAACTAAACGCCAACGCACTGTAAAAATCTGTAGAACTTGACAACCTTTTGGAAATTCATGTTTGACCTGTTAATAGTTTTGAACCTGATGAGACGCCGAGTTGTCAGATGTCTGATCTCGCTGACAACTATTTACAATGAAAATCGTTGTATTAGCGAAGACGCGTCAATGGGAAACACTCACGCATCGGCACTGTAACTATAACAGTTTTGTTTTCAAATCAATACACTAACAGCTTAATAGATAAATAGATACTGACTTTCATATCAATATGAATTTTACTTAGTAACCTTATCATCAATTTTATCGCCCTATTAAACCATTCAACATCCTCGATAGAGCCTGCTTGAATACAGTGTTCCCTCTCTACAATATCACCCAGTGGGATACAACTATTGTGTGTGTGTTGTTGAGAGGGAGTTGTTACAGGGAGGGACCATTAAGAACCTAAGAGCATATTTGTAAACAGTTTGAAACTATATCAGACATCGCGTAACGCGACGTCTGATCTGGATTCAAACTGTCTGTCACTCGTCTTTGTTTCTTCTGTCAAAATATTCAATACGTAACTTTAAGAAGAAACAACAGAAGACAATTTTTAAGCAAACGATATTGCAATAGTGAAAGTGTAAGACATATTTGTCTTATTTGGGGAACAGCGGCAAACTTTGTTGAAACGAGGGATCAAAGACAGTTCAAAATAGGAAATGTCGAGAAATTTTGAATAGTTTGGATCAGGATCAATAACAGTTTGAAAGCAAGTATGGTAGTGAAAAAGTTAAAATGACACGAACCACATAATCATTATTTTAGTTTTGTTGTGGAGACTTTGACGGAGAATTAGCCTTAATTTTCACAGTATGTCCCTATTATTTCCGATTCTTATTATCCGATGGCTTAATTTCGCGATTTTACGTTATAAAAGACTCATAAAAATGTTCAGCAAATTTTAGTGACATATTAACGATTTTTTCTTTTATTTCACAAGTAGATCTATAATGAGATTTTCACTTCTAAACCGCTTCTGATATATCGCAGTAAGATTTAAAATCAGAAGTAATAATGTTTCGAATCATTAACCGCTGGTACAAATAATGAGTTTTTACTGATTGCATAAGTGCTCAAGGTAGCGTGGCAGATTGTCTGCTAAAACACATTATTCATCTTTGCTCAGACGAGATAGCGAGGATTAAATACTGAACATTAACCCATTAATTCCTAGTGACGCGTATGCGTGTCATTTAAAAAATGTGTACATGTGGTTAATACAAAGAAGTATCAAGTTTTAGTTTACTTTAAGTCCAAATGACCGTTTAGCCGACCGACTGTACATTTACTCTCCTGATCATTGAGCCATCTTGCCTACAATATTGAGCACTGCTAACATATGACGAGTAGGCAACCGCAATACAGGCTCAGACCCTTCATAGGTACCCATTTGGAGAGGAGCAATTCGCGGTACATATCTTACTCAAGAACATTCCTGTACATTTATCGGAGATTAGGAAACAATCCTCTAGTCAGGCCGCTGGTCCGGCGGGAGACTGAACTCACGACCCCTGGTACCGCAGTCGAGTGCATTACTACTGGACTGTGGTACCAGGGGTAGTAGTCGAGTTACACTGGTCTTGTCCTATAGAAAACAGTGAAGTAGTCCTTTCATTACGAGCTGCACTGTTTAAAAAAATATAAATTGCAATAACGACCATAAATAGGCAAATACAGACTAGATTTTTATTGGGAAAGAATAATACTTCTGTGGCGGGGGAAAAGTCTGAGGATGTTTCCTATTCTTCCTGTTCAGATGCATACGAAACTTCGCATCGTATTATTAATACGTATACCTATTTGTTTTTTGTTTTATTTCCAGATCAACTTGTTTGTTTCCAAACTAACAGCTTTTCCAATTGGATTCTCAATTCTTGATTTTGTAGTCATCACAAAGGAATTAATACTCACAGTAAGTATAAAGGTTTGGGGGTTTGTTTTGAATAAAAAGGCCATGTTTACTCAACCCTTTTACTCACAATGACGCTTGAAAGCGCGTTAGCCAACAATTAGCGTCACCAAACTGTTTGACACTCTTTTCGATATCAACTAAATCATACAACCTTAAATCTAACTTTGAAACGTGTCTAGCAGACAACAATAATGAAGCAGACGACACTAAAGCGGCGAAGGGGTAAAATTCTCCCGAATAATTTGATCATGAAAAAGTAAACAATTACGTTTCACATACCCACCAATGGCTTTTGAAAATAGTTGGAAGTTGTCTCCAATAAATGAAACCATTGCGAATACACTATAGTTTGAAAACAAATCAGATGTTTGGTTTTTAGTTTCCACACTGTTTGCTACCAATATTGAAATAAATCGGCAACGATCTCAAACAGTTTCATTTCTTACGTACCATAGCAATGCGTTGAATATAAGTTATATTTACCTGGAAAGTAAAACGTATACTTATGAAATCCATTACGACATGCAATCAAATACTCTTACAAACCACACGTTCAGCAACCGCGTACAAAATGCTGCGTCTGGGTTTTTCGAAGTATTAAACCCATCAAATGAGATTTTATAATTGTCTATATTTCAGGTTGGAGGTGTCTTTCTGACTTACTCGTTCGTCCTTCTTCAGTTTTGATGGTTATGTACCAATATCTACAGCAGGACGTTTGCAACTATGTTCTCGAATGACGAACGACTCGATAAAATAGACATTTCAGTTATACCTATCGTTCATATCTACTGTCATCATATATAACTCACATACATGTATATGTTCAGCATTTTAACAATTACTCAATTGGTGACTGCATACTATCGGCCGTAGTAATAGTGTTTATTTATAAAACTGTAACTTTTGTTTGCTTTAGTTCAGAACATTTTGTACATTACATACTTGGTCTGATGTTGAATCATAGGGCTTGCAGTGCATATAATTTGCATATTAGAAGGAAGTAAAACAAAAATCTGCCCATAATAGTTTTGATCCTGGTGACACGCACGTGATATATCCAGCTGAATTAGGATATAAAATGGTTGGATGTGTTACATGCATATACAGGAAGATATATATGTTATATAGGAACCATTTAGATCTGATTAGACACACCGTAACTCAGTGTGTAATCAGGAACCAAACTGTCCTACAATAACATCGATATTTACTTTGTCAAATTGTCAAACATCTAAAATTCAAATATCAATGTAGACGTTTATTTCAATCCTTTTACTGAAATAATCGACTAAATTGTATCGTCTGATCAGGATCCAAACTGTTTAAATTCAACCACTTTGTTATTTATTCTGTCACTTAACTCTTTCCCCCCTGAAACTTTAAATGGCCAATTTCAGTTTCGATTTTTGTCTAGTCCATTTCTGGCTTTATAGAGTTGTTTTTGTCAATTTTGGCATTATTGACAAACAGTGAAGACCCTGATCAGAGGGCTCCTTTCGGTGCCCTCTGATATGGGCCTTCACTGTTTGCACAGGACAAGTGTATTGTACACAATTTGAAATTACGCCTATATGCGGGACTAGGGTTCAAAGGATTTAATCAAAATGTGACACAGCAGTCTTACATCAGATGAGATCATGTCTGTGAAAGGATGCTTGCGGACGACAATATTCAACAGTAAGAGTTTAAAAATTACTCGATACCCCGGCAACATTTTGTCATTGCATGGCAACCGATTTTCATGGTGATGTAAATAGCTAAAAATAAAATGTTGTACTAACCTTTGTAAAGTACTTATACATGCATTTTGAATAAAATAAGTATAAAATATTCAGACTTCACATGTTTTTAATAGTATTTATTAAATAAATCTGTTCAATTTATGAGAATACCTCATTCTTTGTCGATAGATTTTGAAAATTCTGAAAAATCGATATCTAACTAACTGAGTTGCAAACCGTTTGGAGTCCTGTAAGACACCGGTTTAAATTTGTTGACGATAGAAATACAGTAAAACCTCCCTAGTTCGACCTATATATAATGGCTTATTGATTGTATGAAAATCATGTGACAACTTAAATCAAGGTGACAGTACAACAGAAAGTTCCTAAAGGAGATTTCTGTTTTACTGTCACTTTGCTTTAAGCATTCACCTGTCGTAAACACCTAATAAATAAACACAATTAAGTGGTTGTAATAGAGACGTTTTACTGTAACTAGTTTAGTACAAAATCGTTAATTGTGAAAGATAACGTGTTCCCAAGTGTGACCAAATTGCTGTTTTCGTAACACAAATGAATTTGCGAACATACATGCTCACCAAACGTTGAGCGATTAATGATGTTATCTGAAAACATTCCTATCAGAATAAAAACTGTTAATGCTCTTGCTGATATTTATTCAGTCAAAGGGTGTACACCTATTCAACTAACTCGTGCTATTGTTTCCTCATCAACGGAGCAATTAACAACCTTGATTTCTTTGTAGATAATAATTTACAAACAGATGGTATTCCCCCATTCATTGTCGCACCAATAATGCTATGCATATATTGTTTTTGTGGTGCTCAGAAATAATATATGCTTGCAATTAAAATTGAAAATAGTACAATCAATACATGAAACAGATACAGTGGTGACGCGAGAGTTCTATATTTTCATTGATCTCCCGTGATGCTGGGCAATTCTGATGGGAATATTTAAACTCATACCAACTGATATTTAAAGATCGTTTAAGGTGATTGTCGACTATGAATCTAAATGTACCCCACATGTATCCAGTCTCTGCGAAACATGGCTATCCTTGCGATTGCAAATGCAAAGTGGCTCTGTTTGCAACTGGAATCGTTGTTTTGTTGAGTTGAAATGCCAACATTCTTCATTTCAGAAACACAACTCTGAGCAGACAATATCAGTACTGTGAATGGTTAAATAACCCTTTCAAAGCCAAGGCTTAACTACTTTAAAATAGTTCATATCATATTTCAATGCCAACATATACGTGAAAATATTGACAAATAATGTAGTTATCGATATACAGTCGAAACTCGATAGGTCGAACTCGAGTTAGTTCGAAAAGACCCGTATTTCATATTTGAAATACGGGTATGTCCGAAATAAGAGAGCTTGCGTTAACAAAGTTAAATTTACGAAGACTGGTAATGTCGATTTAAGCGAGTTCGAAGTATCGAATTTCGACTGTACATATAGATTGATTGATTCTGCTACGGAATATACTCAAAGCTTTATTCAAGGTGAAAAACAAGATTCCTTACGTCCTTATCATATCCGATTTTGAATCTTATCATTAAAGTCGTCTCTCACGCGAAGATTCTAAAAATTTCGCAACATAAAATTTGTGGAGAGATATAGAGCACATATTGTACATGTTCAAGTTTATGAACAATAAACAAGAATGCGTAAATATGTTATCATGCTTGTCCATGTACTGCAATGCCTTGTTGTAACAACGGTATCGTCTGAGGCAAAATAATCTAAAAACTAAATGGTTTTTTAAACATTTATATAAAATCAGTAATGTATTTTGTAATATAAATGATTCTTTCTTAAAACAATTATTTAAATCAAATTTACATCTCTGAAAAAGCCAACCGTGAAGCTTTAAACAGTCCTCCTGATATGAAGATGTATTTCCAAACCAGGCTTTTACACATGTAAACATCCTTCACCAGCACTTTCTAAATTTACACAACACACAGAAGCTGTGCATTTCTAACAGTAACTCAGTACCATTCTTGAGATTAAATGCTCAGTCAAACTTGTTAAGTAACACTGAAATGCATGCGCAGTCTTTCTTTACAGCTTGCAGTTATATGCTGGGCACAGAGATTAAAGAAAACTACATACACAATTTGCAGGGAGGTCACACCATGTTCAGGGCAAATATTGAACATAGGTCACACAATAAGCAGGGTCAATATTGACCCCAGGTTGCACCATTAGCAGGGCCAATATTGAACCTACATCCAGGTAACACGATGGACAGGGCCTACATGAACCTAGGTGACAAGATGGGCATGGCCAACTATGAACCTCGGTCACGCCATGAAAATGACAAAGATGTAAGTATGATATGGTTTTGGTACAATATTGTTTGGGTACAAAATGACCATATCCCGACCTAGGCCCCACAATAAGTGCCGAACATAGATCACACCATGTACAAATTCAATATTGAACCTAGGTCACTACACCAGGAAGGCCAATATTGAACGTAGGTCACATCATTGTCAGGGCCTAGAACATTAGGTCACACCATGGGCAGGGCAAATATTGAACATAGGTCACACCATGGCAGGACCAATATTAAACCTAGGTTGCACCATGAGCAAGGTCAACATTGAACATACATGTATGTAATACCATGGGCAGGACCGATATTGAACCTAGGTGACACGATGGGCAGTGCTAATTTTGAATCTACGTCACACCTTAAGCAGGGCCAACTATGAACTTAGTTCACGCAGTGAAACTTTCTAAGAGGTAGGTGCGATATGGTTTGAATACGATATTGCTTGGGTACGCAATGACCAGATCCCGAAAGTAGGCCCCCTATGAGCTGGCCCAGTATCGAACCTAGGTCACACCATGGACATGTTCAGTATTGAACCTAGGTCACGACATGAGCAGGGCCAATATTAAACCTAAGTCACACCATAGGTAGGGCCATTGTCAAATATAGGTCACTACACAGCATGGGAAGGTCCGATATTGAACCTATGTGACTACATGAGCAGGGCCAATATTGAACCTAACTCACACCAAAAGTAGGGCCATTATCAAATATAGGTCACTACACAGCATGGGAAGGTCCGATATTGAACCTATGTCACTACATGAGCTGGGCCAATATTGAACCTAAGTCACACCATAGGCAGTGCCAATATCAAAGATAGGTCACGGAATGAGCAGGGTTAATTTGAAAACTAGGTCACTGCATGAGCAGGGTCAATTTGAAACCTAGATCACTACATGAGCAGGACCTATATTGAACCTAGGTCACGGCATGGGCAGGACCGATATTGAACCTATGTCATTCCACAGGCAGGGCCATTACCGGTATTAAACATTGGTCACTACATGAGCAGGGTCAATTCTGAACTTAGGTCACACCATATGCAGGACCAATATTAAACCTAGGTAAAACCATGGCATGCCCGTTATTGAACCTATGTCACACCATGGGCATAACATATATTGAACCTGGGCCACACTAAAGTCAGAGTCAATATTGAGCCTAGATAACACACAATGGGCATGGCCGATATTAAACCTAGGTCTCACCGTGGGAAGAGTTAGTTTTGAAGCTAAGTAACACCATGGGCATGGTTGATATTGAACCTAGGTCACACCATAGGTATTGTCGATATTGAGCCTAGGTCACATCATGGGCAAAGTTGATATTGAAGCTAAGTAACACCATGGGCATAACCGATGTTGAACCTTGATCATACCATGGGCAGAGTAAATATTAAAGCTAAGTAACACCGTGTGCATGGCCGATATTGAACCTAGGTCACACCTTGGGCAGAGTCAATATTGAAGTTAAGTTACACCGTGTGCATGGCCGATATTGAATCTAGATCACACCATGGGCATGGCCAACATTGAACTTTTGTCACACAATGGCCATTTCCGATATTGAACCTAGTCAATATTGAAATTGGATCACAACATTGGTAGAGTAACAAATTAAACTAGGTCACATCATTGGCAGAGTCAAAATGGTACTAAAATCTCACCATGGACAAAGCCGATATTTAAACTAGGTCAAACTATAAGTATGAACGATATTGAAATGCGTAACACCATCGACATGACCGATATTGAACCTGGGCCACACCATGGGCAGAGTCGATCTTTAAACTAGGTCACACTATGGGTATGAGCGATACTGAACCTGGGTAACACCATCGACATTGACGAAATATAGCCTGGGTCACACCATGGACAGAGTCAATATTTAAACTAGGTCATACTATTGGCTTTGCCGATATTGAAACTAGGTCACACAATGGGCAGAGTCAATATTGAACATAGGTCACACCATGGACAGAGTCAATATTGAAACTAGGTCATACCATGGGTATTGTCGATATTGAGCCTAGGTCACACCATGGGCAAAGTTGATATTGAAGCTAAGTAACACCATGGGCATAACCGATGTTGAACCTTGATCATACCATGGGCAGAATAAAATAGTAAAGGTAAGTAACACCGTGTGCATGGCCGATATTGAACCTAGGTCACACCTTGGGCAGAGTCAATATTGAAGTTAAGTTACACCGTGTGCATGGCCGATATTGAATCTAGATCACACCATGGGCATGGCCAACATTGAACTTTTGTCACACAATGGCCATTTCCGATATTGAACCTAGTCAATATTGAAATTGGATCACAACATTGGTAGAGTAAAAAATTAAACTAGGTCACATCATTGGCAGAGTCAAAATGGTACTAAGGTCTCACCATGGACAAAGCCGATATTTAAACTAGGTCACACTATAAGTATGAACGATATTGAAATGCGTAACACCATCGACATGACCGATATTGAACCTGGGCCACACCATGGGCAGAGTCGATATTTAAACTAGGTCACACTATGGGTATGAGCGATACTGAACCTGGGTAACACCATCGACATTGACGAAATATAGCCTGGGTCACACCATGGACAGATTCAATATTTAAACTAGGTCATACTATTGGCTTTGCCGATATTGAAACTAGGTCACACAATGGGCAGAGTCAATATTGAACATAGGTCACACCATGGACAGAGTCAATATTGAAACTAGGTCATACCATGGGCATTGCCGATATTGAATCTAGGTCACATCATTGGCAGGGTCAATAATTAACCAATGTCACACAATAGGCAGAGTCACAATCGAACCTATGTAAAACCATAGACAGGGCCGATATTGAAACTACGTCACACCATGGGCAGATAGGTTTTGACTATTTGATGCTTAACACTAAATATCAAAGTAATGGGCCTTTTAGTTATTGATGTTGAGACGGTTTTTTGACGTTTTTACTATACAAGTTTATGTTAAACTAGCGACGCCGCAAGCAGGGTTTGTCATTTACAGACACGTGCTGGAGGTCTACTTTATGATGCTTAAGACCAAATACTTAAGTTCCTTTTTGACAATAATATTTTTAAAGTTTTTCCTATTAAAGTCGAAGTAAAAAGTGATTCCAGGGGTAGAGAATCTCTGTTGCTTTGCTTATTGACAAGAAGAATTTTGAAATGTTTCCTATTTACGTATATGTAAAACTAGCGTTTATCGAAGCGGGACACGTTTTGACTCAAGGACGACAATTTTGATTAAAGTTCATAGAGGTTATTTACGGGATGCTGTAACCAAATATCTATGATCTGCAATATATGTATTATGACACGAATATTGCTAACGTGGAGTGTCATGGTATACAGAGTTCTGCATTATTTTCAATCATTTAAGAGAACTGTTGGGAACCGACTCAGGAGCACCCAGGCTAAATCTCACTAACCTCAATTAATTCGATTTAGATTTGGGAGTATACGTCATTTGAATAAAAGGAAACGGACAGACAGGTGAACAGACGACGAAAAGTGAGCGGGCACAAAGCATACTTTTAGACATTGGGTAAGGTGAGCTAGAAACCGATAGCTTCAGTGAGCGGTTAAGTTATAGAACATTGCAATTCCGATAGACCGCTCCCAGGTACAAATAGGAGCATCACTCGTACGGCGAGATATTGGTATAGAGAAAACTCACATACTTTGATTAGAGACGGCAATGTTCTGATATAAAAATGGAGATGACCAGGTTCAAAGAAGATTCACGGATTGATGTATTTGTAAGTAAAACGTCTGACATGAAAACAGCCTGGTCAAACGATGGAGATATTGAGAAGAATGCGCTTAGTCGCCCTTACAGACAGCTTCAAGAGTTAGAAAAGCTTCTTAAATGTTTGCAACTTCCGATGGCACTCTTCGGATTTTTTCAATTGAAGGATAAGGACATGTCGGTGAAGAAAATAATAACTTCGAAGGCAACGTGGTATAACATTGTTGTACTGACACTGATATGGCTAGAGTTTGCTAAACACGTTACTTCATTATTTGTTGGAGAAAACAGGTCAAAATATAATATGATAACGGTGATTCCTGTTACATGGACATTTCAAATAGCAGTTAATATGACAGTATTGCTGAAGACGAGTCATCCAAGGTTTGGACAGTGTCTAAACGCATGTGCTATATGGACAGGAAAAGTAATGCCTGTTATGCATGGACTGAACTCTGATCTAAGACCAGAAAGATTCAAGCGTCGGTTGTTGATTGTCCTTGGTATTGGATGGTTCTGTATATTGTTTAATATAACATTGCTGCTATTTTTTTTCTTCTACCCTCACACGTCGTACTACGAAATATTGCCGTACATACTGATATCCCCATTCCCGATTAATGTTTTCACAAAAGGAGTTGCAATTGTATTTACGATTTACAAATCAGTTGCCTGGATACTGCCCGTGATGTATGCTATCATTCTGTGTACAGTCATGAAATTTGGCTTCAAAGCCTGTACCAGTGCTGTTGAAGATGTAAACAGGGACATAAAAGACCATAATATATTTCCAACGTGCATGTACCGACAGAGATTTATGCATCTTAATATCTGCAAAGTTGTTGAAACCTTTGATAAAGATATGAAGTACTTTTACGCAAATCAGTGTTTCACAACTGTCCCAATGGCGTGCTTCTTAATGTACCAACTCTTTAAGACTGAAATGGATTCATTTATATTGATGACCTATTCTATCTGGATTATATTGGGACTGACAACGTTAACAATCGTCTGTTCCTACGCAGCTGTGTTGAACAAGGCTGTAAGTATTATACAATTAAATAAACGCTTACGTTGGAGAACCCCCGACGTGTAGCATTAAATACACGTGGTTGCTAAATGCCTTATAAAGATAATACATTTTAATCCTAGGGAAGCGTTTTGCATTATCTAAATACTGCAATGAAGCAGTCTTGTTTTAACCCTGTACCCCATATACTGTTTCTAGTTTTGAAACCAGGTGACCACTTAAATCAGGTTGGAAGTAAAGCAGAATGCGCCTCAAGGCGCATATTGATTCACTTTCAGCCTACTTAAATCTACCATCTGCCATTTAGACAATATTTCTTATGATGCAGTATCATGACTGTATAAATTGGAACTATTTTCTTCCGTGGTGGAATGTTTTAAATGTCGCAAAAAGGCGTTTCTTTGGGGAACGGGTTAAGAGGTATCCATAATGCACTACTTTATATGTTGGGTGTTTAATAAAACAAATCCCTGTATACGATTTAAAAACCTCTCAACACCAAATATATCGTATGTTTTACTCCTTCGCCGCCATGTCTTGGTCAGCTGTAATGCTTCTTTTGTTTGCAATATCGTCTAAAAGCTAGATTTAAAGCCGTATGACTTACAAAATTGTCACATGGGTGTTAAACAGTTTCGACCCTGATCAAACGCCACGTTACATCACGTCTGATGGGGGATTTAAACTGTTTCTAAGTCGACTTTAGTCAGCTATGAGTTACGTGCAGCCCTTTTGAAATCTTGAAAAAATATTGTTTGCTCCCATTGTTGGCTGTTTTTCCTTGCTATGTTTTACATTTCCACGTACATTGTTCTTTATTATAAACAAATATGCACCTTAACGAGGGACCCATACTGTTTAACTCAAATATCTCGGCAATCAGTTTTACATTCAAACAGTCAGTTGAATCCATTTGGTAGCATAATACTAGTATTGCGTGTTGTTACAAACTGCACACCTATTAATGTTCAGTTTCATGTTGAAATTTGCAAATTTAACATAACGGAGCACTTGAAAAGATTGGATCCAGATCATGTTAAGTAAGGTTTCTTAATTGTTGGTCCGGTTCCGAAATGCAAACACCACAATGAAAAAGGGCATCTGTTTCCCCAAGCCGTTATATCAGCAATCAATGTGCATTTTCCGACCGGTCGTACTAGAGTTTGTAAGACAAATATAGCGAAAATTACTGTTCTTTGCTGTAAGCCTTACAGAGGATGGATGCACCCATTTGTTGTTTTTGTTTTAAATACCATAGACAACTATGATAGTTACAGTGGGGATGAAGTTATGATTTTCCTTTTAAACACGAACGAAACGCAAACGCATTGCAATAAAACGTAGAAAACGTTGCAAATCTGACGATTTGTTTTAATCTGATTGGCAAACAGTTTTGATATTGGTCAGACGCAGGGTAACTCGGCGTCTGAACTGGATCCACACTATTTGCAGTGGAAAAAATAGTTGTAGCGTAAACGCGTTTATTTGGAAAGAATAATGTATTCTCCATAGTAATAGTAGTAGGCCTAAGATAGCAGGCTTGCATTTGTCTGAAATTTCAATGATAAATTTCATGTTAAGCTAAACTATGATTTAACGTGACAAAATGATATTCGAAAGGAATGTTTTATATTACATAAACTGTCAAATCGTGTTATAACAAACATTATCATATTCTTCGAAATATATCCTTCTATACCAATGATCATATTATAATAGTTGCTAAGTTCCATTCGTATCTGCAAATAATTTTATCTTTCCTTTATTGATTAGGCTCATTCTCCCCTAGATTGCATATATGAAACGGGTATGAAAGGTGTGTCTCTGGAACAACTCGGTCAGGTAAGGGTATTTTGAAATAACTATCTATACGACACAATGTGAATTTTCCATGTCTACCTTTAAATTCTAAAAACTTAGACACCCTGTTAACTATTGCTGTAAATGTCCTTAACACCAATTGATTTTATTATACAGTGCTTTGTCAAAAAGGTGTAAACTGAATGTTAAACAGTGTAGGCTTTGAATGAGCACTCTGAGCAGGGTATACAGTGTTTGCTGAGATCTGATTGTCACAATACTAAAGATCATTACTATGTTGATAAGTGTTGCTGGAACAGTTACTTGTCAAGTCTAAACAGTGCAAACATAATTGTAACTACTATTGTCTCCACACGATCTTAGTAAGACAAATCAATAAGATAAATAAAATACAAAGTTTAATTATTCACCAATGCATCTCTAGAATGGTGAAGCTAATTGTATACATGTTACAGTCAATCTGTGTAATCAGTCATTTCACGAAATGATGTTTTCAAATAGTCCTTTCATGTTACAATTTATGATAATTTATACAATGATATTTGTCAAAGGCCAAAGAGATCATGCACAAAACACCACAGTTTCACTACAAAACCACTCAATTTGTCAAGTCAAATATTTTTAACATACAAATAATACAAAAGATAGCATGTGGCATTACATGACAAATATTCAATTCTTTCATATTTACAGCGTTCAAGGTCTCAAACATTATTTCACAAATTGACTGAAATAATGTGGGAATAAATGTGGTTGTTTGTGCGTGAAATCTTTGAACTTTTAAAAAATATCATTGCATATCATCATAAATGGTATCATCAAAGGACTGTGTGAAAAAGTCATTTCACAGATTGACTAGTCATTTCGTGAAGTGACTGATTCCACAGATTGACTGTAACATATTCAGTAAACCCATTGTTAAACATCCTCTCAAAAGAATCCCTGAAATGATCTCTTGGTTAGTGGTTACATATTAATGAAAGGTAAAAGTTATGCAGACTTCTCCTGGAGGGGTTTTATGCATCACTTCCATCCCACACGTCTACTACTTTGGGGGGGGGGTGTTTTAGGTCCTAAAGTTGACAAACGAACCATGAACAAAATTGCAGTGTATAAACGAATAGCATTCCTACCTTATATAATGGTTATGAAACCAAGGAAAACAAAAAATGCTATAAAAAGAATGAAAACTGAGAGCAAACTCGTCTTCCCTATTGTAGAATATAATACACTGTTTGGTGATCTGATCGTGTTTAAATATTTTACTTTATTGCAAACTTTCAACATCCGTATTATTTCATAAACACGCATTTGCATATATGGCGTGTAGGATATTAATTTTATAATAACTCAAAAATGTATGAAATATTCAAAAGTTCGTGTATAATGTACATGTATGAAATATTTAAAAGTTCGTGTATAATGTTCATGTATGAAATATTCAAAGGTGGTTGTATGGCATTATAGTGAATTGGATCCCTCAATCCCGTAAACTGTTATAATGTCGTCCGTAATTCTCCTTGCTTATAAAATATATATTTTAACCCTTATTATGCTAAGTGCGACTTCGCTAACATTTGCAAATAACTTGGATCCAGATCAGACGCCGCGTAACACTGCTTGTCACTCATAATCAATGTTTCTTCAGTTTAAAGAATTGCTTTACTTGTTATTTTGTTTATAGGGTAACGATTAACATCTCTATTGTATCAGTGACAATGCAGGTTAAATGCAAGCTGATAATGGCGATACTGTTGTCTTTTTCTATCGCCTCAGATACTTACGAGTATGTATTCTGTTAACAGCATTACATGGCATGATTAACATATGTATTCATTATTTGTTTCCCTAGATGAACCTGTTTGTATCCAAACTGACAGCGTTTCCTATCGGATTCTCTGTTCTTGATTTCGTGGTGATCACAAAGGAACTCATACTCACTGTAAGTATAAAGTTGTTTTTCATAAAATACCCTGTTTACTCAACAAACCAACTCCTTGCAAATAGTTTGGAGCTTGATCAGGCGTCGAAATATCCAGCAGCGAATCAGACTCAATACTGTTGCCGCCAATATGGAAATAAATAGTATGATATATCAATAGACAGTTGTAGTTCTACAATATATAGTGCATTAAATTTAATAGTTTTAAGAATAATTTTTAGTTCAATGTTTTGTTTCTACTGGAAATGATAATGTTTTTGGGAAGCACGTCACGAGATAATTTATAACAAACCATTTTTGATAAGAAAAAGTTATGATACCGGGTAAACATTTGTATAGAAGTTAAACCTTTCTATTGCGACCACTAAAATGGCAGTCTAATTAGTTTTTTGAACGGGACGTGACAGCTTAAAGTAATGTTAAAGTATTAAACATGAAACTCCTAAATGAGTTTTCTGTTTGAATTTCGCCTTGCTTTCAGTTTAACCCTTAATAATCACTTTAGTGGTAGAACTTTAGAAGATTTACTACATATGAATTATGATCACTAGTGATTAGACGTCGAAATGCTAGTTATTTGATCTTGAGCTAAACTACTTGCCATATTTATTTAAGTGCAGAAGTAGAAAAACAAATGATAATGCACTGAACTATATTGGTTGTCGGTCTTAACGTTTATATAACTGGCAACTACTCACGGCATCCCGCAATATCACTAATGCTGATCGACCCCGATCTTCAGAACGAGGCCGATCCTACATATAACAGTATAAAATGGCTTACTCGACACCTGTTTAATCCAGAAACATGCTTATTATCTGTCAATGATTTTCGGACCCAAACTCGGTTAAGTCGGGCTAACCCGTATTTCCTTATATATCAAGCTGGTTGAAGCGGAACATACCCGTTGTTAAAAGTTAAAAGTTGCTTTGCCACGTTTTAACATTGAAGTACAGGTATGTTCAACTTTAGCGAGTGTGGAATTTCACCGTTTGACTGTACATGTATATCTAAAACCTGCTTTAACCGACACATTGCTTCATCCGACATCA